>CM029523.1:21869849-23072785 GCA_017140615.1 Eucalyptus cladocalyx | reverse complement strand
TTGGATACCATCTATAAAGTTTGATAACTCATAGATTACCCATGTCACAACTTTGCCGGATGAGGTTGGAGAGCAAATTAGCCAAAAGTACAAACAAGTAAGGAGAGAGGGTCACCTTGCACGAGTCCCCTTGATGGTTGAAAATAGGTAAGAATTTCGCCATTGAACTTTACACTTAGAGAGATTGTAGTAACACACTGCATTAGCCAATTTACCCAACAATCATTAAATCCCATTCGACAAAGATAAGCTTGTAAAAAGTCCTACCCACCCTATCATATGCTTTTTGCATATCCAATTTAGAATCCTGGCTTACCGATTTCTTTCTTTTCGAACCTTTAATTGCTGAAGTATCTGAACTATAAGGACATTGTCTTGTATTTGTTCGCCGATACAAAGGTACTTTGTTCTTTAGAGATCAAATCTAGCAACCAAGGCTTTAGGCAATTTGCCAACACTTTTGAAATAATCTTATAGATGAAATTACATGCCGGCGATAGAGCGAAATTGATGTAACCTCTCGTGGTTTGGGATCTTAGGGATTACCGAGATGGCTGTTTTGTTAATATTCGCCGGCATTCTTCCTGATGAAAAAAATTTGGACTTGAAAAACATCTTCCTCAATAATATCCCAATCAACTGTGATAGAACAATTCATTTAAACCATAAGGTCCGGGGCTTTTGTGGCTCTTAATTGAAAAGTTGTGTTCTTGACTTCCTCTTAAGTAATTTCAGCTGTTAGGTACGTGTTCATGGCTTCTATTACAATCTGAAGACATTGCATTAGAATAGGTTCAAAGCCTATTTGACTACATGGAGTGTAAAGCTTTTTAAAGAAAGAAAGAGTCATATGTTTCAGCTGATTTGGTTCTTTGATCCACACTTCATTGTCATCCTTCAAGATATTGATTCTATTTCTTTTTCTTCTTGTACTGTGGTGGCATGAAAGAATTTGGTGTTTGTCCCTCCATCGCATCCATTTAATCCTAGAACGCATCCCCAATATTGTTCTTCCTATAACCAGCTTTTTATGTATTTGTTCTTTCAAAGATATAACTTGATGTTCATCATAATTACAAGCGGAGTTGATTAGTGTATTGTTGAAGTTGCTGCTATAGAAGATCTATTTGACGATGACCCACTATGAAGGTTGATTTACTCCGATTTGGCCGGGCCGCTCTAGTCGTTGCCCGAATCTTACGGGGAAATCGAGGAGCTATTAAGTGATAATGCTGACCAAGAATCCCCTACCACTGTCGGCATTCTTCATGTTCAAGCCAAAAGGATTCAAAGGAAAAACTCTTTTTCCCTTAACATTTTGATATTAGTAGTTAACGGTGATTGACCGTAATGTAGTCGACTTTCATAGCGGTGAAGCCACAACTTCATCTTGGATAGGTTAAACGCCATTCAATAGTGCACAAAACTCGGTCTAGTCTCTCTTTGACCATCTCACCGCGATTTTGTTATTGACCCAAGTATAGGCACAACCTTTAGTCTCTAAGTCCATCAAAGCACAATCATGTAGCAAATCTGAAAGGATTGTAGTCTATAAGGCTCATCGGGTCTCTTGCTTACTTTCTCCTAGTTATATAAAATTCATTAAAGTCTCTAAACACACCCACGGTTGAGTGTTTAAGTGGCTAAGTTGCCTCAATTTCGCGGAATAGTTGTCTCTATTGATAAACAACCGAAGCATGCAAAATAGTAAGGCACATAGAAGTGACGTCGCTATTTTCGTAACAAACAGTGTCAATGAAATGGGAAGTATGAGCCATGGCGATAAGTGAAATCTAGTCGGTCCAATAAAGAACCATCCCTCCAGCCAAACCCTGAGGATTCACCACAAAACTCTTGCTATAATTCAATCTTCATTGGATTTGCTTAATAACTGGTTCCAAATTCCGAGTCTCCATCAAAAATATTATACCGAGCCTATCTTGAGCCACTATGGCCCTGAGAGCTCAAACTGTCAGGGAATTGCCCAGTCCTTCACAGTTCCAGCTTAAGATCTTCATTTGTCAATGGGTGGCTTATTTGGGCAAGTGTATCTGGTAGAATAGGACGTCTCTTAGCTTTCTTTAAAGGAGTAGTCTTAGGCTGCAAGCGAGGGTTTTTGGATTTTTTTGATGATGACGCTTCAGATTGAAATGCTTTGACCTTTGTCTTATTTTCTTGTACATGGGAAGCAGTCAATGCCATCTAGTTCAGAGTAACGTTTGTGAAGTGTCAACCAGAGGGTAATAAAATGTGAAAGTACATTTACTTGTACAAAGAAGAGATTCAATGGATTTGGGGACTTGATTATGCTTGATTAATGTAATGCCATTTCAATACTATTTTTTCTTTATTTTCAAAAGAATATTTTGCAAGCGGTCTTAATTGATTTTAAGTAAAGCCACTAACACGCAAGAAGTGATCATGTGTGTTGACACCTAAATTTTGTTTAACCATTCATAATTAATTGTATACAAAATTAAGGGCTAACCTTTAGTCCCTAAACATAAATATTAAAAATTAAATTGCATATCATTAAGTTTTAAAGAGCATATGTTAATTGCATTTAAATCGGACCAGCGGTGATGAATGGGCCTGAATTAGTCACGTGTTAGGGGCCCACAATAAATGAAATTCAGCCTAGGCTAGGAGTGTTAGTGGCCGAAATTACACGAGGAAAAGGAGGGGTCTTGAGCTTTAACTAAACTGGTTCAGCCCATTAAAATTAAAAGGCTTTGAGATTAATTAGATAAAGGCCCTGGGGATGAAGCGTAATCCAATCAAATATTTGAGTGGTAATGCATGTTTCTTAAGATACCAAAAATACCCGTTAAATTAGGAAATTTTCCTCATTTAACAATGTGCATATGGACCGCAACTTGATCTCAACCACATATATGATCCCATTTGCATGGAAAATCTTCTATTATATCCATTACCACTTGGATATGATCGTTCATTTTATTCATTGCCAAAATTGAATAGAGTGGATGTGTTTTGGATGATTTGGTGACTGTTTGTTGCTCTCTCTCTCTCTCTCTCTCTCTCTCTCTCTGTTTTTTTTTTTTTTTGGTTGATTTGAGTTAATTTGTTTCCCTATTAAAAAAATACAAAAAAGACTAGGTGGAATTTGAATAGATTTTTATGGATCATGTTGTATGTTTATAATAGATTCTGATTGCTTTTCCTTAAATAGATTATGATATTTTTGGATAGATAGCATTTAATGTCAAATCTAGAAGATTAGGGTAATT
Organism: Eucalyptus cladocalyx; assembly: GCA_017140615.1. Lineage (NCBI taxonomy): Eukaryota > Viridiplantae > Streptophyta > Magnoliopsida > Myrtales > Myrtaceae > Eucalyptus > Eucalyptus cladocalyx. The sequence goes on along the minus strand of CM029523.1, from coordinate 23,069,534 downwards.
TTCTGATTTAGGGCTTAGAATAATTTATTTCCTAATTTAAATTAGATAGTATCCTAATCTTTATAGTTCATTTATGGTACTATCCAATTTCAAAGTTTTATGAAAAATACCAAAAAATATCATGCGCGTGTCATATAGAATTATTGTCATCTAATTGCACGTCACGTGGATTAATTTAATTAGAATGCATGTCATGTTAGAATAAAATGCTTAGTAATTTTGCCCATCATTAGAGTTGGGTTATTTGATTAAAATCGCATGTTATGTAGTCCGCTTGTTAGATTAATTTAATTAAAGTCACATGCCACATTAACGTAGTCACAAGTAAAATTTTTCGTCATTAGAATTAAGCCACCTAGTTAAACATCATCATTTTTCTACATTATTGCATCTAGAGTAAGTTGGTATTGCATACATTGCATAAAGCATAGTTTTCATTAAACAAAGTAAAACCCAAAAAAAAATAGTTAGTTGAATTGTGTATTAATTAGAAAACATATATAGGTTAGATATGCAATTTTTCTAATTAACATTGTAGGTGCTTATGTTGCTTTGAGATAAGTACCCCTCTTTTTCCTTGCAATTTATTTACTATTTTATTTTATTGGATGTTCCATTAATGTTTGCACATCCGCATAATCACCTGACATGTTAAAAGATAATAAAATGAATCCAAGTTGTATGCTAAATATATTTTTGATAAAATGAGCGGTACCAAAATGGCATTAGAAAAATCTAGTGTAACCAAATCTCTGTGCTTACAATCTCTAGTTCGTATGAGTAAAATAAACTTCTCTTAACTTTACTTGGGTTCTTAATCGACTCAACAAAAAATAAATTAGTGGTGACTCTTAAATGAAAATTATTTGCATGTTAAGAACTTGGATCTAAGTCGCGAATTGGTATAAGTTTAAGAGAGCTCAAATTAAGTTTAGGATTAGTAATTTATTAGCCGAATCCCTAGGTGATGCACCCAAGTTGATTTTTGGCATTGGCAATAGACCTCATAGAAATCCAAATTAGAGAAAGGAATTTCTTGCCTAGATCAAATGACGAATGAAGGAGCGTGACGGCTATAGCTAAAACTTTTCACCCCTTTTTTGAGGACCCAGCCTACCTCATTGAGCCCAGGAGAGGCAAGTAGTCCAGGAAGGGAAAATTCCGAGGGATGAACACCTCGCCCAAAGCGGCGTGGTCTGAAGATGCACATAAAGCAACGCATCATTTTTGCCCAGTCAGTCCCCTCACTTGTATATTAAAAACACATAATTAATTACAAATAATCAGTACGATATGTATGAATCACATGTTGGTATATATTAAATAACTATTTATAATTTACTATCTACTTTATTCAAAACTCATATAGAATGAAAAATATGTTATAAAGTGAAGAGTACAAGCAAATTAACTATACACACTAAGATAGATCCTTTCTAATTGTTTCCTTTATCACTTTATTTCTCATTTACCAACTCAAGTATTAAAGGGTTCTCTTGAGACTAAGCCCATAAGGCTTCCTTTATTTGTGGTGTGTAGACCAAACCTACTAACGAGAGGTTCAAGCTAGTCCAATCTAGACCTAGAAACACTTCACAAAAATAGTAGCGATACACAATATATGGAACTTTCAGCTGCATATTACCAATGACAATGTTGTCATAAATATCTCACATCAATTAAAAGAAATTTTATATGAACAAGAACTACTCAACACAACTTGTCACACAGAGGTTCAACATTTATAAGGTTATTGTCAAAGCCCTAACAACACAGTAACAAAATGCCACTCTCTCCAAACGAGCACAACTAGGACCTCCTCATAGACCGTCCGTGAGACAGCTTGAGTCTTGCATGGATCGGAAAGAGATTATTGAGTGATACACAAGTGCAATCAACGCCAACTGGCTACCAGGGTATATCTTTAAGACACTTAACCCATGTGATATGGACTAAATTGTTTAAATTGTTTTGAAAAACTTAGCATAAGATCATACTTGCCTTTTGATTAAGTTTACTTACTTGTTTGATGAAACTAAAGATATTCAGGGTCGAAAGTGTATATATTTATCAGACAGATTTAATTTGAAAATTTGGTCACAAACTCTCGAGAAGATTCTTTATCTTAGGTTTGATTGATATGTGTTGATCAATCTAATTTTGGTTGGAGTCTTGGAGATCACATGGACTGACTTTTTTCAGTTTATATACAAAGTTTATATACATAAACTGACTTTTTTCAGTTCCAATTGTATTATCAACATTAATTTTTCCGGTGCAATAATGATCTTAGACAAGAATTAAAAATAAAATGGGAATCACAGTCCACATGGAACTGGAACTCTTTTTGTGGTTCTCGTCTTGTAATCTTCTCATTTTAGTTTTCACTGGCTTTACCATGGTTCATATGTAAGAGTGAGACTCATACAACAGAATGGGAATGGCCATCTATATCATTTGTCTCATGTTTTCCTTTCGCTATGGGTTTAGTTGGATGTTATTCTGTTGGAAAGAGGAAGATTTTCAAATTTCCAATAAGTGGACATATTATGAGTTATTATATGGACAAACTGATTAGATTAAGAGGTTTGTAATGTTCATTCATGCAGCATACCACGCTTATTTATGATCTGGTTAGATATTTTGATAAAGTTTCATTTTTGTCCATCTAATTGTTTGTTTAGTTCAGAAGGCTTTTCCAGCGATTGCATGACATATGTTCTTCTCATTTGGTCTTCTCATTTGGTCATCTATTTGTTCCCTTAATATAATTCGAATTATTCAGTGTAGATATGCTGCTTGATGATCTTTTGGTCATTGAAAATTCGCTGTTCCAGTTGGATAGCGATTCTCCCATGTTAACATCGGAGAGAGCCTCACCTATCAGTGGTCCAAAATTAAATGCGTCTAGAGCTGTTCCTGCAACATCTCCAACTTCAAATAGTGCACTAGATTATTCATCTGGTGGCATGGGGTATTATACTTTCTTCCCCATCTCTCCTGTCCTTCCTTTTCTCAAGTACAAGTCTGGAATTTGGTGTGCCTGTAGTGACATACAATTGTTTCTTTTCGCCCCCAATCTCGTGTCCCCCTCTGCTTCCCTCCTTTTCTGGCCATTAGGCTGCATGCCTACAGGCACTTGTTGTCACGCAGACACGCCCAAACATTTTAGTTAGCATCTTGCCTGCGTGTATTTAATGATGTGTCTATAACAGTTCCAGCATGGACAAAAACTCGATGGAAAAACTTAGGGAGGCGGCTAACGCTGTCTGGCAAGCTGTTCAATCGGCATCTTCTGTCCCTGCAGAAGAAACATCAGTATCAGATGAAAACTCTCCAGCAACTTAAACTGCTTCAGATGGTAGTGACACTGAGGGAGACATTTGTCAGGGTCTGTGAACTATGTTCTTTGTGCTTACATTGTTGTCCTATAGGTGGTAGTTGCCAAGGGGGCTGTAAGTAACCTTGGTGGAATGGTAAGACAGCTATCACTGGATCCATTTGAAAATGAGAGCAGACGGATGGTTCTGATGAATAATGAGCTGTCATATCCTACAAAAAAGTTCACCAGACAGAAATCTCCTCAAGGCTTGCATAAGAAGGTGAGTGTTAAAGAAGTCAATACCATCATCCTCATTCGAACTTTTGCCAGGCTTAATTACCTCTTTTCTCTTTTAAGATTATATCCACTTTGCTTCAGCCTCGAAATTGGAAAGCTCCTGCCAATAGGAGGTTTTTCCTGGATTCTTACAAAGTTGGGGAGCTCTGTTATGCTACAGAACAGCTTTTCATAGAGAAAAAGATAGGGAAAATGTTACAAATGGTCCATGAACTTTCATCTAATGTTCAATTTCATCCATGAGCTTTCGATTTGCTCAATTTGATCACTGAACTATCATCTAATGTTCAATTTCATCACTGAGCTTTCGATTTGCTCAATTTAGTCCCTGAACTTTCATCTAATATTCCATCTAGTCCCTAACTATTTGAAAATTGACCAATTTCCCTTCTTCGTTTTTTAATAGGAAACTGTTTTTTTTTTTATAAATAAAAAAATATACCAAATTGGTTTTTTTTTTGGTTGAAAAAGTACCACATTTATGCAAATTAATAAATGTCAATATTTCTTTCCTTTCTCCATATTAAAAACACATGGAAAAAGGGATAGTAATAATCAACAAAGGTGAATCTTGCATTTTGATTTCTTTTTTGTATATGCAAATTACTTGGATAATGTACAAAAGCCCATCAATCGGTTTTTCCCTTTTCGGTGAAGTCCATAAAAAGAATCGATTTATGGGCTTTTGTACATTATTCAAGTAATTTGCACGCGGTGTAGTTTTCTACCGTGGAATATGATAGTTGGGCTTATTTGTTGCATAGGTGTATACATAGTTTGAGAGGTAGCAAATTTTACTAGTTATTTGTGAGCGTCTCTCTTTTCTTCCCCACCCTCTTTTTTCCCTCCCGCATTGAGATTACTACATGTACATGTATATTAGGTCTTTGTAAGAGATGAGGAAGATAAAGTTGAACACGGGGTTAGTTGTGCTAGTGGTATTTACTAATGTAATGTAAATGTTTCTCTGATTTTTGATTATTTAATTCTAAAATCATATCTTTTGTGAAATTTAGTTTGGATCATTGGAAATTTTGAGTGGCATAGATTTGTCGATTCTTGCAAGGGGCAACAACTCCCACAAAGCTCTTAAGTTTGTCCATTTGGGTATCATTTTTATTGTCGTTTGAGCTCGCGTCACAGGATTAAATCAGTTGGTAGTTGTTCTCCCTTTTCTTCTCGCCCTCTTGCTCCTCAATTGATGGTTATTCTGACAAATTTAAAGTAAGATTTTTTTTTTTTGAAGGGATAGAAAATTGTAAATATTTCTTGGGGAAAATTTCAAATAAGGACCCAAAGTGCCATCATTTTCTCAAAAGAGGATCTGAAGTGAAGTTTGTCTCAAAGAATGACCCAAAGTAGTCATTTAATCTCAAAGAAGGACCTCATTTGTCGGCCGGTGAATAGATGCATCTTCAATGTATATTCCGATGGCTTGATTATGGTATTTCGTCCATTTTTTTTTTTTTCATTTTTGGTTGCCCCATTCATCGTCTTCTTGGTCCCATGTTCACTTCTTCTTGCCTAGATCAAGAAAATTAGACTTGGGGAAAGGCCAGTGAGCACCGGCCGTTGGTAAGGGCCAGCAATGGGCGTCGAGCAAGGGCTCCATGCTCATCGTTGAAGTGGGCAAGGGCCATCGAGCCTCGCTAGCCATGAGGGAGGGGGCCAATCCAAATCGAGGCCTTACGTGAAGGTCCTCGAGGGCAAAAGGGGTAGCCAAAGAAGTTGTTGATCTAGGAGCGGTGGTGGGAGGAAGGGATGAAGAAAGTGATGTAGGCATCCCGGTCATAGTCCTAGCGAAAGACAAGGTTGTTGATGGAGTAGCGGGTGGAGGTGGGGGAGGTCGCCCCTCACAGCCAGCAGCGAGGTCACCCCTCGTTGGCCCTGGGCGAGGGCTTGCCCACCGCATCGGCCACTGATAAGGGTCGACGAGGACTTGCAAGCCCTCACCAACCACTAGTGAGGGCTCGATAGCCCTCGCCAGCCACAACCGAGGCCACCCTCGTCAGATCTGGCGAGGGTTGGCCTACAAGCCCTCACCCACGGCCGACGAGGGCTTAGTGGCCCTCACCTACTGCCGACGATGGGCATCCAACCCTTGCCGACCCTCACCAACAGCCAGCGCTCACTGGCCCTTCCCAAGTCCAATGTTCTTGAGAAGAAGACGAACATGGGATGAAGAAGATGATGAACAATGCCACCATTGACCCAAAATAATAATAATAATAAAGAACAAGACAACTAAAAAAAATTTAAAAATAAATTGACAAAAATATCCCTGATCAAGCTACAAGAATATGCATTAGAGATGCATTTATTCACCAGCCGGCAAATGAGATCCTTCTTTGAGACTAAATGATCACTTTGGGTCCTTATTTGAGATAGACTCTACTCCAGGTCCTCTTTTGAGAAAATGAAGGCACTTTGGATCCTTATTTGAGACATACTTTATTTCAGGTCCTCTTTTGAGAAAATGATGGCACTGTAGATCCTTATTTGAAATTTTCCCTATTTTTTTATTAGGAGCGAGGGAAATTACAAATTTGGTGTATTTTCCTTCCCAATTTTCTTCACCCTTGCTCCCAAACGTAGCCTTATAGCTAAGCATCTTGAAATGATCCATGTGGTCTTTAAGAAAATATTTGGACGAAACAATCAAAATAGGATAGTCAAAGACACCATTACATATGCTGATGGGATCAGCCCGTGGCTGAAGAAAATGTCCCTAATTCCACCAAAATATTGTAATGCACTTCAAACGGTCCTAAGGTTGGTTGCACCTATTAGTAGTAACTTGATTTCATAGGTGTAATATGTTTGTAGCAGCAACTCGATTGCACTTATAATTAGCAATCCACATTGATGGATGGTAATTTGACCACAGAATTTGTAATAAGAGAATGTTAACAGTTAGTAATTAATTAATGAAACAGTAAAATATATTAAATTATTGTAAGTGACGCCACTTATACTTAGTAATTGTCCTGAGCAATATATATTTTGGAGAAAACTATGGGAGCAAAACTCATTCTTTTGGTCAACAAGCAGAACTCAATCATTGGAATTGAGAAGAATCATTTCACGGATGACAATCAGAATCCAAACTTCAAAGTCTCCCTCGAAGACATGGCCAAATTATTGCAGCACTCTATGCAGCAGAAAGTTAGTACCGCCAAATGCGTACCTACGATACCACCCAGCTGTCCCAGCCAGTTTGCTATGAAATGAAGCATGCGAGTTTGCGCCAATGAAAAGGGCGTAATCATCAGAATGCTTTAACTCAATGAGGCTTTTGAAATGCATTGCGAGGTTGGACTAGGCTACAATCAACGTTTAGGATTTTCTTTCCCTTGCAAGAGATAAGACAGATAATCCCAGCCGGCGTTACCTATATTTCAATGCATCCATCACCTACCGTGCAACATATTTGACTCATGAAAAAGAAGGCAGATGAACAAGGTTATGCCTGGACGGAAGTCACCATAACAAACAAAAAGACGTACGTTTTTTTCACAACTTGGCATTGTTAATAGTAGGATCCTTCAAATGCAAGGTTATAGAAGCAGTGATGAAAGGCTTCTCAACAGTCATGAAATCAATATAATGACCTTCACAAACTTGCAGGAACAAAACTCCAACGTAAATTGAGTGCTTTTCCGAAACAAAATCAAACCTAAAAGCAAGCCTTCTTTTGCTTTTGGTCAAGGAAAAAACTGTACACCCCACATATGCTTGTCTATTTGTTGCAACCAGTAACAGCAGCATACAAAACAAATTCACCATCAAAGCATCGGAGGGAAAATACGTGAGTAAGGAGATATAACGGCTTCCTGTACATACTTTTTAGAATTGTTTGGATCGGGAACCCACTGCATCTCACTTATGTTGGGAGTCTCGACATAAGTCATGGTGAATTCGCCTGCCTTCTCGATGCTCCCTCTCTTCCCTGCTCTCAACAGAAGATGGTTCCTGCTGTAAGAGAAAATCCCATTGGTCAAACGGATAATATCCCCGGGCTTGAACAGGTCGCACTCCTCACCCCAGAACTGAAAATGCACGGCCGCAGTCTCATCTGCCACAAGTGCCAAGCATGTCTTGCTCTATCCTACTGTGGCAACCCTGCCTTTGTCCAATAGAATGAATTGTGTGGTTATGTTGTTCTGTGCTGCAGGTGATGTGTCTTTGATAGAGAGCATACTGGCGTAACCTTAAAAATAGAAGATACAGTCACTGAAACTATATGACCAAGAAGTTAAAAGAAAACTACAATGCGAAGGCAACCTTATAATACTCACTTTGGAATGAACTTATCATAAGCACAAACTAGGGAGTTCAATGCAATAAAGATGAGTTTTAGTTCTGGAAGAACAGAACAACAAACTATTTCTCACTGCAGACAGGTTTCTTTCAGTCTCAACTCAACCTCAGATGACCTGAAACGTGGTTGGCCGTGCCTTCGAAACACTGCCTGGCCCCAAAGTGAACAGAGGAGCGGACGGCAGCATTTCCGACCTGAACAGAGGTGCGGCGGACGCCAGGCCCCGATCTGAACAGAGAAGCGGACGCCCCGATCTGAACAGAGGTGAGGCGTCAGGGCCCAACCCGACCTGAGGTGTGGACGACAACGACTCCGAATCACCAACAGGCCTGGATCTAACCAGAAGACCAGTCGGCTACAGGTCTCAAGCTCCACCAAGCCTCGGTCCGACCAGAGGAGCTGTCGGCTGCAGCTCCGGAACCCAGCTGCGAACTTCCCCGACACGCAGAGCTGTAGCTTGCATCTGCCGCGACTCCTTGGGAGGATTATAGATGGGTTTGCCAAATCAATGGAGGCTAACTCAGCAGAACAAGCAAAGGCAGCAGCCTTGGTTTTTTATTTTAAGGCAGCAGCCTCGGTTGAAACCCTAGATTTTATTTCCTTAAGCCTTGCTCCGAACAAAACAAGAGGAGAGATGCCTTGTTTTACGATTTATAATATATTTTTCATAATTTATTCAATTGATTGAATGCTAAAGTTTTCACACACCATTCATTTGAGTATTATAACTTTTCAATTTGTGACTTCAATACTATTGTTGTGTGGCATGGTGCTCGTGATGAATGTTTTTTCAAAAGTTATATCACTCCCACAATAAATTGAAAAGTTAAGAAAATCAAGTGAAATTATTTAAAAGTCATGAACTCGATTGAAAAGTTAGAATACTCATGTAAATACTATACGGAAATTATGATACTTAAAATGTCTTTATTTTCATAAATAAATCAAATTAATTTGGACCATGAAATTCTAGGACCTCTCTGCCTCAAAGTATTTCAAGCACCCCGAACTATTGATTTTGCATAGAGCCATAATACATGTGTAACTCGATTGTGGTCAGAAGTTGTATACACATTAATCCCAAAATCAAGTGAAATTATTTTAAAGTCATGATACTTAAGTGATTAATGGAAAATTTAGAGTGCTAATTTAAATACCGTATGAAATTTATGATAATTATAATATTCTTATTTCCATGACTAAATCAAATTTGTTTGGACCATGAAATTCTAGGACCTCTCCGTCTTAAAGCATTTCACGTCGTCCGAACTGTTGATTTTGCATAAGGCCATAATACTCGAGTAACTCGATTCGGGTCAGAAGTTGTATAAAGCTTAATCCCACAAATAGCAGTTTCAGTATCCATTAATACACCTCATCTTGCAGGAGACCAATGCGGAGAAGAATCCTGAATATCGTTGGCTTGTTGTAAAATTTCGAGAATGGCAAACTGGAAATGAAAGAGTTGAGAATGGCCGAGGCGTGTAATGGCCATCCTCAAAAGTAAATTCCACCTTTCACAAAGTACAGAAGGTGTGTCGCGGTTATCTTTGGGAATTGACAGACCTTGTAAAAAGTGTATCCCACACCATTTAGGTAAAGAAGGAATAACATGAAATGCATAACCATCTGAGAGCAAAAGAAACAAGTATTTCGTGTGTGAAAATTTTCAGGTGCATAGATTTGGGCATATCAAATAACGAACAAAGTGGTTGGTATTTGTAGAAGAAAGACGGGAGTATATAGGCATAAGCTAGTTTGACTAAGAATAAATGTCACCACGGCTTGGGAAATAACTAAGAAATGGCTAGCACATCAAATTAGCATAGGCCAGTAGAAGGTCAGCAATGGTCGAAGGTCACATCTATGGGTATTAGATTTAGTGCAAATAGACATTTTGAAATACACTTCACATAACAATCTCCCACATACTTCAAAAGTTATCCTGAAAAGGTATCCTGAAGAAGATAAAGAACAAATGCTGGTTTCATAGTGGAGTGCAATACAATCTGGTGTCTGTTGGTCTATGAACCAGACTTAGAAATAATGCGACATATCTTACAGAACCAATGATGAAGCTTATGCCTTCTATGAACCAAGGTTGGAGGTTAGAGTCCTCACTCATCACTCTACACCCTCACAATATTTGCCTTCCAACTTGAGTATGTGCTAATAGGCCGTTTGCACAGCTGGTTACTCATGAGTGCTATAAAGATTCGGCAATAAATCCCTTAAAAGTGAACCCATTCCACACTCATATAAGTGTTTCCGTCAAGTTCACAATTCAATAAATACACTACCCATAACATTTTGGAATTCATTAAGAAGTTAACCCATTCTCACTTATTATGCAATTTAGCACCAATCACATACATCATAGGAGGGAGGGACTTTGAAACATTTTTGGTGCTATAAGATCAACAAAAAGGCTTGTTATAAGCCATATGAACCTACTTCAAGGGATCTCCACTACATTACCCATAAATTAGTTGGGTTACTGCCATCATAGATATCTCAAATTGGCATGAATCTCATTCCTCTCGATATTTCAATTATTTGTTTTCTTCTAGATATTTGTCAGAAAATTGGCCAAATCTCCTTTCGACTTCAACTAATGATCAATCTAAATCCATGCTAAAGCAACTGCTTCAAGAAATAATGTTTCAATGGAATTTGTCTTCTCTTGCCATTGTGTGCTTTATCTTTAGCAACGGCTATTGTAGTTTGGCAATTAGAGCGCTTGGACACATGTTGTTGGTTTCATGCACAACAAAAGTTCTGCTAGGAAATCCCTCAACCACTCGTTCTCACTACTTCCTCACTCGAGCTTTAAACTCCGAGTCAAAAGTGGATTTTGAAAGATTAGATTGTTCAGCTGATTTCCAAGACACTACACCACCACCAAGGGCGAATCATAACCGCTAATAGCTTCGTCTCATTTGAACTTGAGAGCAAAATAGCATCACCGTATCCTTCTAACTTAACACAAAGCCCCTTATTATACCAAGTGCGATAACTATATCATGAATGTGTGAAAACTGGCTAGTGACTCATCCCCAATTATATACCAAGTACGATAACTATATGATTTTGGAGGCATGAATACATGCTATATGTTCCCCGCTCTATAGGATGCGTCATGACATAGTTTTCACATGCCTCCAATCACAATCGTAACTATAATTTTATCTTGATAAATGAGGAATCCCTAATTATATGGCTAAAGCCCATATCATATGCAAACATGCATTATGTCACAACGAGTTATATAATATACATTTACATCAGATCAAACATACATATATATCTAATTTCATATATACATAAATATTTAATTCAATATATATGTTCATTTTACGTTGTAAAACAAACAAGCCCAATCATGCACTTTTCTAAGTTCATTTACTATCTTCAATTTGGCAACAAATATTCAGCTTTGTTCTCGTAACAGATATGTCCAATTTAAGCAAGGTCGGTCTTATTGAAAAGATAAGATGACATATTAAACAAACCAATTCATTCCCAACTTGATGTAAGATCAGAAATTAGTTGATATTCATCACAAACAATACAACGCGATATTGTTCCCCTCATGCACCGCCGGCAAAGATTTATATCTCGCTAACTGTAACTCCAAATTGAAAACCATAACTTACTACATAACGCTAATAAAATCTAGTTGAAATATCACAAAAATTGAAACAAGCCTACAGAGATGCCTGTAAATACGATTTTGCCCCTGATAAGTAAATACCTCAATCGCTTGACATTTCCACTTCAATTAGGTGGGGTAGTAGAGATTGAAAGACCCATGAAATTTCACTTGCTAATCTAGCATGCCACATATCAACTAAGTAAATCAAGTGATGATGTTTATGTAGTTCATTTGTGTACCTCTTTTTGTGCTAGTTTTCCTAGGCCAAATCAACTATGTAAGTCATTTCCTTTGACTTCATTGCGTGTGGCTTCTTGCTGATGGCATTCTCAAGATGATGTGTTAGCTTTGAAGACGTTGGTGTCTTTTGATTACCAAACACTCAATTTTGAAAATATTCAGTAAAGCCTTTGTGTACGGCATGGTCGGGACGATAGGCACAGCAGTAGCAACAGAGGATGATGGCACCACAGCATCAGTATTGGGTCAATAGCTCCAGTAGGAAGGGGGACATCAGTTCCAGCAGCAACATCTAAAGAGAGCAAATTTTATCCTTGAGATTGGTTTGAAATTTCAAAGAAGGCAAATTGGAAATGTGGAAATTGAAAATGTCTGAGGGGTGCAAGCAGCATCCTCAAAGATAAGTTGTGCCCTTTGCAAAGTGTGTTGTGGCTCTCTTTCAGAATTCAACAGACCTTCTATATAATGTGCACCACACTATTCAGATGGCATACAATCAACATAAATTGCGAAACATTTAGGGAGCAAAAGCAAAGGGTATTTACGCAAGCAAATGTTTGGGCGCATAAATTTGGGCAAATCGAAGAAAGAAGTGCTTGGTGTTTATAGAGGAAAGAAGGTGTACATGGGTAACGGCAAGTTCGACTAAGGATAAATACTGCAACGGCTAGTGAAGTACTCAAGCAACGACTTGCTCATTCAATAAGCAACGACCAGTAGAAAGTCAACAATGGTCAAAAGTCACTTGTATGTACATTTGATTTTATTGTATATAGACTTTTTGAAATGCATATGCAACATGACTACAGTTGAGTTATAAGAAAAATGGAGAAACATTATGTCATTATACTAGAGAATTTCTTCAACAAAAGGAGTGAGTGGGATGCAAATGATCATGCCACAAAAAGGGAAATTTTCCATCGGCAGTAAGATGGTTTATACATGAAGAGTCCAGCAATGTTCTTCAAGTCTTGGATAAATTGAAAATGGAAGAAGCATTAGATGGAACAGATGGAGTCCAGGAGGATTTATCCTTCAAATCGTCGCAATTTAACCATAAACCCCAAATAGAAACAGCTTGAGTATATGACATAAGCTTTATTCCATCATATAACCCTTCTAAGACCAAGTATTCGATTTGAAATCCCATAGGAAAATAGCTCTGTTTGATTTGGTTAATCCTAAAACCAAATATGTTAGGAAATCCCTTATGATGTTTTGAAGATGACAAAATAAATCAAAGGCTACTAATATGTTTAATGGTTAAGTAATAGACCATGCAGATGATAGAACATGTAAAGGATATTGTCAAAGTGTGAAAACGACCAGAAGATTATTCCAAAGTATATTATGAAGATTTCCAAACTTCTGTATCAAAGTTTGAAGACTGCTAGACTTTAGTGTCAAAGTCTGTTCTACATCAGAAGTCTGCTCACTCTGACAAATTCCAGACTGAACGTGAAGGAAGAACCAGAAGACAGACTCTATGCTAAAGCTGAACTGGGTACAGACCTTAAAGCTAAATCTGTTCAGAAGCAGAATATGTTCAGACTCAGATTGCAAAGTCTATCGCACTCAGACTCAGATTGTAAAGTCTATTACTCTCAGACTTTACATCCATATTCGACAAAACGTAAATCAAGCCCAATCATATAACGGCTAGTGATCTGGTTTGGATTCCACATCAAGATTGATTTGATTGACTCAATCTATTTGATTGACGATTGGATTTTGAAGACAAGAACTTTCTATAAGAAGAAGCTTTACTTATGGAAACCAAGATTTCGTTTGTATGGGCGATTGGAATCAATTTGAGATTCTACCTTTGTCACTCAACGGCTACCAAATCTTCTAGATACAGAGCTGTCCAATGGGTATATTGGAAGACAATTCTCCAGGATACTGTCCAACGGGTAGTTTGGAAGTGGAGGAGTATTTAAGGAGATCATGGACCGATGAGCAAGTAAGAGACGGAGCGTAGAATTTATAATTCCAAAGTCTGAGCGACCTTCGATCATACACTTGTCTTTGGAGAGCTTAAACATTTGTGATCGTGAGAGAAATACCAAAATAGTGACTTAGTGAGATAGTGTGATCTACTAAGTATTTGCACGTAAAGTTGTAATCTCTTGTTGATTGCATAATGGAATCCAGCCAAGAAGGCTGTTAGCGTGGGAGAGTGGACGTAGGCTTGGATTAAGTCGAACCACTATAAATCTTGTGTTCTCATTCTCTTCCCTAACTCCTTTATTTTACTCGAAGTTTATTATTCCGCATATATTTGCCAAGGTTTATTTTATACACCTATTCACCCCCCTCTAGGTGTTCATACTAGCACTCTCAAGATATAGCTTTGAAACTTGCTGAAAGTAGATGGAACTTATAAAGAATGTACATCACCATTTAGAAACATCACGAGGTCCTTAGCAAAAAGCATAAGTGTCTGAAGTGAATTTCACAACAATAGACTGAAACTTCAAACTCCCTCCGGTAGCAGTTGCTCTAACAACTTTGATAGGACCCCAATAGCAATCATCGACAAAAAAGGCGAGAGAAGGTCATCTTGTCAAAGACTTCTTTTTTCTATAATCCAGGAGTACAGGTGTGAAGGCTTGGCTATCGGAAAGCCTATGAAACATCTTGTAGGCCTATAAGGGGTTAGGTTAAGGTTTTTGGTTTATGTAGATGGAATAGTTTTGACACAATTGGTGGGATTTGAATGGATGATCTCTAGTTGTTGAGCTAGAAATCCTTTAATGCCACAAACAATTGGGGTATGCTAGCTTTTCTTTTTCCAAAAGAATTAGTGGCTAACTCACTATTTACACTGACTGAGAATACACACATTTTTCTTTTGAAGCTATGAATTGAGGGGGAGCTCCAATGGCATGAAAAATTATTAAGAATAAGCTACCGATTATAGAACGCATTTGTACCTGACATGAAAGGACAACTAATAACCGCATGCACGTGACATTGTTGTGGTTCATTTTCACATAACTATAGAGTTCTAGATAATCAATTCATTACATCGACTATTGCCTGTCCAAACACGATATTTGAGAGCATCGCTTGCTTAAGCTTGAAGGTAGTGGTGAATCCTTGGAAAAATGATTTTTTGGAAATAGTTCTCCCGATCTATATATCTTAGATCAAAGCGGAAGACACTTTCCAAGTCCACTCCATTCTCTATGACTGTGCCTTTCAAAGCTTTTATATTCGTATCATGGAACCTGGGTTGGTTTAGAAAAGGAAAGAGAAACAAAAATGAGATTTCGGTGACGACTAAAATTTTCATTTTGTATAGTCGCTACTTTATTTATTTGCCATGATTTTATGTGAATTTATCAATGAGTTGATCACAAAACTAGGGCTTGCATGCCCTTGAACTATGCGTAACGTGCCGCTCGCATTGCGTTGTGGATATTCCTTTTTAGGTCGGCTTGCAAGCTGTGGAAACCATTTTGCTCCTGCAAAATGTGACAAAAAATGTTAACAAACTCATTTATATCGATAGGTATATGGTGCGAACATAAGATCTTTCACTGTGACTATGCCTTTGACTTTTTAAGCCGCGTGGCATTACAAAGATAAAATTACTATTATTATCATTTTCTTTTTGGCTGACAAATGTTCATATTCCACACGTGATCCAACGACAGCGTGAAATATGGTGAAGGTTTTTGCGTCAAACACTAGGCGGACCTTTAAATGTTGCAAAAAGTGTATGTACGTACAATGTCTCGGCAATGCTATTTAGTCATAAAGCTCGACATTTGTCTACATAATTTTTTTTTAATCATGGATAGACCTAGTTAATAAACTGGGGCTCACCTAATGAGTAATAGGATTTTATGACCGATAGATGATTAAATCATAAAATCACTTTGATCGAATAATTATTTGACTGAAACATAAATCGATTATTTGAGAACTGCGAGAAAATATTGGGTACTCCTAGCAAGAAGACATCTCAAATTGCGCCATGTGTCCAACGTGGGCCCACATTATCAGGGAAATTTCCCCCCATTTTTTTCTCTCCTCTCTCTTCTCTCTCCCTCCTCTGCACACTCTCTCTCGCCCGACCCTCTATCTCCAATCGACTTTTTTTTTTTTTATTTGTGGATTTCTGTGTGTTTCCAGTCCGACCCATTTTAGGCCGCTTTTGTCTTCACCAGCACTAGGAAACGAGGCTTCTTGGAGGGATGTGGGTTCTCCACCTCATCGTCCACGTTGTCATAGACTGCAAACCGGGGGGAGAACTCCAAGAGTGCCGGGGTGTTCAGATCGAACTCGTGGTGCCCCTGACTTTGCATGTGAGTTGACCCCACGCCCTCCGAGACGCTCACCCTGTTGGCAATTGAGGCGATGGCGACGGCGATGGCGGTTGAGGAGGCAGGAGTGGGGGCCTTCGAGTGGTACCTCGTGCCCACCGAGAGCTTGGTTGGTAGGGGAGCTCTTGTGGCAGATCAAGCACTCGTGGACCTTCCCAAACATACTGGAGGAGGTGATCGTTGTGGAGGTCGAGGTGGCGGGCTGTTCATCCGCATCGGCGAACAAAAAGTGTGTTGGTATAGAGGAGAGAGGAGAGAGAAAAGTAAGAAGAGTTGAGAGAGCCTGCAAAGAAGGGAGAGAGAAGAGAGAGGAGAGAGAAAGGTGGGGAGAATTCATCGAGCGAGCATGCAGAGGGGGGAGAGAGGAGAGAGGAGAGAGAAAAATGGGGAGAGAGGAGATAGAAAAGTGGAGAAATATTGGAATTGGTACCCATTGTGCTCCAGAGTGGCAAATAAGAAGGTGGTAGGAAGGTGACACGGGTCCTTGTGGGCCCACAATCCGCAGAAAATGAGGCGTCATTTTGAAAAATTTCAGGGTTTTTTCTGCAGGCTGTCTTTTCCTCTACAACCTTCTCCTTTTTTCACGTCTCTCCTCTCCCTTTCTTCTATAAATTCAAAATTTCAGGTTCCCTCATCTTCGCTCTCTCCAACATTCGTGCTCGTGCTATATTTAAGCTGACATCGCTGGACAGGCTCCTGCTCTCATCAATGTCCGCCGCAAGCTCGCTCGACCTCACCTCCATCTTCACCATCACTCTCGCCCTCTCCCTCGGTCCCACTCTCCCTCCTTTGATGTTCCCCCCACCTAGTGCTGGCCCTCCATGGATCACGTTCACAGCCATGCCATTTGAGAACTCAATTCCCCCGAAGTTGGTGTTTCGGAGGATGACCTCCCCAACTAGCGATGCGGTCGAGGGAGCTGAGAAAGAGGCCACGGTGGAGTAGTCGAGGGACTTGATGTCGACGTGGCGAAGCCTGAGATCGGGGCTCTTGATGCGGACGATGAGGGTGAACCCGAGGAAGGCGGCGTGGAGGATGATGATCTGGGTGAGGGTGTAGACGAAGCACTTGCTGCTACTGCGCCTCTGGTTGCGGCGAGGCGGCAGCTTGGTGAAGTGGGCACCCTCCACTTCATCGCTTCGGAGGTGGGATCCGGAGCGCGTGATTGGGCTGTTTGGATCTACTTTAGGCATCGCGAAAGTCGGAGTTCAAGTGAATGCGAGAGAGGACGGGTTGTTGAGGGGGGTTGATGTGTTCCTGTGTTGTCGTTTGAGGTTTTTGTCGGTCAGACGTGCAAGACTATGTGAAAGCTGGGTCTCAGTGGGTCTGTGCTGTGTTGCTCTTTGAACCTCCGCCAATGATGACCCGTGAAAGGCGTTCGAGGTGGCGTAGGAATGTGGTAAAGCCTGAGGCAAGATCTGAGATAGCTAGTATAAGCACCTAGAGGGGGGTGAATAGATGTATAATAATTTCTTGTGATAAGTGAGCAATACGAAATAGACAATAGAAAGGAAGTTCTCATTTGGTTAACAAAACGAATTATGATTAAAGTAAAATAGAAAGTAGAGAAGAGAAAATTGAACACAAGGTTTATAGTGGTTCGGCTTATTCCAAGCCTACATCCACTCTTCCGCACTGATAGTCCACCGGCTGGATTTCGCTATGAACAAAAGAGATGTTACAGCAAAGCTCTCCCTTGATTCCACAGTGTAGATATTCTACAACACTTCCTCAAGGTTTCTCAAGAATATAGACTCTCTTTTGCGTACAAGATTTCGCTCAAAGAAATGAATTGACTAAGAACAAGGAGTTTCAGACTTTGGAATTCTTCTATCGTGCACACACACGAACAACTGGAACGTCTTCCTTATATACTCCTTTATGCCATCATACCCGTTGACACTTACCAAAGAAATTCCTCCAATCTACCCGTTGGACGGAATCAATTAGGAAGATCATTCGAGCTATTAAAGGAATATGTCGATAGCCCATCAATCCTGCTCGCCTATACAATCAGGATCTCGGTTTCCATAAGTAGAACCTTCCAAGTATACTTCGCCAATCATCGGATCCTTAATCAATCTTGATTCGAATAAAGGAATCCGTTATGTGATATCCAGCCAAGAGATCTTCTCCAATCGATAAGGTCAAATATTTAATGAAACACCTAGTTCTGGATAGCCTTTCTTCAACGGATTAAAAACTGTCAATGAGAATAGACTTTGAGTCTTGAGTCTGGGAGTCCGGAGGTCTTCAGACTTTAAATAGTAGAGTATGCAAATCTTCAGATTAGACTGATGAAAATGTTTTATCAGCTTCAAAATACTCCAGGAAGATTTCTCCAACAATCTCCCCATTTTTGATGGTGACAAAACTTTCCTGCAGATTTGGATAACTTTGATCTGCAAAACATTACTTAAGCAAATATGGATATCTCATAAAGATAAATGGCTTAATGATGACACTAGAATCTGCAACCACAAAAAATAGGTTAGTATTTCATGTGAGTATACCCATTCATAAGATATCAATAGTACTTAATATAAGTAGTCAAATCCAAATCCCAAATTCAGTCCACATCTAGACACAAAAGTCAAGTCAAGCAAACATCAAAATAAATCAAAAGTTCAAGTTCAAAGTTTCAAATCTTGCATCTCTCCCCCTTTTTGTCAGCATAAAAAAGGTTGAGATGGAAAGAGAATGGATTCAGAATGCTTGGGAAAATGAAAAAGCTGGAAATCTCCCATTGACTGGACAATGCCTTCCAGCTTTTTCAACTCTTCCTTCAATTGAGCCACCTCTTCACTCTTAGCATTTGCTTAAATCTGAAGAGAAAGGGCTTGGATCTGATCATTCAAAGAAACTAAAGAAGCTTGACCTACATTCTACAAATTCTGAACTTCGCATCCCATAGCATATATCTGACCCCGCATTTCCAAGAGAACATCAAGAATTTTGCGAAAATCTGCTGAATTATCAGTCTGCGTACTGGCTTCTACACGATCAGATGGAGTAAAAGCAGACGATGGCAAATTAGCATAGTCACGCAGATTAGGTGATGAAACATCATGTCCCTCCTCAGGAAATTGAGAGGCATAGATGTCCTCTAGATCTGCTGGAGAGGGATTGACTCTCTCACTAGTAGCAGGATATGAGGACATTCCTCTTTTCTCACAGTCTCTCCTTGTTTCCATGCCTCCAGGTGGAGAAGAGTGTTCCTCATGCTCTCCTTCCTCTTGATTTCCTCTTTCCTCCTCTGCATCTCTTTCTTCAGCTTCTCTCTCCTCTGTTTCTTTCTCCTCTGCTTCTTTCTTTTCATCTTCCCTTTCTCCAGTGCTCTATTCTAAGTCTTTCTCTTGCCGTTCTGTTGATTCTGGAACAAAACGACTCAGGTTCTTCAATGCCATTACAGAAATGGTGATGTCTTCCTCATCATCTTCATCCTTAACGATGAGAGCTCTTTTTTTCTTGAATGGAGCAACCATGGGCTCCTTCCCTTTTCTCTTTGCAGCCAAAGAGGTTTGATGAGTTTTGACAGGGGTTTTCTCTTTGAATTTCTCCAATGCCTTGTTGAGTTCCTTCAAACGCATTTTAGACACCATTTTTAGTCCCACCACCGTTTGATCACAAGATCGAGTACAGAAAATTCGTGGAGGTTGAACATTCAAATGTCTGAATAAATTTGTCACAAGACATGGATAAGGAAGTTGACCTCTGTCCTTCACCACTGCTCTATATATGTGGAACATAATAGTGTGAGGAAGAGAAAAAAAAATTTCCCAGCAATGATGGCATACATTAGCTTTGCTTCTGAGTTTGAAACATCAGTCTTTGAAGTAGATTTTAGTCTGAGGCAATTAATGACAATCTTGTCAAGCAGAATGTTAAATGCACTCATCCTCGAGTAGGAAATCTTTTCCTCTATCTTTCTATCCTTAACAAGTTCCAACGTAGTACGAGCAATAGAGACATTGATAGATTGATATCTCCCTCTCTCAACCCCAATGACATCAGCCAACATATCTACATTCACCACATAGTCCTGATCTCGGACACTAAAAGAGAATCTATTAGCATCCAAGAAACAGAGATTCGAATAGAAATATGCAGTGAGTTCAGCATAGGCTTTTGTAGAATCATAACAAAACTACTCAAGTTGAAGAAGACTGAATTTTTCCCTCAAATTGACATTCACATCATCAAGGAAATCAAAATCCACACTTCTAGGGTTTATCACTGTTGGAGAAATCTTCTTGAAGTGTTTTGAAGCTGAAAAAACATTTCCATCAGTCTAGTCTGAAGATTTGTAGACACTGCTATTTAAAGTTTGAAGACCTCCGGACAGCTAGACTCAAGACTCAAAGTCTATCCTCATTGACAGTTTTTAATCCGCTGAAGAAAGGCTATCCAGAAATGGATGTTTCATTAAGGATGTAACCTTATCGACTCGAGAAAATCTCTTATCTGGATATGACATAACGGAATCCTTTATTTGATCATGATTGATTCAGAGATTAAGGATCCAATGATTGGCGAAATATTCTCGGAAGGTTCTACTTATGGAAACCGAGATCCTGATTGTATGGGCGAATAGGATTGATGGGCTATCGACATGTTCCTTTAATAGCTCGAATGATCTTCCTAATTGATTCCGTCCAATGGGTAGATTGGAGGAATTCCTTTGGTAAGTGCCAACGGGTATGATGGCATAAAGGAGTATATAAGGAAGACGTTCCAGTTGTTCGTGGAGGTGCACGATAAAAGAATTCCAAAGTCTGAAGCTCATTGTTCTTAGTCAATTCATTTGCTAAGCGAAATCTTGTACGCAAAAGATAATCTATATTCTTGAGAAATCTTGAGGAAGTGTGGTAGAATATCTACACTATGGAATCAAGGGAGAGCTTTGCTGTAACATCTCTTTTGTTCATAGCGAAATCCAGCCGGTGGACTATTAGTGCGGAAGAGTGGACGTAGGCTTGGAATAAGCCGAACCACTATAAACCTTGTGTTCAATTTTCTCTTCCCTACTCTCTGCTTTACTTTGATCATAATTTGTTTTGAAGATCTTCATTTCTATTGTCTGCCTAGTATCGCTTTCGTATCTCGAGAAATTGTTTTTACACCTATTCACCCCATTTAGGTGCTTATACTAGCTATCTCAATTAGTATCAAAGCCTGTGTACTCACTTTGTTTGAAGTGTTTTACTTCAGAGTTAAAGATCCATAGCTAGTATGTTAGCTCCAGGGCTGATAGAAGGGCAAAGCAATACCAGACCGCCTTACTTTGATGGAAATGATTACAACATATAGAAAAACAAGATGAAGGCGTTTCTAAGATCAAAGGATCCTCTGGAATGGGACGTTGTAGAAAAATGAATCATTCCTAAAGCTACACCTGTCTCAGAGAGAGGAAAATATACTGTTGAGTCTAGTGAAATGACTCAGGAAGAGATAATCAAGAGATAAGTTCTTAATGCAAAAGCAATTTATTCTTTATATTGTATTTTATCACCTACTGAATATAACAGAATATCTTCTTGTGTTACAGCTAAAGAAGTCTGTGATAGATTACATATTACCTATGAAGGAACCAATCGAGTGAAAGAGACTAGAATCAACATTCTCCTCGAGAAGCTTTCAAAATGAAATCGGAGAATCTATAACGACATGTTTAGTACGGTCTCGAAAATCAAGCTTTCAAATTAAACAAGCTACTGTGGACTCTCTAAGGATTATAAATATATACATGCCACTATCGATGAGTTGGTTGGGACTCTCTTTAGTTTCATCAAACAAAGTAAGTAAAAATCTTAATCAAAATTCGCAAGACAATATGGATGATTATGCTAAGTTTTTCAAAACAATTTTAACAATTTAGTCCATATCACATGGGTTAAGTGTCTTAAAGATATATGTAGCCGATGGAACAATCGGATTCATATTCAAACTCCAAGACAGACTCGATTCAGATATTGAATTTGAGGTGAGTAACTTCAAAATCCCTATCAAAGTTTCTAAATACATTGATGAGTTGTGTTTTAGTCTTAAGACTTCTCTCAAAATGATTTCCGAACTCAAAAGAGAAAATTCTACTCTAAAACAACAGAAAAATGTTTTGAAAGAAAATGTGAAATGTTTAGACATGAATGTTTCTTCTCTTAGATCTTTCAAAAGAAAATGCATTATTGAAAAATGATATCTCAAATATTTCTAAAAAAATTTCTATAAGATCCATGCAAAAATTATTTATGTTCAAAGACTTTATTTCAATAAATCTGGTTTGGGAATGATTGCTAAAACAATTCCTTTAATTGATTTTCCAAAAGTAAAAGAAAGAATTAAGCAAAGACCCACAAGAGATGCTTACAAAAATCATTTTAAAATGATCTTTATAAATCTAGTAGGTCGCAATGCTCTCAGATGTTCAAAGTGCAATAGTGCATATCATTTTGAAAAAGAATGTCTTATGGTTTGGAAACCTAGTAAGAATGTATGGGCAAATACCGCATATCATACTAACACCAATGGACCCAAGAAAATATGGGTACCAAAGAAAGTTTGAGTTTCTTTTTTAAATGCATGTCACTATCAAGAAAAAAGTAAAATGGTATCTGGATAGTGGATGCTCAAAACATATGACAGGAGATTCAAATTGCTTCATAAAGCTTGTTCAAGTGAATGGTGGAAAAGTTTCATTTCGAGGAAATAGCAAAGGAAGAATTGTGGGATTTGGAACTGTAAAGATTATAAACCTCACAATAAGCAATGTTTCTTTAGTTGGAGGACTCAACTACAATATGCTCAGTATTAGTCAGTTGTATGATACCGGTTTCAAAATCAACTTTCAAGAGGGAATATGTTCAGGAACTAGTAAAGATTCCACTCAATCATTCATGGGTCGAAGACATGGAAATATCTACCTCTTGGATGTGAAACCAGATGAATCGCAATGTCTAATCTCAATCCAAGACGAAGCGAACTTATGGCATAGAAAGCTTGGGCACATTAATATGAAGCAAATAGCCAAAATTTTAGCAAAGAAGCTTGTTCGTGGTTTACTTATACCAAAATTCTGATCTATGTCCACCATGCATATTGGGAAAACGGGTAAGAAATTCCTTTAAACCAATAAATCAAGTTTCCACTAATCGTGTACTGCAGCTTCTACATATGGATCTCTTTGGACCAACCAGAACACAGAGCATTGGAGAAAATAAATATTGCCCAGTAATTGTGGATGACTACTCTCGATTTACTTGGGTGTATTTCCTAGCAAGTAAGTCTGAAACTTTCTCTTACTTTGAAAAATTTGCTAAAGAGGTTCAAAAAAAAAAAGGATATGTTATTTCAAGTATAAGAACAGACCATGGAAGTGAATTTGAAAATCAAGATTTCACAAAATTTTGTGATGAATCTGGTTTTCAGCATATGTTCTCCTATCCATATACTCCAAAGCAAAATGGAGTTGTGGAAAGAAAGAATAAATCGCTTCAAGAAATGGCTAGAACTCTTCTAATTGAAAGCAACATCTCTTTACATTTTTGGGCTGAAGCAATTTCTACAACATGTTATATTATTAATAGAGTTTTTCTAAGGCCTATTCTAGAAAAAAAAAAAAAAAAAAAAAAAAACCCTATGAATTATTCAAAGACAAGAAGCCTATTGTTTCATATTTTCATGTGTTTGGATGCAAATACTTTATATTGAAAAATACAAATGATTGAGTTGGCAAGTTTAAAGAAAAGTCGATGAAGACATCTTTCTTGGATATTCAACCACAAGCAAAGCATACGAGTCTACAACAAGAAGACTCAATCCGTGGAGGAATCAATGAATGTCAAATTCCAAGATTCTATGCAAAATAAATCTGTTCAGAATCATCTTGAAGAATCTGAACCTGCTCTAGACTCTACAAAGTCTAAATCGCAAGAAGCAGCTCAAACTCTGAAAGACCAGCAACAAATGATTGTTGAAGATTCAAATGAAGGAAGTGATCATCAACCTGAAAATTTAACCAGTAACTGGAAGCATAAGTCCAGTCATCCCAAAGATCTCATTATTGGCAACATTAATGAAGGAATTCGCACAAGATCCAAAAGGTGCGAAGAGTCTAGTGTTGTGGCTCTTATTTTTGAAATACAACTCAAAAGCATAGAAGAAGCTTTATCTGATGAAAGCTGGATTGAAGCTATGCAAGAAGAACTAAGGCAATTTAGCATTAATGATGTTTGGGAGTTAACTCCTAAACCAAAAGGTAAATCTATTATTGGTGCTAAATGGGTTTTCAGGAACAAGATGGACGAGAAAAGAAAGGTCATAAGAAACAAAACAAGACTCGTGGCCAAGGGATATACGCAAGAAGAAGGGATAGACTATGACGAGACTTACGCACCAGTAGCAAGGTTAGAAGCAATTCGATTATTACTTGTTTTTCCTTGTTATAAGAATTTTAGGTTATTCCAAATGGACGTCAAAAGTGCTTTCCTAAATGGATTTATCCATGAGGAAGTCTATGTGGAAAAACCACCTGGGTTTGAAGACCCAAGGAAACCAGACTCAGTATTTAGACTCAAAAAGGCTTTATATGGTTTAAAGCAAGCACCTCGAGCTTGGTACGCCAGGCTGAGTAAGTTCTTGATTCAAAACAGCTTTGTAAAAGGTAAAGTAGACACTACTCTGTTTATCAAAAGAGAAAGCAAAAGTTTTATGCTAGTTCAAATATATGTCGATGATATTATTTTTGGATCCCCTAATGAAAGTCTGTGCAAGAAATTCTCTAATACTATGCAGGATTAATTTGAAATGAGCACGATTGGTGAGTTAACCTTCTTTTTCGGGCTTCAAGTGAAACAACTGAATGAAGGAACTTTTATTTATCAAGAAAAATATGCTAATGATCTTGTCCAAAAGTTTGGACTGGACAATTGCAAAAAGGCTGATATACCAATGTCAAGTTCCTTGAAGATAGACAAAGATGAAGGAGGAAAGAAAGTCGACCATAAGCTATACATGAGTATCATCGGCTCACTTCTTTATCTTACTACTTCTAGACCTGATATTTTATTTAGTGTTTGCATTTGTGCCAGATTTCAAGCAGACCCTAAAGAATCTCATTTAAGTGCTGCAAAGTGTATTATCAAATATATTGTTTCAACTTCAAGTCTTGGTCTTTGGTATCCTAAAAGGAGAGACTTTACTCTTCTTGGATACTCAGATGCAGATCTAGCCGGATGTAGAGTTGATAGAAAGAGCACCTCAGGTACCTGTCAACTACTTGGAAGCAGGATAGTGTCTTGGTTTTCAAGGAACTTCAGTAGCTCTCTCTACAGCAGAAGCAGAGTATGTAGCTCTCGGAAGTTGTTGTTCACAAATTATGTGGTTAAAACAACAGCTAAGAGACTTTGGAATTGAAGATTCATGCACGGAGATTAACTATGACAACACCAGCGCAATCAATCTCACCAAAAATCCAATTCTTCACTCAAGAACAAAGCATATAGAGATTCGACATCACTTCATTAGAGATCATGTTCAAAATGGAGAAATTTTGATTAAGTTTTTTGACTCAAAGAACCAACTGGCGGATATATTCACAAAGCCTTTGGAGAAAAATCAATTTGAAATCATCCGCTCCAAACTCAACATTTTGAGATTTGAAGAAGTTAAAGTCTAGAAACTCTCAGACTCAAATAAACAAGACTTTGACTGTAAGCTATTCTCTCTCTCGAATCTCATCTTGAAAATGTATGATTATCAACCGTGTTTGATTATTGCTATCTTAAATTGACGTGATTATTGCAACGTTTCCTTTTCGAAAAAGGAGTTATTTTTTAAATGACTATTATCTAATTTTTCGAAAAAGGCAATTATTTTTTAAAAAGGCATCTTTTTACTTTCTTTTATGACGTTCCGTATGCCTCTCTTTTAAAATGTTTATGCACTATTGTTTCTTCTTCGCTTTACTCTCCAAAAACCATAAGAAAGCATCGATCTTCCATCTCTGTTTTCTTCTCTTGTTCAAATCTTTGAAAAAGTTGTCATCTTTCTTGGGAAAGTCAAGTTTGGAATCTTTCAAAGACTGTGAAAAATGTCGTCTCAAAGGAAATCTTCGAGGATTGCAAGTAGGGGACCGTAAATGCGTGAGGGACCTATGCACTTCGATCTCACCGAGGAAGAAGAGTCTCCCGGTCAGTAGCAGAGCCCACAACATTCTCAACAACGTCATTCTTCTCCATCTAGTCCTCATGATGATGCTCATCGAGAAAATGAAGAAATCATTGAAGGCGCAGATCCTATAAGAATTCAAAAGCCCTCTTTTATTTACAAGTTTTATCGTGCTTTGAAAAGAGGTGGAACTCCATTAAACTACATCGATGAGTTTCTTAAGGACAAAGGGTATGGAAATGAGTACATCTTTTTGCGAAATATAGAGCGTTTGGGAATTGCCCCTACGAGGTTAGCAGAAGAAACCCTTGCCAATATCCCAAGTGATTCGCGTGTTGGAGGGCTGAATCAACCATATGGGAATGATGATGATTAGTTGTACAGTCAGTTTCAACCGAGAATAGGTGTTGCGGCAAAATTCGAGGAAAAATGACAGAGTTGTTTAGATCGAAGGAACAGAAGAATCTATACTCCAAATTGTTGAAGCGTGGGGTGATAAACCCTAGGAGTGTGGATTTTGATTTCCTTGATACTGTGAATGTCAATTTGAGGGAAAAGTTCAGTTTTCTTCAACTTGAGCAATTTTGTTCTGACACCACAGAAGCCCAAGTTGAATTAACTGCATATTTCTATTCGAATCTTACTTTCTTGGATGTGAATAGAATCTCTTTCAGTGTCCGAGATCAAGACTTTGTGGTGGATATGGATATGTTGGCAGATGTGATTGGGGTTGAGAGAGGGAGATATCAACCCATCAATGTTTCTATTGCTCGTGCTACATTGGAACTTATTAAGGATAGAAGAACGGATGAAAAGATTTCCTACTTGAGGATGAGTGCATTTAACATTCTGCTTCACAAGATTGTCATTAATTGCCTCAGACCGAAATCTACTTCAAAGACTGATGTTTCAAGTTCAAAGGCAAAGCTGATGTATGCCATCATCACCGGGAAAAAGTTTTCTCTTCCTCACACTGTTATGTTCCACATGTATAGAGCAGTGGTGAAGGACAGAGGTCAACTTCCTTATCCAAGTCTTGTGACAAAGTTATTCAGACATTTGAATATTCAGCCTCCACAAATTCTCTGTACTCGATCTTGTGATCATATGGTGGTAGGATTGAAAATGGTGACTAAAATGCGTCTGAAGGAACTAAGTAAGGCGTTGGAGAAATTCAAGGAGAAGACTCCTGTCAAAACTCATCAAATCTCTTCTGCAGCAAAAAGAAAAGGGAAGGAGCCCATGGTTGCTCCATCCAAGAAAAGAAGAGCTCTCATCATTGATGATGAAGATGATGAGGAAAGCATCACCATTTCTGCAATGGCATTGAAGAATCTGAGTCGGTCTGTTCCAGAGAAAGACTCGGAATAGAGGACTAGAGAAAGAGAAGAGAAAGAAGCAGAGGAGAAAGAAACAGAGGAGAGAGAAGTTGAAGAAAGAGATGGTGAGAAGGAAAGAGTTGAAAAAGAAGAAGAAGAGAAAAGAGATCAAGAGGAAGGAGAACATGAGGAACACTCTTCTCCACCTGAAGGCATGGAAACAAGGGGAGATCAAGAGAGAAGAGGAATGTCCTCATATCCTGCTACTAGTGAGAGAGTCAGTCGCTCTCCAACAGATCTAGATGACATTTATGCCTCTCAATTTCCTGAGGAAGGACATGATGTTTCTTTGCCAAATCTGCATGATTATGCTAATTTGCCATCGTCTGCCTTTACTCCATTTGACCGTGCAGAAGCTAGTACACATACCGATAATTCAGCAGATTTTCGCAGAATTCTGGATGTTCTCTTGGAAATGTGAGGTCAGATATATGCTTTGGGATGCAAAGTTCAGAATTTGCAGAATGCAGGTCAAGCTTCTTCAGGTTCCTTGAATGATCAGATCTAAACCATTTCTCTTCAGATTCAGGCTAATGCTAAGGATGAGGATGTTGCACAACTGAAGGAAGACTTGAAAAGGCTGGAAGGCATCGTTCAGTCAATGGGAGATTTCCAGCTTGTTCGTGTTCCCAAGCATTCTTGACTCTACTACATTTTCATCTCAACCTTTTTTATGCTGATAAAAAAGGGGGAGATGCAAGATTTGAAAACTTTGAACCTTACACCTTTTGAACTTTTGGATTGTTTTACTTTGATGTTTGACTTTACTTTTGTGTCTGGATGTGGACTGAATTTGGGATTTGGATTTGACTGCTTATATTAACTACTATTGATATCTTATGGATGGTTTTATCACATACAAGACTAAACTATTTTCTATGGTTGCAGATTCTAGTGTTATCATTCATTAAGTCATTTATCTTTATAATATATCCATATTTGGTTTAGTAATGTTTTGTAGGTCAAAGTTATCCAAATCTGCAGGAAAGTTTTGTCACCATCAAAAATGGGGAGATTGTTGGAGAAATCTTCGTAAAGTGTTTTAAAGCTGACAAAACATTTTCATCAGTCTAGTCTGAAGATTTGCAGACTCTTCTATTTAAAGTCTGAAGACCTCTGGACAACCAGATTCAAGACTCAAAGTCTATCCTCATTGACAGTTTCTAATTCGTTGAAGAAATGCTATCTAGAACTGGATGTTTCATTAAGGATGTAACCTTATCGACTGGAGAAATCTCTTGGCTGGATATGACATAACATAATCCTTTATTTGATCATGATTGATTCATAGATTAAGGATCCGATGATTGGTGAAATATTCTTGGAAGGTTCTACTTATGGAAACCGTGATCCTGATTGTATGGGCGAATAGGATTGATGGGCTATCAACATGTTCCTTTAATAGCTCGAATGATCTTCTTAATTGATTCCGTCCAATGGGTAGATTGGAGGAATTCTTTTGGTAAGTGACAACGGGTATAATGGCATAAAGGAGTATATAAGGAAGACGTTCCAGTTGTTCGTGGAAGTGCACGATAGAAGAATTCCAAAGTCTGAAGCTCCTTATTCTTAGTCAATTCATTTTGAGCAAAATTTTGTACGCAAAAGAGTGTCTATATTCATGAGAAACCTTGATGAAGTGTAGTAGAATATCTACACTGTGGAATCAAAAGAAAGCTGTGCTGTAACATCTCTTTTGTTCATAGTAAAATCCAGTCGATGGGCTGTCAGTGCGGAAGAGTGGACGTAGGCTTGGAATAAACCAAACCACTATAAACCTTGTGTTCAATTTTCTCTTCCCTACTCTCTACTTTACTTTGATCATAATCTGTTTTGGAGATCTTCCTTTCTATCATCTGCCTAGTATTGCTTTCGTATCTCGAGAAATTTTTTTACACATATTCACCCCCTCTAGGTGCTTATACTAGCTATCTCAATCACCCCACACTTCAACAACTTAAAGTATAAAAGCTTTTGTTCCTCCGATCGAAACAAGTCTGTCCTTTTTCCCCGAATTTTTGCCGTAATACCCATTCTCGGTTGAAACTGACTGTACATCTTATCATCATCATTCCCATCTGGCCAATTCAACCCTCCAACACGCGGATCACTTCGGATATTAGCAAGGGTTTCTTTTGCCAACCCCGCAGGGGCAATTCCCAAACGCTCCATATTTCGTAAAAAGATGTACTCATTTCCATACCCTTTGTCCTTAAGAAACTCATCGATGTAGTTCAATGGAGTACCGGTCCTCTTTAAAGCACGATAAAGCTTATAAATAAAAGAGGGCTTTTGAATTCTTACAGGATCTGCACCTTCGATGATTTCTTCATTTTCTCGATGAGCAACATCATGTGGAATAGATGGAGGAGAATGACATTGCTGAGAATATTGTAGGCTCTGTTGCTGACTGGGAGGCTTTTCTTCCTCGGTGAGATCAAAGTGCGTAGGCCCCTCACGCATTTGTGGTCACCTGCTTGCAATCCTCGAAGACTTCCTTTGAGACAACATCTTTCACAGTCTTTGAAATATTCCAAGCTTCACTTTCCCAAGAAAGATGACAACTTTTTCGAAGATTAAACAAGAGAAGAAAACAGGAGTGGAAGATCGATGCTTTTTAGGGTTTTTGGAGTAAAACGAAGAAGAAACAACAGTATATAAGATAGTCGAAGAGAGGCATACGAAGCGTCGTAATGGAAAGTAAAAAGATGCTCTTTAAAAATAACTGCCTTTTAAAAAGGAATAGATAATTGCCATTTAAAAATTAACTCATTTTTGAAAAAGAAAGATTGCACTTATCACGGAAATTTGAAAGTAGCAAAAATCAATTATAGATAGATGATCATACCTTTCCGAGATTTAATATGAGAGATAATAACTTACAGTCAAAATCTTGTTTGTCTGAGTCTGAGAGTCTCTAGACTTTAACTTCTTCAAACCTCAAAATGTTGAGTCTGGAACGAATGATTTCAAATTGATTTTTCTCCAAAGGCTTTGTGAATATATCCGTCAGTTGGTTCTTTGAGTCAACAAACTAAATCGAAACTTCTCCATTTTGAACATGATCTCTAATGAAGTGATGTCGAATCCCTATATGCTTTGCTCTTGAGTGAAGAATTGGATTTTTGGTAAGATTGATTGCGCTAGTGTTGTCACAGTTAATCTCCGTGCATGAATCTTCAATTCCAAAGTCTCTTAGCTATTGTTTTATCCACATAATTTGTGAACAACAACTTCCAAGAGCTACATACTCTGCTTCTACTGTAGAAAGAGCTACTGTATTTTGCTTCCTTGAAAACCAAGACATTATCCTGCTTCCAAGTAGTTGACAGGTACCCGAGGTGCTCTTTCTATCAACTCTGTAACCAGCTAGATCTGCGTCTGAGTATCCAAGAAGAGTAAAGTCCCCCTTTTTAGGATACCAAAGATCAAGACTTGAAGTTGAAGCAATGTATTTAATAATACGCTTTGCAGCACTTAGATGAGATTCTTTAGGGTTTGCTTGAAATCTAGCACAAATGCAAACACTAAACAAAATGTCAAGTCTAGAAGTAGTAAGATAAAGAAATGAACCAATGATACTCCTGTATAACTTTTGGTCAACTTTCTTTTCTCCTTCATCTTTGTCTATCTTCAAAGAACTTGACATTGGTATATCAGTCTTTTTTGCAATTTTCCAGTCCAAACTTTTTGACAAGATCATTAGCATATTTTTCTTGATGAATAAAAGTCCCTTCCTTCAATTGTTTCACTTGAAGTCCAAGAAAGAAGGTTAGTTCACCCATCATGCTCACTTCAAATTCATCATGCATAGACTTAGAGAATTTCTTGCACAAACTTTCATTAGAGGATCCAAAAATAATATCATCTACATATATTTGAACAAGCAGAAAACTTTTGTTTTCTCTTTTAATAAATATAGTAGTGTCTTTTTTACCTTTAACAAAGCCATTTTGAATTAAAAACTTACTCAGCCTATCGTACCAAGCTCGAGGTGCTTGTTTTAAACCATATAAGGCCTTTTTTCAGTCTGAATACTGAGTCTGGTTTCCTTAGGTCTTCAAACCTAGGTGGTTGTTCCACATAGACTTCCTTATAGATAAATCCATTCAGAAAAGCACTTTTGATGTTCATTTGGAATAACCTGAAATTCTTATAATAAGTAAAAGCAAGTAATAATCGAATTGCTTCTAACCTTGCTATTGGTGCGTAAGTCTCGTCATAGTCTATCCCTTCTTCTTGCGTGTATCCCTTGGCCACGAGTCTTGCTTTGTTTCTTACGACCTTTCCTTTCTCGTCCATCTTGTTCTTGAAAACTCATTTAGCTCCAATAATAGATTTACCTTTTGGTTTAGGAGTCAACTCCTAGACATCATTAATGTTAAATTGCATGAGTTCTTCTTGCATAGCTTCAATCCAGCTTTCATCAGATAAAGCTTCTTCTATACTTTTGGGTTCTATTTCAGAAATAAGAGCTACAGTACTAGACTCTTCGCGCCTTTTAGATCTTGTGCGAATTCCTTCATTAATGTCACTAATAATGAGATCTTTGGGATGATTGGACTTATGCTTCCAGTTACTGGTTGATTTGTCAGGTTGATGATCACTTCCTTCATTTGAATCTTCAATAATCACTTGTTGCTGGTCTTTCAAAGTCTGAGCTATTTCTTTAGACTTTGTAGCGTCTGGAGCAGGTTCAGATTCTTCAAGATGAGTTTGAATAGATTCATTTTGCATAGAATCTTGGAATTTAACATTCATTGATTCCTCCACAGATTGAGTCTTCTTGTTGTAGATTCTGTAGGCTTTGCTTGAGGTTGAATATCCAAGGAAGATGCCTTCATCTAACTTTTCTTCAAACTTGCCAACTCGATCAATTGCATTTTTCAATATAAAGCATTTGCATCCAAACACATGAAAATATGAAACAATAGACTTCTTTTCTTTGAATAACTCATAGGGGTTTTTTTTTCCAGAATAGACCTTATAAAAACTCTATTAATAATATAACATGCTGTAGAAACTGTTTCAACCCAAAAACGTGAAGATATGTTACTTTCAATTAAAAAAGTTCTAGCCATTTCTTGAAGCGACCTATTCTTTCTTTCCACAACTTCGTTTTGCTCTAGAGTATATGGAGAGGAGAACAAGTGCCGAAAACCATATTCATCACAAAATTTTATAAAATCTTAATTTTCAAATTCACCTCCATAGTATGTTCTTATACTTGAAATAACATACCCTTTTTTATTTTGAACCTTTTTAGCAAACTTTTCAAAGTAAGAAAATGTTTCAAACTTATTTCCCAGGAAATATACCCAGGTAAATCGTGAGTAGTCATCCACAATTACTAGGCAATATTTCTTACCTTCAATGCTTTGAGTTTTGGTTAGTCCAAAGAGATCCATATACATAAGCTGCAGTACACAATTAGTGGAAACTTGATTTATTGGTTTAAAGGAATTTCTTACATGTTTTCCCACTATGCATGGTGTACATAGATTAGACTTTTGGTATGATAGATTGGGTAAACCACGAACAAGCTTCTTTGCTGAAATTTTGACTATTTGCTTCATATTGATGTGCCCAAGCTTTCCGTGCCATAAGTTCGCTTCGTCTTGAATTGAGATTAGACATTGTGATTCATCTGGTTTCACATCCAAGAGGTAGATATTACCATGTCTTCGACCCATGAATGACTAAGTGAATCTTTACTAGTTCCTGAACATATTCCCTCTTGAAAGTTCATTTTGAAACCGGTATCACACAGCTGAATGATACTGAATAGATTGTAGTTAAGTCATTTCACTAAAGAAACATTGCTTATTGTGAGGTTTCCAATCTTTACAGTTCCAAATCCCACAATTTTTCCTTTGTTGTTTCCTCCAAATGAGACTTTTCCACCATTTTCTTTGGTACCCATATTTTATTGGGTCCATTGGTGTTAGTATGATATGCGATTTTTGCCCATACTTTCTTAACAGGTTTTCAAACCATAGGACATTCTTTTTCAAAATGATTTGCACTATTGCACTATGAACATTTGAGAGCATTGCGACCTACAGGTTTTACAAAGATCTTTTTAAAATGATTTTTGTAAGCATTTCTTGTGGGTCTTTGCTTAATTCTTTCCTTCACTTTAGGGAAATCAATTAAAGGAATTTTTTCCGCAGTCATTCCCAAACCAAATTTATTGAAATAAGGTCTTTGAACAGAAAGAATTTTTTCCAGTTTCTCAAATCCTATAGAAAATCCTTTAGAAATATTTGAGATATCATCTTTCAAGAATGCATTTTCTTTTGAAAGATAGCCTTCATTTTCTTTCAAGGTAGAAATATTTTTGTCTAAAACTTTGACATTTTCTTTTAAAACATTTTCTTGTTGTTTTAGTGCAGAATTTTCTCTTTTGAGTTCGGAAATCCTTTTAAGAGAAGTCTTAAGACAAAAACACAACTCATCAATGTATTTAGAAACTTTAATAGGGATTTTAAAGTTACTTACCTCAAATTCACTGTCTGAATCTAAGTCTATCTCGGAGTTTGAATCTTAATTTGATTGTGCCATCAAACATATATTTGCATAATCATTATCACTTTCTTCACACTCTGTATCACTCCAGGTTTCTGCTTTAAGAGCCTTTTCGATACTTTTTAGCTTTTCCTTTCTTCTTCCTTAGAAGAGGATAGTTGGGTCTGATGTGTCCCTTTTTCTTACATTCAAAGTAGACTACATCTTTGTTTGATTCATAATCCTCAACAGACTTAGTTTATTGCTTTTGAAAACTCTGTTTCTTTGGATTGAATCTTCTTCATTTTCTGTTCAGCTTTCTGAATCTTCTTATCATGAGAGCAAGCTCCTCATCATCTATATCGTTTTCAGAATCTGTAACATCAGAATCATCATTGGATTTTAATGCAATGGATTTCTTACCTTTAGGATATTCGTCTTCATTGATTTGTTCCACTTCATAAGACTGAAGAGTTCCAACCAACTCATCAACAGATAGTGGCATGATTCTTTGTGTCTCTCTTATTGAGGTCTTTATGTGATTCCAATTCTTGGAGAGTCCACGCAGAAGCTTGTTTACCTCAATGGGATCAGAAATTGGTTGACCTTGATTTTCAAGACCATTCATGATTTCTGTAAAACGACTAAATATGTCAGTTATAGATTCTCATGATTTCATTTTGAAGGCTTCGTATTGACCGAGGAGAATGTTGATTCCGGTCTCTTTCACTCGATCGGTTTCTTCATAGGTAATATGCAATCTATCCCAAACTTTTTTCGCTGTAACATAAGAAGATATTCTGTTATATTCAGTAGGTGACAAAGCATAATATAAAGAATAAATTGCTTTTGCATCAAGAGCTTGTCTCTTGATTATCTCTTCCTAAGTCATTTCACTAGACTCAACAGTATCTTTTCCTCTCTCTAAGACAGGTGCAGTTTTAGGAATGATTCATTTTTCCATTCCAGAGGATCATTTGATCTTAGGAACGCCTTCATTTTGTTTTTCCATATGTTGTATTCCTTTCCATCAAAGTAAGGCGGTCTGGTATTGTTTTGCCCTTCTACCAGCCTTGGAGCTAACATACTGGCCATGAATCTTTAACTCTTAAGTAAAACACTTCAAACAAAGCGAGTACACAAGCTTTGATACCAATTGAGATAGCTAGTATAAGCACCTAGAGGGGGGGTGAATAGGTGTATAATAATTTCTTGTGATAAGTGAGCAATACGAAATAGACAATAGAAAGGAAGTTCTCCTTTGGTTAACAAAACGAATTATAATCAAAGTAAAGCAGAGAGTAGGGAAGAGAAAATTGAACACAAGATTTATAATGGTTCGGCTTATTCCAAGCCTACGTCCACTCTTCCGCACTGACAGTCCACCGGCTGGATTTCACTATAAACAAAAGAGATGTTAAAGCAAAGCTCTCCCTTGATTCCACAGTGTAGATATTCTACCACACTTCCTCAAGGTTTCTCACAAATATAGACTCTCTTTTGCGTACAAGATTTCGCTCAGCAAATGAATTGACTAAGAACAAGGAGCTTCAGACTTTGGAATTCTTCTATCGCACACACACTCGAACAACTGGAACGTCTTCCTTATATACTCCTTTATGCCATCATACCCGTTGGCACTTACCAAAGGAATTCCTCCAATCTACCCATTGGACGGAATCAATTAGGAAGATCATTCGAGCTATTAAAGGAACATGTTGATAGCCCATCAATCCTGCTCGCCCATACAATTAGGATCTCGATTTTCATAAGTAAAACCTTCCAAGTATATTTCACCAATCATCGGATCCTTAATCAATCTTGATTCGAATAAAGGAATCCGTTATGTGATATCCAGCCAAGAGATCTTCTCCAGTCGATAAGGTCAAATCCTTAATGAAACACCCAGTTCTGGATAGCCTTTCTTCAACGGATTAGAAACTGTCAATGAGAATAGACTTTGAGTCTTGAGTCTGGCAGTCCGAAGGTCTTCAGACTTTAAATAGTAGAGTCTGCAAATCTTCAAACTAGACTAATGGAAACATTTTGTCAACTTCAAAATACTTCAGGAAGATTTATCCAACAAGATCGACGACAGCGAAGGGTGGAGGAAGAAGAGCAGATGGGTAGTTATGGTGGACAACTACACCGGCCAAGAGCATGTTTTCAGGATCATCTCACCACAAAGGAAACATATTGAAGCTTGAGGATGAGATTCATTTGGTTTTGGGATCTGCTAGAGAAATAGTGAGGATTAGGACTTTCTGTTGGATCTGGATCTGGTCATCCACACTAACTCCTAAAATCTTGTAAATGTAAATAGCGATTGATTGAATTATGTAATGATAATCTACAATTTTATCTTATTTTTTGCATTTTCTATATGCAAGTTGTGTTTTCTACCGAGCTTGCCTCCCTCAAGAAACTATTGAGAACACATGAATTTCTGCACGATCAAGAGATCACGCTAAAGCAAATTGCAGTTCACCAAATATGTGATCGAAAGAAGTTTCGGCAAATCTTGTGGGCTGAGGTTGATATTTTCTTTTTTTGGTCGGATTGAAACTGCAGGAGAATCGCGTCTTGTTTTGGTTGTTCAATTGGCTTTCCCTTCGCTCATAGAGCTCCACGATTTGGTTTTGCAGAATCTAGTTATTGGGTGACTGCAAATTATGCTTGGAATAATTTGCCTTCACTCAAATGTTTAATATCTAATAGTGAAGAGACTGCCAAGGAATCAATTTTATACAGCTACAAGCATGGATTTTCCGGGTTTGCAGCAGTCTTAAATCATTCTCAAGCCAAGTTTATTGCAGGTGTCATAGATGTTGTTGCACTATGAACTCTGTTTTTTTTTTTTTTTTTTTTTTGCCCTGTCTAGCTTGGACCTGCATTGAACTCTGCCATTGTGGTGTGATTGAGACTTTTGTGAAATGAATTGAATGCAGACCTTCCTGGAGTGGTTCGTGTGATTCCCAACAAAATTTTCAGTCTGCAAACCACTCGAATCGAGATTTTCTTCATGTAAACTCTCATATCCATAACGGAATTCTTTCAAAGGGTCAACTGCGTGTTTAATAATGCTACAATGGTGTCATGTGAATTGTACCGGACACGGTTGTAAGCCCGATCCTCAAACTTGAACTCCAACTTTCGCAATGCCTAAAGAAGATCTGACCAGCCCAATTGCGCCCTCTGGACCCCGCCTTTGGAGCAACGACATGGAGGGCGCCCACTTCACCAAGCCGCCACCTCGCTGCAACCAGAGGCGCAATAGTAGCAAGTGCTTCGTCTACACCCTCGCCCCGATTGTCATCCTCCACGCCACCTTCCTCAGGTTCGCCCTCACCGTTCGTGTCAAGAGCTCCGAGCTTAGGCTTCGCCACATCGACGTCAAGTCCCTCGACTACTCCACTGCAGCCTCCTTCTTAGCTCCCTCAACCGCACCAGTTGGGGAGGCCGTCCTCCGAAACACCAACTTCGGGGGGTTCGAGTTCTCGAACGGTATAGCTATGAACATGATCCACGGAGGGGCAGCGCTAGGCGAGAGGAAGATTGAAGGAGGGAGAGCGGGACCGAGGGAGAGGGCGAGAGTGACGGTGAAGATGGAGGTGAGGTTGAGCGAGCTTGTGGCGGACGTTGATGGGAGCAGGAGCCTAGCCAACGACGTTGGCTCAAATATAGCATGAGCACGAGCGCTGGAGAGAGCAAAGATGAGGGAACCTGAAATTTTGAATTTATGGAAGGAAGGGAGAGGAGAGGTGTGAAGAAAGGAGAAGGTCTACAGAGGGAAAGATAGCCTGCAGAAAAAAATCCTGAAAATGTTTCAAAGTGGCGCCTCATTTTTTGCGGATTGTGGGCCCCACGAGGACGCATGTCGCCTTCCTACCACATTCTTATTTGCCACACCGAAGCACAATCGGTACCTAATATTTTCTCCTAGGGCCACGCTGGACATGTGGCACAATTTGAGGTGCCTTCTTATTTATCATGTTGGAGCACGAGACGTACCCAATATTTTCTTGAGAACTGCAGTCCGACAACGTTTCCTCAAGGAAAAGAGCAGTGAGACAATAGTACAGTCTATGTAGCACGGACACTCTCCGGAAGCTTTCGTGTCGTGTCTGACACTCCGACACGTGTTCGACACGCTCCGACACGTCCCGACACGTTCCAACACGCGGTCAACGAGTGTCAAAAAATCCGACACGTGGTCAACTCTTTTCAACACGCTCCGACACGCGAGTCCAGAATTTCGACACGTGATTCTGACACGCACGGGGTCAATTTTAAAAATTTCTAATACTTGAGGAGTCAAAATATAAATATACACAAAATAAGTAATAAAATTGCTATAAATATACACGCACTGGTAAAAAAAAAATTCAGTTTTGTTTTTTTAGAATTGTTTTTTTTTTTTCGAAAGTCTTTTACTATGAAAGAAGTAATTACAAATGCTATATATGATAAATAAATAAATTTAAAAATATCATTTCAGCATTTTTTTAAACAATGTTTTTTTCCTCTAAGTTTTGTGTATTATTGTAACAAATTAAAATAATGAATAATATTATTTAATATTTTTCGTGTAAATTAATTCTAGGCTATTTTTATTATTATTTATTTATGTATTTATATATAAAAATATATTTAATATATAACGTGTCGAACGTGTCGAAATTCCCTATTTTTAATAAATGACGTGTCGGCGTGTCGAGTCGTGTCGTGTCATGTGTCACGTGTTCATGTCGGTGCTACATATAGTACAGTGCAATTATGCACCTACTTTTTGCTATTTAAAATCCCACCAACCTTCTGACCAAAAGAAAAAAAAATCCCATCAGCCCTGACATAGGTCCACATAATAGATACCAAACTAACAGCTAATGCAATTGATTGAAAAGCCAACTACCTCACTGAATAAATGGGGACGATAGGAACAAACTAATTGATAATGACATTAATAATATGGAGTTTCATCATCTTAATTGCATTGGTCATTTACCCAAAAGGAGGAAAAACTATCATCAATGCCAAAGCCTAAAAAACTAAGCATGAGTTACCCTATTCTTACAAAATGTTGAAAAAGAGGAAGATTGCGTTGAAGGGACGAGGACTTTTTAAATCATTATAGATGTCAATATGTGCAAATGCAATTGCATTTCTCTACCTTTTTACTGGTCAAGAAAAATAAAAGGGCACCAATGGAATGCAATCCCCAATTGTGCAAGATGAAATTAAAGAAAGTTGGGTCAAGGGAGATAGCTGACCTGGAACATTCTAGATTGAAAAGCTCTAAAGGTATTTGCTAATTAATTGGCGCCAATTACTTCTTTTAACAATAAAAGTGTAATACCTCTAGTCTCAAATAAGATGAAAGATAGCTTGTGATGTTATTGCCACTTCAAATGGTTTCCATCTCTCTGACTAAAAAAAAAAAAAAAAAGGATTCTATCTCTAGTGGTCACGTTCGGATACTTCTTTTGATGGGTCACATTATTTTGTTAGACAGTATTAGGATACAACGTTTTTTCAGCATATATTTGATTTGATCCATTCGATGTGGGGTTCTAGGAAGGATCGAATAGCAGCTGTGCATAAATGTTTTGACAGCGACATTACCTGTGGTGTTCAGTTGGGTCCATATAATAGATATCAAACTAACAATCAATACAATCGCTTGAAATAGCCAACTACTCACTAATCAAAATGGGGACAGATATCAAGAAACTAATTGATAATGACATAAAATGCAGAGTTCGATCATCTTGAAAATGCATTCGCGAATCTTTTACCCTAAGTGATGACAAACTATAATCAAGGACCAAGCCTAGAAAAAACTAGGCATGGGACAAGGATCTTTAAAATCATTATAGATGTTAACATGCTCATGCGAATGCAATTGCAATTCACTTCCTTTTATTGGCTAAGAAACATGAAGGGCGCCAAGAAAAGGCAATCCCAGTCTTGCAAGATGAAATTAATGAAAGTTGGGTATTTGGTAATCAATTAGGCTACAATTACTTCTCTCAACAATAAAAGTGTAATACCACTAGTCTCAAATAAGATGAAAGAGGGTTTTTGATGTTATTGACAAATAGAACCCACTCCAAATGATTACCACCTTTAGCGGTCACATTGATTACTTCTTTTGAGTGGTCCACGTTAATTTGGTCAGGTTGTCACGAATTGAATCGGACTTGCACACTTTTCAGTGTGTGGTCCAAGGAAGGACCACGTCATAAATCAGAGTCGACAAGGGCAGAGAATAATTAACGGATGAGTATGTTTGTATGTTGTATCTTGTATATGTATCATCAAGATTCAATCTCAAATTAGGGTTGAATGTTAAGCATATCGCATTAGAAATAGACTCAAACATGATGTTCAATCAAACATATGACATGTTTGTTTCCTCTATTAATAGTCCCGCTTTAGGCATTGCCAAATTATAAGATTTTTTTATTTGATCATGATCAACTAATATAAATGTTTTAGACAAAACATAGAAATTAATAATAATCGATACAAAAAAAAAGGGCCCGAATATACATGCTAAAGTATCAGACATGATTTGTCTATGAGATTTTACTGGGCCTTATACACATAAAGTCTCTGCCAATATTCTAATATGGTATTTGAGCCAATATTTTGTTCTAGATTTATTTTACGTGTGAATTTCCTTGAGTGGTTATCTTTAATTTATGCACATGAAAGGGAATGAAACTGATAAAAGAAGAGTGAATGTGTTGATAATTTTATTGATAGTGGACCTTAAATAGCACTGACATCGACACGTGATATGTGACAAGACATGATACGACACGACATGCGGATACGCGGACACGTTGTTTCTAAAAAAAATAGGATTCCAACATGTTGGGACACATGGTATATTAAATGTAT
The DNA here is from genome assembly GCA_017140615.1 of Eucalyptus cladocalyx. Classification (NCBI taxonomy): domain Eukaryota; kingdom Viridiplantae; phylum Streptophyta; class Magnoliopsida; order Myrtales; family Myrtaceae; genus Eucalyptus; species Eucalyptus cladocalyx. The sequence continues at coordinate 23,028,409 of CM029523.1, read as the reverse complement.
ATAAAAATATATAAATGATATTTTTTGATTTTTTAATGAAATTAATTTGATTCAAATTTGACAACTAAATAAACACAACACGACACGTCGTTTCTCAAAAGTAAAGAATCTTGACACGTTGTATATTAAATGTATATAAAAATATATATGATAAATTCTCATTTTTGATTATTTTAATCAAATTAATTTGATTCAAATTTGAGAAATAAATAAATAATAAAAAAAAAGCCTAGAATGGAGTGCAACCATAGATCATTTCAACCATATATTGCCTTTGGATTGACCATAACCATAGACAATTTCAAAACAAATCAACTGACATTTATATTATTTTGGTCAAGGTGCATAAAAGTAGAGCTTCACTTTACCCAAATATTAAACCTTCCTAGTCAAATGTTGTATTGGATACTATACGGAGACTTCTTACCTCCATCTTTTTGAATTATTAGCTCTATTTGTAATGTGGGGGTGCCCATAAGCTGCTGTACTTCATATGCTCTATAATACTTACATTTAAACAAACAAAAAAGAGCTTGGAATCAAATTTATACTAAAACATTAATCCATCATTTATTAATATTATTCATTATTTCAATTTAACAAATTTAACTCCATTCCAATAATCCATAAAAACTTGGAGACAAATTCAACTCCATTTCAATTTGACAAGGTCATCGTTGCAGCTCCACGAACTTTGAAAGAAAAGGCATCTCTCTACATGAGCACAAGTAGCACTCCTCATAAACCGTCGTCCTTAAGACAACTCCAGTCTTGCATGGACTGGAAGCGGCATCATTGAGCGAACTCAAGCGCTATCAACGGCGGTTGTCTACCAAGGGACATCTATTGGGACGTGATCAATCGTGATAAATACGGACGATATTGTCGAGGCAGTTTGCGTAGGTGGAATTGCACCCTCGAACATCGTGAACACACAGGACGAAATTATAGCCGCTATTGTGGTTGCTAGTTCTCTTTCCGCCATATTGCAATGTCGATGTTGACGAATCAAAAAGTTACGGATAACGCTGATAGGCATGGTAAAATGCAGCTACATATGGAGCCTTCGTGCCTCAGCGCTTAATTCACTCTTCGAGTTCCCCCTAACACTTCTTCCAAGACTCTCTCGTCCATTTCGGTTCCAATATGGGGTTGGATATTGTCCAATTTCTTGAAAACAAGACAATCTTAGTCACGGGAGCCACTGGCTTTCTCGCAAAGGGTACTCTCTCTCTCTCTCTCTCTCTCTCTCTCTCTCTTCACGTGTGAAGTATACTTAAGGCGCGTATGACAACATTTTTATTTTTCGATTTCTTTGTTTTTCTATTCCTTGGAATAGGTTTGGAATATAAATCTGTTTGGGTAACACAATTTAATTTTTCTATTTATGAAACAGATTTCTATTCGAGAAATAGATTTAGAGTAGAAATCATAAGTTAAAATTTTTATTTTTTATGTTTTATTTTTTATTTTTTATTTTTGAAACAGAAATCAAAAATCAAAATTTTTCTCATCGTTCACTCTTGTCACCCACCATTGCCCACCGACCGCCCCGGACACTAGACGCCCACCACTTGCCGATCGCCCGCCACTAGCCGCCCGTAGATTGCCGGCCACATGCGTCGACCATCGGCCGTCAAATGCCAAATGCCCGTTGTTCGTTGGCTGCTCATTGCCAACCGCTAGACACCGGAGGCCCATTGTCGACCACGGACGTTCACCACCGATCGCCCATTGCTTGCCATCGATAGTTGGATTTCGGCCACTCGTTGGACTTTGACCAATGGCCATCGGCCACCGACCGCCGGACTCCAAACATTGTATGCCAAACTCCGGATGTTGGACGCCGATCATCGCTGGTCGGACGCCGGGATGCCGAACTTCGTACATCGGTTGTTGAATGTCACCGCCAATCACCAAACGTAGGACTCCAGCCACCGGATGCCGGTCGTCGCCACTCCTAGAAATAAAAATTTTATTCTTTTACCAAAAAAAATTTATTCTAGAAATAAAAATTTTAAATCATTATCAAACGTATTTCTTTGCTCGAAACTCATCCATGGAATAAAAATTAAGAAATAAATTTCTGGCCAGAAATTGATTTATGTTCTAGAAATTTTGTCATGCACGTTGTTAGTCACCAATTGCCATCAATTGACCATCTTTTTGCTAACTATTATTTATTTGATTGTATATATTATGATGGGTTAGTTTTTGGGGAGAAGATGCTTCGGATCCAACCAAATGTCAAAAAAATATACGTTCTTATCAGAGCTATGGACAAACAAGCAGCGATACAGAGGTTGCATAAAGAGGTAGAGAATCAAACTGTAAATTATCCTTGGATGGTTAGATCCACTTTTTGTTCTAAATTGACTTTAAAGGAAAGGCACACACAGATGTGTGTTGAAATAAATAAAAAAATAATAATTATTAAAGCTTCGTTTGTTTCTCGAAAAATGACTGATTTGGAAAATATTTTCCTACAAATAATTACTTGTATCGCTTATGAGAATGAATAAATGAAATATATTTTCATTTTCTACGAAAATGAAAGACATAAATTTTTATTAAAGATGAAAACTTTTTTTTTCATTGACCATTTTTTTAAGCTATATAAATGATCATTTTTTGGATAGGTAAATTCCAAATTATTCATTCTTTGCTAAATAGATAGAGTCTAAGGGAAGAAAATTAAGAGATTTGTGTTTTTTTAGTACTTGAATTGTTACAAGAGTAGCCGTATAGTGGTCTATCCAATAGATGGTACAATCACTTAGACGTGTAATTTCGAATTAATTCTACTCTATTTAACATGGAAAATAAAGGCAAAGGAAGAAAAAGAATATGAAAACTAAGATAAAAGACAAAATTTCCTTCATAACAACTCTCAATCTTTTTACGTCGCAAACAGCTCATAGAGACGAAGTTATTCGACATTTTGAGGGAAGAGTGGGCAGAGAATTTCAACTCAATTGTGGAGAAATTGTCTCCGACTCCTGGTGACGTTTCTTGCGAGAATTTGGGAGTACATGATTTCGATTTGAGATCGGAGATGTGGAGAGAAATAGACATAATTGTCAGTTCGGCCGCGACTACCAAATTCGACGAAAGGTGCGTGATTACAATCTTGCCCTGCCCGCCCAATTTGTAATTAGTTCAGATAATTCGTGGCTTTTTCTTCATACTATTTATGTGTTTACTGCCATCTTTTTCCCGCAGATATGACATTGCACTAGCCGTCAATACATTTGGAGCTAAGCATGTTGCTGAATTTGCTGTAAGATGTGTCAACATAAAGATGCTACTTCACATATCAACTGGTTTGTGTTTTTTCGATTATGGTTGTTCTTGATATTTTTGCTATGTAAATTAGCAGACGATAGGTTCCATTTCACCACCCGCTTGTTTATAAAGTAGTTTGCACTAACAATGTTTCTTATGGAACCCTTTATTTTCAGCATATGTATGTGGCAATATGACCGGGATTATACAAGAAAAGGCATTTAGTATGGGTGAGACGCTCAACGGGTCAAGGAAGTTGGATGTGAATGAAGAGAAACTCTTGGTTGAAGAATTGATGAATGAACTTCGAGAAAGGAATGCTTCAGAGAGAGAAATCACCATTGCTTTAAAGAATTTAGGCTTGCAAAGGTTTGTTTGTTATTAATTGAATTGTAAACAACAGAATTGATTATTAAGTTAGTTGAAAAACAACTTCAATTGTGGCTCTTAAACCCACGCATCAAGTTAGACCACTACCTCAAGCTTAGCTTACGCTTTTTTATCATCTCTAGTTGATTGTATCATACGAGAAAATTATAAGAAAATTCTGAAATTTATTGTAGAAGTGTCAATTCAGTTTTAAACTTTTTTTTTTGTCAATTGAGTTTTAAGCCTTTTGTATTTGTACAAATTCAGTCCATCTGCTCAATTTTGGGTATAAATTATTGACGTAGATGTCGGATGTTCTATGTTGTGCAGCTAACACTAACGTAGATAATTTTTAATAATATTTTAATATATTTTCTTTTTCCTTTTTTATTTTCTTCCCTTCTTCCTTTAGCTAATCGCCGAGAAAGAAAGAGAAAAAAAGGAAAAAAGAAAATTAAAACAATTAAATGAATAAATTTTTTGAAAGAATATCATTAAAATTGCCTATGTTAGCGTTGATTGCACCACGTAAGATAGCTGACCCTTATATGTTAGTGATTTCGGTCAAAATTGGCCGGATGGACTAAATTGACACAAGTACAAAATGTTTGGACTCAATTAGAGTTAAAAAAAAAAAAGTTTAGTACTGAATTTGTACAATTGCAATAAGTTTAAGATTTTTTTTTGGTAATTCTCCTGCGTCACATTGATACTCTTTTCGTGAAAATTTGGGTTGTAAGAAATGTTTTTGATTGTACTAGAAGTTCTACTGATAAACTCTTCACAGGGTACTTTCTCCAAGGATGTGACCATAATATTCAGAGCTAAAACATGAGCTAGTTAGTTAAAATGTGTCTGATCAATCAATTCATTTGTTTATCCACGTATCGTTATATAATAATCTTCAGCAGTTCTTATAATTTTCATTATAATTGAGGCGTAGGGCAAGGTTGCATGGTTGGCCAAACACATATACTTTAACGAAGGCAATGGGGGAAATGATGGTGCAGTATCATCTCAAACAAAATATTCCGCTTGCTATTATGAGACCCACGATCATAACAAGTACTTACCGAGAACCTTTTGCTGGTTGGATTGAGGGTTTCCCTCCCAGGTTATCCTTCACAAAACTCTCTCTCTCTCTCTCTCTCTCTCTCTCTCTCTCTCTCTCTCGAAAAGGTGGTCCGAAATTGAACTTCCTAACAAGTATTAGAGTCACTCATAGTTAGTAGAATCTTACAGATCACTCACTTAAGATCTCTAGTGTCACTCGCCACATTAGTTTTTGGGAGTAATATCATAAGTGGTTCTTGAATTGTTATTTGGTGTTCAACGCACCTCAGTTTAATGACTTAACTGATTTTTTTTTTTTTTAAGTGGAAGAACTCTATTGAACACCGCACAAAAGTGAATGGACTGCTCGGGTATTTTCTCTTGGTTCTTCGCAAAATGCAAGTTGTTACCTACATCTAATTTCTTACTAAAGAATGCACCATCTTTTCAATGAAGTTAAACCTTTAGAGGAGGCTAAACAATGTATAAATGAAGTTTACGATCCTTGATTTTAATGAGGGGCCATAAAAAAGCCAACTCCATGGGAAGGATAACAGGAGAGTATGAAAAGAAATTTCTCGCATTGGTAAAAGATCAATGTCTCACAAACAACTATATTCGTCAAATTAATAGAGCAAGTTGGTAAGAACACACACATGGTTTTATTCGTCAAATCAATGTCTCACAGACAACTATCTTTTACTTGTTAAATGTTGGTTTTATTTGATTGATTATGTTGTTAGACCTTAGTCCTTGACAAGTAACAAAGATAAATATCTTGTTAATTGAGTATTTATTTTGCTTAACAAGCAATAATTGTCCAATGAACTTTTTTTTTTCCTTTGGAAACATATGATGACACAGAACTATGGATAGCATTGCCATAAGTTATGGTAGAGGAAGACTGGAATATTTCATGGGCAAACCTGACGCGATACTCGATACGGTAACATCTAATCATCTCAACAAGTGCCTACCACTGTCAAAATCCCACGATCATAAGCATCCTAAATTTTGCATTAGCTTAATTGACTATGTACTTCTCTTTTTTGAACTGGTTATGATAGATCATTTGGCAAACGTTACTGATAATTACAGATATCAATGTCACTTTATTGTGCAAATTTGAAAATACATATAGACCTACATTTATTCATATACAAATACATTTGATTCATTTCCACCTAAATATAGAGTTTCATATTGAGCAGATACCGGTAGATATGGTGGTAAATGCTATGATTGTGGCCATGGTAGTGCATGCTAATCAGACCAATTCAAACAAGATTTACCATGTGGGTTCTTCAAGGAAACATCCTTTGACCTATTCAGATCTTCAAGACATCGTTTGGAGTTACTTCAAGGACAGTCCTTGGATCAACGAGGATGGGAAGCCGGTCAAAGTTCGTGAGCTCAAAGTTATGGGAAGCATGGCCAGCTTTCGCAAGCACGTGAGGTGTTTCATTCTCTTGTCAAAGGTTGGTTCAAAACGACTTAAAAAGTGAAGATCAAATGATCACTAAAAGTAAATTCAATAAATCAAAATATGCAGAAAATTGAAGATCCCAAATATCTGAAGATCTTTATGTTATATAAATTTTAAGTAGTCAAGTCTACATATTTCCTTCTTTAAATATATAAGTGATGATAATTTATGAATTAATAAACATATCTTCAAAATAATTAGCTAATTTGTTTGAAGTGACAATTTCTTTCAATATGTTCCAACATTTACAGCTCTCATTTTTTGATTTCCATTAAATAGGAAATATCTGAAACCTTTAGAAATAAGTAAATGTAACACATAAAACATCACCTATTATGAAAAATTTAAAGTTTGAATAATATTTTACATTCCGGCGATCATGCATAATTTTTTGCTTTACAAATTCAAAACATTGGGGCCCTAACAGAAGGGCAAAAAAAAAAAAAAACACTAGCGATGAAAAGCCGAAAAGTTATCGTCAAAAGTCACAGCCACCAAAAAAAAAAAAAAATGTGCTTTCTGTAATCCCCAGGCTCTTGTGTTACATAAGAATCTCATAGACAGTTTATCAAATTAATTGACATACATATCCCATGATATTAAGAAAAGGGGAAGAGCATCTATAGTTTTTGTTGGACAAACGGAATCTAAGGTATTTCTATTTCGTGGAAAATAAATAATTTAAAATATTTTTCATAAAAATTATTGTTTATATCACTTTAAAAAAAAAAAAAAGAGTCAATGAATAATGTTTTCATTATCGATACTAATAGATGTTCAAATATTTTTGTAGATAATGAAAATATTTTTTATTTAATCATTATTCGTAAGTGATATAAATGATTTTTTTTTTTACATTATATATATTTTTGCAAAACAAACCAAGCCTAATTTTGAATTATTTTGAATGAAGGTGCTTAAAGTAGCTAGCTTGGTGTTTGGTGGGTACTTCCAAGGCTTGCATGTTGACTTGGACAAAAAGGTTAACCTTGCTGTGCGATTGGCTGAACTCTACGAACCCTATATTTTCTCCGATGGCGTGTAAGCTTCTATGCATTGGCCAATGTGCGTGCAAAGTGCATTAATTAATCACATCAGAATAGGAAGTCCTAGGTTTAAATTTTTATAAGTCTATGCTTACCTCCTCTATTATATATTTCCATGCCTCAAAGTCAAGCTTACACATGACGAAGAGCATCATTAGATATTGTCATGCATTCACCTCTTAGCATAAATTTTTAAAATAGTTGATAGTGATCCACAAAATTACACAATCTCTTACTCTTGCTTTTTTTTTTTTTTTTTAATTGGCTTAGCTTTGATGATACAAATACAATGACTTTGAGAGCCACAGCCTTTAACAGTGGAGTAAACTCAGAAAGTGTCTTCTACTTTGATCCGAGGTGTATGGATTGGGAGGACTATTTCAAGAGAAGTCATTTGCCTGGAGTTGTCAAAGCCTTCGAGCGTAAGTGAGACATGATGCAATTAATAAATAGTTTGGGACATGTAATAGTTGGCATTATGAACTCCATGTGCTCTATTCCATTATATGTGGAAATAAATTAGGTGGTGTAACTCAAACATCTATTGCTATTTTCAGTGTCATATAAGATTGGAATGCCAATCATATTGAAAAATACTTGTATGATGTGTATTCTCTCTCGTTTGTAACACCTCAAATATTGCAAAGTGAAGGTTGCCAACTAAATAGTGGTTTGGTTACTAGAATCTTCCCAAATTCATGATTCATGTAACACATAATATTTGTTATGATAATGTTGCAATCTTCTCAAAGATGAACCACCAAAGAGAAAGCTAATGAACTACAAACGGGAACGTAGGTTCCTCTCATGAGGTAATCATTCACATATAGCACAAACTATTCCAAGCTCTACCAATTGCAACTTGGTATTCATTTTAACATACATTTTTCTTACATTTTGAAGCCATTACTAATCAATTATGGTCGATTAGACATCTAAATAAAATGTGGGAGTGCATTTACTTCTACAAACAAGAGATTCAATGGATTTGGGGACTTGATTACACTAGATTAATCTAATGCCCTTTTGGCCTAATTTCTCTTTATTTTCCAAAGAATTTTTGCAGGCAATCTTGATTGATTTTAACTTAAGCCACTAACATCCAAGAAAAGATTATATGTGTTGACACCTAAATTATGCCTAACATTTAGAATTAATTGTATAAAAATTAGGGACTAATCTGAAGTGTCTAAATAAAAATATTAGAATTAAATTGCATAGTATATAGTTTTTAGAAGAATATAGTTAATTGCATTTTAATCGGATTGGTGGTGATGAATGGACCTGAAATAGTCACGTGGATGGTGGCCCACAAGAAGTGAAATTAGACCAAAGCTAGGAGTGTTAGTGGTCGAAATTACAAGAGGAAAAGGAAGAGTCTTGAGCTTTAATTAAACTGGTTTAGCCCATTAAAATTTAAAGGCTTTGAGCTTAATTAGAGTAAGCCCGTGGAGATTAATTGTAATCCGATCAAATATTTGAGTGACAATGCATATTTCAAAAGATATCGAAAATGCCCATTAATTAAGGATTTTCCTAATTTAACAATGTGCATGGCAATTCGACTTCAACCACAAGATACGATCCCTGTTTGCACATGAAATCTTCTATCTTATCCATAACCACTTGGATACGGTCGTTGATTTTGTTCATTAACTAATTTGAATCAAATGGATGTGTTTTAGATGATTTGATTGTTTCTTGCTATTTTTTGTTGATTTGAGTTAATTTGTTTCCCCATTAAAAAAATATATATAAAAAGGTTAGGTGGAAAATTTTATAGATCATGTTGCATGTTTAGAATAGATTCTGATTGCTTTTGATTAAATAGATTAGTATTTATTTGGATAGATATCATTTATGTCAACTCTAGAAGAATAGGGTAATTTTCTGAATTAAATTAGGATTAGAATAATTTATTTCCTAGTTTAAATTAGATAGTATCATAATCTTTGTAGTTCATTTTGAGTAAATTTTAATTTTGAGTTTTAATGAAAAATACGAAAAAAAAAAATATCATGTACATGTCATATAGAATTAGGTTCATTCGATTGCATGTCACATGTGACAATTTAATTAGAGTGCACATTATGTTAGAATAAAATGCATATTAATTTTGCCCATCACTAGGGTTAGGTCGTTCTAATTAAAATCGCATGGATATATGTCGCGACCCTCTCGAATTTTTTTGAAGGTGAATTATTCAAAAGGGCTAATGGATTACTAAGTCCGAAGACTTGGTGCGGACCCTCCCAAGTCCTACAAATCGCGATTTGATGTTAATAAATTAATTTATTCAAACATGCAATTATACTCAATTTGGAGCCGCCACTAACCAATTAGGGTTGGTTAGAAACCCAAGTAAAATATGGGAGAATAATTTACTATTGCGAACTAGAGATTCAGTAGGTCCGGGGACATGATTACGCTATATTAGTCTAACGCCCTTTTGGTACCTTTTATTTTTAAAAATTATTTTGCAAGCAATGCTGATTAATTTAAACTTAAGCTACTAACATGCAAATGGTGGTCATGCGGGTGCACAATCAATAAAATAAAATTCAAATAAAAAAATGCTAATAAAAATGTATGTCCTAAACATGATTTCTAAATGACATGACACCTAATTTTTCTTTTTCTTTTAAAAATGTTAATTATATGCAATCTTAATTTAACTTAATATGCATGAATTTATTTTAATGACATGCGAGATGTAATTCATATGGTATGACTTAAACTTATCACTATATATATGCAATCTAATTTATATAATCCTAAATATGTATGTGCTATGTGATATGGGATGAATGACATGGTATTTCTACATGCATGCTCTTTTATGATTTTTTTTATGATGATTCATTTTTAATGCATATATGCAACCTATGCTAAATAATGATGATATGAGATTAATTATGAATTAACCTATTAACTAACCAAGGAAATGATCTTTTTTTTTATTAATGACATAATTTTTTTTACTGAAAAGAAAGTAACTTAATGGTGCAATGATCATCTTTTAGCATTTTCCTTTTTATTAAAAAAAACAATTAAACTATAACTCACATGGCATGCATAACATTTTTTGTTCCTCTTTCTGTTTTACTAAATGAAAATTGACTTAATCTAAAACTAATTAGACTAACTAAAGTGAATGATATTCTAATTTATTTTAGGAATCAATTTAACTTAAACTATATTTTATCCTAAAAGCTATATAAAAAATCAAGACATGCCAACATTATTTAAAATTAGCCCTAACAAAAATCACCCGTCTAAAAGTATAGTCTAAAAATTATAATCCTATAAATGCAATTCTAATTTTACTAACCCTAAAAATACAATCTTAATTTACTAAACCTAAATGCTCTAATGCAATATTTACTTTTTGATTTTTTTTTTGATTTTTTTTAATCTTTCCAAACAAGTAATTATTTTAAAAGAATGAAGATAAGAATTAAAATAACCAAAAAATAATCCGTTGTCTCACGGATTAAATTAATAATTATTTTAACTCTATAATGATTTAACAATTGAAATGCTATCAAAATTCCTAAAGATTAAAGTAATTAAAAAAATGACCCGATCGCCTTACGGGTCAAATTAATAATTACCATAATTTGGGATAAAATACCTGCAATTAATGCCTACCGGATTTATAAAAGAAAAGCACATCTCAATATTCTAAATTCAACAATAATAACAAAATAAATAAAATAAGATAAAAGTTAGTGAAAAGTAAGAATGAAAATTAAAAATTAAACCACCTAAGGGAAGGTGAAAAAACAGCGATGTGGTAATCCGCCGAAGGTTCGGCGAGGGGCGGCGGCGGGTGTCGGAGCTCTGGCGAGGGTGGACTGGCGGCGTTAGCAACCCGGCAATAGGGGTATGGTGGTAGTTGGCATCACTCGGAGAGGAGGGTGGCCCGGATCGGCGTCGAGCCGTGGGTGTCGCGGCGTCAAAGGCACGGCGGAGCAGGCCTGGTGCTCGGACGACAGTGGGTCGCAGCTAGCAGGTGTGAGGCGGTGCTGGTGAGGTGACCGGTGCGGCTCGGTGGCTTCGCGGCTGCGGGTGGAGGGCGGTGCCGCTGGTGCTCGAGCAGATTTGGGCGAAGGGTCTGAGCAGATCGGGAAGCGGCGCCGCCGGCAGAGGAGCGGCAGTTGGCGACTCGGAGGTGGCTGGTGGCCCGGGCAGCGTCAGCACGTCGAGCATTGGGTTGATCGGGCAGTGAAACAGAAGCGGAACCGATGGCTGGGGAGGAGCAGGGCCGGCGGTGCAGAGCTTCGGTTGTCGGAGGCAGCAGGCGGAGGCGTCGGCACAGGGGTGCGATGGAGCGGCTGGGTGAACGCGATGGCGCAGGTGCAGGCCCAGTGGTGCACCGGTGAGGAGGAGCCGTCGGTCGGCGGGCAGCAAATTCCGGCGAGTGCAGGGGGAAGAGGATGAACAGTAAACGTCCAATCCCCCCTGCCGATTAAATTTTTGCTTTTGCTTTTCCCTCTTTTTTTGCTTTTCTTTTTCTTTCCTCTTTTTCTCTGCTCTCACATCTCTCTCTCACGTCACTTTCTCTCAGAAGACTTTTTCCTTTCTTTTTTACCAAGAGAAACTCTCCTCACTTTTCTATTTTTTTCTCTTTCGACGAAAGACGAAGAGAAGCCCCCTTTTTTCACATCTTGTACCCTCTATTTATAAAGTGAAAACTCGAATTCGTTTCGCATGTGAAGATTTTCGCTCAACCTCTCAACAACAAAGTGGCTCCAAAATCTCACGGTTGAGTTTTTGAATTCAAAATTATTATTTTTTAAAATTTCCCTCTAATCAAAGATTATCTTCTATTTTTATTTTCTAAATTTAAATGAGGTGTCGGCAATTAGGTGTCGTCTCTTTTGAAGGGAAGCTCGTAGAGGTTTCCTTCAAAGATAAATACACCTAAATTTAAATCATGCAGAATGAATGTAAAATGAATATGAAATGCATATGCAAATGTTAATTGTAATGACTTTTTTTTTTAGAAGGAAATGAACTCAAATAAATGCAAGGTCATGCAATAAAGAATGCCATGTAAATGCAATGATTTGGTCAAGAACATATATTTCTATGTGTCAATGCTTAATGAAATGAAAATGCAAAGAAGAATACGTACCTGTCATACTTATCTGGAGATTCTGAAAAGTATTATTAGGTGTGAAATTATTTCTATGAGACCTAACAAACATCTGGAAATCTCTTCAGATAATTGAAAGGCTCAAAGTCTTTAGGGATCTAGAACTCTCATCAGATCCCAAGCACTTGGAAATCACATCAGATGTTTGAAAAGACAAATACTTGGAAGTCACATCAAGCATTTAAAGATTCAAATATCTGGAATTCATGCTGGACATTTGAAAACATTTACTAAACATCTGGAAATCACATCAAACGTTTAGAAAGACAAACACTTGGTATCACATCAAGCGTTTAAGGGTTCAAATATCTGGGGTTCACACTAGACATTTGAAAACATTTACTAAACATCTGGAAATCACATCAGATATTTGAAAAGACAAACACTTGGAAGTCACATCAAGCATTTATAGGTTCAAACATATGGAACTCAAACTAGACATTTGAAAACATTTTATAAATGGGTACTTAGAATTCTCATCAAGCACCAAGATGACTGAACAACTCAGGGCTTCAAAGACAAATCTTTTGGTCTTTGAGAAAAAATTCATTTCATTTTTCTTTTTTTTTTAATTCAATGAAGGTCCATACATGATGGCTTTTTCAAACTTATACCAGGAAAAATTATCAAGACAATTTTCACTAAGCTGTGAATCTCTTGAACATGCTAAATGAGACACTTTTGGTGTGAGAAATGCTTTTTCACTCGCTCTCATTTAGAAGGGGTTATTTGTCCCGACCATTGATACGAGAATATATCACGCAATCTTATCATCATCTTGTTGACAAGAGTTCAAATTTTCTTGCAAGCAGTACGACCTTACCAATCTGAGAGTTCTTTGACAAGGATTGTAATGTGGGTTTGGTCAATGGCTTAGCAAAAGAGACTCTTTGAGTCAAGGCTATTGAAAGAACAATTCTGTAATCATCTCCGGGTTTACAAGTCAAGAACTCTGCAAAATGAGAAAGAAATAATATTGCTCGCACTTCTTCGAGTAATGCTTAAAACATATGAATTCCTATGTTAATTCAAGTGCCATAATCTGAAGAGACTTTATAAGGGACGTAACATAAGCTTGGCTCTTGGGTTTGAGAAACGAAAGGATCGTTAGGCTCAAAGATGTGTATAATGGGTAAGAGTTGGTGATCATCTTGACATTGCCACCAATTTTCTTCGTTACGGATTGTCTTCTTGACATATTTCTTTATTTGCTCAAGAGTTTATCACCTGATGCCAATGATTATTCAACTGGAGATCTTTTCTCAACATTTTTTTTTAAATCATTTTCTTTGATGATGGGCATCGATTAGGCGCACCGCTTTTTTTTTTATGCCCCCCAATTCATCAGTCATTTCTCTCTTCTTTTCATGGGCATTGGCCTTGCTTTTACCAGGCACACTGTTTTTTCATGACCCTTAGTTCTATTTTGATTTCAGTTCTTATGCACAATGTGTGTGTTAAGTATACTTTAAATGACACTCGAACCTTCAAGGGTCTTCATCCACCTCTTGCCTTGCCCTAGTGTGGAGGATGATCATCAACTGGGTTTAAAATAAACGAAATCACAGGCTCAAGTGGGTTATGCAAAGGATATAAGTGTGTAGGATAGTGAAAGAAACGCTCTTCGTCATCCTAAGGCACTTAAATTATCACATGAATTCAATGTAATAGCACAAATTGAAGATTGATACAAGTGAAAGCAAGAAAATTTCTATCCATTTCCCTCTCCTTCAATGTCAACTTATTTCCATTTGCCCCGATGTGGGGTGGTCCTTGACAGGGGTAGTATGAAAGAAATTCTTCAAGTATTTGGGCTTAAAAGGTTTAAGCAAGGGATTATCTACAGTGTTTGGGATAGACAAATGAACTGCCTCTCGTCATTTCAGCTGCCGTACTTCTTGCAAGAAAACTCTTCACCTTGAAACACAAAACGTTTCCATACTCACCTCACAATGTGTAAACAAGGGACTGTATATGGGATAAGGCTTGCCTTTCACACCTCATTTAGCATAATTTAACATGTTCAAGTAACTCAACATCCTTCACTGAATTATCCATTTTGATAAATTTCAAGTGAAATTGGTGAATTGCACATCATGTGAAAACATTCTGAAATGATAAAAATGCCATGCTCTATCAAATCATAATGTCAAAGCTGTTAAGTGCATGTGTCTTGCCCCTCTTTGCAAGGGAGCTCATAGAGGTTCCTTAAATGTGCGCAGGGCTGCACCTGAAACATAAAGCAGATAATTAAATGAAACAAACAGGGTAAATTAGATGCATGCTGGAAGATGATTTTATTTTGAAAATTTTTTCAAGGGAACATGAAGAAGCCCAGCCTTCAAAATTAGCTCCTTGCCGTTTTCTTTTAAGTAGGATTTCATCACAGGGCTAGTTTGGTGTACTTCAACATGCCCTTAAAACACGAAAATCTTCATGTATTTTATTGGATGAAAAGCAAATTACATTATTGAAATAAGGGAAATCCTAGAATTGAAAATGCAAATATGCAAATATGGGAAGCAATAAAGACTCCTATGCAGAGGAGTGTGCAAATAATTAAAATTTTCCTACTCTCGAGCTTTGTTGATGGCAAACACTAAATTCTCTTCGAGTAATTCAGTCATTCCTTCGAGTGCGTCATCAGAGCTCTCAATCTTTAGAGGTGCGGGATCATCTATGCCACCCCATCCATCTGGGATGATATCCCGTGGGTCGAAGTAGGAGCTGGGAGGGAGCCGAATACTTTACATAGCAATCGAATTTGCCACTTGGTTGCCCCAAGGTGTTCATCACTTCTGCTTCCTCATGCATCATCCGAAACATGGTCGGCTCAGCATCAAAACTGAAAATGGCATTCACAGCTTCTTGGTGGTCAGGGAGTGGATTATTCTGGATGTTCGGTTGTGCATCGCGGAATGAGACCACCTTGGCATCCAAAAGATTTTGGATTTTGTGTTGCAACGTATAACAATCGTTAACAGAATGCCCTACCTCTCCCATATGATAAGCACATATCTTGGACGGATCATAGTTGGACAATCGCTCGGGATTAAGTCGCTTAGGCTCCTTAGCGAGTAATCCTTTCTTCTGAAGAGTTGGCAAGATCTTGGACAATGGCTTAGGAAGAGGCGTAAATTGATGCCTAGAAGAGTTCTTCTGCTGGCCAAAGAATGGTCGTGCTCCTCCCTGATGGGTGTTCGGGGTAGGGCGAGGTGGTTGCACATAAGCTGCATTAACCTCCGCTACAAGTTCCTTATCCTTCTTGGTTGAGACTCTCCCATACAAGCTGGTTTGATTAGACGCCCATCCATCACGCAATGCTACTTCAATTCGCTCACCAACAGGGATTAGCTGATTGAATGACTCGGCAGTCGATCCTAACATCTAATTTTGATATTCAGGCGGGAGTGTCTTCATGAACACATCCATCAACTCTTTTTCTGTTGGCTCTTGAGTAATTTGAGCAGCTACGGTCCTCCATCTCGTGACGTATGCCTTGAAAGATTCCGTCCTCTTCTTCTCAGTGTGAAGTAAATCTTCTCAAGATGGAGTGACATCAATATTATACTTATATTGCTTGAAGAAGGCATCCGTCAAATCCTCCCAAGTCTCCAATAGATTAATCTTCTTCATAATGTACCATTAAAGCGCCGGTCCTGTCAAGCTTGCTTGAAATTGTTGAATCATCAAGGGGATGTTATCAACATATTGGGTCATCCTGACCACATACGTCTGCAAATGGATCTTCGGGCAAGAGGTGTCATCATACTTTTCAAAGTCTGGCATTTTGAACTTCTTTGGTATCTTGATCTTTGCATAATGAGACAGATCGGTTGGGTCTTGGGTAAATGAACCTTGCAACTGCTTAAGTTTCTCCTCGATTTTTATCAAGCGTTTTTCCTGCTCAGTTTTTGGTACAGCTGAAGGCATCACTTATACCTCATCATCAACAACAATTTGAGGCTCGTCAGTAATTTTAACCCTGGAGGCATCATCAGAGGATGATGGACCAACTGTGGATGTATTCTTGCCTTTATCCCTCGAATAAGCCATAGGAGCATGTTGTGGTAACACCACTTCAACTTGCGGAGCTGGTGGGACAGTGTTTGCTTGGAGAGAGTCGATTTGCTTAGAGAGCAGCTCAAGAACATTTAGGACTTGCTTCATCTCCAATTCAAGGGCAGCAACGCGAGCTTGTTCAGCAACACGTGTTTGTTCAGTGTTATCAGCCATTGTTGCTCTGGAACGAGTATGGATTGGTGATCTTGGATGAGCCGTGTTGTTACCTAAGTAAAAGAGATAATGTAAGAAACGATGATAAGATAGGAAAATGGCCATGACAATGGTCTAATCGCCTCATTTTATTCAAAATTTATTTTAAACATTGAACCAAACTTCCTAACATTGAACTAAGAATTGAAATTCAAGTTCCTAAACATCAAACTAAAAATTGAAAGCATTGAATTGAAATCAAGGTCTCTAAACATTGAACTAAGAAACAAAAACATCTCATTTTATATGCTTTTGGGAGTGGAAATAAATTGCAAATCGGTTTTTCCCATCACATATAAAACAAGACGGACAACGAAACCTATTGTCATGGACCGATAAAATTGCATGTAAGTAAATTGCAGAAGTGAGAATTTAAACAACTTACTTTCACTGGGAAGGGATGAAAATCACATAAACACACGCATGAAATGTGAGGCTCGATTTCTATGTAGATGGCTTAACAAAATGGAGCTAAGAGAATGATCTGACCGTTGTAGTCTCGCATTAACGTGTCAGGTCCCCCTAACTCCGGTTCAGTCGAATGGAATATCCAATAATCACGCAGTCTCGCGGATATGGACAAACACATTCGACACCATGAAAAACTTTCGGGGAAGAGACGGTCAACTTCTATATAGCAGTCTCGCTTTAGAGGAAGTATCCTTCTTAACACCATCCTAAGAATCCTATCGCAGCCCAAGTCCGGCAGCAAGTTGTGTGTGCAATAGTGTAGTGCTAAAAACAATAAAACATGCACAACAGTTTAATTGCAAACAATACTTCTATAGTTTAAATTCAACAATTCATCCTTAACTCCAACCTGCAAAATAAGGGTTAGCAAAAACTACTCCCCTTATACCTCCCATCTGCAAGAATATTTAACATTTCATGTTAGGAGCGTACCTTGTTTCCATGCTGCCAAACAAAATATTTTTAAAAAAATGAAACAGGCTTATGTCCACTATGAGTTTTAACTCTGTCCCCAGCAGAGTCGCCAAGTTGTCATGACCCTCTCGAATTTTTTTAAAGGTGAATTATTCAAAAGGGCTAATGGATTACTAAGTCCGAAGACTTGGCGCGGACCCTCCCAAGTCCTACCAATCGCGACTTGATGTTAAGAAATTAATTTATTCAAACATGCAATTATACTCAATTTGGAGCCACCACTAACCAATTAGAATTGGTTAGAAACCCAAGTAAAGTATGGGAGAATACTTTACTATTGCGAACCAGAGATTCAGTAGGTCCGGGGACATGATTACGCTATATTAGTCTAACTCGGAGGTGGCTGGTGGCCCGGGCAGCGTCGGCACGTCAGGCGCTGGGTTGATCGGGCGGTGAAACAAATGAAGTGGAACCGGTGGGCTGGGGAGGAGCGGGCGGCGGTGCGAGCTTCGGTCGTCGGAGGCAGCGGCGGAGGCGTCGGTACAGGGGTGCGGTGGAGCGGCCGGGTGAACGCAATGGCGCAGTGCCGGCCCGGGTGCACCGGTGAGGAGGAGCCGTCGGTCTGCGGGCAGCAAATTCCGGCGAGTGCGGGGGGAAGAGGATGAACAGTAAACATTCAATCCCCCCTGCCGATTAAACTTTTGCTTATGCTTTTCCCTCTTTTTTTGCTTTTCTTTTTCTTTGCTCTCACATCTCTCTCTCACGTCACTTTCTCTCAGAAGACTTTTTCCTTTCTTTTTTACCAAGAGAAACTCTCCTCACTTTTCTATTTTTTTCTCTTTCGACGAAAGACGAAGAGAAGCCCCCCTTTTTTTTCACATCTCCTACCCCCTATTTATAAAGTGAAAAGTCGAATTCGTTTCGCAGGTGGAGATTTTCGCTCAACCTCTCAACAACAAAATGGCTCCAAAATCTCACGGTTGAGTTTTTGAATTCAATTTTTTTTTTAAAATTTCCCTCTAATCAAAGATTATCTTCTATTTCTATTTTCTAAATTTAAATGAGGTGTCAACAATATCGCCTGCATGTTAGTTTATTTTAATAAAGGTTGCATGCCACGTTAAGGTAGTACATATTAAATTTTCTTGTTGTTATAATTAGGACACATAGTTAAGCATCATCATTTTTTCTATGACATCACATGAAGATTAAGCTCGTGTTGCATAAATTGAATAAAGGATATTTTTTATTAAACAAGAGAAAAACCAAAAAAAGTTTGTTTGAAATTATATGTCCATTAGAAACCTGTATAGGTTGGATATGTGATTTTTCTAATTGACATTGCATGTGCTTACTTGCTTTGAGGTAAGTACCCTCCCTTTCCTTGCTATTTATTTACTGCTTTTTTTTATTGAGTGTTTCAGAAATCTTTGCAAACCCGCATGATCACTTCATTTGTTAGAAGATAATAAATAAATCCAAACTACTTGCTAAATATTTTTTTGATTAAAAAAAAAGCACCAAAAGCACATTAGTAAAATCTAGCATAACCAAATTTCCGTACCCACAATCTCTTATTCATGTGAATAAAGTAATCATCTCGTTACTTTACTTAAGTTTCTAATCAACCTATCAAAAAAAAAAAAAAATAGTGGCGATTCTCAGTTGAAAATCATTTGCATGTTAATAACTCGAACCAAAGTTATGAATTGGTATAAACTCAAGAGAGCCCATACTAAATTTAGATTTGGTAATTCATTAGCCGAATCCTTAGATGGTGCATTCAAGATATGATCGTGATTATTGATTTTTTGCATTGGCAATGGACCTCATGGAAATCCAATAAATTAGAGAATGGAACTTCTTGGTTAGATCAAATGACGAATGAAGGAGTGTGACAGGTGTAGCTAAAACCTTTTCACCCCTTTCATGAGGAGTCAGCTTGCCTCAATGAGCCTAGAAGAGGTAAGGAGTCCAATAAGGGAAAATTCCGAGAAATGAACACGTGGCCCAAAGTAGTGTCACAACCTCTCCTTTCGCGGCTTTAGGCTAATGGCTTACTAAGTTTAGGCTTAATCTAGGCTCTTCTAAGTCTACCAATTTGCAACTTATGGTTCGGATTTATAACCTGTAAGTCAATTTCATTTAGAAGTAGCTACTAATTAGTTTGTGGTAGATCGATTAGAAATTCAAGTAAAATATTGAAAAAAAAATAGAAAATAGGATTGGGGACTTAATTACATTAGGTAATCAACTAATATCCTTCCAATACCTAATTTTATTTAAAATTCAAGCCAAGTGTTTGTGTAGCATTTTATACCAATCATAAGTCCTAGGATTCAATTCCTAACCAAGCTAAGGAAATAGCAATTGGTGCATTACAAGGGTGCAATTGGAATACATGAATATGCAAATAATAATCCAACATTTATTTCCAAGAACTTAAGCTAGGTTCTTTTTTTTTTTTTTTGGGGGGATTTCCTTGCATTTTTCTTTGAAAACTACCCAAATATTATTTTTTTTAGCATTTTCCTAATTTGTGAATTTTTTTGAATTTTTGAATTTTTTCATAAAATAAAATTATGTTATATCACATAAATAAACGTACTCGGGTCAGGCCTCCACACTCAACCTATGTCGAGACCGCCCTATGCCCGTCCTTGGCTAGACTGGGCTCAACGAATGAGCCCAGTTTGGCAACAAACTCGGCCCAAAATGAAATATAAAAGAAAAGAAAAGCCCCGTGGAACTAAAACCTAAGCCTAAAACTAAACAGGGCCAGCCCATTAAAAATAAAAACCTGACCCAAAACATCACCCGGCCCACTCATAACGAGTTCGGGCCAACTAGACCCGCGAGTCAGCGTAGCCCGACCCGGCTCCGGGCTGGCCGACCCGACTCGCTTCCTGCTGCTTCGCAGCAAGTTGGCCGCCATGAGGCAAGGTGGCAAAAGGCGTGCCGCACTTGTCCATCTACCCTTGGGGAAATGGCCGCGGCGCCGCCTTGGCCAAGCTGAGCCTAGTGCTTGGCCCACGTCCAGCAGGCGACGTCTCTGCGGCTGCCACAATTGTCGTCGCTCGGGTGCCAGAACAAAAGACAGCTACGGCCTCCGCGGGCCACCACGAGGACGACCCCGGGTCTAGTGGCGTTGTGTTGCAGGTCGAGCGGCGTTAATGGGTTGATGCCTAGACAACTCGGCTTTCGCTCGAAGTAGGGGACCGAAACTAGATCTCGTTTGGGCATTTTATCGAGCATGTGGGGTTCGTCAAACGAAAGATGACCACAGACAAAAACAAGATTTAAAACCGGATTGAAACTCTACACAAATGAGCAAAGAATGCTCAACACTAATGAAGAACATCACTAGTGATCCCGGCGCGCGCATGAAGAGGGGCGATGAGCCCCGGGTCAACTGCTCGGGCGAAAATAAGGCACAAAACAAAGAGGAAAAACAGGGGCGATTGGTGGTTGCCCTCTCGCAAGGAAGAAGAAGGAAAAGGTCAGGCCAAGGGAAGTGAGCTAGGCAAGATAGGCCCAAGCCCTTTCCTTTAAAAAAAAAAAAGAAAACCTAGTCAATGCAAATAATCTTAATGCCAATGTGATTTTTTATTTAATGAAAATCTTTTTGTTAGGGCCGAATCGATTACTAATTTTTTATTTAGTTTATACCTAAATTTTAGGAGGTTTTTCCTGAATTCTTACAAAGTTGGGGAGCTCTATTATCCCGCAGAACAGCTTTTCATGCATGAGCCAACAGTTCTTCAGTTAAAAGCTCCAGTTAAAGAATTCGGTGACCTACATGGTCAATTTGGCGATCTCATGCGTTTGTTCGATGAATATGGTTTTCCTTCCCCTGCAGGAGATATAACTTATGTTCGATATGGTTTTAATCATTTCTTCTAAGTTCTATACTTGTAGTAAATATCTTATGCATGCTGGTCTTTGTTGAGAAACAGCATGACAACAGGAGAGAAAATCCAAGTGCCTAAGTTTAAAAACAGTACTGGATTGATAACTGCAATAGGCACTGGAGCTGATGGTGGCTGCATCATAGTCATAATATACTTTGCTCGAAGTTTCACAACGTTAAGGTGATTATGTATAAGTTTTGTTCAGAAATTCTATAAAAATAGTTTCTCGTACATAGTTTGAGAGGTAGCAAATTTTACCAGTTATTTGTGAGCGTCTCTCTTTTCTTCCCCACCCTCTTTTTTCCCTCCCGCATTGAGATTACTAAATGTACATGTATATTAGGTCTTTGTAAGAGATGAGGAAGATAAAGTTGAATACAGGGTTAGTCGTGCTATTGGTATTTACTAATGTAATGTAAATTTTTCTATGATTTTTTATTATTTAATTCTAAAATCATATTTTTTGTGAAATATAGTTTGGATCATTGGAAATTTTGAGTGGCACAGATTTGTCAGATTCTTGCAAGGGGCAACAACTCCGACAAAGCTGTCCGTTTGTGTATCATTATTACTATCGTTTGAGCTTGCGTCACAGGATTAAATTAGTAGGTAGTTGTTCTCCTTTTTCTTCTCCCCCTCTTGCTCCTCAATTGTTGGTTATTCTGACAAATTTAAAGCAAGATTTTTTTTTTTTTCAAGGGACAGAAAATTGTTAATACTTCTTGATTAGGAGCGAGGGAAATTACAAATTTGGTGTATTTTCCTTCCCAATTTTCTTCACCCTTGCTCCCAAACATAGCCCAAGAGTTAAGCATCTTTAAATGATCCATGTGACCTTTAAGAAAATAATTGGACGGAAAAATCAATAGGATAGTCGAAGATACTGTTACATACGTTAATGGGATTGGCCCGTAGTTGAAGAAAATGTCTCTAATTCCACCAAAATATTGTAATGCACTTCCAATAGTCCTAAGGTCGATTGCACCCATTAGTAGTAATTTGATTTCATAGGCGTAATATGTTTGTAGCGGTAACACGATTGCACTTATAATTAGTAATATGCATTGATGGATGGTAATTTGACCACAGAGTTTGTACTAAGAAAATGTTAACAATTAGTAATTAATTAATGGAACAGTAAAATAAATCAAATTGTCGTTAGTGACGCCACTTATACTTAGTAATTGTCCTGAACAATATGGGAGCAAAACTCATTCTTTTGGTCAACAAGCAGAACTCAATCATTGGAATTGAAATTGAGAAGTTTCAGTTAACGGATAACAATCGGAATCCAAACTTCAAAGTGTCCCACAAAGACATGACCAAATTATTGCACTACTCTATCCAGCAGAAAGTTAGTACCCGCCAAATGCGTACCTACGATACCACCCTGCTGTCCCAGCCAGTTTGCTATGAAATGGAGCATGCAAGTTTGTGCCAATGAAATGGGCGTAATCATCGGAATGCTTTAACTCAATGAGGCTTTGAAATGCATTGCGAGGTTGGACTAGGCTACAATCAACGTAACGTTTAGATTTTCTGTTCCTTGCAAGAGATAAGACAGATAATCCCATCCCGCATTACCTGTATTTCAATGCATCCATCACCTACTGTGCAACATATTTGACTCATGAAAAGGAAGGCAGACAAACAATGTTATGCCTGGATGGAAGTCACCACTATAAACAAAAAAGGCTTTCGTTTTTTTTCACAACTTGGCATTCTTAATAGTAGGATCCTCCAAATGCAAGGTTATTCAAGCAGTGATGAAAGGCTTCTCAACAGTCATGAAATCAATATAACGACCTTCACAAACTTGCAGGAAAAAAACTCCGACGTAAATTGAGCGCTTTTCCAAAACAAAAACAAACCTAAAAGCAAGCTTCTGTTGCTTTTGGTCAAGGTAAAAAAACTCTACACCACACATATGCTTTTCTGTATGTTGCAACCAGTAATAGCAGCATACAAAACAAATTCACCATCAAAGCATCGGAGGGAAAATACGTGAGTAAGGAGATATGACAGCTTCCTGTACGTACTTTTTAGAATTGGTTGGATCGGGAACCCACTGCATCTCGCTTATGTTGGGAGTCTCGACAGAAGTCATGGTGAATTCACCCACCTTCTCAATGCTCCCTCTCTTCCCTGCTCTCAACAGAAGATGGTTCCTGTTGTAAGAGAAAATCCCATTGGTCAAACGGATAATATCCCCGGCCTTGAGCAGGTCGCACTCCTCACCCCAGAACTGAAAATGCACATCCACAGTCTCATCTGCCACAAGCGCCAAGCATGTCTAGCTCTGTCCTTCTGTGGCAACCCTGCCTTTGTCCAATAGAATGAATTGTGTGGTTATGTTGTTCTATGCTGCAGGTACTATGTCTTTGATAGAGAGCACACTGGTGTAACCTGAAAAGGAGAAGATACACAGTCGCTGAAACTATATGACCAAGAAGTTAAAAGACAACTACGTTACGAAGGCAACCCTATAATGCTTACTCTGGAATGAACTCATCATAAGCACCAACCAGGGAGTTTATGCAATATCGATGAGTTTTGGTTCTAGAAGAACAAACAAAAAACTATTTCTTGCTGCAAACAGGCTTCTTTCAGTCTCAACTCAAACTCAGATAATCAGCTGCCTTAGACATATATAATTTCAACCAGAGGGATATCATCTTTGTCGTCTATCATTATAAACCCAAATGGCCATATTCAATTTGCATCTTCGTCCACAATCACAGTAACAGTCTCATTTTGTGAATGTTAGATGCTTGAACATGAACACCGTTAACTAGAACAGACATTTTTAGCACTTTAAAAAACAATAACATAAGAGGGCTTGTAACCAAGGTCCTTATCAGAATCCGTACTATATACTCTTCACATAAAGCCCTGCTATACATGCTACGTAGAAGAACAAGGGAACCACCAAGCCACTCATCATAATATAGAAGGGAACCGTGCTCGTTCCTCTGCTAACACAGTATTATATACTCCATAATATTTATACATATATATCCTTATTTTTTGAAAATACATGCAGATTAGAATAAGACAATAAGCGTGCTTACAATCAGAAAGTATGTGATAATCCCTCAATTCACCAGAAAATCACAGAAGTTTATCTTCAAAACTCAGAAGGGCCGGAAGTAGTGCCCTGTAGAGACGGTCTGGACGTCCTAGCTTTCAGCTCACTCAGTGAAAAGATGAATTTTGGGAGAAAGAAAAGATGTATATCTACGAATGCCAACGTCTCTCGAGCATTTACACATGGGTAATCCACTCTAATGGAAGGACCGCAAATATTCCCATTGCTTCTGGCTTGTCTGGGACATTTTAACAAACACCTTCCGTGCAACTAAGCCAAAAACTCCGTACTTCTATCGCAGTCATATCCACCTCTCAGGCATCGTTCAACCGCTAAAACGGACATAGAGAAACCCAGTTAGGGACGACCGTGGGCATCAACGGGGTAATGTCAAATGCGGAATTAAAGGAGGTGAATTACCATGAAGATGAAGGTTTTATGAAATCGCGGGTACAAGACAACTTGCCGGAGTATGCACGTCACCGTCGTATCGGCCCACGTTCTAGTGGATCGGCCACTCAAAACTTTCTTTGCCCTGGAGAATTTTCGAGAAAGATTATAGGAAAATGTAAATATCAATTAATGAATGATTTCAAGAAAATTAAATTTATATATTTTTGTACCTCAATAAATGTCTTTATGCACCTTCTCTTGCCCTGGAGATTTTTCAAGAATGATTATAGGAAAATGAAAATATCAATTAATGAATGATTTCAATAAAATTAAAGTTATATATCTTTGCACCTCAATCAATGTTCTTATGCCTAAAAAGTCCGATAATATTGAGTAAGTTGGCTTCATCTGAAACAATAACGAGTTATTACAATTGTATATCAAGTTTTGTTTATTGATAAGGGCATTTTGAAATGAAAACATTCAAGCATGGATTGGTTATAAGTCTTTTGAGAAATTTAATGGGGGGCAAAACTTAATTTTTAGGTTGAAATTATTAAGAATTTCAAGAAATTTAATGGGAGCAAGACTTAATGTTTTAGGCTAGAGTTACTTAACATCACTCAAAAGGCCTTAATTCTTTAAACAAAGTATAGGAAAATGAGCGGGGACACTTTATAAAGTCCGTCCATGCTTGTGGTGTCGAAGATTTATGCACATGCTTAGACCCGATCATTGCAAGGAGGGCATGAAAGCCCCTTGCTAGGTGGCCCGCTCATCAGTGAGGTCTAAAAAACAGCCTAGGCTCAACAAGCAAGCTCACAAAAAGTGGCCAAGCCCACATTTTCTGCACAGGCAATCCCATTGGGCAAGTGACCAACTGCCCATTGACCATCTCTAAACAGGATTAACGTAACTCCAGCTTTGTTGTTTTGGGATAAGTATACCGAAAATTTTAAAAAAATTTCGCGAAAGTGTAATAGAATTTTAAGACTTTTAAAAAATATAATTAATCATAAAATTAATCAAATTAGTGCAATCAAGTTTCCTATTAATTGCATATGATTTGGCTAACTGAAAATGTGAAGATGATTTCAAAAAAAAAAAATTTGTTTTTACGGATACACGTATTGGCGTTGCAATATAAAAGAGCATGGCATATTTGTAGAGTGATATATATCATGACAAAAAAGAAGAAGAGGATATTGCTGCACCCTTTAGCTGATAATCTTTTAGAAATTTTTTTTTTTTGGGGGCTGGGGGAACGGAAGCTGCGGTGCATTGGATATCGCTGCATCCTTTAACTGATAACCGCGACGGAGAAGAGAAAATCTAACGAAGCACCCGCTCGTAATTTTTTAGTCAAATTTGATGAGTTAACTCAAGAAATTCGATTGCATTTTTTTAAAAAAAAATTTGTAAGTATCTGTTTATTGCATTGAAAACTTCTTGTCGTTGAAAAGTACCTGCTGGAAATTAAATTTCAGAGAAATTAAATCAATTTTTGATGTTTGTTTGTACTGAAAACAGGTTGAAAAAAAATTGGTTTTATGGTATTTAATAAGCTGTTTGTATCGTTAAAAATGGCATAATGATTAACAAACTAGAATCCACACACACCTTTTCTGTTTATTTTATAATCCATCAGAATAACCAGAAATTGCAAAATAATTAAGAGAGAACTATGAAATCATATTTGTAGAGTGATATATATCATGACGTCATTTGGGAATGCAAAAGAGTACAAGCATCAATCAAGCATATTTAAGAAATAACATACAATATTTACGAAAAAACATATGAGACATATTGAAAGAAAAATAAATATATTAATGAGAGATAGAAAAGAGACATAGAAGTACCCATTTTTCTCACTTGGATGCACATCAAGAAGTCAATTAAATGATTTTCTTTCTGCCAGAAGGGGAAGTTGTTCTTCAAATCTAAACTTGTAACAAAGTATTGTTGGGCCACATGCTTTGGAGCCTCATCAATCATTCGTCCTCATCTCCATGGAGTACTTGGATTCACCACATTAAATGTAGAGGTACTCCAACTATGCAACTCGACATAAAGGGCAATATAGCTTGGAGTTGGTGATGTATTATCAAGTTGGACTTGCTCTAACACCTATTATCTCTGGCCAAACATACTATTGCAAAAAGATATACAAGGAATTTAGATAAGAGGGACCAGATGTGGATTGCTACAATTGATTTGAACTAAAGGGACCCATAACCTGCAGCACATGCATAAAGAAGACTCCTATAGCGCTTGCTTCTCTCCAAGAACAAGAAATTTGAAGACTGCGGCCCACCTCATTTGACAGATCATAGGCACATGTTTGTTGACTATTATCACTCATCTCTTCTGCCTCATTAAATGTGTGTCCATGCACATGCATGATCTGCATGCACGCCTACAAATATGGTGGGGGCGTCGGTGCCCATTGTGGCTTGTCTCGTGGGCGCCTGTGCTGCATTTAATGAGGCCATTTACTTTCATTTTGTCTTGTTTTCTGCCCTTCTCCCTTATAATAGGAGAAGACGTCTGAAGATGCAAGTAGCGAGAGGAACTCGAGAGGGAGAGAGTGGGAGACGTGAGCACAGAGAGGTTTGTGCGAAGTCGAGTCTAGTGGAGTTGAGTCGTTAAACACCGTTGGTATCGGGTATAAAGCAGTGTACTAGGAAACACTTGAATGTATGAGTGATTATAATCTTGTAATTCTCTGATTTATAGTGGATTATTTTGACAGCTCTCCCCGTGGACATAGGTTCCGACATTTAAATCAAACCACGTAAATTTCTGATATCCTTTTATTGTTTCTCGTTTTATTTCTGTTGATTTCTATAGCTTTCTCGTTTCCAACAATACCCGTTAAATAATTTCATATGTAATCGTGTGGGTGCTAGTTTTCTTTCCGCCGTATTGCAATGTTGATATTGACGTGTCAAAAAGTTATGGGAGGTTGATAGGCATGGTGAAGTTGCAGCTAATATATGGAGCATTTGTGCCTCAGAGCTTAAGTCGCTCTTCAGGTGGCCCCTAACTCCAGTTCAAAGACTCGTCCTGTTCGGTTCGAACATGGGGTTGGATATAGTACAATTTCTTGAGAACAAGACCATCTTAGTCACCGGAGCAACTGGCTTTCTCGCGAAGAGTACTCTCTCTCTCTCTCTCTCTCCTCTCTCTCTCTCTCTTAGTCACGGGAGCCACTGGCTCTCTCTCTCTCTCTCCCCCCCCCCCCCCATGTATGAAGTATATATACATTGTCGCCAATTGCCATCCGTTGACCATCTTTTTGCTAACTAACATTTATTTGATTCTATATATTATGACGAGTTAGTTTTTGTGGAGAAGCTGCTTCGAATTCAACCAAATGTCAAGAAAATATATGTTCTAATTAGAGCTATGAACAAACAGGCAGCGACACAAAGGTTGCATGAAGAGGTAGAGAATCAAAACCTAAATTATCCTCAAATAGTTTAGATCAATTTTTTTCCTCAGATAGTTTAGATCGACTTTTTGTTCTAAATTGAAAAGATATTTTTCACTCTTCACAAAACAAATAGAACCTAAGGGAATAAAATTGTGGGATTTGTGTTATTTTAGGAAAAAAACTTGAATCGTTACGGGAGTAGCCGTATTGTGGTCTATCCAATAGATGGCACAATCACTTAAATGTGTAATTCCAAATTAATTCTACTCTATTTAACATGGAAAATCAAGGCAAAGGAAGAAAAAGAATACGAAAACTAAGATAAAAGATAAATTTTCCTTCATAACAACTCTTAATCTTTTCGCATCGCAAACAGCTCATACAGAAGAAGTTATTCGGCATTCTGAGGGAAGAATGGGCAGAGAACTTCAACTCAATTGTGGAGAAATTGTCTCCAATTCCTGGGGACGTTTCTTGCGAGAATTTGGGAGTACATGATTTCGATTTGAGATCGGAGATGTGGAGAGAAATAGACATAATTGTCAGTTCGGCTGCGACTACCAAATTCGACGAAAGGTGCGTGATTACAATCTTGCCCTGCCCGCCTAATTAATAATTAGTTCAGATAATTCGTGGCTTTTTCTTCATACTATTTATGTGTTTACTGCCATCTTTTTCCCGCAGATATGACATTGCACTAGCCGTCAATACATTTGGAGCAAAGCACGTTGCTGAATTTGCTGTAAGATGTGTCAACATAAAGATGCTACTTCACATATCAACTGGTTTGTGTTCTTTCAATTGTGGTTGTTCTTGATATTTTTGCAATGTAAATTAGCAGATGATAGGTTCCATTTCACCACCCGCTCATTTATAAAGTAGTTTGCATTGACAATGTTTCTTATGGAACCCTTTATTTTCAGCATATGTATGTGGCAATATGACTGGGATTATACAAGAAAAGGCATTTAGTATGGGTGAGACGCTCAACGGGTCAAGGAAGTTGGATGTGAATGAAGAGAAACTCTTGGTTGAAGAATTGATGAATGAACTTCAAGAAAGGAATGCTTCAGAGAGAGAAATCACCATTGCTTTAAAGAATTTAGGCTTGCAAAGGTTTGCTTGTTATTAATTGAATTGTAAACAACGGAATTGATGATTAAGTTAGTTGAAAATTACAACTTCAATTGTGGCTCCCAAATCCACGCATCAAGTTAGACCACTACCTCAAGCTTAGCTTATGCTTTTTATCATCTCTAGTTGATTGTATCATACGGGAAAATTATAAGAAAATTCTGAAATTTATTGTAGAAGTGTCAATTGAGTTTTAAACTTTTTTTTTTGTCAATTGAGTTTTAAGCCTTTTTGTATTTGTACAAATTCAGTCCACCTGCCCAATTTTGGCTATAAATTATTGACATAGATGTCAAACGTTCTATGTGGTGCAGCCAACACTAACGTAGACAATTTTTAATAATATTTTAATATATCTACTTTAATATTTTTTATTTTCTTCCCTTCTTCCTTTAGCTAATCGCCGAGAAAGAGAGAGAAAAAAGGAAAAAGAAAATTAAAAAAATTAAATGAATAATTTTTTTGAAAGAATATCATTAAAATTGTCTATGTTAGCGCTGATTGCACCACGTAAGATAGTTGACCCTTATGTTAGTGATTTTGGTCAAAATTGGCCGGATAGACTAAATTGACACAAGTACGAAAGGTTTGGACTCAATTAGAGTTAAAAAATTTAGTACTGAATTTATACAATTGCAATAAGTTTAAGATTTTATTTTGTAATTCTCCTGCGTCACATTGATACTCTTTTCATGAAAATTTGGGTTGTAAGAAATGTTTTTGATTGTACTAGAAGTTCTACTGATAAACTCTTTACAAGGTGCTTTCTCCAAGGATGTGACCATAATATTTAGAGCTAAAACATGAGCTAGGTAGTTAAAATGTGTCCGATCAATCAATTCATTTGTTTATGCACGTACCAGTATATAATAATCTTTAGCAGTTCTTATAATTTTCATTATAATTGATGTGCAGGGCAAGGCTGCATGGTTGGCCAAACACATATACTTTAACGAAGGCAATGGGGGAAATGATGGTGCAGTATCATCTCAAACAAAATATTCCGCTTGCTGTTATGAGACCCACAATCATAACAAGTACTTACCGAGAACCTTTTGCTGGTTGGATTGAGGGTTTCCCTCCCAGGTTATCCTTCACAAAACTCTCTCTCT
This sequence comes from Eucalyptus cladocalyx, assembly GCA_017140615.1. Lineage (NCBI taxonomy): Eukaryota > Viridiplantae > Streptophyta > Magnoliopsida > Myrtales > Myrtaceae > Eucalyptus > Eucalyptus cladocalyx. The sequence goes on along the minus strand of CM029523.1, from coordinate 22,997,772 downwards.
CTCTCTCTCTCTCTCTCTCTCAAAAAGGTGGTCCGAAATTGAACTTCCTAACAAGTAAGTCACTCATAGTTAGTAGAATCTTACAAATCACTCACTTAAGATCTCTAGTTTCACTCGCCACATTATTTTTTGGGAGTAATATCATAAGTGGTTCTTGAATTGTTATTTGGTGTTCAATGCACCTCAGTTTAATGACTTAATTGAATTTTTCTTTTTTAAAAAAAAGTGGAAGAACTCTATTGAACACCGCACAAAAGTGAATGGACTGCTCGGGTATTTCCTCTTGGTTCTTGGCAAAATGCAAGTTGTTACCTACATCTAATTTCTTACTAAAGAATGCACCATCTTTTCGAGGAAGTTAAACCTTTAGAGGAGGCTAAACAATGAATAAATAAAGTTTACGATCCTTGATTTTAATGAGGGGCCATAAAAAAGCCAACTCCATGGGAAGGATAACAGGAGAGAATGAAAAGAAATTTCTCGCATCGGTAAAAGATCAATGTCTCACAGACAACTATATTCGTCAAATTAATAGAGCAAGTTGGTAAGAACACACACATGGGTACATCTTTTACATGTTAAATGTTGGTTTTATTTGATTGATTATGTTGTTAGACCTTAGTCCTTGACAAGTAAAAAGATAAATATCTTGTTAATTGAGTATTTATTTTGCTTAACAAGCAAGAATTGTCCAATGAACTTTTTTTTTCCTTTGGAAACATATGACGACACAGAACTATGGATAGCATTGCCATAAGTTATGGTAGAGGAAGACTGGAATATTTCCTGGGCAAACCGGACGCAATACTCGATACGGTAACATCTAATCATCTCAACAAGTGCTTACCACTGTCAAAATTCCACGATCATAAGCATCCTAAATTTTGCATTAGCTTAATTGACTATGTACTTCTCTTTTTTGAATTGGCTTATGATAGATCATTTGGCAAACGTTACTGATAATTACAGATATCAACGTCACTTTATTGTGCAAATTTGAAAATACATATAGACCTACATTTATTCATATACGAATACATTTGATTCATTTCCACCTAATTATAGAGTTTCATCTTGAGCAGATACCGGTAGATATGGTGGTAAACACTATGATTGTGGCCATGGCGGTGCATGCTAATCAGACCAATTCAAACAAGATTTACCATGTGGGTTCTTCAAGGAAACATCCTTTGACCTATTCAGATCTTCAAGACATCGTTTGGAGTTACTTCAAGGACAGTCCTTGGATCAACGAGGATGGGAAGCCGGTCAAAGTTCGTGAGCCTAAAGTTATGGGAAGCATGGCCAGCTTTCGCAAGCACGTGAGGTGTTACATTCTCTTGTCAAAGGTTGGTTCAAAACGACTTAAAAAGTGAAGATCAAATGATCACTAAAAGTAAATTCAATAAATCAAAATATGCAGAAAATTGAAGATCCCAAATATCTGAAGATCTTTATGTTATATAAATTTTAAGTAGTCAAGTCTACATATTTCCTTCTTTAAATATATAAGTGATGATAATATATGAATTAATAAACATATCTTCAAAATAATTAGCTAATTTGTTTGAAGTGACAATTTCTTTCAATGTGTTCCAACATTTACAGCTCTCATTTTTTGATTTCCGTTAAATAGGAAATATCTGAAACCTTTAGAAATAAGTAAATGTAACACATAAAACATCACCTATTATGAAAGATTTAAAGTTTGAATAATATTTTACATTCCGGCGATCATGCATAATTTTTTGCTTTACAAATTCGAAACATTGGGGCCCTAACAGAAGTGCAAAAAAAAAAAAAAAAAAAAACACTAGCGATGAAAAGCCGAAAAGTTATCGTCAAAATTCACAGCCACCAAAAAAAAAAAAAAGTGCTTTCTCTAATCCCCAGGCTCTTGTTTTACATAAGAATCTCATAGACAGTTTATCAAATTAATTGACATACATATCCCATGATATTAAGAAAAGGGGAAGAGCATCTATAGTTTTTGTTGGACAAACGGAATCTAAGGTATTTCTATTTCGTGGAAAATAAATAATTTAAAATATTTTTCATTAAAATTATTGTTTATATCACTTAAAACAAAAAGAGTCAATGAATAATGTTTTCATTATCGATACTAATAGATGTTCAAATATTTTTCATAGATAATGAATTTTTTTATTTAATCATTATTCGTAAGTGATATAAATGATTTTTTAATTTTTATTTTTTTACATTATATATATTTTTGCAAAACAAACTGAGCCTAATTTTGAATTATTTTGGATGAAGGTGCTTAAAGTAGCTAGCTTGGTGTTTGGTGGGTACTTCCAAGGCTTGCATGCTGACTTGGACAAAAAGGTTAACCTTGCTGTGCGATTGGCTGAACTCTACGAACCCTATATTTTCTCCGATGGCGTGTAAGGTTCTATGCATTGGCCAATGTGCGTGCAGAGTGCATTAATTAATCACATCAGAATAGGAAGTCCTAGGTTTAAATTTTTATAAGTCTATGCTTACCTCCTCTATTATATATTTGCATGCCTCAAAGTCAAGCTTACACGTGATGAAGAGCATCATAATGATTAGATATTGCCATGCATTCACCTCTTAGCGTAAATTTTTAAAATAGTTGATAGTGATCCACAAAATTACACGATCTCTTACTCTTGCTTTTTTTTTTTTTTTTTATAATTGGCTTAGCTTTGATGATACAAATACAATGACTTTGAGAGCCACAGCCTTTAACAGTGGAGTAAACTCAGAAAGTGTCTTCTACTTTGATCCGAGGTGTATGGATTGGGAGGACTATTTCAAGAGAAGTCATTTGCCTGGAGTTGTCAAAGCCTTCAAGTGTAAGTGAGACATGATGCAATTAATAAATAGTTTGGGACATGTACTAGTTAGCATTATGAACTCCATGTGCTCTATTCCATTATATATGGAAATAAATTAGGTGATGTAACTCAAACGTCTATTGCTATTTTCGGTGTCATATAAGATTGGAATGCCAATCATATTGAAAAATACTTGTATGATGTGTATTCTCTCTCATTTGTAACACCTCAAATGTTGCAAAGTGAAGGTTGCCAGCTAAATAGTGGTTTGGTTACTAGAATCTTCCCAAATTCATGATTCATGTAACACATAATATTTGTTATGATAATGTTGCAATCTTCTCAAAGATGAACCACCAAAGAGAAAGCTAATGAACTACAAACGGGAACATAGGTTCCTCTCATGAGGTAATCATTCATGTATAGCACAAACTATTCCAAGCTCTACCAATTGCAACTTGGTATTCATTTTAACATACATTTTTCTTACATTTTGGAGCCATCACTAATCAATTATGGTCGATTAGACATCTAAATAAAATGTGGGAGTGCATTTACTTCTACAAACAAGAGATTCAATGGATTTGGGGACTTGATTACACTAGATTAATCTAATGCCCTTTTGGCCCAATTTCTCTTTATTTTCCGAAGAATTTTTGCAAGCAGTCTTGATTGATTTTAACTTCAGCCACTAACATCCAAGAAAAGATTATATGTGTTGACACCTAAATTCTGCCTAACATTTAGAATTAATTGTATAAAAATTAGGGACTAATCTGAAGTGTCTAAATAAAAATATTAGAATTAAATTGCATAGTATATAGTTTTAAGAAGCATATAGTTAATTGCATTTTAATTGGATTGGTGGTGATGAATGGACCTGAATTAGTCACGTGGATGGTGGCCCACAAGAAGTGAAATTAGACCAAGGCTAGGAGTGTTAGTGGTTGAAATTACAAGAGGAAAAGGAAGAGTCTTGAGCTTTAATTGTACTGGTTTAGCCCATTAAAATTTAAAGGCTTTGAGCTTAATTAGAATAAGCCCGTGGAGATTAACTGTAATCTGATGAAATATTTGAGTGACAATGCATATTTCAAAAGATATTGAAAATGCCCATTAATTAAGGATTTTCCTAATTTAACAACGTGCATGGCAATTCGAGTTCAACCACAAGATACGATCCCTGTTTGCACATGAAATCTTCTATCTTATCCATAACCACTTGGATACGGTCGTTGATTTTGTTCATTAACTAATTTGAATGAAATGGATGTGTTTTAGATGATTTGATTGTTTCTTGCTATTTTTTGTTGATTTGAGTTAATTTGTTTCCCCATTAAAAAAAATATATAAAAAAGGTTAGGTGGAAAATTTTATAGATCATGTTGCATGTTTAGAATGGATTCTGATTGCTTTTCATTAAATAGATTAGTATTTATTTGGATAGATATCATTTATGTCAACTCTAGAAGAATAGGGTAATTTTCTGAATTAAATTAGGATTATAATAATTTATTTCCTAGTTTAAATTAGATAGTATCATAATCTTTGTAGTTCATTTTGAGTAAATTTTAATTTTGAGTTTTAATGAAAAAAAAAAAAACAATATCATGTACATGTCATATAGAATTAGGTTCATTCAATTGCACGTCACATGTATCAATTTAATTAGAGTGCACTTTATGTTAGAATAAAATGCATATTAATTTTGCCCATCACTAGGGTTAGGTCGTTCTAATTAAAATCGCATGGATATAGCCTGCATGTTAGTTTATTTTAATAAAAGTTGCATGCCACATTAAGGTAGTGCATATTAAATTTTCTTGTTGTTATAATTAGGACACATAGTTAAGAATCATCATTTTTTCTACGACATCGCATGAAGATTAAGCTTGCGTTGCATAAATTGAATAAAGCATAGTTTTTATTAAACAAGAGAAAAACCAAAAAAAGTTTGTTTGAAATTATACGTCCATTAGAAACCTATATAGGTTGGATATGTGATTTTTCTAATTGACATTGCATGTGCTTACTTGCTTTGAGGTAAGTACCCTCCCTTTCCTTGCTATTTATTTACTGTTTTTTTTCCGCATAATCACTTCATTTGTTAGAAGATAATAAATAAATCCAAACTACTTGCTAAATATTTTTTTGATTAAAAAAAGCACCAAAAGGACATTAGTAAAATCTAGCATAACCAAATTTCCATACCCACAATCTCTTATTCATGTGAATAAAGTAATCATCTCGTTACTTTACTTAAGTTTCTAATCAACCTATCAAAAAAAAAGAAAAATAGTGGCGATTCTTAGTTGAAAATCATTTGCATGTTAATAACTTGAACCGAAGTTATGAATTGGTATAAACTCAAGAGAGACCAAACTAAGTTTAGACTTGATAATTCATTAGCCGAATCCTTAGATGGTGCATTCGAGATAAGATCATGATAATTGATTTTTTGCATTGGCAATGGACCTCATGGAAATCCAATAAATTAGAGAATGGAACTTCTTGGTTAGATCAAATGACGGATGAAGGAGTGTGACGGGTGTAGCTAAAACCTTTTCACCTCTTTCATGAGGAGTCAGCTTGCCTCAATGAGCCTAGAAGAGGTAAGGAGTCCAATAAGGGAAAATTCCGAGAAATGAATACGTGGCCCAAAGTAGTGTCACAACCTCTCCTCTTGCGGCTTTAGGCTAATGGCTTACTAAGTTTAGGCTTAACCTAGGCTCTTCTAAGTCTACCAATTTGCAGCTTATGGTTCAGATTTATAACCTGTAAGTCAATTTCATTTAGAAGTAGCTACTAATTAGTTTGCGGTAGATCGATTAGAAATTCAAGTAAAATATTGAAAAAAAATAGAAAATAGGATTGGGGGCTTAATTACATTAGGTAGTCAACTAATATCCTTCCAATACCTAATTTTATTTAAAATTCAAGCCAAGTGTTTCTGTAGCATTTTATACCAATCATAAGTCCTAGGATTCAATTCCTAACCAAGCTAAGGAAATAGCAATTGGTGCATTACAAGGGTGCAATTGGAATACATGAATATGAAAATAATAATCCAACATTTATTTCCAAGAACTTAAGCTAAGTTCTTTTTTTTTTTTTTTTGGAGGATTTCCTTGCATTTTTCTTTGAAAACTACCCAAATATTATTTTTTAGCATTTTTAATTTGTGCATTTTTTTGAATTTTTGAATTTTTTCATAAAATAAAATTATGTTATATCACATAAATAAACGTACTCGGGTCAGGCCTCCACACTCAACCTATGTCGAGACCGCCCTATGCCCGTCCTTGGCTAGACTGGGCTCAACGAATGAGCCCAGTTTGGCAACACACTCGGCCCAAAATGAAATATAAAAGAAAAGAAAAGCCCCGTGGAACTAAAACCTAAGCCTAAAACTAAACAGGGCCAGCCCATTAGAAATAAAAACCTGACCCAAAAAATCACCCGGCCCACTCATAACGAGTTCGGGCCAACTAGACCCGCGAGTCGGCCTAGCCTGACCCGGCTCCGGGCTGGCCGACTTGACTCTCTTCCTGCTGCTTCGCAGCAAGTTGGCCGCCATGAGGCAAGGTGGCAAAAGGCGTGCCGCACTTGTCCATCTGCCCTAGGGGAAATGGCCGCGGCGCCGCCTTGGCCAAGCTGAGCCTAGTGCTTGGCCCACGTCCAGCAGGCGACGTCTCTGCGGCTGCCACGATTGTCGTCGCTCGGGTGCCGGAACAAAAGACAGCTGCGGCCTCCGCGGGCCACCACGAGGACGACCCCGGGTCTAGTGGCGTTGTGTTGCAGGTCGAGCGGCGTTAATGGGTTGATGCCTAGACAACTCGGCTTTCGCTCGAAGTAGGGAAACGAAACTAGATCTCGTTTGGGCATTTTATCGAACGTGTAGGGTTCGTCAAATGAAAGACGACCACAGACAAAAACAAGATTTAAAATCGGATCGAAACTCGACACAAATTAGCAAAGAATGTTCAACACTAATGAAGAACAGCACTAGTGATCCGGCGCGCGCGCGAAGAGGAGCGATGAGGCCCGAGTCAACTGCTCGGGCGAAAATACGGCACAAAACAAAGAGGAAAGACAGGGGTGATTGGTGGGTGCCCTCTCGCAACGTCGAACGAGCTCAAAGATCGGGCTACGTCTGTTTGCCTTTGGCATCTTTGAGCCAGGATCCTCGGGAAATTGACCCCAAATCGGATTAGCCGAGACACGCTCGAATGGGACCTACCATGGCGTTGACGTGAACAAGGACCGATGGCGAATAGTCGGCTGTGGTTCGGACGGACGTAGTGGACGACAGCGGCTCTCGGTCGCGTCCTCCTTAACTCACGGTTTTTCCCCTCCCTCTCCGATCTCTCTATTTCACCCTCTAAACTCAACACCCCACCTCTTGGGGAACTTATGCCACACACACTCTTTGAGAGCCTTTGTGTCGTGTTGGATACCTTAACACATGTCCGACACTTGGTCAATACGTGTCGAAAAATAAGACATCTGATCAACTTTTTTGATACTCTTCAACGCTCGAGTTAGAATTTCAATATGCGAGTTTTCAACACGTGATTGTGACATGTGACCTCAATTTAAAAAATTTTCAATAAATGATGGGTTAAAATGTATATATGTAAAAAAACAAAAAAAAATAATAAAAATAATAAATGGAAAAAGAAGAAAACATATTCTTTTTTTCTCTTTTGACTCTCATTTCTCATACTACACAATTCACCATAAAAAAATTTTCTCTTCTCTTCTGACACATTTGACATGCGAGTCGAGAATATGAATTGCCTTTTTTTTTCCCTCCAAATTTTATGAATTATTATAATAGAGTTGAATTTGTCAAATTGAAACAATGAATAATATTAATAAATTGTGGATTAATATTTTTAGTGTAAATTCATTCTTGGTTTATTTATTTATGAATTTGAATCAAATTATTTTGATAAATGATAATTTATTATGTATATACATTTAATATACAACGTATATACATTTAATATACAACGTGCTCCAATGTGTCGGAATTCGCATTTTCTGAGAAACGACGTGTCAGCATATCGTGTCGTATTGTGTTGTGTGTTACGTGTCAATGTCGATGTTACTTAGTTTATAGGTTGAGAAGGCTAGTTGACGGAGGTTGCTCGGTTGCTGGTCCTTGACGCACCGACCAGCTTCCCCTTTGGCCGAACTAGGGTCATCTTAAGCCCGTCACCTTCGTGGTAGCTCTACTCTACAAGCAACAGCATGCCCAGCCGTCCTCTCCGTCACTATCCGACTACTCCTCTTCCGTTTTGCTTTGCACCTGCTCTATCCTTGCATTGTCCTTGCTTCCGTGTGCGAAAGGAGGAAGAAGAAGGAAAAGGTCAGGCCAAGGGAAGTGAGCTAGGCAAGATAGGCCCAGGCCCGCGCAAAGGGGGGAAGAAAAAGAAAAAGGGGTCAAGGTGAAAGCCTGGACCTCAAGCCCTTTCCCTTTTTTTTTAAAAAAAAAAACCTAGTCAATGCAAATAATCTTAATGCCTATGTGATGTTTTATTTAATGAAAATATTTTTGTTAGGACTGAATCGATCACTAATTTTTTATATAGTTTATTCCTAAATATTTAGCTAAAATTTAGGTATTAACAAGCAATGTGGTCTAATAATGCACATAGAGCAGTGTAGCATTCAGCTTGCTCAATTTCTCGCTGCTATATTGAAAACACATAATTAATTACATATAATTAGCATGATATATACAAATCACATGTTGGAATATATTAAAAGACTATTTATAGTTTACTATCTACTTAATTCAAAACTAATATAAAATGAAAAGTGTCATAAAGTGAAGAGTACAAACAAATTAGCTTAAATAAGTAGACTCACTTATATGAGATTATGATATTTTTAATAATTATGGAATAATAATAGTTTTAAAGTAGCAAAACTTATAATTGTTATGAAAACTCTTGCAATTATATAACTTTCTTTATTGTACAAAATTATTTGAAATTTATTTCCCACGTTGGGATATGGTGCTCCATGCCCTGCGAGAAAGCGCCCTCCCCACACCGCATGGGAGGGTGGTTGGGCTAAGCTCCGCCTCATGGGGCGGGGACTGGAAAAATGCTCCATAGCCTTGCCCGGCTATGTGTCCATCTATACACACTAAGATAGACACTTTCTAAAAATTCTTTCCTTTATCAGTTTATTTCTCATTTACCAACTCAAGTATTGGAGGGTTCTCTTGAGACTAAGCCCATAAGGCTTCCTTTATTTGTGGTGTGTAGACCAAACCTGCTCACGAGAGGTTCAAGCTAGCCCAACCTAGACCTGGAAACACTTCACATAAATACTGGCGATACACATTATATGGAACTTTCAGCTGCATATTATCAGTGACAATGTTGTCATAAATATCTCACATCACTTAAAAAGAAATTCTATATGAACAAGAACTACTCAACACAACTTGTCACACAGAGGTTCAACATTTATAAGGTTATTGTAACAATGCAGTAACAAAATGCCTCTCTCTCCACATGAGCACAACTAGGATCTCCTCATAGAGCGTATGTGAGACGGCTCGAGTCTTGCATGGATTGGAAAGGGATTATTGAGTGATACACAAGTGTGATCAACGCCAACTGGCTACCAGGGTATATCTTTAAGACACTTAACCCATGTGATCTGGACTAGATTGTTAAAATTATTTTGAAAAACTTAGCAAAAGATCTTCTAAAACTTAACATAAGATTAGACTCGCCTTTTGATTGAGTTTACTTACTTGTTTGATGAAACTAAAGATATTTAGGGTCGAGTGTACAGACCTATAAGACAAATTTAATTCGAAAATTTGGTCACGAACTCTTGAGAAGATTCCGTTACTTACCTTTTACCAAAAAAAAAAAAAAAACTCTTGAGAAGATTCTTTATCTTAGGTTTGATTGATATGGTGTTGATCGATCTAATTTTGGTTGGAGTCTTGGAGACCACATGGACTGACTTTTTTCAGTTTATATACAAAGTTTATATACATAAACTGACTTTTTTCAGTTCGAATTGTATTATCAACACTAATTTTTCCGGTGCAATAATGATCATAGACAAGAATTAAAAATAAAATGGGAATCACAGTCCCCATGGAACTGGAACTCTTTTTTGTGGTTCTCGTCTTGTAATCTTCTCATTTTAGTTTTCACTGGCTTTACCATGGTTCATATGTAAGAGTGAGACTCATACAACAGAATGGGAATGGCCATCTATATCATTTGTCTCATGTTTTCCTTTCGCTATGGGTTTAGTTGGATGTTATTCTGTTGGAAAGAGGAAGATTTTCAAATTTTCAATGAGCAGACATATTATGAGTTATTATATAGACAAACTGCTTAGATTAAGAGATTCGTAATGTTCATTCAGGCAGCATACCATGCTGATTTATGATCTGGTCAAATATTTTGATAAATTTTCATTTTTGTCCATCTAATTGTTTGTTTACCTCAGAAGGCTTTTCCAGCGATTGCATGACATATGTTCTTCTCATTTGGCCTTCTCATTTGGTCATCCATTTGTTCCCTTAATATAATTCGAATTATTCAGTGCAGATATGCTGCTTGATGATCGTTTGGTCATCGAAAATTTGCTGTTCTAGTTGGATAGCGATTCTCCCATGTTAACATCGGAGAGAGCCTCACCTATCAGTGGTCCAAAATTAAATGCGTCTAGAGCTGTTCCTGCAACATCTCCAACTTCAGATAGTGCACTAGATAATTCATCTGGTGGCATGGGGTATTATACTTTCTTCCCATCTCTCCTGTCCTTCCTTTCCTCAAGTACAAGTCTGGAATTTGTTGTGCCTGCAGTGACATACTATTGTTTCTTTTCGCCCCCAATCCGTGTCCCTCTCTGCTTCCCTCCTTTTCTGGCCACTAGGCTGCGTGCCTACAGGCACTTGTTGGCACGCGGACACCCCCAAACATTTTAGTTAGCATCTTGTCTGCGTGTATCTTAATGACGTGTCTATAACAGTTCCAGCATGGACAAAAACTCGATGGAAAAACTTAGGGAGGCTTCAGCTGCCGAAGCTGAGGCGGCTAATGCTGTCTGGCAAGCTGTTCAATCGGCATCTTCTGTCCCTGCAGAAGAAACATCAGTATCAGATGAAAACTCTCCAGCAACTGGAACTGCTTCAGATGGTAGTGACACTGAGGGAGACGTCCGTCTTCATCCTAGAGCTGTAAGTCTGTGAACTTATGTCATGGTCTCACATCAAAGGGTGTTTTAGTCTCTGTTCTTCGTGCTTACATTGTTGTCCTACAGGTGGTAGTTGCTAAGGAGGCTGTAGGTAACCTTGGTGGAATGGTAAGACAGCTATCACTGGATCCATTTGAAAATGAGAGCAGACGGATGGTTCCAATGAATAATGAGCTGTCATATCCTACAAAAAAGTTCACCAGACAGAAATCTCCTCAAGGCTTGCATAAGAAGGTGAGTGATACAGAAGTCAATGCCATCATCCTCATTAGAACTTTTGCCAGGCTTAATTACCTCTTCTCTTTTCAGATTATAGCCACTTTGCTTCGGCCTCGAAATTAGAAAGCTCCTGCTAATAGGAGGTTTTTCCTGGATTCTTACAAAGTTGGGGAGCTTTGTTATGCTGCAGAACAGCTTTTCATGCATGAGCCAACAGTTCTTCAGTTAAAAGCTCCAGTTAAAGAATTCGGTGACCTACATGGTCAATTTGGCGATCTCATGCGTTTGTTCAATGAATATGGTTTTCCTTCCACTGCAGGAGATATAACTTATGTTCGATATGGTTTTAATCATTTCTTCTAAGTTCTATACTTGTAGTAAGTGTCCTATGCATGCTGGTCTTTGCTGAGAAACAACATGACAATAGGAGAGAAAATCCAAGTGCCTAAGTTTAAAAACAGTACCGGATTGATAATTGCAATAGGCACTGGAGCTGATGGTGGCTGCATCATAGTCATAATATACTTTGCTCGAAGTTTCACAACGTTAAGGTGATTATGTATAAGTTTTGTTCAGAAATTCTATCAAAAGTTTAAACCGTTGACTACTGTTATGATTTCGGTTTATTCAAAGGAAGGCTTGTAAATGTCGAACCTGGCATTCCCTACTATTGTAAGGTGCACTTTATGGTGGTGACTTTTGTTCATGTTGCTTAAAGGGCCACACATTTTCTGAATCTCCGATAATGGTAAAATTTAGTGAATTGATTCTTCTGGGAAAAGGCATGTTATCTCAATTTGCTTTTGGATAGGGAGAGAATGATGGAATATGGGCATGGACACGTTTTGATCAACTTTTCAACTATCTTCCACTTGCTGCTCCCATAGAGAAAAAGATAGGGAAAATATTACAAATGGTCCATGAACTTTCATCTAATGTTCAATTTTATCTATGAGCTTTCGATTTGCTCAATTTGGTCACTGAACTTTCATCTAATGTTCAATTTCATCACTGAGCTTTCGATTTGCTCAATTTAGTCCTTGAACTTTCATCTAATATTCCATTTAGTCCATAACTATTTGAAAATTGACCAATTTCCCTTTTTTTTTAATAGGAAACTGTTTTTTTTTTTTGGTCGAAAAAATACCACATTTATGCAAAGTAATAAAGGTCAATACTTCTTTCCTTTCTCCATATTAAAAACAAATGGAAAAATGGATAGTAATAATCAACAAAGGTGAATCTTGCATTTTGATTTCTTTGAATAATGTACAAAAACCTATCAATCGATTTTTCCCTTTTCGGTGAAGTCCATAAAAAGAATCGATTTATGGGCTTTTGTACATTATTCAAGTAATTTGCACACGGTGTAGTTTTCTACTGTGGAATATGATAATTGGGCTTGTTTGTTGCATAGGTGTGTACATAGTTTGAGGGGTAGCAAATTTTACCAGTTATTTGTGAGTGTCTCTCTTTTCTTCCCCACCCTCTTTTTTCCCTCTTGCATTGAGATTACTACATGTACATGTATATTAGTTCTTTGTAAGAGATGATGAAGATAAAGTTGAATACAGGGTTAGTCGTGCCAGTGCTACTTACTAATGTAATGTAAATTTTTCTCTGATTTTTTATTATTTAATTCGAAAATCATATCTTTTGTGAAATTTAGTTTTGATCATTGGAAATTTCGAGTGGCACAGATTTGTCAGATTCTTGCAAGGGGCAACAACTCCCACAAACCTCTTAAGGCTTTGTTGTCAGATTCTTGCAAGGGGCAACAACTCCCACAAAGCTCTTAAGGCTTTGTCCGTTTGTGTATCATTATTAGTGTCGTTTGAGCTTGTGTGATAGGATTAAATCAATTGGCAGTTGTTCTCCTTTTTCTTCTCCCCCTCTTGCTCCTTAATTGTTGGTTATTCTGACAAATTTAAAGCAAGATTTTTTTTTTCAAGGGACAGAAAATTGTTAATACTTCTTGATTAGGAGCGAGGGAAATTACAAATTTGGTGTATTTTCCTTCCCAATTTTCTTCACCCTTGCTCCCAAACATAGCCCAAGAGCTAAGCATCTCGTAATGATCCATGTGATCTTTAAGAAAATAATTGGACGAAAAAATCAATAGGATAGTCAAAGATATTGTTACATACGTTAATGGGATTGGCCCGTAGTTGAAGAAAATTTCTCTAATTCCACCAAAATATTGTAATGCACTTCAAATAGTCCTGAGGTCGGTTGCACCCATTAGTAGTAATTTGATTTCATAGGCGTAATATGTTTGTAGCGGTAACAGGATTGCATTTATAATTAGTAATCTGCATTGATGGATGGTAATTTGACCACAAAGTTTGTACTAAGAAAATGTTAGCAATTAGTAATTAATTAATGGAACAGTAAAATAAATCAAATTGTCGTTAGTGACGCCACTTATACTTAGTAATTGTCCTAAACTGTTGGGAAAAACGGATCCCCAAAAATCGGATTCGACACTAAATCGAACCCCTAAATCAATGCGGAAGACGAGCTCGGCAAAACAACACGTATCACCGATCCTAAAGCACACCACGGATTCGAGCGTACCTTTTAAGCCACAGATTAAACACCGACGCCGATAGAGGAAGAGAAACTTGGTCCTGTTCGATCCGGTGAAGCAAATTGGCCTTCGCGCTTCACTGTTTTCCTTTTGGGAGAGTAAGCGAGAGAGAGAGCGTAGGAATGAAACGTACGTACGTTTTCTGTTTTCAACAAAACGGTACGTTCTCTCTCTCTCTCTCTCTCCTCCCTTTTATATGTTCCCCCATCCACAGGCTGTATTCCCGTGGATCGGGCTTTTTGGGCCCAACTTGGGCAGACGGGCCTTAAGGCCATCTCATATAAAACCATCATCTCCCACTCGCATATGGTGGGCCGAACATGATTCTCTTTACCTCTCTTCAACATTCATACCGGTGAATAATTCGTGCGACCAGCATACTTTGAGAGCTCGTTGCTATACATCTGTTAGGAATATATAACAGCTCATAATGGGCGTCACACTCCGAGTAGATTTAGTATGCAATACCCTAGATCGATCGATCACATTTATATCTCTCTTGATCTCTTTTAAACAATAATATATATATATATATATATATATATATATATATATTGTATTCACAATTATAATTATCACAAAGACAGTCATAATTGGTCGACCAGTGAATACAAAACTATAATGTGATTCTCCAAAATCGATCTTCCTCTTCCCTTCAAACTCTCAATTTCAGTTTAGCTTGCTTTTCTAGAAATGCCCCATTAGATCGAATCATCTCATGACCATTGGCAACACCCTAAGATAGCAAACACTAAATAGAAACCTTGAGAATAAGTAAGAGTCATGAGGGGACTAAAAATTAAGGAACTCTTTTCCTCAAGAGTCTTACACGTCATAAAAGTTGAGATCAAACTTTTTGCCACTCTTATTGGTCGTCTCATGCATACGTAGTATGAAATACGTATTACGATATTAACTCCTTTCCCATGGAGCGTATGTCTACATCTTTCAATACCGTATAGATGATAGTTCAGACATACCCAGTGTCTAACTTGAGTTTACGTATTCACTCATTCACAAAATTCATCAGAACTCACATCTAGCATCTTAGACAGATAATGTAAAATATGTGGGTTATTTTACTTTCGAACATAGTAAGTATCATGTCCTCATCTTAACACTCATTTAAGGCGACATACGTGTTTTAAGCTTGAGCTCTCGATTATCACCTAGATAATAAGCTTAAAAACAGTCTCATCTCTATTTATCACACAGTAAATAGAGACGATTACCCGTGTGAGTGGGCTAATCTTTTATCTGTCCGACATACTTCCTTAACTTAAAATAATGCACTGAGCATTAAGATGCATAAAGATCATACAAAGATTCATAAGCATTAATAATGAAACAACACTAGTTCATAAATGTGAACAACTCAGGGAAATTACAATTCAGTACATCAGACTCTACGCAATCCTAGAGATTTTACATGACCACAAAACACATATCTAGGTATTGGCTTTGTCATAGGATCTGCTACCATTCTATGCGTAGATATGTACTGCAAGTTCACATCCTTTCGTGCAACCATATCCTTGACAAAGTTATACTTGGTATCTATATGTTTGGTCTTGTCATGATATTTTGGATCTTTGGTGTACGCTATAACTGCTTGGCTATCACAGTTAACCAACAATGGATTTGCAGCTTTCTCAATAACACTTAAATGATCCAAAAATCTCTTAAGACAAACTCCTTCTTGTACCGCTGCTGATAATGCCACGAACTCAGCTTCCATCGTGGATAAGGCTATACACGTTTGCTTCTTACTGCTCCATGATATGGCGCCATTGTTCAGTAAGAAAGCAAATCCTGAGGTAGATTTTCTTTCATCTAAATCTCCTCCCTAATCAGCATCTGAATAGCCTTCAAGTCGCAGATCCTTTCCTTGGTAATTCAACTTGAAATCAGCAATTCCCTTCAGATATCTCAGTATTCTCTTAACGGCTTTCCAATGTACTAGACCTGGATTGGATTGGTATCTACTCACCATTCCAACTGCAAAACATATGTCGGGTCTTGTACACATCATAACGTACATCAAACTCCCAACTGCACTAGCATAAGGAACATGTTTCATTTGTTCCTTCTCTTGTGGAGTCCTTGGACACAGTCTATGGCTCAATCATTCACCTTTTGCAATAGGAGTGTCTATGGGTTTACAGTCTTGCATACGAAATCGTTCAAGAACCTTATTTATATATGTTTCTTGCGAAAGAGACAACGATCTCTTCGAACGATCTCTTGAAATCTTAACTCCAAGAATGTATGCAGCCTCACCCATATCCTTCATCTCAAAGTTGGAAGACAACCAACTCTTTACAGTATTAACAAACTCCATATTGTTTCCGGCAATCAATATATCATCAACATATAATGATATGATCACAAATTGATCATTGGATCTTTTGATATATACACAATGATTCTCATCAATCATTGTAAAATCATATCCCATTATGGCATTATGAAAACATATATACCATTGTCTCGAAGACTGCTTAAGGCCATATATCGACCTCAAAAGTCGACATACCTTTTCTTCTTGGCCTTTCACTATGAAACCAGCGAAGTTGTTCCATGTATATTTCTTCCTCTAATTCTCCATTGAGGAAAGCAGTCTTTACATCCATCTGATGTAACTCAAGATCCATACTAGCTACTATTGCCAGAATAATGCAAATCGAGGTAAATCTCACTATAGGAGAAAATGTATCTTCATAATCAATTCCTTCCTGTTGATTATACCCCTTCGCCACAAGGCGAGCCTTATGCCTTTCTATCGAGCCATCAGCCTTTCGCTTTATTTTGAGAACCCACTTGTTCCCAATAGCTCTGCGTCCTTTTGGAAGATCAACCAGTTCCCAGACTTGGTTTGATTTCATTGACTCCATTTTCTCTTCCATTGCATGAATCCATTTTTCCTTACTAAGGCAATTTAGAGCCTCATTGATATTTCTTGGCCCATCCTTATCTTGTGGAGCAACCATAAAAGTTTCCCCTTCAATGTCAAAACGTCGATGGGGAATACTTTGGCGACTTGTTCGCCGTATGGGAGATTGTACACTTTGCCTATCATTCCCCATTATGCTCCCACTTGGATGAACTCCACTAATATCATTATCTTGATCCAAGGTTTCAAATAGGGAGTGATCTTCCCCTATTTCGCCCTTCTTAGGAAACTCATCCTCTAAGAATGTGACATCTCGTGACTCAAATTCAGTTATACTCTTACTTTCCTACTCACCTATGAACACATACCCTTTCGAGTGTTCGGAGTATCTTATGAAAATGCTCTTCTTTCCTCTGGGACCTAATTTCCCAAACTTGTGAGAGGACTCATGTGTATAGGCATCACAACCCCATGACTTAAGAAAACTTAAGTCCAGTTTTCTACCTGTCCATAACTCATATGGAGTGGAAGTAACTAATTTGGAAAGCACTCGGTTAAGTATATAGGCAGCAGTTAACAATGCATCACTCCAAAAAGTGATAGGTAAGTTAGCATGCTCTATCATCGACCTAACCATTTCCAGTAGGGTTCTGTTTCTTCTCTCCGCAACACCATTTTGTTGAGGAGTATATGGAATAGACAACTGTCTTTCTATTCCTTTTTCATCACATAATTTTCTAAACTCATCAGATAAATATTCTCGTCCTCAATCGGATCTCAATGCTTTTATTTTCTTGTCTAATTGATTTTCTACCAAGTTCATAAACCTTTTGAAACAACTTATTGCTTCAAATTTATGCGAAATCAAATAGACATATCCGAATTGAGTATAATCATCTATAAAAGTGATAAAATAAACAGCCCCATGCCTTCCTCTCACATTCATTGGACCACAGACATCAGAATGGATTAAATGCAGAGGAAATTCAGCTCTTTTACCTTTTCCAAACGGTTTCCGTGTCGTTTTCCCTTCTAGGCAATGCTTACATATAGGCAAATCGACTTTTTCAATGTTGCCCAACAAGCCCTCTTTGGCTAGTATATTCATACGCTGTTGGCCAATGTGACTAAGTCTAGCATACCACACATTCACATCATTATCATATGTATTAGGAGACGTGAGAAGGGAATAACAAACATTTGCATTAACATAATCAATATCTAATACAATGAAACCATCCAGGAAATAACCACAACCATAGTAATTTGTATCTAAAAACAAATCCACACCTCTATTATAGAAGTTCATATTAAAACCTAATTTAACCAACACTAAAACAGACACTAAATTCCGACGAATCTTCAGAGCATACAACACATCATGTAGGAACAAGGTGCGTTCACCACGCATATTCAGTTGGCATGTGCCAATTCCTTTCACTTCAGCTCTGGAATTGTTTCCCACATAGATCCACTTAGTTCCAATAGGTACTTGTCGAAATTCCATGAAGGATCCTCTATCCTTCGCTACATGGTCCGTCGCTCCTGAATCCACAGTCCACAAAGGATTAGACTCAGTTAAGAACACAGAACTCGACACAAAAGCAAAGTTCTGAAAAGTACAAGGGGTGCATACCTTCTTTGGCTCACGACAGTCGCGAGCATAGTGACCCTTCTTGTCACAGTTGTAGCATTTCACCCTTGCAAGCTCTTCATGCGAGGACGCTTTCCTCTTTCATGTTGGTTAAACTTGGGTTTCTTCCCTGAAGGACTTGCTTCTTCCTTGCCTTTCCCTTTATCAAACCAATTAGGGCGCTTGCGCTTGGAGCTCGAAGCTCCATTTGAGCTAGAACTAGCATGATAGAGTTCAGCATCCGACTTAGCCGCCAAGAGGCGGTCCTCTTCCAGCTCAAGATGACGCATTACATCCCCGAAAGTTTTGATATTATCATTATGGGTTAGGTGCACCTTCATATGCTCCCAACTCTGAGGCAAGGAACGAACCACTACTTGCACTTGCTGCTCATCTGTCAGGACATGGCCAGCATCTTTCAACTCATTTATCATGTTTGACATCTTTCTAAGATGTTGCTTCATGGTCTGACCATGAGGCTTCTTATAAGAGTCAAACCTGATAGTGAGCTGCTTCAGTCTGGTCACCGAAGTATGACCAAATCTTGTCGCCAATGCTTCCCACATTTCTTTGGCATTGTCAAAACGCCTAAACTCTCGCATGACGTCATTGTCCATGCTGCTCAGCAACGTAATGCGAGCAAGAGAGTTCTTTCTTTTCCATGCAGCAAAAGCTTCCTTATCTCTTATGTGTTGTGCAGTGTTTCCTTCTTCAGGTTCTACCATGGTCAGGTTAAGAGCCTCAAGTGCTTCTTGCTCTTCCAGCACATACTGGATTTTCATTTACCAAATTTCATAGTTGTCGCCATTGAGCTTTTCACCTTTGTTCAGCTCGACAACTATGCTCTTTGTGACTGAAGCCATTGATCTGAACACATCAGACAAATATGCACGAATTATTAATGCCTATCATTTATGCATCCCTTTTTACATAGACCCATCATATTAATGAATAATTTCAAGTAAGGCTTCAGAATCAAAAGGTCACTATGTTTCCAATCATCCTCTAAAAATCCTAACTTAGAACTATCATTAATATGATTGTCTCATACAAAATCAATTTTATGAAGCTACCAAAACTTCTAAAAACTACCCACAGCTAATTACCCACAGCAACCAGCAATAATAGAAAGCAACAGATAATTGACATCCAATAAAACAATAATGCTTTCAACTAATATAACCAATATATGGGTTGCTATATCAACAACAATTAGGTAGTAAACAACACATAAGATTTCAACAAAGCACACTTAACTAAGATGAGCCAATACAACTAACACCAAGTCAGCACACGAACTGGGAAAGATCCTCTTTTGTTCAATTTCTTGATCTTTTCCCTTGTAACAATACAGTAATATTCATTAACAAAATCCATCACAATTTTCTTATATGAAGCAGCTCCGTTGACATCCCATATGCGATTCAACACATCTTGCCATTAAGGTGGAAGAGTGTTTATGAAAAATCGCACCATCTCTGACTGTGGCATAGGACGACCATTCCATATGACCTTTTGAATTTTTCCGTTGACTTCAAGGACATGATCAATTAAGTCACTACTCTCCCATCGATGATCAGTCAGCTCAGCTATCAACTTAGACAGCCTTTCCTTTTGTTCATCGATAACTGCGCGAATAGGTGTGCGCAACCTCAGGGGAGGCATTGTTCCTGCAATAAATGCAGAACAAATAAGGGATTACATATAATCCACATAGACTTAATTGAAAAAGAAACACATTCTTTTCCTCTTTTTTTTTTTTTTTTTTTGGGTCAACAGTCAGTTCGTCGGTGGTCGGACCGGTCGGACCAGACGATCCGGTCGGACCCAGAAGGACGAACCGATCGCACGTGCCGCACGCGTGCGCGGGCTGACGTCACGCAGACGTCAGCCGGCACGTGCCGCGCGCGTGCGCGGGCTGACGTCATGCAGACGTCAGCCGGCACGTGCCGCGCGCATGCCAGCGTCCGCGGGTCGGGTTGGGTCGCCGGCCGATGACCGCCCGGCCAACCGTCGTCGGCGATGACGTCATCGGTGACGTCATCCCAGCGGTTACCGACCGTTGGGTGACGTCACGGTGATGTCATGGCGTGACGCCAGCACGCGTCGGTTCGCCGACCGGCATGTGCCGGTTTGTTGTTGGCGGCGCGCACGTGCCGGTTCGCCGACCGGTGCGTGTGCCGCACGCGCTGGGCGAGCCAGCGCTTCCGGGCGCGTTGCGCCCACGCGCAACGCCTTCTGGCCTCGCTTGTGGGCGCGTGTGGCGTCGCCCGGCGGCGCGCGACATGTCGCCGAGCTCGTCTCGACGATCTCTTTCACCCAGTGCATTCAGAAATTGATTTTGACTTATGAAAACTCAGAAAAAAGGACGAACAACGCTCGGGTATCGGGATTTCTCGCCCCGATCCGTACGGCCGAATTACTTTTAAGAAAAATCAATCAAAAAACGTCAAACAAGTCGGGAAAACGTGAACTATGGCTCTGATACCAATGTTGGGAAAAACGAATCCCTGAAAACCGGATTCGACACTAAATCGAACCCCTAAATCGATGCGGAAGACGAGCCCGGCAAAACAACACGTATCACCGATCCTAAAGCACACTACGGATTCGAGCGTACCTTTTAAGCTACAGATTAAACACCGACGCCAATAGAGGAAGAGAAACTCGGTCCTGTTCGATCCAGTGAAGCAAATTGGCCTTCACGCTTCACTGTTTTCCTTTTGGGAGAGTAAGCGAGAGAGAGAGCGTAGGAATGAAACGTACATACGTTTTCTGTTTTCAACAAAACAGTACGTTCTCTCTCTCTCTCTCTCCTCCCTTTTATATGTTCCCCCATCCACGGGCCGTATTTCCATGGGCCAGGCTTTTTGGGCCCAACTTGGGCGGACGGGCCTTAAGCCCATCTCATATAAAACCATCATAAACAATAGAGAGAGAGAGAGAGAGAGAACTATGGGAGCAAAACTCATTCTTTTGGTCTACGAGTAGAACTCAATCATAACAATCGGAATTCAAACTTCAAAGTGTCCCACAAAGGCATGACCAAATTATTGCACTACTCTATCCAACAGAAAGTTAGTACCCGCCAAATGCGTACCTATGATACCACCCTGCTGTCCTAGCCAGTTTGCTATGAAATGGAGCATGCAAGTTTGTGCCAATGAAATGGGCGTAATCATCGGAATGCTTTAACTCAATGAGGCTTTGAAATGCATTGCGAGGTTGGACTAGGCTACAATCAACGTTTAGGATTTTCTGTTCTTTGCAAGAGATAAGACAGATAATCCCATCCCGCATTACGTGTATTTCAATGCATCCATCACCTACTATGCAACATATTTGACTCATGAAAAGGAAGGCAGACGAACAATGTTATGCCTGGATGGAAGTCACCACTATAAACAAAAAGGCTTTCGTTTTTTTTCACAACTTGGCATTCTTAATAGTAGGATCCTCCAAATGCAAGGTTATTCAAGCAGTGATGAAAGGCTTCTCAACAGTCATGAAATCAATATAATGACCTTCACAAACTTGCAGGAAAAAAACTCCAACGTAAATTGAGCGCTTTTCCGAAACAAAAACAAACCTAAAAGCAAGGCTCGGCCCTCAGCTGCCTCCCCCGCCTTTATTTATTTATTTTTATTTATTTTAAAAAAAATTAATATCAAAAATTAATATTTTTAAATATTTTAAATAAATTTAATTTTAAATTAAATTAAATTAATGTTTATATTATTTTTTACCATGTTAGCATCAAAATGATGCATTTTTGTTTTGCATTATTTGGCAACGTCAGCGTGCAAAACGGCATCGTTTTGCACTTAATTCACCAGAAATTGCGTACGTCAGCATTTTGACCGGATTTTGGCCGAAGTGGCACTTAAGTGATCAATTTCTCTTCGAATGTGGCACTTAAGTGTCACTTTTGTAAGTTATGGCACTTAAGTGTCCCTTTGTGCCAAGTTATGACACTTAAAGCGATCTTTTGCAGAAAAAGATCACTTAAGCACTAACTCCAATTTGGATCGTCAGAAATTTGATTTGCCATATTTTAATAATTTCTCAATCCTACGTGGGCTATCGGCATGTCCAATTAGCATATAACTTGTAAATGATGTTGTGTAGCAAGTTAAAAAGTGATTACTTTAGTGCCAATCATTTATAAAAAAAATGATCACTTCAGTGTCAGTTATAGTTAAAAAGTGATAATTTTAATGCCAATCTCAATGAGAAAGTGATCACTTCAGTGTTAAAAAAAGGCACACATATTACATTTTCAATTATAAAAGCCACATTATTTCTTTGATTGGAATTTTTGCCAGAGGCACTCAAGTGATCATTTTTTTTTTCCAACTTGACGTTTAAGTGAGCTGGCGAAAATTTTTGGCATTAAAATGAGTATTGTATACAACTTTTGCACTTCTAGTGTCCTTCCATCATCTTGTTGTAAAATTTTGAGAATTGCAAACTGGACATGAAAAAATTGACGAAGGCCGAGACGTGTAATAGCCATCCTCAAAAGTAAATTCCACCCCTCACAAAGTGCATAAGATGTGTCGTGGTTATCCTCCAGGATTTAACAAACCTTTTAAATAGTGTACATTACACCATTTTGGTAAAGTAGGACTCGCATGAAATGCCTAACCATTGGAGAGCAAAAGAATTGAGTATTTCGTGTGTGAAAATTTGCAGGGACATAGATTTGGACATATCAAATAATGAACAAAGTGGTCCGTATTTGTAGAAGAAAGACGGGATTATATAGGCAAAAGCTAGTTTGACTAAGAATAAATGTCACGACAGCTCGTGAAATAACTAAGCATCGGCCAGCACATCAAATAAGCTTAGGCCAGTGGAAAGTCATCTATGGTCGAAGGTTACACGTATGTGTCATGGTCTGTGAATCCTCCCGTACTCATGACACTTGTGAGTGGCGTTTGGGGTTATCTAGTGAAGAGCGTGAGGCATAAGGGTAGAACACAACTGATCCGTAGGAGTGGCGTTAGGACGGTTGGTGCTAAGAGTTCTAAGATAGAAGGATTACATCACTTAGGAGCTCTGAAGACGGGGTAGGCCTCCCGTGCACAAACTGGTAGGGAGCTGATGCCGCTCTCCTAACGAGGTCATGGCAGGCCGAAACCAGTTGTTGTGCCTAAAGAGAACTGATGTCTTACTTGATGGATTAGACGCCCGAGCGAAGCTGTGCGTGGTAGGATATCGTATGAAGAATCATTCACCGTATCGTTCGTGGAACAGCTAAAGAAAGGGCTGGCCTGGCGAATTTTTTTCTTTAGGCGCCCGCGGGTCGTTCCGAGACCAAGGAAACTTTCGGCCTGTGACAAGTGGTATCAGAGCAGGAATCCCTCCAGTAAGCGAGTGAGCAAGTCGGAGAATCGGATTCCTCGCTCAAGTGCGGGTCAAGTAGATAAGTCATAGTGGATGGGAGCTAGGACGAGTCGGCTTCTCGCTGAGCGGAATGCGAGTTAGAGAAGAACCGAACCCTTGCTAAATGGGGATAACGTTCCTTGATCAATTGGTGAATTTGAAGAAGAGGTCTACTATCACGTTTTCAACAAGAAAAGAACCTCCATTGGTCTGCTGGGGTCAAGATGCTGATTAGGTTGAAATGGTGCTGTCAAAAGATGCGGTTGGCGAAAGATGCCACACTTGCCGGAAAGCGCAGGTGACCGAATGGCCGAGCGGCTGAGATCAAAAGAGGCCACCAATGGAGTAAAACCTGTTTTGTTGGGCGAGCGTGACCGTTCGATGTGAATTCCCAAAAGTGGCACATCAATGGTTAATTTACGCAAGGAAGCGACAGAACATATCACAAGGAGGGCGTTGCGAATTGAGTGGGGGAGAATGTCACGATCCGTGAATCCTCTCTTACTCGTGACACTTGTGAGTGGCGTTTGGGGTTATCTGGTGAAGAGTGTGAGGTAGAAGGGTAGAACGCAACTAGTCCATGGGAGTGGCGTCAGGACGGTTGGTGCTAGGAGTTCTAGGATAGAAGGATTACATCACTTAGGAGCTCTGAAGACGGGGTAGGCCTCCCGTGCACTAACTAGTCGGGAGCTGATGCCGCTCTCCTGACGAGGCCATGGCAGGCCGAAACCAGTTGTTGTGCCTAAATAGAACTGCTGTTTTACTCGATGGACTAGACGCCAAAGCGAAGCTGGGCATGGTAGGATCTCATACGAAGAATCATTCACCGTATCGTTCGTGGAACAGATAAAGAAAGGGCTGGCCTGGCGAATTCCGCTCGCTAGGCGCCCACGGGTCGTTCCGAGGCCAAGAAAACTCTCGGCCCGTGACATATGGCTATTAGATTTAGCATAAATAGACATTTTGAAATATACTTCACATAACAATCTCCCACATATTTCAGAAGGTATCCTAAAGAATAGAAAGAACAAATGCTGGTTTCGTAGTGGAGTGCAATACAATCTGGTGTCTTCTGTTCTATGAACCGGACTTGGAAATAATGCGATATACCTTACACAACCAATGATGAAGCTTATACCTGCTATGAACCGAGGTTGTAAGTTAGAGACTTCACTCATCACTTTACACCCCAACACTATTTGCTATCCAACTCAATTATGTGCTAATAGGCCATTCTTACATCTGGTAATACATGAGTGATATAGAGATTTGGCAATAAATCTCCTAAGAGTGGACCCGCTCCATATTCATATAGGTGATTCCCTTAAGTGCACAATTCAATATGTACGCCACCCTTAACATTTTGGAATTCATAAAGAGCGTAACCCATCCTCACTTAATATGCAATTTAGCACCAATCACATACATCATAGGAGGGAGGGACTTTTTTACATTTTCGGTGCTATAAGATCAACTAAAAGGCTTGTTATAAGCCATATGAACCTACTTCTAGGGATCTCCACTACAATACCCACATATCAGTTGTATTACCGCCATCATAGAAATCTCAAATTGGCATGAATCTCATTCTTCTCGATATTTCAATTATTTGTTTTCTTCTAAAAAATTAGTCAGAGATTTGGCCAAATTTCCTTTCGACTTCAGATAATCGATTGATATAACTCCACGTTACAGCAGCTGGTTTAAGAAATAATGTTTCAATGGAATGTGCCTCCTCTTGTCATCGTGTGCTTTATCTTAAGCGACGGCTATTGTAGTTTGGCAATTAGAGTATGGACACGTAGTTCGGTCTCACTACTTCCCAACTCAAGAGCTTTAAAGTCCAAGTCAAAAGTGGATTTTGAAATAATAAATTGTTTAGCTGATTGCGAAGACACTACACCACCACCAAGGGCGAATTATAATCGCTAATAGCTTCATTCTTTTTCAAGGTGTGTCACTCGTGTGGGTACAAATCACGATACATTTTCATTGTCACATGAGGTACGACCTTGGGAGAGCTCACAACCATGTATGAGGGGATGTACAATGGGTTCGTTTCGAAAGGTGATGTGATGACGTTTTTTGAAACGTGAACCATGAGAGAATTTTTATGGTTAAGTATCCCTAAACTTGACATTTTCTATCTCCATTTGGGGAGCGCGAGAGGTCCACTGGAGATTGGTTACTAGTTAAGAGGAGTTGAAGTCATTTAAAAATAGTTGTCATGTTAACCAACATGTTTTATGTAGGATCATTTGCATGTCAAAGTCGCGTGAAAAATGAGGTAAGTTGCTAACTTTCTCGTGTTAAATGGTCTTGTAAGTGGGAGATATAAGGGGCGAAGTGTGTGTAAACTCCTTGTCTTGTAGGTGGTGAAATGATGTATGAATGAATGTATGAATGAATGATGGGTTATATTGAGGTGTTGGATGTTTAACTTTAAATGCATGTTTACAAGCTTTAGCACTGTATTGCACGCACAACCACAGTCTAAAATCTTGATTGCCCAATTAAAAACCTTTAGCAAGGTTTGTGGGTAGAATTCATGAGTGAACACTTGTGGTAATCTATACTTCCATTAATGCACTCATCTTGATTGATAAATGTTGCACTGATCGACGATAGTAGCGGTGAGTAAACTACTTTTATCCTTTGAGATAAGGACCTTGAGCTTTTAGTATCCTCACCCTTAGGTGTCGAAAGCTCACAAGTCCTCATGTGATGTGTGATTTGTGCTTGCCATAGTGTTGGTTGATAAGACATCATTCCCGTTTCATCGTTGTTATTATTCTAATTTTTGAATTTCAAATTCGTACTTCATATTTCCAACAACGATGCATCTTTAATCTTGAATGCCCCTTTAGGTGTAGGTTTAGATGGACAAGTTCAAGATTGACGTTATTCTTGTGCCGAGGAGCCTCAAGATTATATGAGATAACCTCGATTTGAAGCACCAAGGCTGTGGAGAAACGCATTGGTTTTCTCCCGATCTTAGTGGAGGTTGAACCCGGAATAGTAATGGTGAAAGCATTGGCCACTTTTGGAATCCTATGACTTCCACCTTTGTGTTCAACTTTTCACGCCCCAATCCTCCAAGCGCATGCCCATCTCTCATGGTCGATTAAATAGCAATGTCTCAGGACGCATCGCTGACTCATTCATTTTAATATGCATGCGGAAGTAAATAAATAATTCCTAGACAACAACAAGATGGGATAAAAAAGTAGAGCCATAATTTTTCGAACTGAAAATCACAACACGCTTATATATATATATATAAACACACACACACATATCAAGCCGTGTCATTACATAACCAGTCTATAAAAACAAGGTCTCAAACTGGGGGGGGGGGGTTATAAAACTACAGATCCTCTTCCTCCACCTCCTCACTCACATTGGAGCCTTCCTTTGAGTACACCAGAGTTCCTAGATCTTCAAGATCTGAGTCTACCAGGTCTACCATCAAACCTTCAGATCCGTTATACCTTTCCCAAAAGCAACCAATACAAGTTGACCCCTACAATTGAGAAGTTCGAGATAATCATTGGGTTAGGTAAGGCTTCCCTAGGTTTCACTGCTCCTCCTATTAGACAAAACCTAATCTCTCTTTCAAGTCAATTTCTTAATATTCATTCTGAAAAAATTATAGCCATTCTTAAGAGAACTTCAAATTCCATGCTTTACACTTTCCTTGAGCAATATCTTCTTAGTCTTGAGCTTACATCTGGGAATCAAATTCCCTGCACATTTCTTCTTATGTTCTTCGGTTTTGTGCTATTTACTCACACTCGAAAAATAATGGGTCCCTTTGTTACCTACATCATTAACCAAGTATATGCCTTTAGTCGCCTTACACACATGATTCTCGTTGAGACTTTCATATCCCTTAATCAATTCAAAGCAAATGGATAAGGAACTTTTAGAGCCCTATTGGGACTTCTCCAAATTTTGCTGATTTATCACATCAACAAGTTTGCCCCTCATATGAGAATCATCAATGTCACGAAGAAGTACCATCCTATTCTCATGTTCCATGAAAAGAATGAATTCTTCCCATTGTGGTCCTTTTCTAGATGGTTTCACCTTCTCAAAAGACTTACTCCGAGCCTAATCCAATAGCACGTCTGATGGTTAGGGAATCCTGATGTGTGCCTTACTGGTGGAGTTGACAAAGGCAATATCTTCATGTCTGGGAAAGCTGTTGTTTCAAACACTAAGCAGACTTTTAAATGTTGCAAAAAGAGTAGGTACAATGTTTAGGCAATGCTATTTAGTCATAAAGCTCGACCTTTCTTTACATAAATTTTCCTATTATGGATAGACCTAGTCTATAAATTAGAGTTGACCTAATGATTAATGCGATTCTATGACCGACAGATGACTACATCATAGAGTCACTCTAGTTATTTGAATAATTACTTGACTGAAACATTGATCGATCATTTGAGAACTTCGGTTCGACAACGTTTACTCAAGGAAAAGAGCAGTGAGATTTTGTACGATTTAATATTGCAATGCAGTTGAGCATTAACTTTTTACTATTTAAAATCCCACCCACCATCTGACCAGGAAAAACAAAAAAAATCCCATTAACCCTAACATGGGTCACGTGATACATACCAAACTAATAACTAATACAATTGATTGAAAATCCAACTACCTCACTGAATAAATGAGGACAAAAGGAGCAACTCACTGACAATGACATTAATAAAGCGGAGTTCCATCATCTTGACAATGCATTGGTCATTGCCCAAAAGGAGGAAAAACGATCATCAATGCCAAAGCCTAGAAAAATAAGCATAAGTTCCTCCATTCCTACAAAATGTTGAAAATGAGGAAGATTGCCTTGGAGGAAAAAGGACTTATAAAATCATTATAGACGTCAACATGTATGTGTAAATGCGATTGCATTACTCTACCTTCTTATTGCTCAAGAAACATATAAGGGTACCAATGGAATGCAATCCGCAGTTCTGCAAGATGAAATTAAAGAAAAGTTGGGTCAAGGGAGAAAATTAACTTGAAAAACACCAGATTAAAAAAACTCTTAGGTATTTGGTAATCAATCTGGCGCCAGTTGCTTCTTTTAACAATAAAAGCATAATACCACTAGTCTCAAATAAGATGAAAGATGGCTTGTGATGATATTCACAAGTAGAAACCCATTTCAAATGTTTACCATCTCGCGTGGTCACATCTGTGTACTTCTTTTGATGGGTCACGTTATTTTGGCAAACTGTATTAGGACACGACATTTTTTCAGCATATGTTTGTGTTGATCCATTCGATGTGGGATTCCAGGGAGGCTGAATCTAAGTCAGATTTAGTCCAGATTTTGTACTAATTAATTAATGCAATGCAGTTCTGCATCAATGTTTTGACAGCGACACTGAATGTGGAGCTCAGTTAGGTCAATATAATAGATATCAAACTAACAATCGATACAATTGCTTGAAAAGCCATTTACCTCACTGAATAAATGGGGACAGATATCAAAAAACTAATTGATACTGACATTAAATGTGGAGTTTGATCATCTTGAAAATGCATTCACGGATCTTTTACCCAAAATGATGAAAAACTATAATCAACGATACATGCTAAATTACCATGCATGTTTTGTCAATGAGATTTGAATGAGCCTTATATACATAAAGTCTATCATTACTATAATTTGGTATTAGAGCCAATATTTTGTTCTAGATTTATTTCATATATGAATTTCTTTGTGTGGTTATCAATACAATTTGCACATGAGAGGGAATGGAACTAATAAAAGTCAAATAGTCAATATGTAAATAATTTTAACGATGGTGGACCTAACAAAAATCCAAATAATTAGATAAAGGAACTTCTGCCTAGCTCAAACGATAGATGAAGGAGCGTGACGGTGTAGCATAAACTTTTTCCGAGCAAAATGCTTGCCCTGTCGCATCAATCACCTTACTTATATCTTTTAAAAAGAATATATTTTGATATATATACGGCACAGTCCTCAACCGAGGGAACTTGGTCAACTTGTGATTGAGGACAGTACCATAAGGTGTGTCAATCCAG
Organism: Eucalyptus cladocalyx; assembly: GCA_017140615.1. Lineage (NCBI taxonomy): Eukaryota > Viridiplantae > Streptophyta > Magnoliopsida > Myrtales > Myrtaceae > Eucalyptus > Eucalyptus cladocalyx. The sequence continues at coordinate 22,967,917 of CM029523.1, read as the reverse complement.
CTGTGGGCATTTAACCTACACTCACTCACTTCAGCCGCAGGAAGCTATTATACTTGCCTACCCGATAGTAGCTAGAATCGAAGTCCTGACGTGGTGTTTACCTTCACCACCGTGAGGCCCCCTAATTCCCTGTTTATTTTTGTCTTCTCGACAGAGAGGGAATAGGAGAACAGCGCGCGGTTTCTCACCCCAAGGCGGTTCTCCCGTCTGTTTCCTCTATGAGCCTTTTAAGGACATGCTCAGGTAATTACAAGTAATATGCTAAAGTACATATTGTTATATATAATTCACAATAATTTACTATCTACTTAATTTAAACCTAATATAAAAGTGATTAAATCTAAAGTAGCATAATGAAAAATTGTTATGCAAACTTTGGCAATTATATTACTTTAATATGTCGCTTTAAATATCATTTGAAATTTATTTCCCATGTTGGGATACAGTGTCTTGTGTGCCCTACGAGGAAGTGCCTGCCCCACACTGCAAGGATCACGGGAAGGTGGTGGGCCAAAGCTCCGCCTCCCGTGGCGGGAACAGGAAATGCAATCCTCAGCCCCGCCCCGCTGCGTGCCTGTCCTTACACACTATGATAAATCTATTTTGAAATTCCTCTCATTTGTCACTTTATTCCTTATTTACTAATTTAAGTATTGGAAGGTCCTCTTGAGACCAAGCCCATAAGGCTTCCTTCATTTGTGGTGTGCATACCAATCTTGCTATAGGAAAATTTATGATATTCTTTAATTAACTCACTGAAAGTATTGTTCATTTTGGCCCTTCGCATATTAAATCTCACCAATTTGCCCTTTGGTCTACAGGTGCACGTTTAACAATAAAGTTTCAATGCTAAACATTGCCATTACATTAGGAAGCCCATCTCCTAAGTTAATTTCAATTTCTTATGTTTATTCAAAGAGTGGTCTCTCCCTGTTTAGTGCACAATTTGGTTCACTCTTGCCCCTTTTCCATTTTGGTGGAAGCCATACTACTCCAAACTCTCTCCTTGACGATTACCCTCTGCCCTTTTCGAACTGGCTCATTACAAGTCCACTAGCTTCCGCATGATTTGTCCTCAAACCACATGCCACTAGAGAGAGGTTTTGCTCTAATACCATATTGTGACACCTTGAATTAATTCACTAAAGGTATTGTCCATTTTTGACCGTCCTATACTTAGGTACACGGTTTTGTCCTTTGACATATAGGGAAGCACTTTCCTAGGAGATCATCTATCTTGATAGTGCTCTTACATAAGCCTACTTAACATTGGAGTTCTAATACTAAATGTTGCTATTATGTCAAAAGGTACCTTTTGTAAGTTAATTCTAGTTTTACATATGTATTTCATAAACGCTCCCCCTTATTTAGTACGTAACTCGATTCATTCCCATCTCCTTTGCCATCCTAAAAGCTTGTTGATACCTAAATTTTTGCATAAAAAATGGGTTAACTTTTACCCAAAATATAAAATAAAAAAAAATCGCATGGCATATAATTTAGAAACATTTATGTTATTTTGTTTTGTTTTATTGGACCGACGGCGAGCGCGAGATTTTTCACATATTCGGGTAATATACACTTAGGGACATATTTTCGAGCAGAAAGGAAATTTTTGGATGGAATACGCGAAAAATATAAAAGAGGATATCATGTGGGGTGCAACGATATATTCAAGGGAATTATGCACAAGTAAAATGAGAAATAAAATATATTATGAAGATACAATTTTTGGGCCTATAAAAGACATCGCGTATGAAAAAGACAAGGGGGTCTCTCGGTTTTTTGAAGGAAAAAAAAAAAGGAAAAAAATTTAGGTAGTTATTTATTTATTATTATTATTATTTAATACTTTTTTAGTAGAATTATTCCTTGTTGTATAATTGAGATTCCGACATGAAATTGCCTTTGAAATTTGGGATCGATAGTCTGATTTTTGTGTCCAAAATCTGACTCGCAATCACTTAAAAAATTGCTAATCCGATCTCACGCTTGAGATTTGATTCGCGATTTTATTTAAAAATGGCTAACCCGATCTCATACGCGAGATATGATTCGTCAATTTTTTGAATATCAATCTTATCTGGCTCGATTTGCCATCGTATGGTTTAAGTTGATTTTGCTTTCGTAAAAAAAAAAAAATCAAAAAATGTGAATTAGATTAGGTCTATTTCTTGTTTTAGGGCTATCTTGCATGTTTAAGGCAGGAACTTTATTATTTCGAATTTTTAAAAATAGAAAATACCAAAAACATAAATTGCATGTTTAATTATTTGCTAATTTTGATTTCGAATTTTTATAATAAAAAAAAGGAACAAAAATAATAAATGAAAAAAAAAGAAATTGCGTGTTAATTAGAAATTATATTGCCATGTCATATCATTTCATTTTAAATTAGTAGCATGCATTGCATGAATCTCATTGAATAAATGAAAAAAAGAAGAAGAAATTGCGTGTTAATTAGAAATTATATTTATGATTGTTGATATGAATTATGATCTAATAACGCATATACTTTCATCGCTACAAGGTAAATCCCTGCATTTTTATATTTGTTTGCTTTTTTGGGTGTTAAATTGGTGGTTTGCGCACCCGAATGATCACCTCATATGTTAGGGAAATAGATTTAAAATGAATTTAAACTGCCTGCAAAAAAAAATTTAAAAATAAAAAGAAATTGTACCGAAAGGGCATTAGAGAAGTCTAGTGTAACCAAGTTCCTGTACCCAAAGTCTCTAGTTCGTAAGAGTAAAATAATCCTCTTATTATTTTACTAATGTGTTTAATCGACCTACCGTAAACTAATTAGTGGCGACTTCTAGATAAAATCAATTTGCATGTTAAGAAATTTGAACTTAAGTCGCGAATTGGTGTGGGCTTGGGAGAGTCCGAGTTAAGTGTAGGCTTAACAATCCATTAGCCAAACCCTAGGTGGTTCACACCCAAAAAATTTGGGCATGACAAAGCTTGTTGGGGTTGCTTCTTATCTAGGCCTCTCGTCCCTGCCATAATTCTCCACAGCGTAATAGGTTCAAGCTATCCCAACCGAGACTTTGAAAAACTTTGCAGTAATACTAACGGTACGATATATATTGGACTTTTAGCTGCATCTTATCAACAACATTATTATCAAATATCTTACACCAACTGAAAGAAATTCTATAGGAACGACAGCTACTCAACAGCACTCGTCTCAGGAATACTTGAAATTGACAAGGTCATCGTTGCAGGTCGACCAACGCTGAAATAAAAGGCATCTCTCTCTACGTGAGCACAACTAGCACTCCTCATGAACCGCCGTCCTTAAGACAACTCCAGTCTTTCATGAAATGGAAGCGGGATTAATAAGCGATACACGAGTGCTATCGACGGCGGTTGTCTACCAAGGGACATCTATTAGAGACTTGATCAATAATGATAAAGACGGACAACATCGTCTTGGTGGTGTGCCCGGATGGAATTGCAGCCTTGAACATCGTGAACACACTATGACATTGTACCCGTTAAATAAATTCATATGTAACCATGTCGGTGCTAGTTCTCTTTCCGCCGTATTGCAATGTTGATGTTGACGTGTCAAAAAGTTATGGGAGGTTGATAGGCTTGGTGAAGTTGCAGCTATAAATGGAGCATTTGTGCCTCAGTGCTTAAGTCGCTCTTCAGGTGGCCCCTAACTCCACTTCAAGGACTCGTCCTGTTCGGTTCGAACATGGGGTTGGATATAGTACAATTTCTTGAGAACAAGACCATCTTAGTCACCGGAGCCACTGGCTTTCTCGCCAAGAGTACTCTCTCTCTATCTCTCTCTCTCTCTCGAGACCATCTTAGTCATGGGAGCTCTCTCTCGAGACCATCTTAGTCATGGGAGCCACTGGCTCTCTCTCTCTCTCTCTCTCTCTCTCTCTCTCCCCATGTATGAAGTATGAAGTATACATTATCGCTTGCCATCAATTGAACATCTTTTTGCTAACTAACATTTATTTGATTCTATATATTATGACGAGTTAGTTTTTGTGGAGAAGCTGCTTCGAATTCAACCAAATGTCAAGAAAATGTATGTTCTTATTAGAGTTATGGACAAATAGGCAGCGACACAAAGGTTGCATGAAGAGGTAGAGAATCAAAATCTAAATTATCCTCAGATAGTTTAGATCAACTTTTTGTTCTAAATTGACTAGAAAGAAAAGGCACACATAGATGTGTGTTAAAAAGAAAAATTATTAAGGTTCCGTTTGTTTCGCAAAAGATGAATAATTTAAAAAATAATTTCTTTCAAATAATTGCTTGTATCGCTTACAAGAATGAATATGCGAAAATTATTTTCATCTTCTACCAAAATGCAGGACATAAATTGTTGTTGATAATGAATTTTTTTTTCTATTGAATAATTTTTAAGCTATATAAATGATCATTTTTAGAAAGATATACATCAATTTTTTGACTCTTCGCAAAACAAATAGAACCTAAGGGAAGAAAATTGTGGGATTTGTGTTATTTTAGGAAAAAAACTTGAATCGTTACAGGAGTAGCCGTATTGTGGTCTATCCAATAGATGGCACAATCACTTAAATGTGTAATTCCAAATTAATTCTACTCTATTTAACATGGAAAGTCAAGGCAAAGGAAGAAAAAGAATACGAAAACTAAGATAAAAGATAAATTTTCCTTCATAACAAGTCTTAATCTTTTCGCATCGCAAACAGCTCATCCAGAAGAAGTTATTCGGCATTCTGAGGGAAGAATGGGCAGAGAACTTCAACTCAATTGTGGAGAAATTGTCTCCAATTCCTGGGGACGTTTCTTGCGAGAATTTGGGAGTACATGATTTCGATTTGTGATCGGAGATGTGGAGAGAAATAGACATAATTGTCAGTTCGGCCGCGACTACCAAATTCGACGAAAGGTGCGTGATTACAATCTTGCCCTGCCCACCCAATTTATACTTAGTTCAGATAATTCGTGCCTTTTTCTTCATACTATTTATGTGTTTACTGCCATCTTTCTCCCGCAGATATGACATTGCACTAGCCGACAATACATTTGGAGCTAAGCATGATGCTGAATTTGCTGTAAGATGCGTCAACATAAAGATGCTACTTCACATATCAACTGGTTTGTGTTTTTTCGATTGTGGTTGTTCTTGATATTTTTGCTATGTAAATTAGCAGATGATAGGTTCCATTTCACAACCCGCTCGTTTATAAAGTAGTTTGCTCTGACAATGTTTCTTATGGAACCCTTTATTTTCAGCATATGTATGTGGTGATAGGACCGGAATTATACAAGAAAAGGCATTTAGTATGGGTGAGACGCCCAACGGGTCAAGGAAGTTGGATGTGAATGAAGAGAAACTCTTGGTTGAAGAATTGACGAACGAACTTCAAGAAAGGAATGCTTCAAAGAGAGAAATCACCATTGCTTTAAAGAATTTGGGCTTGCAAAGGTTTGCTTTTTATTGATTGAATCATAAACAATGGAATTGATGATTAGTTGAAATTGCATCTTTAATTGTGGCTCTCAAACCTACGCACCAAGTTAGACCACTACCTCAAGCTCAGCTTACTCAATCATCATTTGTAAAGTTGATGGTATCATATAGCAAAATTACCAATTTTTTTTCAAATTTATTGCAATTGTGTCAATTTAGCTTTAAATCTTCTTCTTTTTTTGGCTAATTGAATCGAAAACCTTTTGTATTTGTGCCAATTTAGCCAATTAGATCAATTTTGGTTGAAAATCGCTAGCATGGATACTACCCTCCTATATGGTTTAGCCAAAGACCTTGACGTGAGACACTTTTTAATATTTTTATTTATTTTGTCTTTTATTTTATTTTTCTTGTCTTCCCTTCTTCCTCTAGTTGGTTGTCCTTGCCAAGGGCAACCGGCCAGAAGAAGAAGGAAGGACCAAAAAAAAAAAAAAAAAAAGATAGAGAAAGAAAGAAAATAAAGAAAATAAAGAAATAATAATTTTAAAAAAATATTATTAAAAATGTAAATAATGGAGTTGATGATTAAGTTAGTTAAAAATTACATCTTTGATTGTGGCTTTCAAATCCAAGCATCAAGTTGGACTGTTACCTCAAGATCGGCTTACTCAATCATCATATCTAAAGTTTTTTTTTGGTTGAAATTATATCAAAAGTTGATTGTATAATATTGATGTTCTTTTCATGAAAATTTGGGTCGTAAAAAATGTTTTTGGTTCGACTTGAAGTTTTGGTGATAAACTCTTTACAAGGTGCTTGACCATAATAGGTAGTTAAAATATGTCTGATTAGTCAATTCATTTGTATATGGCCGTACTATTATATTATAATCTTCAGCAGTTCTTATGATATTCATTATTATTGATGCGCAGGGCAAGGCTGCATGGTTGGCCAAACACATACACTTTAACGAAGGCAATGGGGGGAAATGATGGTGCAGCACCATCTCAAACAAAATATACAACTTGCTATTATGAGACCCACAATCATAACAAGTACTTATCGAGAACCTTTTGCTGGTTGGATTGAGGGTTTTCCTCCCAGGTTATCCTTCACAAATCTCTCTCTCTCTCTCTCTCAACGTGGTCTGACATTGAACTCCTAATTTTAGCAATAACTTCCAAGTATTATAGTTTGCTCGTAGTTAGTGGAATCTTAGAAAATCACTCATTTTAAGTTTCTAGTGTCACCTATGACATTATTTTTTGGGAGAAATATCATATGTGGTCCCTAAATTGTTATTTGGTGTTCAACACACCTCAGTTTTTAAATTGAATTAAAAAAAGTGGAAGAACTCTATTGAACTCCAAACCAAAGTGAAGGGACTACTCATATTACCTATTGGTTCTTCGCAAAATGCAAGTTGTTACTGAGCAAGAAAATCAAGAAACATATCTACACCTGTTTTTTAGTCTAGTTGCTAAATATCAATACAAGATCATAAAGAAATCAGACAGACTTGCACGGGCGGGTCTACTAATGAACGTACCATCTTTTTCGAGGAAGTTAAACCTTTAGAGGAGACTAAACAATGAATAAATGATGTTTGCGATCCTTGATTTTCATAAAGGGCCATAAAAAATTCAAACTCCACGGGGAAGTTGACAGGAGAGTTTGAAAAGAAATTTTTTGAATAGGTAAAAGATCAACGTCTCATAGATAGTTAAATTCATCAAATGAACAGAGCAAGTTATAGGTAAAAGAACACACGCATGGGCATATCTTTTACTAGTTAAAAATGTTGGTTTTAATTGATTGATTATGTAGTGAGACCTTAGTCCTTGACATGTAATGGCGATAAGTATCTCGTTAACTGAGTATTTTGTGGTTTAACATGCTAGTATTGTATAATTAACTTTTTTTTTCCTTTCTTTGGAAACATACATGGCACAGAACTATGGATAGTATCGCCATACTCTATGGTAGAGGAAGACTGAAATATTTCTTGGGCAATCCTAACACGATACTCGACATGGTAACATCTAATCATCTCGACAAGCGTTAACCACCATCCAAATGCCATGATTATAAGCATCCTAAATTTTGCATTTGCTTAATTGATTATGTACTCCTCCCTTGTGAATTGGTCTGTGATAATTGATTTGGCAAAATATTCATAATTATAGATTCCAACCATCACTTTATTGTGCACATTTGAAAATACATAAGGACATACATTTATTCATATACATGTGCATTTGATGCCTTTAAACCTAAATATGGAATTTCATCTTGAGTAGATAACAGCAGATATGGTGGTAAACGCTATGATTGTGGCCATGGCGGTGCATGCTAATCAGCCCAATTCAAACAAGATTTACCAAGTGGGTTCCTCAAAGAAACATCCTACGTCCTATTCAGACCTTCGACGCATCATTGTGAGTTACTTCAAGGACAGTCCTTGGATCAACGAGGATGGGAAGCCGGTCAAAGTTCGTAAGCTTAGAACTATGGGAAGCACGGCCAGCTTTCACAAGCACATGAGACGTTACATTCTCTTGTCAAAGGTAAGTTCAAAATAACTTAAAAAGTGAACATCAAATGGTCACTAAAAGTTAATTCAATAGGTTGAAATATGGAGAAAATTGAAGATCCCAAATATCTGAAAATCTTTATGTTATATGAATTTTAAGTAGTCAAGTCAACATATTTCTTTCTTTATCGATATAAGTGATAATAATCTAGAAATTAATAAACATATCTTCAAATAATTAGCTAATTCGTTTGAAGTGACAGTTTCTTTTAATATGTTTCAACATTTAACACTCTCATTTTTTGACTTCCGTTAAATGGGAAATGGCTGAAACCTTTAGAAATACGTAAATATAAACACATAAAACATTAACTATTATGAAAAATTTAAAGTTTGAATAATACTTTTTTTTTTGTCAGTCCTACTCTAGTCCTACTCTACACTCACTCTCAGACTTTTGCCCTGCCTCTTGCAGGGCGTGGGAGTCGAAACCCACTTCTGAAACTTACACGTCCCCACCCCATCCCCCCTCTGAGAAGGTGGGGATTTGAACCTCTCACCTCCCCCTTCCATGTTGGAAGGGTGGCCACTGGGGCGAATCCCGGTGGTTAGTTTGAATAATACTTTACATTCCAGCAATAATGCATAATTTTTTTCTTTATAAATTCAAAGGCATTCGGGCCCGAACATAAGAAAAAAGAAAAAAGAGCTGGTGATGAAAGCCGAAAAGTCATAGTCAAGAGTCACAGCCACGAAAAAAGATGGAAAAATGTGCTTTGTTTAAACCCTAGGCTCTTGTGTTGTAAGAACCCGGGCCCCATTGTGTGATATTGTCCGCTTTGGGTCACCCGCCCTGGTGCGGACGAACCGCAATCCCAGCCATGGTCTTTTCCTTCACGATTTTAAAACGCGTTACACATATTAAGGGACCCAAGCCTTATAAAGGCTACTAGCACTCCCCTCCTAAGCGATGTGTGATAGGAAAAATGCCCTTAGCCTCACCTGCGTACTGCTGAGGCAATTTTAGTCCGTCTCTCCGTACTGCCCTAGGTCTGGGTCGACACATGTGTTACATAAGAATCTAATGGGCACTTTATCTAATTAATTGACATGCATATTCCATGATATTAAGAAAATGGGAAAATCATCCTTAATTTTTGTTTGACACATGAAATTTGAGGATGTGTTATCGCTTAAAATAATTATTCCATGAATAATGTTTTTGTTATCAACAACAATTTATATCCAAAAATTTTCGTGGATAATGAAAATATTTTTTATTCATTTATTTTTGTAAACAATATAAATGATTTTTTTTAGAATTTTTTTATATTATTTATTCTTTCGCAAAACAATCTGAGCTAGTTCTGTATTATTCTGAATGAAGGCGTTGAAAGTTGCTAGCTCAGCGTTTGGCGGGTGTTTCCAAGGCTTGCATGCTGACTTGGACAAAAAGGTCAACACTGCCCTGCGATTGGCTGACCTCTATGAACCTTATATACTATTCAATGGGGTGTAAGCTTCTAAGCTTCTATGCATTGGCCAATATGCGTGCAGAGTGCATTAATTAATCACCTCCTTCCCCTTATATACAAATCTCTGTTCTAGTATTTAACTATTAAATCACTTTTTAAATTATAACTTTTGAAACAACCAATTGTGATCTTACAAATTTAATATAAAAGTCTTGGGTATATACTTTTATAAGCCTAGATTTGCCCCTCCTATTATATATTTCGATGCCTTAAAGCTTACGCGTGAGGAAGAGTATCAGAATGATTAAATATTACCATGAATTCGCCTCCTAGCTTAAATTTTTAAAATAATTGATAGTTATCTACGAAATTATACAATCTCTAGTTCTTTTTTATTTTTTATTGACTTAGCTTTGACGATACAAATATGATGGCTTTGAGAGCCACGGCCTTTGACAATGGAGTAAACTTGGAAAGTGTCTTCTACCTTGATCCGAGGTGTATCAATTGGGAGGACTATTTCAAGAGAACTCATTTGCCTGGAGTTGTCAAAACCTTCAAGCGCAAGTGAAAAATGATGCAATTAATAAATAGTTTGGGACATGCAATAGTTGGCATTATGAACTCCACCTATTTCGACCTAAAAAAAAAAAAAAAAAATAGAGAGAGAGAACTCCGCATGTTCTATTGCATCATATGTGAAAATAAATCAGGTGTTGTAACATAAACATCTATTGCTATTTTTGGTGTCATGTTAGTTTGAAGTGCCAATCATATTGGAAAAATACATGTACAATCTGTATTCTCCCTCATTTGTAACACCTCAAATACTGCAAATTGGAGGTTGCCAGTTAAATAGCGATCTGATTACTAGAATCTTCCCAAATAATATTTGATATGATAATGTCTCGACCTTCCAAAGGTGGATCACCAAAGAGAAAGCTAATAGACTACTAAATGGGAGTGAAGGTTCCCCTCATGAGGTAATCATTCACGTATAGCATGCTCTTTCAAGCCCTACCAATTACAACTTGGTAATTAATTTAACATGCAATTTTCTTACCTTTTGGAGCCGTTGCTAATCAATTAGATTAGACACTCAAACAAAAAGTGAAAGTACATTTACTTTTACAAAAAAGAGATTCAATGGATTTGGGGACTTGATTATGCTTTATTAATCTAATGCCATTTCAATACCATCTTTCTTTATTTTCAAAAGAATATTTTGCAAGCAGTCTTAATTGATTTTAACTAAAGCCACTAACACGCAAGAAGTGATCATGTGTGTTGACACCTAAATTTTGTTTAACCATTCAAAATTAATTGAATACAAAATTAAGGGCTAACCTTTAGTCCCTAAACAAAAATATTAAAATTAAATTGCATATCATAAAGTTTTAAAGAGCATATGTTAATTGCATGTAAATCGGACCAGTGGTGATGAACGGGCCTGAATTAGTTACGTGGATAGGGGCCCACAATAAGTAAAATTTGGCCAAGGCTAGGAGTGTTAGTGGCCGAAATTACAGGAGGAAAAGGAGGGGCCTTGAGCTTCAATCGAACTGGTTTAGCCCACTTATGAAAGTTTCCAATGGATGAAGTGATGCCATCCATGGCAATCGAGTACTATTGGAAAGGTTATCATAGTAAAGGGACCCCGAAATTCAATACCCACACTCGACCTTTTTTTTTCAAGGTGTGTCACTCGTATGGGTACAAGTCACAATGCATTTTCACTGTCACACGAGGTACGATCTTGGAAGAGCTCACAACCATGTATGAGGGGACTTACAATGGGTTCGTTTTGAAAGGTAATGTGATGATGTTTTTTTTTAAATGTGAACTGTGAGGGAACTTTTATGGTCAAGTATCCCTAAACTAAAACTTTTCCATCTCCATTTGGGGAACGCGAGGGGTCCACTGGAGATTGGTCACTAGTTAAGAGGAGTTGAAGCCGTTTAAAAATAGTTGTTGTGTTAACCAACATGTTTTATGTAGGATCATTTGCATGTCAAAGTCGCGTGAAAAATGAGGCAAGTTGCTAATCTTGTGTTAAACAGTTTTGTAAGTGGGAGATATAAGGGGTGAAGCGTGTGTAAACTCCTTGTCTTGTAGGTGGTGAAATGATGTATGAATGAAGGGTTATATTGAGGTGTTGAATGTTTAACTTTAAATGCATGTTTACAAGCTTTAGCACTATATCGCACGCACAACCGCAGTCTAAAACCCCGATCACCCAATTAAAAACCTTTAGCGAGGTTTGTGGGTAGAATTCGCGAGTAAACACTTGTGGTAATCTATACTTCCATTAATGCGCTCATCCTGAAAGTTGCATTGACCGACGATAGTAGTGGTGAGTAAACTATTTTTATCCTTTGAGATGGGGACCTTGAGCCTTTAGTATCCTCATCCTTAGGTGTCAAAACCTCACAAGTCCCCTTGCAATGTGTGATTTGTGCTTGCTATAGTGTTGGTTGATAAGACATCATTCCCGTTTTATCGTTGTTATTTTTCTAATTTTTGAATTTCAATTATGCACTTCATATTTCCAACAGTGATGCCTCTTTAATCTTGAATGCCCCTTTAGGTTTAGGTTTAGATGGACAAGTTCAAGATTGACGTTATTCTTTGTGCCGAGGAGCCTCAAGATTATATGAGATAACACTCGATCTGAAGCACCAAGGCTATGTGGAGAAACACATTGGTTTTCTCCTGATCTTAGTGGAGGTCAAACTTGAAATAGTAATGGTGAAAGCATTGGTCCACTTTTGGAATCATAGGACTTCCACCTTTGTGTTGACCCCTACAATTGAGAAGTTCAAGATAATCATGGGGTTAGATAAGGCTTCCCTAGGTTGCACCGCTCCTCCTATTAGACAAAACCCAATCTCTCTTTTAAGTCAATTTCTTAATATTCCTTCCGATAAAATTAGAGCCATTCTTAAGAGAACTTGAAATTCCATGCTTTACGATTTCCTCGAGCAATATCTTCTTAGTCTTGAGCCTATGGCTGGGAATCAAATTGTCACGTCCCGATCCTCGAGCGCGTGCCCATCCCTCGGTGGTCGATAAAATTTGTGACGTCCTAGGACGCGTTGCCGACCCATTCATTTTAATACACATGCATAAGCGAATTACTAATCCCTTGACCACAACAAATGTGGGATAGAAAAGCATGACACAAATTTCAAATCAACACATTATTAAAAACCACAATTTGGTTGACAAACAAAGGCCAAATCTAGGGTCTAAGTACAGGATGTCTATATCCAAAAAGAACTTATGAGCCATCCATGCTCCTAACTCTTCCGCCTCAAGCTCCAGGTTCTTCACCCTAGGGACCTGAAAAATTGAGCCCACGACAGGTTGAGATAATGTCTCAGCAAGTTCACCCCCTAAGCTCCGACTAGAAAGAAAATACGCCCAAAGGCTATCTAGTCATGCACGAGATAGAGGACTTACCTTTGCCTTTGTCCCTTCCTAGAAGTCAGTACAATTCATATATTTAACCAATCAATTCATTTCAAATCATCAATCCATCAATCCACTTAGTCAATCAACTCAATTCAACACAATCGGTATGATCTGTACCATCTATAAATCAATACTATCTATCAATTCAATACTGTCTATCATCTTAATACCATTTATACGATCAATCTAGTCAATTCAATACGACCAATGCTCACACAAGCTGAAATAGATGATAATAGCTCTCATAAGCTGATATATAAATAGATGATTACTTGCACAAGCTGATATAGATAGATAGTAGCTCGCACAAGCTGATATACAGATCATTGCTCTCACAAGCTGATATAAACGATCATTGCTTACACAAGCTGATAAAGTATACTGCTCTCACAAGCTGAAACCCAATGCTCACACAAGCTGAACTATGATAAACCCACCCCGGCCAAGAACTTTGTGCCTTGCATACCAATCCCTCAATTAATTAACGAACTTGGCCTAATTTCATTATGTTAAAATATACCCGATGAAAATAATTGTGTGTAGGTATATGGTAGGTCTCAGCCAAAAGTATAATATCTTTAATTCATAAAATCCCACTAATTATATAGTCGATAAAAATGCTTTTGGCACTGTAAACCAAGGCCCGATAATTTTCTAATTAAATACTGAAATTATTAAATTTTTGGATAAATACCCAAAATTACAATTCACACTCAAATTGTACAAACCAGCACTCAATTAAATAAACCAATCATACCATTGCGTTTAGCATAAAATCCCGATCATCGGTTAATTGCACTACTCTAGCCACCTAACATACAATATCGAATAACTAAATTGCTAATCCGTTCTAACTAACCACATAATCCATATTTAACCTAAACTAATCAACATTTAAGCATAATTAACTCCATAAGCAGAGATTAATTAGTAAACTCACCGGTTTTGAAATACGATGAGTCCACGACGACAGCAATGTGGAGACAGGCGATAAACTCCGAAGCGGCGACACCAACGGGGACCAAACTGAGGCCGAAATCGGCCCCGCAAAGCTCACGGTTGAGCTGGGTTTTTGCTTTTGCACTGCAGGTCTTGCTGGTCGCGGCTTCGAGAGGGTTGGTCCCGGCTCGGTTGGGCTGGCTGAGCGGGCTTCAGCGGCGCGGCTGATGGATTTATGAGGTGGGCTTAAGGCCCGTATGCCCAAGTTGGGCCCAAAAAGGCCCGGCCCACGGGAATAGAGCCCGTGGATGGGGGAAGGTATAAAAGGGAGGAGAGAGAGGGAGATGACACCTCTTGGCATAACAATTCCAACGTACGTTCCTTTCCCTCTCTTTTTCTTCCAAACGCTTAAAGCGACGCCGTTTCCCTATTCAAGGCGAATTGACATCATCGGATCAGAATTTCTTCCTCGGTCTTCAGCATTGGTGTTTAATTTGTGGTAACAAGCGTACGCTCGAATCCGTGGTGTCTTTACGATCGGTGATGCGTGTTTTCCCGAGCTTCGTCTTCCGCATTGATTTAGGGGTTCAATTCGGTGTCGAATCCGGTTTTTCGGGGATTAGTCATTCCCAACAGCGGCAACTAAGGAGGGGAAAACCGGGCTGACGTGGGCTAAATATGGGCTGGTCGTGAAGGACACGGGCAGAGGAGGGAGCTCGTTGGGGTGTTGGGCCGTTCGGTGAGTGGAGATCGTGGGCTGCTGGAAGTCAACGCCAAGAGAGGAGCTACGTTGGTTTGACTGGTGGGGACGCGCGGCAGAACAGAGGAGGATCGGTGGAGTCGCACAAGGAGAAGGGGCAGCAGATTCGGAGGGAGTTTGGTGGGGGCAGCGAATGTGCAGGTGAAATGAAAATGAAAGAAAAGCAGAAGAAGAAGAAGACAGGGGAGTCGACGAAGCTGGCGGGGCCAGAGAGAGAGAGAGAGAGAGAGAGAGAGAGACCGAAGGAGAGGGAAGGGATAAGGGCAGAGAGTGTCGGCCAAGAGGAAGGAAGGAAACGTGTAAAATGAAGAGAAAGGGAGAGAGACGTGCGTGAGTTGAATGGGCAAGGGGGCCCCAAAAGTCAAAGAAGAAAGAGAAGAACGAAGACCACTGCAGGGGATTGTCGGATGTGGAAAAAGATCGACGACGAAGCGGATGTGCGAAGAGACCGAAGAAAGGGAGGAAAATTAAATAAAATAATATCTTGAATGAATAATTATTCATCCTCATTTTCAGCTCACTTTTAATCTAACGGTGTCAATTGGTCATCCTAGGCCAATTTCAACACCAACTCGCCCCAATTGAAGTCCAAATGAAGACCAAAATAGGCCAGCCCCTCTAGCCTACGAATTTCATCTCATTGGACTTCCATTTCCTCGTCAATTCCTCCTATTTGAAGTCAAATTTTGCCACAGAAGAAGCCCACACAAGTTCTACAATTTCCTATCACTAGGTAGCTCACTTACAAGGCCAAAAATTCCTTCAATTTGGCACATCCGAATTTCCGTTCTTTTCCGATTCATTCGAATCGATTTTCCATAAAAATCCCGAACTTGCTGAAAATTTCCCGAAAGATGAGTCGACGTTTCTAAAATAAATCGTGACATGACAGAATTTTCAATTTCTAAAATCGGGTTCAAATTCACGATAATTTCAACATGGCATGATTTTAGCATTACCTAACCTACCAGATAGCTCTTAGGAATTTTTGGTACAATTGATCTGTGGTCGATTTTCTTCGAGCCACAACATACCTCTTCGACACATTGCCACTCTCAGTTGTTGTGAAAATCCCAAGGTTTTAATTACGGACACATGGTATCCAAAACAACAACAAAATCGGTCTAGTGTCAATTGACGGGAATTTTGCAATCAGGTGGAATCACCTACACTTTGATCACACATCTCAGTCAAATCGACCTATCCTTGATCTCTTATCGATTTTGACAATGCCGTAATAACCCTTGCAGATTAGCACAGTCGAGCAGTCGATTTCTGATCAAATTTTCAAGTCTATTGCATTTATATTCCTTAACGGCTTCACCTGATAGACTAGTTATCTCGTGAGTGGCCATCCCAGAGAATAACACTATAGGCGCGTCAATGAAAAGCCCAACTTATCCAATCGAAATTAGAACCTGAAAATCAGGATGTCACACAAATTCTCCGCACCTTTCTTCTTATGTTCTTCGGTTTTGTGATATTTTCTCACACTACAAAAATAATGGATCCCTTTGTTACCTACATCATTAAACAAGTATATGCCTTTAGTCACTTTACATACATGATTCTCGTTGAGACTTTCATATCCCTTAATCGATTCAAAGCAAATGGATGAGGAATTCTTAGAGCCCTATTGGGACTTCTCCAAATTGGGCTGATTTATCACATCAATGAGTTTGTCCCTCATATGAGAATCATCAATGTCACGAAGAAGTACCATCCTATTCTCATGTTTCATGAAAATAATGAATTCTTCCCATTGTGGTCCTTTTCTATATGGTTTCACCTTCTCAAAAGACTCACTCCAAGCCTAATCCAATGGCACATCTGATGGTTAGGGTTTCCTGATGTGCGCCTTACTATTGGAGTTGACAAAGGCAATATCTTTCATGTCTGAAGGTTTTTGTTTCGAACACTAAGCAGACTTTTAAATGTTGCAAAAAGAGTAGGTACAATGTTTAGGCAATGCTATTTAGTCATAAAGCTTGACCTTTCTCTACGTAAATTTTCCTATTATGGATAGACCTAGTCTATAAATTAGAGTTGACCGAATGATTAATACGATTCTATGACCGACAGATGACTACATCATAGAGTCACTCTAGTTATTTGAATAATTACTTGACTGAAACATTGATCGATCATTTGAGAACTTCGGTTCGACAACGTTTACTCAAGGAAAAGAGCAGTAAGACTTTGTACGATTTAATATTGCAATGCAGTTGAGCATTAACTTTTTGCTATTTAAAATCCCACCGACCATCTGACCAGGGGAAAAAAAAAATTCCCATTAACCCTGACATGGGAAACGTGATACATACCAAATTAATAACTGATACAATTGATTGAAAATCCAACTACCTCACTGAATAAATGGGGAAAAATGAGCAACTCACTGACAATGACATTAATAATGTGGAGTTCCATCATCTTGAAAATGCACTGGTCATTTGCCCAAAAGGAGGAAAAACGATCATCAATGCCAAAGCCTAGAAAAATAAGCAGAAGTTCCTCCATTCCTACAAAATGTTGAAAATGAGGAAGATTGTCTTGGAGGAAAAAGGACTTTTAAAATCATTATAGATGTCAACATGCATGTGCAAAGATGAAATTAAAGAAAAGTTGGGTCAAGGGAGATAATTAACTTGAAAAACTCCAGATTAAAAAACTCTTAGGTATTTGGTAATCAAGTTGCTTTTTTAAACAATAAAAGCGTAATACCTCTAGTCTCAAATAAGATGAAATATGGCTTGTGATGTTATTCACAAGTAGAAACCCATTTCAAATGTCTACCATCTCACGTGATCACATCCGTATACTTCTTTTGATGGGTCACGTTATTTTGTCGAACTGTATTAAGACACGACATTATTTCAGCATATGTTTGGTTCGATCTATTCGATATGGGATTCTAGGGAGGCTGAATCTAAGTCAGATTCGGTCCAGATTTTGTACTAATTAATTAATGCAATGCAGTTGTGCATCAATGTTTTGACAGCGACACTGTATGTGGAGCTCAGTTGGGTCCATATAATAGATATCAAACTAACGATTGATACAATTGCTTGAAAAGCCATTTACCTCACTGAATAAATGGGGACAGATATTAAAAAACTAATTGATACTGACATTAAATGTGGAATTTAATCATCTTGAAAAATGCATTCACGGATCTTTTACCCAAAATGATGAAAAACTATAATCAACGATACATGGTAAATTACTACGCATGTTTTGTCAATAAGATTTGAATGAGCCTTATATATATAAAGTCTCTATCATTACTCTAATATGGTATTAGAGCCAATATTTTGTTCTAGATTTATTTCATATATGAATTTCCGTGTGGTTATCAATACAATTTGCACATGAGAGGGAATGGAACTAATAAAAGTCAAATAGTCAATGTGTAAATAATTTTAACGATGGTGGACCTAACAAAAATCCAAATAATTAGATAAAGGAACTTCTGCCTAGCTCAAACGATAGATGAAGGAGTGTGACGGTGTAGCATAAACTTTTTCCGAGCAAAATGCTTGCCCTGTACCATCAATCCCCTCACTTGTATATTTTAAAAAGAATATGTTTTGATATATATTAATTACAAGTAATATGCTGAAGTACATATTGTTATATATAACTCACTATAATTTACTATCTACTTAACTTAAACCTAATATAAAAGTGATTAAATTTAAAGTAGCATAATGAAAAATTGTTATGCAAACTTTGGCAATTATATTACTTTAATATGTCGCTTTAAAAATCATTTGAAATTTATTTCCCATTTTGGGATACAGTGCCTTGTGTGCCCTACGAGGAAGTGCCCGCCCCACACTACAAGGATCACGGGAAGGTGGTGGGCCAAAGCTCCGCCTCCCGTGGCGGGAACGGGGAATGCAATCCCCAGCCCCGCCCTGCTGCATGCTTGTCCTTACGCACTATGATAAATCTATTTTGAAATTCCTCTCATTTGTCACTTTATTCCTTATTTACTAACTTAAGTATTGGAAGGTCCTATTGAGACCAAGCCCATAAGGTTTCCTTCATTTGTGGTGTGCATACCAATCTTGCTATAAGAAAATTTATGATACTTGTTGGGAATGACTGATCCCCGAAAACCGGATTCGACACCGAATCGAACCCCTAAATCAATGTGGAAGACGAAGCCCGGGAAAACACGCATCACCGATCGTAAAGCACACCACGGATTCGAGCGTACCTTGTTAGCCACAGATTAAACACCAACGCTGAAGAAGATGAAGAAATTCTGGCCCGATTCGATCCGATGACGACTTGAAGGGAAGGAAAGCGCGCCGTATGCTTACTGCCTTTTCTTTTTGGGAGAGAGAGAGCGTGAGAAGAGAAAAGACGTACGTTATGCCAAGAGTTGTCTTCTCTCTCTCTCTCCTTCCTTTTATACCTTCCCCCTCCACGGGCCTTATTCTCGTGGGCCGGGCCCTTTTGGGCCCAACTTGAGCGGATGGGCCTTAAGCCCATCTCATAAATCCATCATCTCCTACTCGCACATGGTGGTGCAAAACCAACATGGGCGGACAGGCCCTACTCGGTCCCATCGAGAAAAAATCCATCATAGACTCTCACTTAACATGGTGGGTCGAACATAATCCTCTTTTCCTCTCTTCAACATTCATACCGGTGAATAATCCGTGCGACCAGCATACTTTGAGAGCTCGTTGCCATACATCTGTTAGGAATATATAGCAGCTCATAATGGGCATCATATCCTGAGTAGATTTAGTATGCAGTACCCTAGATCGATCGATCACATTTATATCTCTCTTGATCTCTTTCAAACAATGATATATATATTGTATTCACAATTATGATTATCACAAAGACAGTCATAATTGGTTAACCGGTGAATACAAAACTATAATGTGATTCTCCAAAATCGATCTTCCTCTTTCCTTCAAACTCTCAATTTCAGTCCAGCTTGCTTTTCTAGAAATGCCCCATTAGATCGAATCAAACTCATGACCATTGGCAACATCCTAAGATAGCAAACACTAAATAGAAATCTTGAGAATACATAAGAGTCATTAGGGGACTAAGAAATTGAGGAACTCTCTTCCTCAAGAGTCTCACACGACATAAAAGTTGAGATCAAACTTTTGCCACTCTTATTGGTCGTCTCATGCATACGTAGTATGAAATACGTATTACGGTATTAACTCATTTCCCATGGAGCGTATGTCTACACTTTTCAATACCGTACAGATGATAGTTCAGACATACCCAATGTCTAACTTGAGTTCACATATCTACTCATTCATAAAATTCATCAGAACTCACATCTGGCATCTTAGATAGATAAAGTAAAATATGTGGGGTATTTCACTTTCGGACATAGTAAGTATTATGTCATCATCTTAACACCCGGTTAAGGGCGACATACGTGTTTTAAGCTTGAGCTCTCGATTATCACCTAGATAATAAGCTTAAAAACAGTCTCATCTCTATTTATCACACAGTAAACAGAGGCGATTACCCGTGTGAGTGGGCTAATCTTATATCTGTCCGACATACTTCTCAACTTAAAGTAATGCACTAAGCATTAAAATGCATAAAGATTAAACAAAGATTCATAGGCATTGTGAACACTTAGGGAAAATACAATATTCAGTACATCAGTCTCTACGCAATCCTAGAGATTTCATATGGCCACAAAACACATCTCTAGGTATTGGCTTTGTCATGGGATCTGCTACCATTCCATGCGTAGTATGTACTCTAAGTTCACATCTTTTCATGCAACCATATCCTTGACAAGATTATACTTGGTATCTATAGGTTTGGTCTTGCCATGATATTTTGGATCTTTGGTATACGCTTTTTGCTGCTTGGCTACCACAGTTAACCAACAATGAATCTGCAGCACTTCCAATAACACCTAAATGATCCAAAAAATCTCTTAAGCCAAACATCTTCTTATACTACTGCTGATAATGCCACGAACTCAACTTACATCGTGGACAAGGCTATACATTTATGTTTCTTACTGCTCCAACATATGGTGCCATTATTCGGTAAGAAAACAAACCCAGGTAGATTTCCTTTCATTTAAATCTCCTCTCCAATCGTATTAGAATAGCCTTTGAGTTGCAGATCCTTTCCTTAATAACTCAACGTATGATCAACAGTCCCCTTTAGATACCTTAGTATTCTCTTAACGGCTTTCCAATGTGCTTGACCTTGATTGGATTGGTATCTACTCA
This sequence comes from Eucalyptus cladocalyx, assembly GCA_017140615.1. Taxonomy (NCBI): domain Eukaryota; kingdom Viridiplantae; phylum Streptophyta; class Magnoliopsida; order Myrtales; family Myrtaceae; genus Eucalyptus; species Eucalyptus cladocalyx. Next base: position 22,947,066 of record CM029523.1, on the reverse strand, counting down.
CCATTCCAAATGTAAAGCATATGTCGGGTGTTCTACACATCATAGCATACATTAAGCTCCCAACAAAGACACTAGCGTAAAGAACATGTTTCATTTGTTCCTTCTCTTGTGGAGTCCTTGGACACGCTTTATGGCTCAATCCTTCACCTTTTGCAATAGGAGTGTCTATGGGTTTACAATCCCATATCCTTCAACTCAAAGTTGGAAAACAACCATCTCTTGACAAGATTAACCAACTCCATATTGCTTCCGGCAATTAGTATATCATCAACATATAATGATATGATCACAAATTGATCATTGGATCTATTGGTATATACACAATGATCCTTGTCAATCATTGTAAAATCATATGCCACTATGGCATTATGAAAATGTATATACCTTTGTCTCGACGACTGCTTAAGATTATATATCGACCCACAAAGTCGACATACATTTTCTTTTTGGCCTTTCATTATGAAACCAGCAGGTTGTTCCACATATGTTCCTTCCTCTAATTCTCCATTGAGGAAAGCAGTCTTTACATCCATTTGATGTAACTCAAGATCCATACTAATCATTATTGCCAGAATAATGCAAATCAAGGTAAATCTCACTACAGGAGAAAATGTATTTTCATAATCAATTTCTTCCTGTTGATTATACCTCTTCGCCACAAGGCGAGCCTTATGCCTTTCTATTGAGCCATCAGCCTTTCGCTTTATTTAGAGAACCTACTTGTTCCTATAGCTCTGCGTCCTTTTGGAAGATCAACCAGTTCCCAGACTTGGTTTGATTTCATTGACTCCATTTCCTCTTTCATTGCATGAATCCATTTTTCCTTATTAGGGCAGTTCAGAGCCTCATTAATATTTCTTGGCTCATCCTCATCTTGTGGAGCAACCATAAAAGTTTCCATTTCAATGTCAAAACATTGACGGGGAATACTTTGGCAACTTGTTCACCGTATGGGAGATTGTACACTTAGCACATCATTCCCCATCATGCTCCCACTTGGATTAGGTAATGATGATGTCGTCACATCAGGTGGTTGCAATTGAGAATGAGTTGAATTCAATTCATTACATCTCATATTACTCCCACTTGGACCCTTATTTCGAACTCCAAGGGCCCGTTTGACATCATTATCTTAATCCAATGTTTCAAATAGGTAATTAATTTTTATTAAATTAAAAAAAAGTTATTTTCCCTTATTTCGCCCCTCTTAGGAAATTCATCCACTAAGAATGTGACATCCCGTGATTCAAATTCAGTTATACTCCCACTTTCCTGCTCACCCATGAACACATACCATTTTGAGTGTTCGTAGTATCTCATGAAAATACTCTTATTTTCTTTGGGACCATCTTGCCAAAGTCACTTTTTGCCCAAAGGACTTTAAACTTGTGCAAGGACTCATGAATATAGGCAGCACAACCCCATGGCTTAAGAAAACTTAAGTCCGGTGTTCTAACTGTCCATAACTCATATGAAGTGGAAATAACCGATTTGGAAGGCACCCGATTAAGTATATAGGTAGCAAGATTAACAACACATCACTCCAAAAAGTGATGGGTAAGTTAGCATGCGCCATCATGGACCTAACCATTCCAAAGTAGGGTTCTGTTTCTTCTCTCCGCAACACCATTTTGTTGAGGAGTATATGGAATAGACAACTATCTTTCTATTCCTTTTTCATCACATAATTTTCTGAACTTATCGATAAATATTCTTAACCTCGATCGGATCTAAATACCTTTATTTTCCTGTCTAATTGATTTTCTACCAGGTTCATAAACCTTCTAAAACAACTTATGCTTCAGATTTATGAGAAATCAAATAGACATATCCGAATCGAGTATAATCATCTATAAAAGTGATGGAACAAACAGCCCATTGCCTTCCTCTCACATTCATTGAACCACAGATGTCCAAATGGATTAAATGCCGAGGAAATTCAGCTCTTTTACCTTTTCGAAATGGTCTCCTTGTCATTTTCCCTACTAGGCAATACTCACATATGGACAAATCAACTTTTTCAATATTGCCCAACAAGCCCTTTTTGGCTAGTCTTTTCATATGTTGTTGGCCCATATGACCAAGTCTAGCATACCATCATATTCACATCATTATCATATAAGATAGAAGACGTGAAACAAGAGGATAACATATTGACATCATCACAGTCAACATTTAGTACAATAAAACCATCTAGAAAGTGACCACAATCATAGTAGTTCGTATCTAAACACAAATCTACACCTTTATTATGGAAGTTCATACCAAAACCAAGCTTAACCAACACTAAGACAGACACTTAAATTTCGACGAATCTCCGAGCATATAGAACATCAAGATGCGTCCACCATGCATGTTCAATTGGCAGGTGCCAATTCCTTTACATCAGCTCTAGAGTTGTTTCCAATATAGATCCACTTAGTTCCAATTGGTATCGTCGGAATTCCACGAAGGATCCTCTATCCTTTGCTACATGGTCTGTCTATCTTGAATCTACATTCCACAAAGGATTGGATTCAGCCTATAATGCAGAACTTGACACATAAGCAAAGTTCTCAAATGTACAAGATGTGTATAGCTTCTTTGGCTCACGACAGTCGCGAGCATAGTGACCTCTCTTGTCACAATTGTAACACATCACTCTTGACATTTTCTTCACTTGAGGACGTTTTCCTCTCTTGTGTTGGTTAACTCTTGATTTCTTGCAATAAGGACTTGATCCTTTGCATTCCCACATATTGAATGAATCAATACGCTTGCGCTTAGAGCACAAAGCCCTTTCGAGCTAGAACCAAAGATAGCAAATGTCTATTTTCGGCTCAAATACCGTTAGGCGGTCCTCTACTAGCTCAAGGTGGTGCGCGACACCCTCAATATCTTCCATAATGTGGTCAAGAGCTTCTAGTGCTTCTTGCTTTTCCAGCACATATTGAATCTTCATATTCAATATTTCACTATTATTGCCGTTCATATCAGCAATTACATTCTTAGTTGCTTTGAACCATCGTTCGAACACATCGGACATACATGCACGAATAATTAATGCCTATCATTTATGCATCCCTATTTGCATAGACCCATCATATTAATAAATAATTTCAAGTAAGGCTTCGAATCAAAAGGTCACTATGTTTCCAATCATCCTCCAAAAATCCTAACTTAAAATTATTATTAATATAATTATCTTATGCAAATAAATTCTATGAAGTTACAAAAAACTTCTATTACTACCCACAGCTAATTACCCACAGCAACCATCAATAACAGAAAGCAACAGATAATTGACATACAATTAAAAAGCAATAATGCTTTCAATTAACACAATTAGGTAGTAATCATTACATCATTAATCATAGAAATAAATAGGGAATGTCCATTCTAATCTATCAGTCAAAACATATGAGAAAACTGAAGGCACATTTGCCAACCATGGAAAAACTTTTGGAGAGCTTTCATGTCGCCTCCAAGGTGCATTCACTCGGCGCCATGTGGCGCTCTGTCTAAGGGTTGAAGTTTTGGCCAACTCAATCCTATAGTGCTCTCTTACAAAAGCTTCCACCAGCCTCCTATAACCCGGGACCATGTTGACCTCCCATAGCCGATCCAACACTGCTTGCCATTCAGGTGGAAGAGTGTTCATCAAAGCCGGCACTTTCTCAAAATCCGGCACAAGATAACCATTCCAGATGATTTCCTGTATTATCTGATTGACCTTTACCACATGTGATACTAAATCACCATCATGCCACTGATAATTAGCTAATTTTGACATCAGCCTTATAAGTCTTGCATTTCCCCCGTCCATTCTCGGGATTGCAGGTATCCTTGCATAACGCATCATAGTTCCTGCAACAAATGCAGAATTAAAAATGGATCACTTATAATCCATAATTAATATAAGAGAAAATACATAATTTTCCAAAATTCATGCAACAAATGCAGAATTAAAAATGGATTACTTATAATCCACATAGGCATGACTGAAAAAGAAACAAATTCATTTTTTTTTTCCAGGTCAACAGTCAACGGTCAAAGTCAACAATCAACGGTCGTCGGTCAACGGGCGCGCGGGTCGGACCGGTCGAGACGGTCGAACCGGTCGGACCGGACGGGCCGGTCGGACCGCTCGCGCGGACCGACAGCATGTGCCTCGCGCGTGCGAGGGATGACGTCACACGGACGTCATCCGGCACGTGTCGGGCGCATGCCTCGTCCGCGAGTCGGGTCGGGTCACCGCTCGGGTCGGGTCGCCGGCCGGTGACCGTCTGGCGAAACGTCGTCGGCAATGACGTCATCGGTGACGTCATCCGAGCGGTTACCGACCGTGGATGACGTCATCCCGTGACGTCAGCACGCGTCGGTCCGCGGACCGGCGCGTGCCGGTTCGCCGGCCGCCGGCGCGCACGTGCCGGTTCGCCACCGGCGCGTGTGGCGCACGCGCTGGCGAAGCCAGCGCTTCCAGGCGCGTCGCGCCCACGCGCAGCGCCTTCCGGCCGCGCGTGTGGGCGCGTGCGGCGGCGCACGGCGGCGGTCGACACATTGCTGGACTCGTCTCGACATCGCGCTTCTCCCAGTGCCTTCAGAATTTGATTTCGACTTATGAAAACTCAGAAAAAAGGCCGAAAAGCGCTCGGGTGTCGGGATTTTCGCCCGGTTCCGTACGGCCGAAGTAATTTCTCGAAAAATCAATCAAAAACATCAGAATTGATCAGGAAAAACGTGAACTAGGGCTCTGATACCAATGTTGGGAATGACTAATCCCCGAAAACCGGATTCGACACCGAATCGAACCCCTAAATCAATGCGGAAGACGAAGCCCGGGAAAACACGCATCACCGATCGTAAAACACACCACGGATTCGAGCGTACCTTGTTAGCCACAGATTAAACACCAACGCTGAATAAGAGGAAGAAATTCTGGCCCGATTCGATCCGATGATGACTTGAAGGGAAGGAAAGCGCGCCGTATGCTTACTGCCTTTTCTTTTTGGGAGAGAGAGAGCGTGAGAAGAGAAAAGACGTACGTTATGCCAAGAGTTGTCTTCTCTCTCTCTCTCCTTCCTTTTATACCTTCCCCCTCCACGGGCCTTATTCCCATGGGCCGGGCCCTTTTGGGCCCAACTTGAGCGAATGGACCTTAAGCTCATCTCATAAATCCATCAATACTCTTTAATTAACTCACTGAAAGTATTGTTCATTTTGGCCCTTCGCATATTAAACCTCACCAATTTGCCCGTTTAACAATAAAGTTTCAATGCTAAACATTGCCATTACATTAAGAAGCCCATCTCCTAAGTTAATTTCAATTTCTTATGTTTATTAAAAGAGTGGTCTCTCCCTATTTAGTGCACAATTTGGTTCAGTCTTGCCCCCTTTCCATTTTGGTGGAAGCCATACTACTCCAAACTCTCTCCTTGACAATTACCCTCTACCCTTTTCGAACTGGCTCATTACAAGTCCACTAGCTTCCGCATGATTCATCCTCAAACCGCATGCCACTAGAGAGAGGTTTTGCTCTAATACCATATTGTGACACCCTTGAATTAATTCACTAAAGGTATTGTCCATTTTTGACCATCCTATACTTAGGTACACGGTTTTGTCCTTTGACATATAGGGAAGCACTTTCCTAGGAATCATCTATCTTGGTAGTGCTCTTACACAAGCCTACTTAACATTGGAGTTCTAATACTAAATTTTGCTATTATGTCAAAAGGTACCTTTTGTGAGTTAATTCTAGTTTTACATATGTATTTCATAAACGCTCCCCCTTATTCAGTGCGTAACTCGATTCATTCCCATCCCCTTTGCCATCCTAAAAGCTTGTTGACACCTAAATTTTTGCATAAAAAATGGGTTAACTTTTACCCAAAATAAAAAATAAAAATCGCATGGCATATAATTTAGAAACATTTATGTTATTTTGTTTTGTTTTATTGGACTGACAGCAAGCACGATATTTTTCACATATTCGGGTAATATACACTTAGGGACATATTTTCGAGCAGAAAGGAAATTTTTGGATGGAATATGCGAAAAATATAAAAGAGGATATCACGTGGGGTGCAATGATATATTCAAGGGAATTATGCACAAGTAAAATGAGAAATAAAATATATTACGAAGATACAATTTTTGGGCGTATAGAAGACATCGCGTATGAAAAAGACAAGGGGGTCTCTCGGTTTTTCGATGGAAAAGAAAAAGAAAGAGGAAAAATTTTAGGTAGTTATTTATTTATTATTATTATTATTTAATATTTTTGTAGTAGAATTATTCCTTGATGTATAATTGAGATTCCGACATGAAATTGCCTTTGAAATTTCGGATTGATAGTCCGATTTTTGCGTCCAAAATCCGACTCGCAATCACTTAAAAAATTGCCAATCCAATCTCACGCTCGAGATTCGATTCGCGATTTTATTTAAAATTGGCTAACCTGATCTCATACGCGAGATATGATTTGTCAATTTTTTGAATATCAATCTTATCTGGCTCTAATTTGCCGTCATATGGTTTAAGTTGATTTTGCTTTCCTAAAACAAAAAATCAAAAAATGTGAGTTAGATTAGGTCTATTTCTGGTTTAGGGCTATCTTGCATGTTTAGGGTAGGAACTTTATTATTTCGAATTTTTAAAAATAGAAAATACCAAAAACATAAATTTAGGATGTTAGATTTTCGTTTCACTGAATTAAATTGCATGTTTAATTATTTGCTAATTTCGATTTCGAATTTTTATAATAAAAAAAGGAACAAAAATAATAAATAAATAAAAGAAGAAAAAAATAGAATTAGGGCATTCTTGCACGTCATTGCATATTAGGATGAAATTTCACGTAGTTTAAATCTAGATAATATTTTCTAATTTAGTATAAGTTTAGATGAATTGCATCTTAGGTTAGAGATTGCTAAGTTAAGATAATATCTTGGTTTAAATTAGGGTTTAGCCTGACCTAATCCTTAATATAAGTTAGATAGAATCTTAATTTAACCAAGTAATTTTCACATTTTCCTAATTTCGAATTTCATGTAAAAAAATACAAAAAAAATTGTCTTTAGAAGAAATCAATTTCATTCTTTAGTATAGACTGCATTTTATGTCATATAGGTAGATCATATTGCCATGTCATATCATTTCATATTAAATTAGTAGCATGCATTGCATGACTCTTATTGAATAAATGAAAAAAAAAGAGAGAAGAAATTGCGTGTTAATTAAAAATCATATCTAGGGTTGTTGATGTGAATTATGATCTAACAACGCAGATGTTTTCGTTGCTACGAGGTAAGTCCCTGCATTTTTTTATTTGTTTGCTTTCTTGGGTGTTAAATTGGTGGTTTGCGCACCCGAATGATCACCTCATATGTTAGGGAAATAGATTTAAAATGAATTCAAACTGTCTGCAAAAACATTTTTAAAAATAAAAAAGAAATTGTACCGAAAGGGCATTAGAGAAGTCTAGTGTAACCAAGTTCTCGTACCCAAAGTCTCTAGTTCGTAAGAGTAAAATAATCCTTCTATTATTTTACTAAGGTGTCTAATCGACCTACCGTAAACTAATTAGTGGTGACTCCTAGATAAAATCCATTTGCATGTTAAGAAATTTGTACTTAAGTCGCGAATCGGTGTGGGCTTGGGAGAGCCCGAGTTGAGTCTAGGATTAACAATTCATTAGCCAAACCCTAGGTGGTTCACACCCAAAAAATTTGGTCATGACAAAGCTTGTTGGGGTTGCTTCTTATCTAGGCCTCTCGTCCCTGCCATAATTCTCCACAGCGTAATAGGTTCAAGCTATCCCAATCGAGACTTTGAAAAACTTTGCATTAATACTAACGGTACGATATATATTGGACTTTTAGCTGCATCTTATCAACAACATTATTATCAAATATCTTACACCAACTGAAAGAAATTCTATAGGAACGACAGCTACTCAACAGCACTCGTCACAGGAAGACTTGAAATTGACAAGGTCATCGTTGCAGGTCGACCAACGCTGAAACAAAAGGCATCTCTCTCTACATGAGCACAACTAGCACTCCTCATGAACCGCCGTCCTTAAGACAACTCCAGTCTTGCATGGATTGGAAGCGGGATTATTAAGCGATACACGAGTGCTATCAACGGCGGTTGTCTACCAAGGGACATCTATTAGAGACTTGATCAATAATGATAAAGACGGACAACATCGTCTTGGTGGTGTGCCCGGTTGGAATTGCAGCCTTGAACATCGTGAACACACAATAAGACATTGTACCCGTTAAATAAATTCATATGTAACCATGTCGGTGCTAGTTCTCTTTCCGCCGTATTGCAATGTTGATGTTGACGTGTCAAAAAGTTATGGGAGGTTGATAGGCATGGTGAAGTTGCAGCTATAAATGGAGCATTTGTGCCTCAGTGCTTAAGTCGCTCTTCAGGTGACCCCTAACTCCACTTCAAAGACTCGTCCTGTTCGGTTCGAACATGGGGTTGGATATAGTACAATTTCTTGAGAACAAGACCATCTTAGTCACCGGAGCCACTGGCTTTCTCGCCAAGAGTACTCTCTCTCTATCTCTCTCTCTCTCGAGACTATCTTAGTCATGGGAGCCCCTGGCTCGCTCTCTCTCTCTCTCTCTCTCATGTATGAAGTATGAAGTATACGTTGTCGCTTGCCATCAATTGAACATCTTTTTGCTAACTAACATTTATTTGATTCTATATATTATGACGAGTTAGTTTTTGTGGAGAAGCTGCTTCGAATTCAACCAAATGTCAAAAAAATGTATGTTCTTATCAGAGCTACGGACAAACAGGCAGCAACACAAAGGTTGCATGAAGAGGTAGAGAATCAAAACCTAAATTATCCTCGGATAGTTTAGATCAACTTTTTGTTCTAAATTGACTAGAAAGAAAAGGCACACATAGATGTGTGTTAAAGAGAAAAATTATTAAGGTTCCGTTTGTTTCGTAAAAAATGAATGATTTGAAAAAAAAAAAATTCTTTCAAATAATTGCTTGTATCGCTTACAAGAATAAATATGCGAAAAATATTTTCATCTTCTACGAAAATGCAGGACATAAAATGTCGTTGATAATGAAATTTTTTTCTAATGACTAATTTTTTAAGCTATATAAACGATCATTTTTAGAAAGATATACATCAATTTTTTCACTCTTCGCAAAACAATTAGAACCTAAGGGAAGAATATTGTGGGATTTGTGTTATTTTAGGAAAAAAACTTGAATCGTTACAGGAGTAGCCGTATTGTGGTCTATCCAATAGATGGCACAATCACTTTAATGTGAAATTCCAAATTAATTCTACTCTATTTAACATGGAAAATCAAGGCAAAGGAAGAAAAAGAATATGAAAACTAAGATAAAAGATAAATTTTCCTTCATAACAACTCTTAATCTTTTCGCATCGCGAACAGCTCCTACAGAAGAAGTTATTCCATGTTTTGAGGGAAAATTGGGCAGAGAATTTCAATTCAATTGTGGAGGAATTGTCTCCAGTTCCTGGTGACGTTTCTTGCGAGAACTTGGGAGTACATAATTTAGATTTGAGGTCGGAGATGTGGAGAGAAATAGACATAATCGTTAACTCCGCCGCAACTACAAAATTCGACGAAAGGTACATAGTGATAATTTTGCCCTTCCCGCTCAATTTATAATAATTCAAATGGTTCGTTTCTTTTTCTTCATGCTATGTTGTGTTTACTGCCATTTTTTTTCCCGCAGATATGACATTGCACTAGCTGTCAATTCATTTGAAGCGAAGCATGTTGCTGAATTTGCTGTAAGATGTGCCAACATAAAGATGCTACTCCACATATCAACTGGTTTGTGATTGTCGATTGGGGTCCTTCTTGATACTGCAACTCAGCTCTATACGCACGTCATTGAGAACACCAAATCAAATTATCATCATCAGCAGCAGCAGCATCATTATCATTTTGCTTTAGTGTACATCAAATTAAAGAAAATTCCATTGATGAAGCTCGATGGATAAATATTACATACAATCGCCAATGGGAGGAAACACTTAATCAATATTTCTGGTTGTCGTCAATTATAGTCCATGTTTATCCAGGAAAGCGGGATATGTAGAACCGAAACACCATGATTCGTTATCTTTCTTCCGCGTTTGTTTTTATACGCTGACGGTGCAAAAGAAACCCTTAGACATGATAAGCTCAAATGCTTACACGTATTCCCTTTTCATATTTTAGCAACTAAGTTTATTCCATTAGCAGGTAAGAGATTTTTTTTTTTTTTTCCCAAAAGTACTTTACACTGACAGTGTATCTTATAGAATCGTTTATTTTCAGCATATGTACGTGGCAATATGACTGGAATTATACGAGAAAAGACATTTAACATGGGTGAGACGCTCAACGGATCAGGAGTATTGGACATGAATGAAGCGAAGCTCCTGGTTGAAGAATTAATGATCGGACTTCGAGAAAAGAATGCTTCGGAAAGAGAAATCACCATTGCTTTAAAGAATTTGGGCCTGCAAAGGTTTGCTTGTTATTAATTGATTGCAATCAACGGAATTGATGATGAAGTTAATTGGAAATAACGTCTTTAATAGTGGGTGTTAAACTTTGAGCTACAAGTTAGACTACCACTTGGTTTGATAATCATGCTCTACAAAGAGGCAGAGTAAAAATTTGAGAGAAACATACTTAGAGTAGGATAGATAAAAAGAAGAAGAAGAAATGTCTGTCACCTCAAATTTGGCTTACCCAATGTTCATCTCTAAAGTTGATTGTGTCATATCGATTCCCTTTTCATGAAAGTTTGGGCTGTTGAAAAATGTTTTTGATTGTACTTCAAGTGAATTTTAACAAGTAAACTCTTGGTGAGGTACTTTATCCAAGGATGTGATGATAGTAGCAATAATCAAAACATGAGTTAACTAGTAAAAAATATGATTGATCAATCAATCCAGTCATATACTTAGATAATAGTATATAGATCAGTATCCATGATTTCGATATAATTAATTCGCAGGGCAAGGCTCCATGGTTGGCCAAACACGTACACATTGACGAAGGCGGTGGGGGAAATGATATTGTGGCATCATTGCAACCAAATTACACCACTTGCTTTTATAAGACCCACAGTCATAACAAGCACTTATAGAGAACCTTTTGCCGGTTGGATGGAGGATTCTTCTTTCAGGTTATCCTTTAAAACCTCTCTCTCTCTCTCTCTCTCTCTCTCTCTCTCTCTCTCTCTCTCTCTCTCTCTCATAACGAGATCCGACAGTCGAGTTGTGGAATGAAAGCGAAGTTTAATATTTAAGAATATTGCAAATCAAACTTGTATTTGTAGCAATAACTTCCAAGTATAATAATACACTAATAGTTGGTATAATTTTCTCAATATCACTCACTTTAGATCTCTAGTATTACTAATGACATCGTGTCTTGAAAGTGATATCATTGTCATCCCTGAATTGTTAGATGTTGGATGCAACTTAGTAACTAAAGTGAATTAAAAAGAAAGTTCATGGATAATACATCGAATAAAAGTTAAGAGACTATTCATGATGTTACTTATTGTCTCTTTGCAAAATGCAAGCTATTAATTGACAAGAAAACCAAGAAACCGTACCTCTATTTTGTTATTCCAATTGCTAGTTAGCAATACATGGTCATTGAGAAATTGTGGGACAAGAACATCACAAATAGCATAACTTTCTTACATGCTCACTTTGTGTTATAATTTTTTAATTGATCACTTAAATTGCATAACTCCTTTATGATTACTTGAGTGTCATAACTTTTAAAAAATATTCGCTTCAAGTGCTATAAGTTTTTATGCAGCGTTGGATTTTAGAATTAGGAAAATTGCCGACGTCACTCAAGTAAATGTTTTTCAAAAGTTATGTCATTCAGGTGATCGATTGAAAACTTATGATATCAAAGTGAGCGTTATATTAAAGTTATGACACTTATGATGCCATTTTCTCAAGAAATCATATAGTCTTGAACAAGCACATCAACAAATGGATGCACCATCTTTTTTAGGAAATCTAACTCCATTTTGAGGTTAAGAGGAGAATTTCAAAGAGATTTCTGGAATTTCAAAGATCAACGTCTCATTTAGAGTAATCTTCATCAAAAGAGTAGATGAAGTTGGTAAGAACGCACGAACGGGCACATCTTTTGCTGCTTAAACTTGGGTTTTATTTGATCAATTATAAAGTATGACCTTAGTCCTTGACAAGTAACCGCGGTACGTATCTTGTTAATCAAGTATTTTGTTGCTTAACAAGCAAGGCTTTTTCTCATGTACTTTTTATTTCTTTGGAAACATATGATGATGCAGAACAATCGACAGCATTGCCATCAATTATGGTAGAGGAAGACTGAAATTCTTCCTGGGCAATCCTGATACAATAATCGACACGGTAATAGCCGGGCATTAACCGAGGATTATAAGCATCCCAAATGTTGCGTTAGCTATAAATAATTTATTGTGTACTCCTCCTTTTGTAAATTGGTATGTGAAAATTGATCGGAAAATATTGATAGTTATTGATACCAACCACCACTATATTATAACCCACTGGTAGACAGCTGTGATGGTTCAGGACTTGTTCCTCATTGCCGAGGTCGCAAGTTTGAATCTCCAAGTGCTAACGTCTTAAGTTGAGGGTATGGTGGTGGGGTCCTGTACTAGTCTCCCCCGAGATATAGGGGCCCGGCCTTTTGGTACTATCTAGGCACGGAGGACTCGTGGTGGAGTCTTCGGTTATTAAAAAAAAAAAAAAACCACCACTATATTGTGCAAATTGCATATACATACACACATAGAATTGTTCATAAATAAATATTTTTGACGAATTTCGACATCAATATGGAATTTCATCTCGTGCAGATACCAGCAGACATGGTGGTAAATGCTATGATTGTGGCCATAGCGGTGCATGCTAATAAGCCTAATTCAAACAAGATTTACCAAGTGGGTTCCTCGAGGAAGCATCCTTTGACCTATTTAGATATTACAGACATCGCATGGAGTTACTTCAAGGATAGCCCTTGGATCGACGAGAATGGGGAGCCGGTCCAAGTTCATAAGCTTGGAATTATGGAAAGCATGGCCAGCTTCCGCAAGCACTTGAGACGTTACATTCTCTTAACGAAGGTCAGTCCCAAATTGCTTAAAAAGTGAAGATAAAAAATTGGTCACGGAAACTTAATGCAATAATTTTAAAACACGTAGAAAATTGAATATTACCCAAATATCTGAAAGTCTTTATCTTATAATAAGTTTACATAGTTAAGTCTACATATTTCGTTCTTTTATGATATAAGTGACAAATTAATGAACATATCCCCAAAATAATCAGCTGATTTGTTTCAAGCGAGAATATCTTTTAATATGTTCTCAAGATTTACAGCTCTTATTTTTTTACTTTCATTAAATGGGAAATAGTTGAAACTTTTCAAAACATACATTATGTATTATAACAAATATAAAGTTTGAAAATTATCGTGAAAACGTTAATGCATAGATTCTTTGCTGATAAATTGAAAACAGTGGGGTCCTAAGTAGCAAGAGTCACAACAAACAAATCAATCGACATGCGTATTCCAAATATATATTTTAAAAAGGGACAAGCATCTAAAAGTAGTTACTCAATGTTATTTCGATTTCTTATTTTGTATTGTCTTGGATGAAGGTGCTGAAAGTAGCTAGCTCCATGTTTGGCGGGCGTCTCCAAGGCCTGCATGCTGATCTGCACAAAAGGGTCAACGCTGCTGTGCGATTGGCAGAACTCTATGAACCTTATGCATTCTTCAAGGGCATGTAAGCTTCGATGCATTGACCAGTTTGCATGCAGAGTACACTAATCAATCACCTTGTTGCCGTTATAAAAAATTTCCAATGAAGTATATAAATATTAAAACATGCGGTCATCTTTTAGCTTAACCATTTAGAATAAATAGTTATGATCTTATGAAATTACCGACATCAAGGTAAATGTCTTAAGTCTTTCAAGTTTCATATATACTTTCCCATTTATATATTTTTACAGCACAATCTTAACGTAAAAGTCCAATATAAACGTGTGAGGAGTATTAAAATGGTTTAAATATTACCACACTTCATCTATTAGCTTAAATTTTGAAAACAATTGTTGTTATTTACAAAATTTTATAATATCTTATTCTAGTTTTTGTTTTTTTGACCCAGCTTTGATGACACAAATACGGAAGCTTTGAGAGCCACAATCTCTGACAATGGAGTAAACTTGGAAAGGGTATTCTACTTTGATCCGAGATGTATCGATTGGGAGGACTATTTCAAGAGAATTCATTTCCCTGGACTGGTCGATGCCTTCAATCGCAAGTGAGCAATGATGCAATTAATATGTTGTTTGGGACATGTAATATTTAACATTATGAAATGCGTGTGTTCTATTCTATTATGTATGGAAATAACTCACGGTGGTGTAACACACGCATCTGTTGTTATTGCTGATGTCATGGATTGAAGTGCCAATCCTGTTGAAAAAGAAATAAACTTCAAAGTTTAAACGTATAGTTAAAGATGATGTCCATATCCAGAAAAGTTTTCGACGAAGAGCGTCGCACCACCTAGACACGGTGTTTTCGATCGATCAAGTATGTGCATGTGTCACAAGGGATTGGGGTTTTGATGTGGTCTCATGTCTCTGATGAATTATTTATGGACACCGTTTGTCTAATTTGACATGCCTTATAGTCTAGTCTCATGTTCCTCCATCTAGCTTGCAAATGAGACAGAATATTAACTATCTTAGATCACTTAATCTGTTCCAAATGACGATTTGTTCTAGCGGCAACTCCATTATGCTATGAAGTGTTTGGAGAAGTAAACTGTTGATGTATCTTGGATTGGAGAAGAATTTTAGACAACTTGTATGGGGTGTGCCCTTTCTCGATTGTAGCACCTGAATTTTGCAAATCTCAATTCTTATGATCTTCGCAATACTAGGGTCATGAAATCTACGATATTGATATGATCGAAACCTTAAAACTAGACTAGAATCGCCACTAATCTATGTAGAAAAAACCTAGGTCAATTGGCCTCCTAAAGCCTCTGATAGTGTCGAGAAAGTCAAGCTACCTAATTGCACATGCAAAGGAAACTCTCAGGCACATAAATTCTAATGACCCATTTAGGTACTCTTTGGTAACGTTTTGGGAACATCCATTTGTGTTTTTTTGTTCCCCAGAACATAAATAGAACATAAACGCATTTGGTAATTTTTTTGTTCCTGAGAACAAATTGTTCTAGGGAATAAATTTAAAATAGAAACAAGAAAAAAAAAAAGTTATTTTTTGTTCCTAGGAACAACTCAAGAAACAAGGCTTTTTTCTTTTCTTTTCTTTCTTTTTCTCTTCCTCTCTTCCTCCCTAGCTGGTCGCCGGCCCAGCAACCTACCAAACGAGGCCCGGCGACCATGCCGAAGCCTCATCATGGCTGGGCAAGCCGAACCTCACCCGACCACCGCGAGGTCGGCGTTGCCTGGGTTGGTGTTGCCTGGCCTCGCGGTGGCCGAGCGAGGCCCAACCTCATGGTGGCTAGGCAAGGTCGAGCCTCACTAGTGGTCGGGCAAGGCTTGGGCTCGCCAAATTGGGGCAAGGTCACCTCGCCAAGCCACAATGAGGCTCCCTCAAGGTCGACAACCTCACCGGCCCTCGTCTGGCCAGTCACCAGCTAGCCATGGCCAAGCCAACGACCGGCTAAGAGGAAGGAGAAGAAAAAAAGAAGGAAAGAAAAAAAAAAAAAAAAGTAATAAAATCATTAATATATTAAAAGAAATTCTAAGTCACAAAAAATTTTGGGGTTATACCAAATGTATTTCTGTTCTCAGAACAGAAATTTTTTATAATTACCAAATGCCTTAAAATGTTCAGAAACTGTTCTTGAGAACAGAAATAGAAAAAAATGTTTCTGAAAAGAAACTATTCCTAAGAACAGAAATGTCACCGTACACACCCTTAAGCATTCATTACATAGAATTACATACAAATATTATGAGCATTTTTGTTAAGCCTACATAATATTGAATTAGGGTTGATGGACCAAAGCAAGGGGGGTTATGAGTTTAATTGAATTATCATAACTATGGTCAGGACAACAAAATTTAGTTGAGCCCATTGGAAATCAATAAGATTGCATATGGACGGCACATGGGGAATTATAAAATTGGGAAGATTGCTTTATCTGATTGAATTAGGAGGAGATTCAAGATATCATCATTGGAATTATATGCAAGATATCTTATTGATACAAACTAGGAAAGGTGAGGGGGTCTTCTCCTTCAAAGAAAGCTTAGACTTACTCCTATATATATACACACGTTAGAAAAGAAAAAAGACACAAGAGAGCAAGAGAGAGGAGTATCAAAATGGTATAATATTACCACGCTGCGCTCACAATATTTTATTCTAGTTTTTTTTTTTTTTTAACCAGGTTTGAGGATGCAAATACGGAAGCTTTGAGAGCCACAACCTCTAACAATGGAGTGAACTTGGGAAGTGTCTTTTACTTTGATCCGATATGTATCGACTGGGAAGACTATCTCGAAAGAATTCATTTGCCTGGAGTTGTCAATACCTTCAAGAGCAAGTGAGCAATGATGCAATTGATATATTGTTTGCGACATGTAACAGTTGAGAATATGAACTACAGTGGTCTATTCTATTATATGTATACATGGATCATGGTGGGGGTAACGCATGCATCTGCTGTTATTTTTGGTGTCATGTTAGATTTTTTTTTTTTTTGGTCAGTCCTACTCTATTCCTACTCTACACTCACTCGCAGACTTGTGCCCTGCCTCTTGCAGGGCGTGGGAGTCGCAACCCACTCTCGAAAACTTACGCGTCCCTACCCCCATCCCCCCTAAGAAGGTGGGGATTTGAACCCCTCACCTCCCCCTTCCATGTTGGAAGGGTGGCCACTGGGGCGAACCCCCAGTGGTTGTGTCATGTTAGATTGAAGCGCCAATGATTTTGAAAAATAAATAGACTTAAGGATTAAACACATTGTCAAAGACGAGGTCCATGTCCATAAAAGCTTGTGATGAAGAATGTCACGCCAACTAGTCAGGGGGTTTTTAGATCAATCAATATGTCAATGTGATATCCTAGGTAGCACGGACACGTTGTCCGTGCTTCCGTGTCGTGTCCGACACGTGTCGGAGCGTGTCGGACACGTCGACACGCTCGGACACGGTCAAACACGCGGTCAACGCGTGTCGAAAATCCGACACGCGGTCAACGCGTGCCCGACACGTTTCGACACGCGTGTCCGGAAGATGACGGAGGGTGGAAGCGACGGCGAGGGAGTAGAGAGGAGGCCGCGACGGCGAGAGACGGCCGCCACTGTGATGCTGCGACGGATCCGACGAGGTTGCAGCTGCGAGGGAGAAAGGGCCAAAGGCGAGAGGAAGAGGAGAGGAAGGCGGTCGTGCGGGGAGCGGTGAGAGGCGACGAGCGGCGAGGAAGGGGGTCGTGCGGCGAGCGGCGAGAAAATGGGTTTGTGTGGCGTGCGGCGAGCGGCGAGGAATGAGAAGAGGAAGGGTCGTGCAAAGCTAGGGTTTTTGATGGGCCATCGCGTATTGGGGAAGGGAAGAGACGGACGGGTTTTTGATGGCCACTGCGTATTGGGGGAGGGGAAGAGACGGGGACAGCACTGTCGTCGTAAAGGGGAGGGAAAGAAAAATATATTTGGGGGTGGGGGGAAACGAACGATGGTGGGGAGGGAAAGAAAAAAATTTTGGGGGGAGGGGGAAATGGACGAGGGAAAGAACTAGAAGAGGGTGGAGTGGACTTTAGTGAAAATTTTTTTTAATGGAAAAATAAATAAATGGGATTAAAATATAATTTCGAAAAATAAAAATACTGAATTTGAATTAAATTAATTAAAAATAAAAATATTCATTTAATATATAACGTGTCGGAATTTTCTACTTTTTGAAAAATAACGTGTCGCGTGTCGTGTCGTGTCGTGTCGCGTGTCGCGTCGCAGTGTCCGTGCTACCTAGGTGATATCCCTTCACTTGATAGTTTAAACTCTAGTCGTTGGTACTCTTCAACAAGGCATCGGGTGTTGATTTGGTTTTATGTCTCTGACGAATCATCATCCAAGCTTTCTTTCTAGACTGACATGTCTTAAGGTTTAGTCTCGTCTTGCTTCATCCCGCTTGTAGATTAGAGGCAATGATAACATTCTTGGATCGTTTAATCTCTGTCAAATGCCAATTTGTTTTTTCAGGAACTCCATTCTGTTTTGGGATGTTTGGACAAGTTGTCGCATCTTTGATTAGCGTAGAATTCTAGATAAGAAATACCCATGCGTGTTCTATCTCCTTTTTTTTTTTTTTTGGTTGAAAGAGGTAATATATATAACTCTAAGGTGGAAAGAACATACAACCCTTTACAAGGGCATCCGTACAAATGATATCCAACATCGCTTGAGGAGGAAATAAAGCCCAGTTGGACGGAAGAAGGCCTTGTTCGTGGGCTTTCACGGCCCAATCGGCTAGTGCATTTGCCTCGCGTCGAACATGCTGCACAGAGAGATTGGGAAAACAGGGGATTAAGGCTTCACATTCAGCGAGCAGGGCACGGCACTCCCATGGTGGCAGACGATTCCGATTGATGGTCTCGACGAGGACAAGGTTGTCTGATTCGATCTGCAGGTAGGCATCTGTGTTGTCCTTATTCACGAAATCCTTCAGTGTATGTAATAGTTCCTGGATCTCCATCTCTAGCGCTGTTGAAGCATGAACGCTTCGCGTGAAACCGTCGGTCATTCGACCTGCGTGATCACGTGTGATGCTTGCAATCACCCCTATCTGATTTGGGCTGCGAAAAGCACCATCCGGATTCACTTTTATAACTCCTTTTGCTGGTGGTTGCCAGATACCGTTAGGGTTCTGCCATATGAGCTCTGCGGGCGTCTGCTGCTGGTGAGATTGGAGACACAATTTAGCTAGATTCAGTGCTGAGTCGATGAGAATATCCATATGGGTCCGTTGATGGCGAAAGAGGAAATGATTTTGAGCCTTCCACTGTTGCCACAGCAGAGCAGCGATGACCTCAAAACCTGGTATGTTTCCCTTCTGTTCTATGATGTGTGTAAGCCAAATCTCTATTCAATGTGTTGTTTGACTGGAAATTTTAATCTGAACTTTAGAGTGACGCCAAATAGGATGTGTTGATGGGCAAAGGAGAAATAAATGTTCTGGGGTTTCAGGGGTATTGGATGAGCAGAGTTTGCAAAAAGGATCTTGGATTATTCTCCGTTGGAATAGGTTGGCTTTGGTAGGTAATGCATTTTGGCATAATGCCCATAGAAAATTGCGAATCTTTGGGGCTGTCTTGGTCTTCCAGATCTGTTTCCAAAGCTTTGTTTGAGGGGTGTAAGAAGAGGATGCCTGAAAATGTAACTTACTGGGTGCTAATTGTTTAATGCTATGATATCCACTCTTAACAGTGTAGTGGCCATCTTGTGTGGCTGTCCAGCAGAGTTTGTCCTCAGATGATATTGTCCATAAATTAATAGCGAGAATTTCCTCAACTATCTGTGGCTGAAATGATTAAGAAGCTCTACATTCCATGCATTCTGCTCAGGGAGAATATACCCTACTACCAACTTTGGTTCCTCCCTATTAACTGGTCCACCGAGAATACCCATGCTAAGCCATTTATCCTCTCTAGCACTGATTGATTTGCCATTGCCAACAGACCATTGAAGTCCATCTAGAATAGAATCTCTGCCCATAAGGAGACTTCTCCAACCCCAAGAAGGTCTAGTTCCCTTATCCGCTTTCCATAGGGTTGTAGATTGAAAATATAGAGCTTTAAAGACACTATCCCATAAAGATTTAGGATCATGATAGAGTCGCCAGGCTTGCTTCCCCAGTAAAGCTTTATTAAAGGATATTAAGTCTCTAAAGCCCATCCCTCCCTTCTCCTTACTCTCTTTCAGAAAATCCCAATTTTTCCAATGAATTCCAACTCTGTTACTGTTGTTTCTCCACTAAAAACGAGCTATCTTTTTCTCAACAGCTTTACATATAGAAACAAGAACTTTAAAAGTCATCATAGCATACCGAGGTAAAGCCTGAACAACAGATTTCAATAGAATTTCTTTCCCACCTTTAAAAATTAGGCTTTCTTTCCAGCCCTCTAGCTTAGCATTGACTCTACCTAAAATCCAAGCAAACATATCCCGTTTTGAGGACCCCCAATCAGAAGGCAGCTCTAGATATTTGCTAGTTTTATCCATTAGAGGTACTCGGAGTTCATTGGCTAGGTTAGTCTTTAGAGTAGGAGGGCAAAGCTTAGTAAGAAACAAACCTGATTTATTCCTATTTATAGCTTGACCTGTGGCTAGGCAATACCGATTCAGAATACTTGCTAGATTTTGACATTCTCGGGTCGTTCCATCAATGAAAAAGATAGCGCCGTCGGCAAAGAATAAATGGGATAAAGTGGGACACCAACGATTAAGTGTGATCCCACGTAGGTTACCCATATCAACCCCTTGATGCATAAGGTTGGACAATAGGTTAGCCAACAGAATAAACAAGTAAGGTGAGAGGGGATCACCTTGCCTAAGTCCCCTTGATGGTTGAAAATAGGTAAGGAATTCGCCGTTGAACTTAACGCATATAGAGGTTGTAGTAACGCACTGCATTAGCCAATTAATCCAGCAATCATTAAAGCCCATTTGATCAAGATAATCTTTTAAAAAAATCCCATTCCACCCTATCATATGCTTTCTGCATATCCAATTTAAGAATCCCCTGAAATCGTTTCTTTCTTTTTCGCACCTTTAACTGATGGATAACCTCCTGAACAAGCAGGACATTGTCTTGTATTTGCCTCCCAAATACAAAGGCACTTTGTTCTTTATAGATTAATTCTGGCAACCAAGGCTTTAAGCGATTGGCCAAAACTTTGGAAATGATCTTATATATGAAGTTGCATAAGCTGATAGGGCGAAATTGATCTAACCTCTCAGTGTTTGGGACCTTTGGGCTAAGAGATAGGGCTGTTCTGTTTAATTCTGCTGGCATTTTTCCCTGTGATGAAGAAATTCTGGACTGACCACCCGTGGTGGTGGCGTAGGTGGTTGGGCAAGGGAACTTTTCACGAGAAGTCCTGCGTTCGATCCATGGCATCATCAAGTGATTAACCTGGCAGGCAAGGGTGGTGGTGACTCTACCTGTCCCCAGGGTTTACTTCGCCGCGAAGCGATGCACGGGGGTTCCCTAGGTCACCAAAAAAAAAAAAAAATTATGGACTGTGTGGAAAACATCTTCCTGAATAAGATCCCAATAATTATGATAGAACAAACCATTTAAACCATCGGGTCCAGGGGCTTTAGTGGCTCCTAATTGAAAAGTTGCATACTTGACTTCCTCTCGAGTAACAGTAGCTGTTAGAGTCGTATTCATAGCTTCTGTTACCACCTTAGGACATTGCGATAAGATCGGTTCAAAGGCTCTCGGACCACAGGAAGTATAAAGCTTTGTGAAAAAGGAAAGAGTCATATTTTTCAGTTGAGCTGGGTCTCTAATCCATTCTTCATTCTCAGCCTTCAACATACTAATTCTATTTCTTTTTCTTCTTTGTACTGTAGTGGCATGAAAGAGTCTGGTATTTCTGTCTCCCCATCGCATCCATTTGATTCTGGAACGCATCCCCCAATACTGTTCCGCCTATGACCAACTCTGCTGTATTTATTTTTTTCAAGTAGCTAACCCGTTATTCATCATAATTACAAACGGGTTGATTTGTGTAGTATTGAAGTTGCTGCTGTAGAAGATGAAGTTTTCGATGACCCTCTTTGAAAGTTGAGTTACTCCACTTAGTCAGAGCTATTTTAGTTACCTGGATCTTCCGATAGATTGAGGAGTTGCTGAGTGATGATGCAAACCAAGCATCCCCCACCACTTGTCTACACTCTTCATGTTCAATCCAAAAGGCTTCAAAGGTAAAAGTTCTTTTGCCTTTCCCTGTGTTGAGATAAGTAGTTAATAGAATTGGACTATGATCCGACCCTATAGCGGGTAACGCCACAACTTCAGCTTCTGGATAAGCTAGACGCCATTCAATATTACACACTTCTCGGTCCAATCTCTCCCTAACCAAGTCCTGCCCACTTCTATTATTGGCCCAAGTGTAGGCACAACCCTTAGTTTCCAAGTCCATCAAGGCACAGTCATGTAGTAAATCTCTAAAGGATTGCATACGATAAGGCTTAGCAGGTCTCTTGCTAATTTTCTCCCAGCTATATAAAATATCATTGAAATCTCCAAGACACACCAAGGGTTGAGTATTAGAGTAACTAAGTTGTCTCAATTCTACCCATAATAGTTGCCTTTGAGTAAAAGTTGCCGGAGCATGTAAAGCAGTAAGGCACATAGAAGTGATACCACTATTTTCAGAACAAACAGTGTCAATAAAATAGGGAGTATAAGCCGTGACAGTAAGTGAAATCTGGTCAGTCCAAAAGAGCACCATTCCTCCAGCCAAGCCCTAAGGATTAACCACAAAACTTTTGTTATAATTCAACCTTCGCTGTACTTGCTGAATAACCGGTTCCTGGTTTCGAGTCTCCATCAAAAATATTAGGTTAGGCTTATCTTGAGCAACTATGGCCCTAAGAGCTCGAACTGTCATGGGATTGCTCAGTCCCTGACAGTTCCAGCTTAATATCTTCATTTTTCACTCGGTGGCTTATTTGGGCAAGCCACCACAGCCCCTTCATAGGCCTTTTCAAACTGGAGCACAGGAGTCTCCATCAACGCGCTTTCATCTAGAAAATCGGGGGTTGCCAACTAAATAGCATCCTACTTTTTAGGATCTTCCCATACTAGAGTAGCCACTAATCTATTTAGGAAAAACCTAAGTCAAATTGGACACCTAGAGCCCCCAATATCGTTGGGGATGCCAAACTACGTAAGTGCATGTGTAAAGGAAACTAATCAAACAACTTAGAGATTTTAGGTCAGGAGGATTGATGGTGTGTAATATGGATTAGCATCCCAATACGCCCTTTTGAATACTGTAATCCTATTTTTGGTTGAATCCTAAATCATTCATAAACAATTTCCTAACTTTGCATGATTTTCTATTATAGAAATTAAAATATTGTCAACACTTATTCGGTGATGTTATTGATTAACAACACCATTTTACCCTGTCGAGTCACAAATTTATGTTTTTGTAAGTGTGAGTGCAAACGAAATGTCAATTCGCAAGACATGCAAAACAAAACTTTAAACTCAACATGGGAATGTCATAACGAGCAAGTTGGATTCGACATGCATAACCGAGATTCAAACATGAGATGGAAGATGATGCTATTCCAATGCAACACGACACAGTAAAATTGATTGCAAACATGACAGGAAAAATGACATAGTACGACAACTTCACATATGACATGACATGATAAGTTTATAATTTAAAACATGATGAGGAAAAGACCTAATATGACGATAATCACATGTAGTATGCCATGACAAATTAAAATTTAAAGAGGACAAATGAAATGTCAACACATGTAGCATAACATGAAAAATTTGAAATTCAAATATGACAGAAATGACATAATATGACAATATTCACATGTAGCATGACATGACAAACTCGAAATTAAACCACAAGGAGAAAATGAAATGACATGGTAACCGCACATGCATCACGACATATAAAATTTGAAATTCATAACATAAGGAGAAATAGACATGATATGATAATAATCAGTTGTAACATGTCATGGAAAATTTGGATTCAAAACATCACGAAAGAATGACGGGAAAAGGCATGTGGGAATATAACCAAAGTTTTACGAAAAAAGGGATTTGGCATGAGTGAGACGTTAAATGGGTCGAGAAAACTGGACACAAATAAAGAAGAGCTCTTTATCGAAGAATTGAGGACTTAAGTTGGGCTCCATTTGCTTTGCAAAAAAATAAAGGGAAAATTTTGAAAAAAGTTGTAAACGTATTGCAATTTTGCCAGTTCTATGAGAAATATTTTAATTTTGCCAATTGAATTCTAAACTTTTTCACACTTTGTTAATTGAGTTTATCAGGCCCATTTTCATAAGAAAACAATGACATGAATACTAAATGTTCTATATGGCATGGCTTACGCTTACGATGTAGACAATTTTTAATAATTTTTATATATTTTTAAATTTTTAGTTTTAATTTTCTTTTTATCTTTATTTTTTTGTTCTTTTTTGTTTCGATGAGGATCATTGGCAACTCTCCCCAATTGCAAAGGCCTCACCCAATTTGGGTGAGGCTATTGTGACCTCTCTAGTTGTGAATGAGGCAGCCTTTGCCAAAATTTGCAAGGGCCTTTACACCCTCCTCTGTAGCTAGTAGGGCCTCAAAGGCTCTCTTGCCCACACGATGGCCCTAGGCAAGGGCCTTCGTGGTCCCACTAGTCGAGGGCAAGTCTTTTGTGGCTGGCAAGAGTCGCTAGTGACCCTTGCCAACACAAAAAGGAATAATAAAGCAAATAAAAAGGGAATATAAATTAGAAAAAATAAAATTATAAAAATGAAAAACATTGAAAAATACTTATATATTATTATTAATTGTTCATGTCAACGTTGATGTGTCGCGTGGGACGCTCGGCATCCA
This sequence comes from Eucalyptus cladocalyx, assembly GCA_017140615.1. Lineage (NCBI taxonomy): Eukaryota > Viridiplantae > Streptophyta > Magnoliopsida > Myrtales > Myrtaceae > Eucalyptus > Eucalyptus cladocalyx. Next base: position 22,922,390 of record CM029523.1, on the reverse strand, counting down.
CATCGTGATTCTTGACCAAAGTTAGCCGATTTTACTCCATTGGCAAAGTGTGAAAATATTTATGACTCAATTGACAAATTTGAAAGGTTTATGATTGGATTGGCAAAAATGTAATAAGTTTAGGACTTTTTTGATAATATTCCCAAAAATTAATTATTTGGAAAACATTTCCCTAAAATGATCGGTTGTATTGCTTGCAAAAATTAATCAATGAAAAATATTTCCACCATCCACAAAAATATTTAGACATAAATTATTATCAATAATTAAAAAAATTATTAACTAAGTAGTTCAAGTGATATAAACGATTATTTATAAGAGAATATTTCCCAAATCATTCATATCAATGATTTAGAAAATATTATCCTATAAAATAATTGATTGTATCACTTACAAATATGAACAAGCAAATTTTTGTCATCATATAAGAAAGTATTTAGACATTATTGATAATAAAATGTTTTTTCATTGGTTAACTATTTCAATTGCTACAAGCGATTATTTTTAAGAAAATATCTTCCAAATCATTCGTTTATATGAAACAAACAAAGCATTAAAGAAAAATATGCTTAAGAAGAGGACGTCACCATGAATTTGGGCCTGCAAAGGTTCGTTTTGTTATTAGTTTGTAAAGGATAACAATGGGATTGATGATTTTTTAAATAAGAAGAAACCTTTATAAGCCGAAATTAAGATAACTACATCTTTACCGATGGAAATAAGGTTACAACTGGATTTCATGCAGCAAATCCCTTCTCGACGAATGTTTTCAATGTTACATGCTCATAGAGAATAGCTTTGATTCTACGACAATTTCTTGTAAAACTTAGCATAAAATAAGACTTGCCTTTTGATTGAGTTTACTAACTGGTTCGATAAAATTACAGATATCTAAGGTTGAGTGTCCAGACTTATTAGACAGTCTTAATTCAAAATTTTGGTCGCAAACTCTTGAGAAGATTATTTATCTTAGGTCTGATTGATATGGTGTCAATTGATCTAATTTTGGTTGGAGTCTTGGAAATTACGTGAATGACCACATTGCCTCTAAGCTTGTGTCTTCATTGCTCTACGAATGAATCTCATATGGCAACATGACTTGTATATATTAACTGAAATGGTGGCCAATGCGACAATTGTAGCCATGGTGATGCATGTGCCATGTAGGACGAATAAAGTTGACCGGACGCAACGTCAATAATTACTTAAAATCTTACTTAAAATCTTTACCACCAAAAAAAGAATAATTAATTGAAATGATTTTATTGAAATTTCGCATGAAAATTTAAGACTATATAGATACAATTGGATAGATTTAGGACTACATTAGTAATTACCCGAGGAAATGAGGCCGTAAAAGATGCTACCCTGAACCAATGTGTGTTCAATTATGTTTTGCCAGCTTTTACTAAGGAAAACTAGAAAATCTGGAGCAGAGGCCAAAGCTACAACGTACGTCATTATAAATAATTGTTATCTTTTCCCACCTGATTAAGAGGGAAAACTGAAAAAATCTACGACAAAAAATCAAACTGATAACATCAACTTATACTTTATTAACCAAAAAAATAAGTTCACATAACTTGGCTCGAAACCCACGTTTTTATGCTTTCAAGAAGCAACTTTTCAGTTACAGTGAATAAATAGCAATTCATCATTCAGTTTCTCCCTTTTGGTGATCTTTTTGTGAGGATCTTCATCGACTGAATATATTTTACAAAAAAAAAAAAAAAATCGAAGTAAATGCTAGCAAAAACCCTTTCACAACTACTAAATTAATCAAGTATTCATTATGTTATGCTAATTTCAACGTATAGAGTTAAATTAATAATTCATTGTTCATCTAGTTCGAATTTAGCATTTGACTATTTTCTCTCTATCTCTCTCTTGGAAATCCAACAGTATTTATAATTCCCATGCAATACATGTTCAATATAGAACATATACATGTTACTAGAAAACATTATAAATGATATTGTGATAATAAAACGCTTGTAGGCTACATTTAATCGTTGAGAGAAAAATCAAGATGGGAGAGGATAAAGTAGGATAAAAAAGAATTTCTGGTGGTAAATGCGGACATATGTTTATACTTAAGATAAGATTGAAAAGCAGATAAAAAATCAATTAAGTGAAAAAACTGAAAATTAGAAAACAAAAATTGTAATCCATAATAAAATAATAATAAAGCATTTTGGAAGACGGACTTAGGATCCACAGTTGCGGATGGGGAATGGACGAAGAATTGGGTAGCGGAGGTGCGGCCACACAGCCACTGGTGAGGCTTTTAATTCCGATGGTGATCTCATCGCCAAGTTCAAGATGATCTCCCTGCGGCCCTACACAAAGATCCCATCTCCAACGGTGCTCTGCGAAGTTTCCATCTCCTCCAAAAATCTTATCGCCAAGCTTGAACCGCAACCAAAACACACAAGATCGAGGAATCTATAAATGTGTAATTTAATATTATGATGACTTTCTATAATTATGTTTCTATCTCTATCTTGACTGTAATTAATCACTTCTATTAATACATATACAATCCTAATTGGGGTTAGCCACTATAAATATTTTATCTTTATTTTGTATCTGACTCTAAAAATTAACAAAATTATGGTGGCGGTGGTGGTGAATTGGGAAGATTGAGACGTTGCTGGGGAAGAGTGACCCATTGTAGATATGAGACCAGAATAGTGAGATTGATCCTGTCGAGATACAAATAATTGCACTGTCATTGTCACGGTGGTCTAGCACTATAAAATCAAAGTGATTGCTAAACCAACACCGAGATTGATCCTGTCGAGAGATTCAGATCTGAGTAGCCTAACAACAGCCGACGTAGGACTTTCCCTACCTCTGGTTTGGATTATAAATCAATGGTCGCAATGCAGTCCGATGAGCTGGAGCTAGACGAGCTCATCCACAGGCGCAACTCGCTTGCTAGTGACATTGCGTTGTGCCATCATGGTTGTCAATGGCGGTACCGGTCATCTTAGGAGAAAGCAACAGCTTGTTATTGTCTTTCTTCTTGAATATTTTAAAATTATTTATCTTATTCAATCCGGGTCTATCTCATCCCTTATTTTGGATTTCTTATTCGTCATTTTATACGAACGTATCCTAATTAATCTGGTCTGGAGGGTGTTCCCAAACATCAGAGTGTTTATTAATTACTTATTACAGTTCAAAGTTTGGAAGTAAAGGAAGGATTTAATCAAGAACCAAAGCTACTAAGTAACCATGCATTGTCCTCATTAGTTTGTCTTTAGATTCTCAGATTTAGGGTTAACTCAATAAGCCTTAAACTTTGGGGGCACTTTCCACATGTAACTTGAGCTTTTTATCAGGTAAGAATAGGAACAAGTTTACTACAGTGGGGTCAATATATATAATCTAAGGGGGGTCAATTGACCCTGATGAGAACAATAGAGTCATCCTTGAAATTTTCTGAGATTATTGCCCACTGTTATAAAAGTTCAAACTAATAGATGAATTCACAATTTAATAACTAATTATCCTAACACTGTCATTACTTGATGTAGCGAGGAGTAGAGTTAGATAGATTCTTGTTCCAATCATGATGTAGATGCCATATTAGTACAAATAACAAATCTAGGGAAAATTATTCAATCGATCATAAACCTATTGCACATATGTCAATTCAATCTTAAAATTTTTAGTTTCGTTAATTTAATTCTAAAACATCACATAGAATGCCAACATAGTCATTTCAATCAATTTTTATTAGAAATCACTGACGTGACAATCACATTTATAGATTGATTATGTGAGAACTTCAATCAGCCACGATTTCGTCAAGGAAAAAAAGTAGTAAGACTTTGCGGTGTTTAAGTAATGCAATGTGTTTGTGCGTCAATTGTTTGCTTTACCAAAATTCCATCAACCTCCGATCCTATCCTCCTCAAAGGGTGGGTCCTTAAAATAATGCTAAACTAACCAATAAATCTAATAAAATTAATTGAAAAGCCAACTACCTCACTTAATGAATGATGACAAATATGAAACAACTAATTGACCATTTTGGAGTTCCATCATCTTGAAAATGCATTCACGTGGTCATTTACCAAAAAAAAAAGAGGACTATATATTTATGGTCAAGCCTACAAAAAAGTTAGAAATAAAATGCTTTTTTGGACTTGCATGCGTAGAGATGTGACACGAGGCACCCATCCCCACTTCTAGCGGGACATATTTTACTCATGAAAAATGCATCACCAAACAAATGGTGGGCACGGGTGGGGTCAGTACTAGGGGGGAGCGGTTCTCACTTCCGATTCGATTCCGTCTGGAACCTGAAACCTACCATTAGGTACAGGTTCCTCATTTTTTGGAACTTGAAACCTACCTGTCAGAATTAAAAACCTAGAACTTACCCTATTACAGGTTCCAGTCGGGCCCAAATTCCAACATGTTCTTTTTTTATTTTATTTTATTTTTATTTTTAGATTTGAAAAGTCAAACAATTGATAGTTAGGCTCACAGGATTAGAACAACACGACAACATGCATCATCAAACACTATTCAGAAAACTCTGGGTTGATACCCGCAAGGCTCACATGATTAGGACAACGCGACAACATCCATCATCAACAGTCAGTCTTACAAGACTTCAACCACTCATGCATTTAAAAACCATAGGGCCTGCATAAGCACATCAATCTTAATCCAACAATAAGATAATCGCTCAGAGTTATTGACCCCTATTCTATACAAATCCATCCAGGTACAAGTTGCAAGGCACTTTAGTAAATCACTAGCCCTTTTAGTGTGCAAATTCCTAACACGGCCTATTTACAAGTAAAGGAAAAACAGTTATATCACCTACATAAGGAACTTTATCAGTAGCTCTGTTTCAGCAACTCTCTGCAGCCAAAATAAATGAAAGAGAAATTAGTAAGATCGAAATCTAACATAGTGCTCATTATTCTTCAAGTTGATGTGAAGCATATGTCATCTATATATTAAGCAGTTGAATCCAGCCTATAGATTTGGCATTGCACTTAGAAAGCATTTACTCATATCTGACTAAACTTGCACTTGAAAAAAGCTTCATCAAAAAGCATTAGAGCAATTTATGGATAATAAAAATGCCTCCCAATAATTGAAGCTTTAACTACCAAATTATGTACACTCGACAAGATGTAAATTTTATAGACAATACCTTTCCCTCTTAATTTCCTCCGAGTAAATAATTCACGACACCAAAGTCAGCTGCAGAGATGTATACGAATCTTTTTACACCCGCAAGAGATATAGGTCACAACCATACCATCGTATACAAATACAATTCCCCGAAGGAATATCATGAATGAACCAAATCAATTTCAAACAATACCTCAACAATAGTGCCAACTAATTAAGGGAGTTGCTTATTGAGCTTAATCTTCTCTTTATTCTCCTTTATCTTCTCCTTATACGACTCTAGCTCCGAATTCGTCCTCTATAGCTCCTCCTGCCATCACAAAACAAAAAAACAAACGAAATCTCATCAAAGCCCCCATCGATGCACGGACCTCAAATTAAGATTCAAAAGAAACCCTCGCGCATGAGCCAAAGCATAGGAGCCCCCAACGACAAGTATGAGATAGCTAGTATAAGCACCTAGAGAGGGGTGAATAGGTGTAAAAACAATTTCTCGAGATACGACAGCGATACTAGGCAGACGATAGAAAGGAAATTCTCTTTTGATTAACAAAATGAATTACGATCAAAGTAAAGTAAAGAGTAGGGAAGAGAAAATTAAACACAAAGTTTATAGTGGTTCGGCTTATTCCAAGCCTACGTCCACTCTTCTGCACTGACAGCCCACCGGCTAAATTTCACTATGAACAAAAGAGATGTTACAGCACAGTTATTCTTTGATTCCACATTGTAGATATTCTACCACACTTCATCAAGGTTTCTCACGAATATGAACACTCTTTTGCGTACAAGATTTCGCTCAAATGAATTGACTAAAAATAAGGAGTTTCAGACTTTGGAATTCGTCTATCGTGCACACACTCGAACAACTAGAACGTCTTCCTTATATACTCCTTTATGCCATCATACCCGTTGGCACTTACTAAAGGAATTCCTCCAATCTACCCATTGGACGGAATCAATTAGGAAGATCATTCGAGCTATAAAAGGAACATGTCGATAGCCCATCAATCATATTCGCCCATACAATCAGGATCTCGGTTTCCATAAGTAGAACCTTCCAAGAATATTTCGCCAATCATCGGATCCTTAATCTCCGAATCAATCATGATAAAATAAAGGATTCTGTTATGTTATATCTAGCCAAGAGATCTTTTCTAGTCGATAAAGTCACATCCTTAATGAAATATCCAGTTCTGGATAGCCTTTCTTCAACGGATTAGAAACTGTCAATGAGAATAGACTTTGAGTCTTGAGTCTGGCTGTCCAGAGGTCTTCGACTTTAAATAGCGAGTCTGCAAACCTTCGAGACTAGACGATGGAAACGTTTTGTCAGTTTCAAAACACTTTAAGAAGATTTCTCCAACAATCTCCCCCTTTTTGATGGTGACAAAACTTTCCTGCAGATTTGGATAACTTTGACCTGCAAAACATTACTCAAACAAATATGCATATCTTATAAAGATAAATGGCTTAATGAATGATAACACTATAATCTGCAACCACGGAAAATAGGTTAGACTTGTATGTTATAAAGCCATCCATAAAATATAAGTAGTCAAATCCAAATCCAAATTCAGTCTTCATCCAGATACAAAAGTAAAGTCAAACATCATAACACTCCAAGTCAAACAATCCAAACGATTAAAAAGTTCAAAGTTTCAAAGTTTCAAATCTTGCATCTCTCCCCCTTTTTGTCAGCATAAAAAGGTTGAGATGAAAATGAAATAGAGTCAAGATTGCTTGGGAACACGAACAAGCTGGAAATCTCCCATTGACTGAACGATTCCTTCCAGCCTTTTCAAGTCTTCCTTCAGTTGTGCAACCTTCTCACCCTTAGCAGTAGCCTGAATCTGAAGAGAAAGGGCTTGGATCTGATCATTCAAGGAACCTAAAGAAGCTTGACCTGCATTCTGCAAATTCTGAACTTCGCATCCCAGAGCATAAATCTGACCTCGCATTTCCAAGAGAACATCCAGAATTCTGCGAAAATCTGCTAAATTATCGGTCTGCGTACTAGCTTCGGCACGTTCTGATGGAGTAAAGGCAGACAATAGCAGATCAGCATAATCACGCAGATTTAGCGATGAAATATCATGTTCTTCCTTAGGAAATTGAGAGGCATAAATGTCTTCTGGATCTGCTGGTGAGCGACTGACTCCCTCACTGGTAGCAGGATATGAGGACATTCCTCTTTTCTCTTGGTCTCCCCCTGTTTCCATGCCTTCATGTGGAGAAGAGTGTTCCTCATGTTCTCCTTCCTCTTGATCTCTTTTCTCTTCTTCTTCTTTTTCAACTCTTTCCTTCTCATCATCTATTTCTTCAGCTTCTCTCTTCTCTGTTTCTTTCTCCTCTGCTTCTTTTTCTTCTCTTTCTTGAGTCCTATGTTCTAAGTCTTTCTCTGGAGCAGAACGGCTCAAGTTCTTTAATGCCATTGCAGAAATGGTGATGTCTTCATCATCATCTTCAACAATGAGAGCTCTTCTTTTCTTGGATGGAGCAACCATGGGCTCCTTCCCTTTTCTTTTTGCTGTAAAAGAGATTTGATGAGTTTTGACAGGAGTCTTCTCCTTGAATTTCTCCAACGCCTTGCTTAGTTCCTTCAGATGCATTTTAGTCACCATTTTCAGTCCTACCACCATATGATCACACGATTGAACACAGAGAATTTATGGAGGCTGAATATTCAGATGTTTGAATAACTTCGTCACAAGACCTGGATAAGGAAGTTGACCCATGTCCTTCACCACTACTCTATACATGTGGAACATAACAGTGTGAGGAAGATAAAACTTTTTCCTAGTGATGATGGCATACATCAACTTTGCCTCTGAACTTGAAACATCAGTCTTGGAAGTTGATTTCGGTCTGAGACAATTGATCACAATCTTGTGAAGTAGAATGTTAAACGCACTCATCCTCAAGTAGGAAATATTTTCCTATGTTCTTCTATCCTTAACAAGTTCCAATGTAGCACGAGCAATAGAAACATTGATCGGTTGATATCTTCCTCTCTCAACCCCTATCACATCCGCCAACATATCCATATCCACCACAAACTCCTGATCTCGGACACTGAAAAAGATTCTATTCGCATCCAAGAAGCTAATATTCGAATAGAAATATGCAGTTAATTCAGCATGGGCTTCTGTGGTGTCAGAACAGAACTCGAAAGTTGAAGAAAACTGAACTTTTTCCTCAAATTGACATTTACAGCATCAAGGAAATCAAAATCCACACTTCTAGGGTTTATCACCCCACGCTTCAACAATTTTGAGTATAGAACCTTATGTTCCTTTGATCTAAACAACTCTCCCCTTTTTTTCTCGAATTTTCGCTGCAACACCTATTCTCGGTTGAAATTGGCTGTACAATTTGTCATTATCATTCCCATCTATCGGATTAAATCCCCCAACACGCGGATCACTTGGGATATTTGCAAGGGTTTCTTCTGCCACCCCTTTAGGACCAATTCCCAAACTTTCCATTTTTCGCAAAAAGATGTACTCGTTCCCATATCCTTTGTCCTTAAGAAACTCATCGACGTAGTTCAATGGAGTACCAGTCTTCTTTAAAGCATGGTAAAGCTTATAAATAAAAGAGGGTCTTTGAATTCTTACAGGATCTGCGTCTTCAACGATTTCTTCCTCTTGTTGATGACCAGCACCCTGTGGACTAGTTGGTGGAGAATGACGCTGCTGAGAATGTTGTGGGCTCTATTGCTAATTTGGAGACCCTTCTTCCTCAGTGGGATCGAAGTGTGTAGGCCCCTCACTCATTCGCCACGGTCCCCTGCTTGCGATTCTCGAAGACTTTTTTGAAGACGCCATCTTTCTCAGTCTTTGAAAGATTCCTTGCTTGACTTTCCTAAGAAAGATGACAACTTTTTCGAAGATTAAACAAGGGAAGAAAACAGAAATGAAAGATCGGTGCTTTCTTAGGGTTTTTGGAGAGTAAAGCGAAGAAGAAACAACAGTGCATAACCAGTTAAAAAGAGGTATACGGAACGTCATAAAGGAAATAAAAAGATGCATGTTCAAAAAATAACTGCCTTTTTCGAGAAAATAGTCATTTCAAAAATAACTTCTTTTCGAAAAGGGAACGTTGCAATAATCACGTCAATTAAAGATAGCAATAATCAAACACGGTTGATAATCGTACCTTTTTCAAGATGAGATTCGAGAGAGAGAATAACTTACAATCAAAGTCTTGTTTGTCTGAGTCTGAGAGTCTCTAGACTTTAACTTCTTCAAACCTCAAAATGTTGAGTCTAGAACGGATAATTTCAAATTGATTTTTCTCCAAAGGCTTTATGAATATATCCGCCAGTTGGTTCTTTGAGTCAACAAACTGAATCGAAACTTCTCCATTTTGAACATGATCTCTAATGAAGTGATGTCGAATCTCTATATGCTTTGCTCTTGAGTGAAGAATTGGATTTTTAGTAAGATTGATTGCACTGGTGTTGTCGCAGTTAATCTCCGTGCATGAATCTTCAATTCCAAAGTCTCTTAACTGTTGTTTTATCCACAGAATTTGTGAACAACAACTTCCAAGAGCTACATACTCTGATTCTGCTGTAGAAAGAGCTACTGTAGTTTGCTTCCTTGAAAACCAAGACGATGTCCTGCCTCCAAGTAGTTGACAGGTACCCGAGGTGCTCTTTCTATCAACTCTGCATCCGGCTAGATCTGCGTCTGAGTATCCAAGAAGAGTAAAGTCTCCCTTTTTAGGATACCAAAGGCCGATGCTTGAAGTTGAAGCAATGTATTTGATAATACGCTTTGCAGCACTTAAATGAGATTCTTTAGGGTCTGCTTGAAATCTGGCACAAATGCAAACACTAAACAAAATGTCAGGTCTAGAAGCAATAAGATAAAGAAGTGACCCAATGATACTCCTGTATAGCTTCTGGTCGACTTTCTTTCCTCCTTCATCTTTGTCTATCTTTAAGGAACTTGACATTGGTATATCAGCCTTTTTGCAATTGTCCAGTCCAAACTTTTTGACGAGATCATTAGCATATTTTTCTTGATGAATAAAAGTTCATTCCTTCAGTTGTTTCATTTGAAGCCCGAGAAAGAAGGTTAACTCACCCATCATGCTCATTTCAAATCCATCCTGCATAGTCTTAGAGAATTTCTTGCACAGACTTTCATTAGGAGATCCAAATATAATATCATCGACATATATTTGAACTAGCACAAAACTTTTTCTTTCTCTTTTGATAAATAGAGTAGTGTCTAATTTACCTTTCACAAAACCGTTTTGAATTAAAAACTTACTCAACCTATCGTACCAAGCTCGAGGTGCTTGTTTTAAACCATATAAGGCCTTTTTGAGTCTGAATACTGAGTCTGGTTTCCTTGGGTCTTCAAACCCGGGTGGTTGTTCCACATAGACTTCCTCATTGATGAATCCATTTAGGAAAGCACTTTTGACGTCCATTTGGAATAACCTGAAATTTTTTATGACAAGCAAATGCAAGTAATAAACGAATTGCTTCTAACCTTGCTACTGGTGCGTAAGTCTCGTCATAGTCTATCCCTTCTTCTTGCGTATATCCCTTGGCCACGAGTCTTGCTTTGTTTCTTATGACTTTTCCTTTCTCGTCCATCTTGTTCCTGAAAACCCATTTAGCACCAATAATAGATTTACCTTTTGGTTTAGGAGTTAACTCCCAAACATCATTAATGTTGAATTGCCTAAGTTCTTCTTGCATAGCTTCAATCCAGCTTTCATCAGTCAAAGCTTCTTCTATACTTTTGGGTTCTATTTCAGAGATAAGAGCCACAGCACTAGACTCTTCGCGCCATTTAGATCTTGTGCGAATTCATTCATTGATGTTGCCAATAATAAGATCTTTGGGATGACTGAACTTATGCTTCCAGTTGCTGGTTAATTTGTCAGATTTATGGTCACTTCCTTCTCTTGAATTTTCAACAGTCACTTGTTGCTGGTCCTTCAAAGTCAGAGCTGCTTCCTGAGATTTAGACTTTGTAGAGTCTTAAGCAGGTTCAGGTTCTTCAAGATGAGTCTGAATAGATTGATTTTGCATAGAATCTTGGAATTTGACATTCATTGATTCCTCCACAGATTAACTCTTCTTGTTATAGACTCCGTAGGCTTTGCTTGAGGTTGAATATCCAAGGAAGATGCCTTCATCTGATTTTTCTTCAAACTTGCCAACTCGATCATTTGCATTTTTCAATATAAAACATTTGCATCCGAACACATGAAAATATGAAACAATAGGCTTCTTTTCTTTGAATAATTCATAGGGGGTTTTTTCTAGAATAGGCCTTAGAAAAACTCTATTGATAATATAACAAGCTGTAGAAACTGCTTCAACCCAAAATCGTGAAGAGATGTTGCTTTCAATTAAAAGAATTCTAGCCATTTCTTGAAGCGATCTATTCTTTCTTTCCACAACTCCATTTTGCTCTGGAGTATATGGAGAGGAGAACACATGCTGAAAACCAGATTCATCACAAAATTTTGTAAAATCTTGATTTTCAAATTCACCTCCATGGTCTGTTCTTATACTTGAAATAACATACCTTTTTTCATTTTGAACATTTTTAGCAAATTTTTCAAAATAAGAGAAGGTTTCAGACTTACTTGCTAGGAAATATACCCAAGTAAATCGTGAGTAGTCATCCACAATTACTAGGCAATATTTCTTACCTCCAATGCTCTGTGTTCTGGTTGGTCCAAAGAGATCCAAATGCATAAGCTGCAGTACACGGTTAGTGGAAACTTGATTTATTGGTTTAAAGGAATTTCTTACTTGTTTTCCCAATATGCATGGTGTACATAGATCAGACTTTTGGTATGATAAATTGGGTAGACCACGAACAAGCTTCTTTGCTGAGATTTTGGCTATCTGTTTCATATTAATGTGCCCAAGCTTTCTGTGCCATAAGCTTGCTTCATCTTGGATTGAGATTAGGTATTACGATTCAGCTGGTTTCACATCCAAGAGGTAGATATTTCCATGTCTTCGACCCATGAATGACTGAGTAGAGTCTTTACTGGTTCCTGAACATATTCCCTCTTGAAAGTAGATTTTGAAACCAGTATCACACAGCTAACTGACACTGAGCAAATTGTAGTTAGGGGTGAGCAACCGGACCGGGTTTACCCGGAACCCGGACCGAACCACCCGAAAAATCGGTCCGGGAACCGGATCCTGGTAGAACCGGTCCGGGAACCGATTTCAATTTTTGGGAACCCGTTAGAACCAGTCCGGTTCCCGGGTCCGAGTGAAGACCCCACCCAGGAACTGGACCTGTTTTGGACCCGGTTTTCAGAAATTACTAAAAAAAATAAAACCCTAACCATTCTGCCCCCTTCTCTCAGTCTCTATTTTCGTGCGATTGCGCCCCCCTCTCTGCTGGCCCCCTTCTCTCAATGGCAGCAGTATTTCTCTCTCAATCTCTCTTCAAGCTCGTAAGATCCTGATCGACCCGAAAGCTGGCCTACTCTGCGCCGTCGAAGCCACAGATCCGCCAAAGTAAGCCCTCTGCCTCCGAAATCCGCCGTCGATTCCATCGATTGTAGTCTTGTTCATTCGGTCGATTGTTGTCAGGGTTCGAAGAACCGGCAGCTTCGAAGTTTTGCGCGTGTTGTCACGAGGGATCCGCGAGGGATGCGTTTGCAGGTGGTTGAGACTCTGGTTCAGCTTATTACTAGGCTCGGTGAGGTGGAAATCCGCAAGGGATGCGACATAGCTTTCATCGTCGAAAGCCATCATATCCGCCAACTTAAGCCCTCCGCCTCCGAAATCCGCCGTTGATTACATCGATTGTCGTCTTGTTCGTTCGGCCGATCGCTGTCCGGGTTCGAAGAACTGGCAACTTCGAAGTTTTGCACGTGTTGTCGTGAGGGATCCACAAGGGATGCGTTTGCAGGTGGTTGAGACTCGAGTTCAGCTTATTACTGGGCTCGGCAAGGTGGAAATCCGCGAGGGATCCGACATAGCAGTATCCTCGGAGCCGAGTTTTCTTTTTAGTCATTTTGCTTAATGATGTTGAGAGAATAAGTGGAAATGGAATCAGTTTTGATATGAAGCTACGACTGTAATATCAAATCCTCGGTTGTCCTTTTTATATAAGGGAATTAGATGGTTGCAAGTCCCTATGAATGTGTGTATTGCTGTTCTTGAATTTGCATACATGGAAGTCTGCTATGATGTATTGTTTTTCACATTCGGATGAAAGAGCTTCCTCTCTGATGTTGTTTCTCTATGTTGTTCCTCTCTGATGCTGTTTCTCTATGTTGGTAAATTAAGTGCATTCTTTTACTAATGTTTAGGTTTGTATTAATAGTGTGCTACACCTTTGTTCACCGCATCTTTGCTGATTCTTTGCCTTTTGCTCAATCGGAAAAGTATGTGTAGAGTGGGCAGCCCTGGTCAGAGGGAAGGAGCAGGATGTATAGGATATTGGACGGTAACAAAACAGGGTCCAGTCAAAACAGGGTGGACCCTAAAATCGGATCAGAAAAAGAGGGTGGTCCGGGTACAGGGTCTAATGCAAACAGGGTCGAGAACAGAGTCCAAAAAAGGGGAACTGGTTATAACAGGGTCGGGTACAGGGTCCAGGTCTGGACCCTACCCACCCTGGACCCGATCACCCCTAATTGTAGTTGAGTCCTTCAACTAAAGAAACATTGCTTATTGTGAGGTTTCCAATCTTTACAGTTCCAAATCCCACTATTCTTTCTTTGCTATTTCCTCCAAATGAGACTTTTCCACCATTCACTTGAACAAGCTTTATGAAGCAATTTGAGTTTCCTGTCATGTTTCTTGAGTATCCACTATCCATATACCATTTTACCTTTTTCTTGAAAGTAATCTGCATTTAAACAAGAAACTCAAACTTTCTTTGGTACCCATATTTTCTTGGGTCCATTGGTGTTAGTATGATATGCGATTTTTGACCATACATTTTTAACAAGTTTCCAAACCATAGGACATTCTTTTTCAAAATGATTTGCACTATTGCACTTTGAGCATCTGAGAGCATTGCGACCTACTGGTTTTACAAAGATCCTTTTAAAATGATTTTTGTAAGCATCTCTTGTGGGTCTTTGTTTGATTCTTTCCTTCACTTTAGGAAAATCAATTAAAGGAATGATTTCAGCAGTTATTCCCAAACCAGATTTGTTGAAATAAGGTTTTTGAATAGAAAGAATGTTTTCCAGTTTTTCAGATCCTATAGAAATTTTTTTAGAAATATTTGAGATATCATTTTTCAATAATGCATTTTCTTTTGAAAGATTATCTTCACTTTCTCTAAGAGAAGAAACATTCATGTCTAAACATTTCACATTTTCTTTCAAAACATTTTCCTGTTGTTTTAGAGCAGAATTTTCTCTTTTGAGTTCGGAAATCTTTTTAAGAGAAGTTTTAAGACTAAACCACAACTTATCAATGTATTTAGAAACTTTAATATGGATTTTGAAGTTACTCACCTCAAATTCACTATATGAATCTGATTCTGTCTCGGAGTTTGAATTTGAATCTGATTGTGCCATTAGACATATATTGGCATAATTATCATCACTTTCTTCACACTCTGTATCACTCAAGGTTTCTGTTTTAAGAGCCTTTCGATACTTTTTAGCTTTTCCTTTCTTTTTCCTCAGAAGAGGACAGTTGGGTCTAATGTGTCCATTTTTCTTACATTCAAAGCAGACTACATCTTTGTTTGATTCATCATCCTCAGCAGACTTAGTCTGTTGGTTTTGAAAACTTTGTTTCTTTGGATTGAATCTTCTTCATTTCCTGTTCAGCTTTCTGAATCTTCTTATCATAAGAGCAAGCTCCTCATCATCCATATCGTCTTCAAAATCTGTAATATCATAATCATCATTGGATTTTAATGCAATGGATTTCTTACCTTTGGGGTCTTCGTCTTCATTGATTCGTTCCACTTCATAAGACTGAAGAGTCCCAACCAACTCATCAACAGATAGTGGCATGATTCTTTGGGTCTCTTTGATTGAGGTCTTTATGTGATTCCAATCCTTGGAGAGTCCACGCAGTAGCTTGTTTACCTCCATGGGATCAGAAATTGGTTGACTTTGATTTTCAAGACCATTCACGGTTTCTGTAAAACGACTAAACATGTCAGTTATAGATTCTCTCGATTTCATTTTGAAGGCTTCGTATTGACCGAGGAGAATGTTGATTTCAGTCTCTTTCACTCGATCAGTTCCTTCATAGGTAATATGTAATCTATCCCAGACTTCTTTAGCTGTAACACAATAAGATATTATGTTATATCAATAGGAGATAAAGCACAATATAAAGAATAAATTGCTTTTGCATCAAAAGCTTGTCTCTTGATTATCTCTTCCTGAGTCATTTCACTAGACTCTACAGTATCTTTTCATCTTTCTGAGATAGGTGCAGCTTTAGGAATGATTCTTTTTTCTACAACGTCCCATTCCAGAGGATCCTTTGATCTTAGGAACGCCTTCATATTGTTTTTCCATATGTTGTAATCATTTCCATCAAAGTAAGGTGGTCTGGTATTGCTTTGCCCTTCTACCAGCCCTTGAGCCAACATACTAGCCATGGATCTTTAACTCTGAAATAAAACACTTCAAACAAAGTGAGTACACAGGCTCTGATACCAATTGAGATAACTAGTATAAGCACCTAGAGGGGGGTGAATAGGTGTAAAAACAATTTCTCGAGATACGACAGCAATACTAGGCAGACGATAGAAAGGAAATTCTCTTTTGATTAACAAAATGAATTACGATCAAAGTAAAATAAAGAATAGGGAAGAGAAAATTAAACACAAGGTTTATAGTGGTTTGGCTTATTCCAAGCCTACGTCCACTCTTCCGCACTGACAGCCCACCGGCTGGATTTCACTATGAACAAAAGAGATGTTATAGCACAGTTCTTCCTTGATTCCACAGTGTAGATATTCTACCACACTTTCTCAAGGTTTTTCACGAATATAAACACTCTTTTGCGTACAAGATTTCGCTCAAATGAATTAACTAAAAACAAGGAGTTTCAGACTTTGGAATTCTTCTATCATGCACACCCTCGAACAACTAAAACGTCTTCCTTATATACTCCTTTATGCCATCATACCCGTTGGCACTTACCAAAGGAATTCCTCCAATCTACCCGTTGGACAGAATCAATTAGGAAGATCATTCGAGCTATAAAAGGAACATGTCGATAGCCCATCAATCATGTTCACCCATACAATCAGGATCTCGGTTTCCATAAGTAGAACATTCCAAGAATATTTCGCCAATCATCGGATCCTTAATCTTCGAATCAATCACGATAAAATAAAGGATTCCGTTATATTATATTCAGCAAAGAGATCTTCTCCAGTCGATAAGATCACATCCTTAATGAAACATCCAGTTCTGGATAGCCTTTCTTCAACGGATTAGAAACTGTCAATGAGAATAGACTTTGAGTCTTGAGTCTGGCTGTCCGGAGGTCTTCAGACTTTAAATAGCAAAGTCTGCAAACCTTTAGACTAGACTGATGGAAACGTTTTCTCAGCTTCAAAACACTTCAAGAAGATTTCTCCAACAAAGTAAACCCGCGCCACGAGCCCTAGCAAATCCAATTGAAGCCATCGACGTCCAAAGAGAGGGACAGATCTTAAGGATGCGAATCTCGTTGTTGAGGAGGCAAAAGCCAGCGCAAGCTTCAAAGCCTCGCGCTTTCGAATTGAGCAAAAAGAATACAACACAAATGCTCAAGAGCTAAAAAAGAACGATGCAGAGAGAGAGAGAGAGAGAGCGCTTATGGTCTCTACCGCCGCGAATGCCACCTCTAGTGGGATGATACATGGTTCTGGCGAGGTCCTCCGAGCCAACGAAGATGGGCATGCAGTCGTCTTCTTTGTCGGCTTCTCATAAACGAGCTTTACCCGGAGATGTAGGTCTTACCGGAGAGGAACTCGTCGAGGGACTTCCTAATGTGAACTAAATTAATTGATATTGTAATTTACTGTTTTTAGGGTTACCGTAAAACAGAGTTGGTCTAAGGTGAGATAAAATGTTTTTTTAATTAGTCTAATATGGGCTGGCTAGTGTGGGCCGAGTTGAGCTTGGCCCGTAATAAGGGGGACTGGCTGGAAACTCTATAAATAGTGCTCAAGTCTCTCCTCTAACCCTAATTCTCACATGTATCCTCACCTAAGGGGCGTTTACCTAACGCTAAACATGAGGGGGGGCCACCTCATTGAGCTAGTGATATGGAGGGCAATAGAGGAGAAGGACTTGATGCGTGGATCCCCTTGATATATGTGGGTAATCATTTTTCTGCTTCCGCTTTATGTTTGATGGATCCCAAAACAGGTGCGTTAATCTTTCTACTCAATTATGCATGTTCTTGTTCTGGTTATTGAGATCTTGGGGTTGCGCAATTTGCGTCCAACATGTGGTATCAGAGCAACCATAACCCTATAACTCGAACGCAATTGGTTTTGCCCTAATTTGTACGGATTTACCATAATTTGTACGGATCTACCATAATTTGTATGGATTAACCCTAATTGGTACTGATCTTGCCATAATTTGTGATTTTCGAGACTTTTTGTTCAATAAAAATTAAATTAAATCACAAATTTGGATTGGGGGAGACGAGACAAGCAAGAGGGTCGGCGGCGCGTCGCCAGGGGATGCCGCACGCGCCCCCACGTGCGCCACGCACCGCCTGGGCGTCGAACGCGCGCCACGCGTGAGCCCCACGCGCCGCGCACTCAGGCGGTGCGTGCAGGCGCGTGGGGGCTTATTTTGTCGCATGGTTGGCGGCGTTGGACTCGTATGGTGATTTCCTATCTTATGGTATATTTATTTTATATTTTTGGTGGTTTTATTGACGTAAAATTGCATATGGAACCCTAAATACGTGTATTTTAAATGAATTTTTGCGTATTTTTCCTTGTATTTTTCTGTGATTTTGGAAATACAAGTGTTGGATTATAGGTATATTATCACATAATCATTATAAATGTGTGATTCATCAATAAAAAATCAAACTTTATTGTGAACTGAAGCTAGCTTAATGAGATACAACCATTATGGAATAGTAATTGAGCTATGTATTGAGCTGATGAGAAACAATAAAGATTATGAAACTTTTGTTGTTCATGCATACTCCTTGACACGCTGGTAATCTTTGAATGATGGATGTCTTAAGGACTCGTGACCAAACTGATGTACTGATTAACACATCTGCTGAATGTGGGTAATGCATGTCAATTAAGTTACTGCATATTGTACATGAACTCATCTGGTCATTTGTTAATGTCTATCAAGTTGAATATATTTTATGGTTGAGTATGACAACATTTATGCAGAGCAATAGTATCTACTGTTAAATTTTAGATATTTGGTTCTCTGGTTTGACTCAATTAATAGGCCACTGGTTGAAGTAATGATATTTGTTACCTAAAATTGATTAATAAATAAGTTGTTGGCCTTAGAGTCATTTTTGCCTTATGAACTCATGAGTGATAATGGATCAGCTGTCAAGCTTGTCGATTTGGTGTACCCTATATTACTATTGATGTTAATTTGTGAGAGATATTATAGATCAGCATTCTTTTTATGTTGTTCTGGTAATATGTAATTGGGGTGCATAAGATGTTTTATTCTCTGTTATGAGAAGTTTCTTGTGTTACTGTGATCAATATATATATATGATTAATTTTTTATAAATGAATAAAGTAATGTAATTAGCATGATATGTGATTTTGATGATATGGTGCCCCTATCACTAAAGTTAAAATCACATATATATGGTGTATGTGAGGAGTAAAGCTTATATTCCTGGTATGAGAGAATTTCAATGATTCAATTGAGTAGTGACCGCCAAAGTGGCACGCTTGATTGGGTTTGAGAAATTTCGGTCTCGTATGATGATTAGGATGTCTCCTGGTCTAATGCGTAATCATACTCCCAAACGAGGTGATTGTGTATTAGTTCATGGAGAGATACATGATAGTGTGGTGGAGGAGTGACTGATTCTAGTGATTCATATGCCCAAAGGTGATGAATTCACGAAGAATTGGAATATATATATATATATTCTCATAACCCTTATCATGTGGGGAGTGTACAATTGCATGTCATGTATTCTGCCCAAAGGTGATTATGTGATTTTGCATGTAACTCTCTGGATGTGTACTTGTACATCAAGTTACACAATGCTCACATGATGCTAATTATATACTGCTTATTTTTCAGTCACATTTTCTGTAAATGATAATTCCGTCACCATTGAGGTTTTTACTACTTCAAATTTTAAGTTGTGGACATATGATTTGTTGCTTGAGAAAAGAGCAATTGAATTTGATTACTGTCCATGGAGCGTTCCATTCTGGAACACTTGAAAAGAGATTTGCCTGCGAACTACACTACTATAAGATGATAGAAGCCTTAGTTACTTGAAATTATGTCTTGTATGATATTGAAATTATGACACATTTGCAAAGATTGTGTTTAAGTCCTAATGACATATACATCTCGTATATGGTTAAAATGTTGTTTCCGAAAATTTTCTATTTAAGGAAAATAATCGAGATAAAGGTCTTAAAAGGTTGTCAGGTTTAACAGTGGCCATGAGTATTTTGGTAAGTATGACAATGCGAAATAGCTTAAATGGTCATTTGTCAAATACTTGGTAGATTCTAGGGTGGTAATTTAATTACTATACCTGAAAATCCTGACAAAGAGATTTGGCCGAAAGACATAAATGCATCATATTGAACATAGTGATGAGTATGATTAGTAAGACTAATTTATCTGGTCTTTTGTGGGCTGATATTATGAAAGCAATTTTTTCATATACAAAAGGGGTATTGATTTTATGACCCTAAAGAAAGTATAAGAATTATGGAATCACATACTATAAAATTTCTACAGTTTGACGTAATTGTAGAGAATAGCTGTTCTCAGATTATCAAAGATAATAGTATGATGGAGGTTACTATGTTTTTGTCTTTACCTATACAGATAATTATGGAATCTCTTGTACCATAGACTAAACTTGTTGAGGTTCAAGGTACTATTCTTGATATAGTTTATAATGAAATTTCTTAAACCTCTCAAGTGCAGAATGAAGTGGTTGCAGCTTTATTAAGGAGATTTGTTAAGGAAAAACGATCAGTTATACCATCAAACTATATAGTCTATTTGTGAGAGCATGATTATAATATCCACTATATGGTTGATGTAATGACATATTTATAAATGTCGTTTCTTCTTCTCAATCAAGTATGTGATTAAATGCCATAAAATGCGGTATACAATCTATGAAACATCATAGTGTTTGGAAACTAACTTACTTGCCTAAAGATTACAAGTTCATTAGTTGCAAATTGGCGTACAAAATTAAAAGAATTTCAAAGAAAGATTGTGGAATTTAAAGCCAAATTGGTAACTAAAGTTTTCACTCTGAAAGAGGGGTGGATTGTTTATAGTGAAGAAATAAATATTTCTTTCTAGCATTTTTAAAGATTCTTTCAGAGTGAATGTGGCATTAATAATTTATTTTGATATGGAGTTACGTCAAATAGATACAAAATCTATATAGTGCAACTGGATAATTTTGCAGCAGATTTAAGTAAACTTATATGTAGACTGAAAAGTTCTAATTCATGGTCAGTTTCCAAACAATATTATTAAAGTTTCATAGTGTTATTATTTTGTTCCATTGAGAACAAAGTAATTCAATATACTGCAAGGTTACTGGGAGGAAATTTATTTTTTCTCATACTTTATGTACATAATATTTTGCTTATAAGTTGTAACCTTGAGACATCTTATATCCTTTATACTAAGGTCTGTAATGATTGTTTTTGCGATATTATATTAGATTTTCTCGGATGACATTTGCTGATTGTATATTGAAAATATTCAATATACATCATTGCAAGCCAGGAATTACTCCTGTTGTTAAGGGTGATGGACTAAATCTATCACATTGTCCTTATTTAAATATTGAGAAAATCAAATTAAATGGTGTACCTTGTGTCAGTGCACTTAAAAGTATAATGTATGCTCGAATTTGCACTAGACTAAATGTTGTCTTTGTGACGGGACTTCTAGGCAGATATCGGTCAAATCCAGGACATGATCACTGGGTTGCTGTCAAGAAGGTTTAAAGGTACTTAAAGAAGACAAGAGATTATATGATAATTTATAACCATGTTCAATTCTTGCAATTAGTAGGGTATTTAGATGTAAACTTTGATGGTTGTTCTGATGACATGCAATCAATAACATAATACATATTTATGTTAACAGTAAGTGCAGTAAATAAAGTTTTATGTCATCTTCTACTATGTAAGCAGTGTTAGTAACATTCTTTTAGGCTGTTACTTGGGCTTTTAGGCTCCAAAACCTCATGATGGAATTGATCGTTTTAACTTGATGGATAGACCCATACGGTTGTATTGAGATAACAAATTTGTAGTATTATTTATTTACTACAGAGGTCTCAAGGGATCTAAATATATGGTGGTCAGATATTTTTGACCATAAAGAAACAATACAGAAATGTGACTTATAATATAACATATTTTCATAGATGATGTGGTTACAGATCCACTAACTAAAGGCCTACGCCCATGTGTATTTTAGTAACATATCGTTAACATGGGCCTAGGAGTATCTTCGGATACTGTTGTTTAGTGGGAGCTATTTTGGCTTTACTCGATAAAGTTCACATCGTGTTCGTTACACTTAGTAACGGTTTGATATGTATTAACTTTTGCATTCAATAAAATATTTTAAATGTGTTGTTATTATGTTGAATACATATTGATAAAGTCTCAAGGGATTGTATAGACCTTGAGTGAAGGCTAGGGGCATTTGGGCATTCGGTTATTAGCCTTGTGCATATGTCTTGTGATACATAAAGAAAGGTTAACCATAAGGACAAGACATATGTGGGTTCATTGGAACCATAAAGCATTCTCTTGTGGCACAAGTTTTTGTGACACCTAAGGTAAGAGAATGGTGACTGACAAATGGGATCTCTCTATGAGAGACGTTATCCATTTGACACACTACTATATTGAATCCATATCAATAAAGTTGAGAACATTCGTGACCATGGAAGGCTTTGTGTGTATACATGCAGTTACCGCCATGATTCGGTGTTTAAGACTTTATGGGATAGGATTGACTATTAAGAATTATCTCTGAACCAAATGTGCGCACATACGGTACGGTTTCAATTAATATAGTCCAAGTGGGAGAATGTAAGAGTTTTCCTAATGTGGACTAAATTAATTGATATTATAATTTATTGTTTTTATGGTTACCGTAAAACAGGGTTGGTCTAAGGTGAGATATAAGGTTTCTTAATTAGTCTAATATGGGCTGGCTAGTGTGGGCCGAGTTGAGCCTAGCCCGTAATGAGGGGGACTGGCTGAAACTCTATAAATAGTGCTCAAGTCTCTCCTCTAACCCTAATTCTCACATGTATCCTCACCTAAGGGGCGTTTACCTAACGCTAAATGTGAGGGGGGGCCGCCTCATTGAGCCAGTGATACGGAGGGTAATAGAGGAGAAGGACTTGATGCGTGGATCCCCTTGATATATGTGGGTAATCCTTTTTCTGCTTCTGCTTTATGTTTGATAGATCCCAAAACAGGTGCGTTAATCTTTCTACTCAATTATGCATGTTCTTGTTCTGGTTATGGAGATCTTGGGGCTGCGCAATTTGCGTCCAACAAGCTTTACCTGGAGATGTAGGTCTTGCCGGAGAGGAACTCGTCGAGGGACTTGAGGCCCGACTCCATGTGGAGATTTGTCAAGGAACTCGTCGAGGGCGAGCACTAAGCATAGTGAGCAGCGTCGGGCAGAGACAAAGAATTGTGAAGCGTGAAGTGAAAGTGAGAATGAGACTAGGGTAAATTAATTTAGGGCTTTTCTTTTAACCTAACCAGTTCTGATTCCAGAATCGAGAACTCGAACCGGTCTCTTAAGAACCGGGAACCGAACCGGACCCTCCAGTTCGACTCTCCAATTCCCGGTTCTACTCGGGAACCACGCTCACCCCTAGTCAGTACTAGCCCCAATCTATTAATCCCCCGGTGTGTTTATGATACAAATACATATTGCTATATATTAATTCCAAGCTATATATTAAAGTGTAGATTGTTATATTATACAACCCATTATATTTTATTATGCACTCAATTCATGACTAAAGTAAAATAAACAAGACATGTTATAAAGCAAAGAATACAAACAAGTTAATATAAATAAGTTGACTCACCTAGCATGATATTGGTTTTTTTTTTTATAATTACCAAATATTAATAAATTGAAAGTAGCATATTTCATAACTGTTATTAAAAAAAACTCTTACAATTATTTAATTCTATTAACTTATTTTATGAAATTTGTTGAACTTTTTCCCACGAGGGTTGCAAACTTGCAAGGCTCAAAAGAGCAAGGACGAGCCGTGAGCGAGCAAGAAAGAAGTTGAGTTGAGAGAGAGAGAGAGAGAGAGAGAGAGAGAGAGAGAGAGGGGCAGAGTCATAAAGTGTCTGAGCAAGATTGTTGAGAATTGAGAACAGAGAAAAGAGAAATAAAGAAAAAGATGCCAAAAAAAAAAAAAAAAATTAGGGTTTCTAGGTTTTATGAAACCGGTTCCTAGGTACTTTTTCACTTGGAACCGGGAGCTAGACCAATTCTAAAAAATTGGAATTGAGAACTAGACCGAATCCAATAGAACCAAGAACTTGAGCTGTTTTAGGGCAATTCTGTCTATTTCCAAATAGAACTAATTCTTTACACAACCTTACTATTTATTGTTAGTACTCTCACCACTTCGCAACTCATTTATGTCACTCATGGATACAATTCTATTTTGTGGACACGAATCAGGGTGGTGTAACACGTATCTATCATTATTTTCTACATCACGTTCAATTAAATTGCTAGTGATATCTAAAGTCAAGTAGACTATTAAAATATTGTAAAAATAATGTCCAATCAAAACTTCCCCATGGAGAGTCTTAGACATTTAGCATCCCCACGTTGCGTTTGTTTAGTAGATAATGAATAATTTAAAAAGTAACTTTTCAAAAATAATTGTTTGTATTACTTATAAAATGAACGAACAAAAAGATTTTCATTGGTAAAAAATGTTTAGACGAAAATTGTTATAAATAATGTAATATTTTTCATTAACTAATTATTTCAAGTGATACAAGTAATTATTTTTAGCAAAATGTTTCCTAAATGTCTATTTTTCACGAAACAAATGGAGCCTCAGTGGTTTGAACTTTTCAGATAGTAACACCTCTAACAGTGAGTTCAAACATATCAAAAATGATCTCCAATCAAATCTTTCCATACCACCTAGACATGGTGTTTTAGTGGATCAAATATGCTCATATCAAGATAATTGTGCAAATATTTCTAATTAGCTCTATATTGTCAATTTAATTTTAAAATTTTTAATTTGACCAATTCAATTATGAATTGTATGACGATTTACCAATGTAGTCTTTATATTCAATTTTAGCCAATAAGTGCTTATGTGAATGTCAGTCATTTTATGTAGTACAATCGATGTTAATGTATACAAATTTTGAAAATTTTCTATTTTTTTTTCTTTTGATAGTGTTGCATATGGTCATGATGCATTTGATTTATATGAGCTATGGTACATCTATAATCATTTAACAATTCATTCCTCAAGCTACGTTTGTTTGTTTGAATTTCTAACCATGATAATGATAGATAGGATATGACATGAAATATAGGGATTTTGCTATAATACATACATTGTTTTGTGAATAGTAATAATAAAACTGGATATTTTCATATCGTATCATTCCGTTGTTTGGTATGAACTATATATTAGTGTAAATGAACCTAAAAATATATAAATGAAGAGGGTAAAAATTTCTCATAACACTTTTGCCTACTTCATTTTTGTTTTATTTTCTATTATATTCCCTCTCTTTTTTTTTTATTTCTTTCCTTTTTTATTCCTTTTTCCCCATCCATCATGCTTTAATAAAATTTTACTAAATAGTGAACTATACTAATATACCAAAAATATGTAATAAAAATAATTACTAAATATACATATTGAATATATATTATAGGATAAAAATAAATTCGAATATACAAATAAAAAAGAAAATTGTTGTTTTATGTTAGTTTGAACTTTTTTTTATTAGAATCTAAATTTCATTTCAATTTTATTTTTTCAAGAAGTTTTTTATTCGAGAAAATAGCTTTATACAATTAATATTAGAAATCATATCTAAAATTATTCCACCTCCCTTATAGAAAGTTTTATCCGGGTCAATTTCCTTTTATAGCTAACTTTATCTTGTCTTGGGTAAGAGCTGAATATAAGATGGAATGGATCTCATTATATCCTGAATTTTTGTCCTAATTAGAGGTTAGTTAATCTTTGGATAGCAAAATAACAAACCCATCTTTGTCATTGTTGACATACTTTTTAAGTTTTTATAATTGTTTATGAACCTGCTATAAAACACACGAAATCACGACGGGGTCATGATCTGAGCATGGCACATGAAGAAGCTACAGAAAGTCCCCATGAAAGCAATAATGGCAAATTGCAGCTAATGGTCGAAAGAACTCCACGCCAATGACCATGTTGATTGATTTGATTCCAGCGTACCCGGGCCAGAAAACTTATTACTGTTCGTCTGTTGTCGTTTTGCCTAGAACAAAAGTAGGACAACCGCACCGTGTCTAACTATGCTCCTTCTGAATTTTAATTGCTTGAGACCATTGCGTTAATCTCGGCAATAATCGTGGAAACCGTAGCCGTTGTTGGTGGGGGTAAAAAAGTATCTGCGAGGCTATAGTCTCCCGTGAACTAAATTTTTTTAAAGAAAGATAGTCACAAAGTGCATGTCTTTATTCTCAGTCGAGTTTATCCTTAGAGAAAAAATGAACCGGTGCAGATAGAGCAGGTGTCTTTGTGTTGGGTTTCGACCTCTAGGAGATTTTCTCCAAAATAACTTACCGAAGTTCTGCCGCATGTTTTCGACAATTAATATCAAAGTTAAAATAAGATATTGCCCGACACACGATATGCATAGATGTTTAGTTTATATCTAGCAAAGGAATTTGAACATCTTCATAAAACACCGATAAGGATTGCCATCGTTATCCGGTACGATTGAAAAGATCATGGATAAGGGAGACATGGAGGTGTAAGTAACACATCCTGGATGCAGTTGCCACGCATCACTAGTCCTTTTGAGACTACTAATAGGGTTGCCAATTCTTTATATCTTTGGGTCCATTGCTTGTGTAAGTTTGTGTTATTACAAAATGTTTCAATATGCTTATAAGTGCATTTCATAAAAAATGAACAAAAATATGTCGATTTGTTGGTTTCAAGCTGTTACGTTGTATTGGGATTTCTTGATAAATTCATGTCCTATTCGTGCCGTGTTCTTATATTGTGTTAGGAATGGCCCCTTTGACTACAAATATTATCATTAACAACAATGTGTATTGCAGTGCAAAGGATGAAGATGGAGAATCAAATAAATTGAGTAGAGGGGTACAAATCTAAGAAAAGAAGCTTACGAGCGAGGGGAAATGCATTGAGTTGCATGTGTCGATGAGTCATGGATAGAGAATCCACATCAAAGTGAAAAATTAAATATATGAATGAGTCCGTTTGGGTTTTCATTGAGATATCTTATAAGGATAAGGTGGTGATGATTTATTAGTTGAGATATCACTAAGTAAACTATGATCACGCTTGTCGCCAAGTAAAAAACTATTATTACAAAGTGAACAAGTTCACCATTAGAGGGAAAGTTCAAGGTAATGCTCGGGTTTTCTTTCAAGACCATACTAAGCTCATGCATTGGGTTTATTTATTTAATATACAATGTATACTAATGTGTCAGAATTCTCTATTTTTTTAGAAACGACGTGTTGGTGTGTCATGTCGTGTCGTATTGTGTCGCATGTTACATGTTAGTGTCGATTCTACTTAAATTATAGAATAAAAAGAAATTCAAATATATATAAGAAAATTGTTGTTTTGTGTTATTCGGAACTTTCTTTATATGAGAATCTAAATTTCATTTCAAATTTATTTTTTAAGAAGGTTTTTATTCGAGAAAAAAAATTTATACAATTGATATTAAAAATTTTATCTACCTTTATCTCACATCTTTCATAGAAATTTTTATCCAAGCCAATTCCCTTTGGCTATGTTTGGTAAACTAGATTTTTAATCAGGATATGACTGGATAAGATATGATAAAAAATCCATGGAATTTTGTTATATCCTATCAATTGTTTGGTGATTGTAGCAATAAAGTCGAATATATACACATCATATATATTGGTGTTAATGGTATATTAATATAAATGAATGAAAAAATTTACAAACAAATATAGTAAAAAGCTCTTGTGACCCTTTTGTCTACTTTATTAATATTTTATTTTCCTTTCTTAATTTATTTTTTATTTCTTTCTTTCCCTTCCATCGTTCTCTAATAAAACTTTATTAAATAGAAAACTATACTAATAGACCTAAAATACTAAAACACCTAAAATATGTTATAAATATATATTTATATATTGAATTTATATTATAAGATAAAATTAAATTCAAATATATAAATATAAATAAGATTAAATTAAAAACTAAAATTTTATTTTGAACTTCTTATATTAAAATTCAAATATTATTTATATCGAAATATAATTTTAAATTTGTTAATTTAAGAAGTTTGTTATTTGAGCAAAATAGCTTTCTTATTTTGGATATTAAAAATCATATCCACATTTATTCTACATATTACATGGGATAATTTTATTCAGCATATATCTTATTTATATGCAACTTTATCCTATCTTGAACATGTACCAAATGCGGAATATGATAAATTTTGTCATATCCTGAATTTTATTCAGATCATTAAATGTATCCTTTTATATCTAACTTAACTTTGTCTTGGGTAAGAGCTGAATACAAGATGGAATGAATTTCATTATATCTTGAATTTTGTCTTGATTAGAAGGTAGTTAATCTTTGAATAGCAAAATAACGAATCCATCTTTGTCATTGTTGACAGATTTTTTGAAGTTTTTAATTGTTTATGAACCTGCCATAAAACGTACGAAATCATGACGGGGTCATGATCTGAGCATGGCACATGAAGAAGCTATAGAAGCCCCCCATGAAAGCACAAATGGCAAATTGCATTTATGGTTGAAAGAACTCCACGCCAATGGGCATGTTGACTGATTTGATTTGAGCGCACCCGGCCAGAAAGCTGATCACTGTTCGTTTATTGTCGTTTTGCTCTGAACAAAAGTGAGACATCTGGACTGTGTTTAACTGTGTTCCTTCTGAATTTTAATTGCTCGAGACCATTGCGTTAATCTCGGCAATAATCGTGGAAACTGTAGCCGTTATCGCCGCCCGGGGGTGGGGTGGGTGGCGATGGTATCTGCAAGGCTATAGTCTGCCGTGCACTAATTTTTTTGAAGAAAGATAGTCACAAAGTCCATAACTTTATTCTCAATCGAGTTTTTCCATAGAGAAAAAGAAAAGAACTAGTGCATGATAGAGCGTCGACCTCTTAAAGATTTTGTCGAAGATAACTTACCGAAGTTCTGCTGCATGTTTTCTGTGATAGCCCAAGTGATGGTGCGCAGGGAGGAGAGATGGCGGTGCGTCCGCACCTTGCTCTCCAGACGTGCGCAAAGAAGGGAAGGGGAAGGGGTCTCTCTAGTCCCACATCACTTGGGAGAATCATGGGCTAATTTATAAAGGTTTGAGTCCCTCTACTCTGTATAACACGTTTTAAAGCTATAAAGACTTAGTATCCAATGTGGACAATATTACACAGTGGGGCCCGAGTCGTTTCAAATGGTATCAAAGCCAACTCCCGATCGCGTGTCCGACCGCATATGGGGCCACTCACTTTCCACCCCAAGCGATAGTGTGCGGGGAAGGGAGTCCCACATTTCTTAGGGAGAGCAGACAATATCAATAGATATTTAGTTTATATCTAAAAAGGAATTTGAACATCTTCATAAATGACCGATTAAAATTGTCATCATTATCCGGTACGGATGAAAAGATCATAGATGAGGGAGACGTGAAGGTGTAAGTAACTATGTAGCACGGACACTCTCCGGAAGCCTTCGTGTCGTGTCTGACACGCTCCGACACGCGGTCAACGAGTGTCGAAAAATCCGACACGTGGTCAACTCTTTCCGACACGCTTCGACATGCGAGTCCAAAATTCCAACACGTGATTCCGACACGCACGGGGTCAATTTTAAAAATTTCTAATACTTGATGGGTCAAAATATAAATATACACAAAATAAGTAATAAAAGAAGTAATAAAATTGTATAAATATACATGCACGGGGTCAATTTTTTTTTTTCAGTTTTGTTTTTTTAGAATTTTTTTATTTTTTAAAAAAGTCTTTTACTATGAAAGAAGTAATAAAAAAAATGCTATATATGATAAATAAATAAATTTAATAATATCATTTCAGCATTTTTCTTTAAACAATGTTTTTTTCCTCTAAGTTTTGTATTATTGTAACAAATTAAAATAATGAATAATATTATTTAATATTTTTCGTGTAAATTAATTCTAGGCTATTTTTATTATTATTTATTTATGTATTTATATATAAAAATATATTTAATATATAACGTGTCGGAACATGTCGAAATTCTCGACTTTTAAGAAATGACGTGTCAGTATGTCGTGTCGTGTCGTGTCGCGTGTCGCGTGTCCGTGTCGGTGCTACATAAGTAAGTAACATGTCCTGGATGTAGTTGCCGCGCGTCACAAGTTAGTTCATGTGAGACTACTAGTAGGTTTGCCTATTCTTTATATTTTTGGGTCCATTGCTTGTGTAAGTTTGTGTTATTACAAAATATTTCAATATGCTTATAAGTTCTTTTCATAAAAAATGAAAAAAAAATAATATGTTGATTTGTGTCGGTTTCAAGCTCAGTTGTGCCTTGTCACGTTGTATTAGGATTTCTCAATAAATTCATGTCCCATTCGTGCCGTGTTCCTATATTGCATTAGGAATTGCCACCTATGACTACAAATATTGTCATCAACAATAATGTGTTTTGCAGTGCAAAGGATGAAGATGGAGACTCGGGTTGAGATAAATTGAGCAGAATGCTTAGATTAGGGGGGTACAAATCTAAGAAAAGAAGCTCACGAGTGAGGGGAAATATATTGAGGTGCATGTGTCGGTGAGTCATGGATAGAGAATCCACATCAAAGTAAAATATTAGTTATGTTAATGAGTCCGTTTGGGTTTTCACTAAGATATCTTATAAGGATGAAGTGATGACGATATATTAATTGAAAAATCACTAAGTGAACTATGATCACACTCGCGGCCAAATAAAAAACTATGATTGCAAAGTAAAAAGTTCACTATTAGAGGAAAGTTCAAGGCAAGGCTGCGGTTTTCTTTCAAGACCATACGCTCATGCACTGTTTTTTTTTTTTTTTTTTTTTTTGACCACCGAATTAGCAATGAAATATATTTAAAAAATTTTGGTATGTTTGCATGATTATTTATATCCAGCATCATCAATATCGATTCCTCAAATAAAAATTTGGCGCTTTACACATCATGCAACGAAAAAGTTAGACTTGAAATAAGTCAGTAAGGTTGGAATCCTTATGAACCGATAAGTACCTACAAGGGAACAATATCGAAAAAGTCCCAAAATTATTACATTAGTAACAATTCTATTATAAACCTTTTGAATTTGGAGAAATTTAATGTTAAACATTTTCATATTTATACAAATTCAGTCATCCGATCAATTTAGGCTAAAAATCAATTCAGTGAATGCCGGCTATTCTACTTTATTGATGCTAATGTAGACATTTTATAATGATATTTTAATAATTTTTGCATTTTTTTCTTTTCTTTCATTTTTATTTTTTTTATTTCATTTTGGCTGGTGCAATGACAATGGCCTCACCTAGAGCCATCGTGGCCTCGCCAATTTGTGATCAAGGTTGTAAAGGCCCTTGCCTAGGGTCTTCGTGGCCCAACTGGCTTCGGGCAAGGCAACCCTTAAGGCCCTCGCTTGCTAAAATGAAGGGAAAGAGAAAGAAAAAATAAAATAAAAATAAAAATAAAAACACAAAATTATTAAAAAATAAAAAATATATATCATTAAAAAAATGTCTATATTGGCACTAACCATGCCATGTGAAAGGATGGATTGAATTGATAACAATGTGAAAGGATTTGGGAATAAATTTGTCTAATTGAAAGGTTTAAAGCTAAATTGGGATCAATTTAAATGGTGTGTTTGGTAACAAATCTATTCCAATGAACAATTTTTTAATAGAAATAGTTTTTTCTATTTTTGTTCCTAGGACCAATTTTTTAGCATAAGAATGCCCTTGGTAACTACAAAAAAAATTTCTATTCTAGGAATAGAAATGTGTTTGGTAAACTCGTATAATTTTGTTGTTTCTCTTAATTTTTTTATTTTTTGTTTTTCCTTTTTTTCTTCTTTCTCCTTTGTGGCCAGTTGTCGACCACGGCGGCGGCCAGCAACTAGTTGGGTGAGGTCCAACGAGCTCGCCGGACCCTCACCATGCCACCATGAGGGCCGACAAGCTCGTTGAAGCCTCACCAAGCCATCGCAAGGCTTGGCCTCGCCAGATCTGGGCGAGGCCAAGCCTCGCCAGGCCATCGGTGAGGCTCAACCTTGCCCAGACGATGCGAGGTCAGCCTCACCCTGACTTGGCGAGGTTGAGCCTCACGCCAGCCAGCGAGGCTCAACCTCACCCAAATAGCGAGAGGTCGGCCTCACCTTGGCTAGGCGAGCTCAAGCTACCCAAATCTGGCAAGGCCGAACCTTGCGCCGGCCGACAAGGCGAGGTCGAGCCTCGCCCAACCATGGCGAGGCTTGGCATCATTAGGGGCGGTGACATTCCGACGAGGTCACCGGCCCTCA
Organism: Eucalyptus cladocalyx; assembly: GCA_017140615.1. Taxonomy (NCBI): domain Eukaryota; kingdom Viridiplantae; phylum Streptophyta; class Magnoliopsida; order Myrtales; family Myrtaceae; genus Eucalyptus; species Eucalyptus cladocalyx. The sequence continues at coordinate 22,890,215 of CM029523.1, read as the reverse complement.
TTAGTCGGTCAACGGCCAAAAGGAAGAAGAATGAAAGAAAAAAGAAGAGAGAAAAATTGTTTCTCGGAATTGTTCCCGGGAACAAGAAGCAACTTTTTTCTACTTTTTTTTATGTTCCAAATTTGTTCCCGGGAACAAAAGTTTTACTAAACACGTTTTTGTTCTTTTTTTGTTCTCCAAAATAAAAGAATGGAAATTTTTATTTCGGGGAACAGAAACATTTTTTTGTCAAACATAGCCTAAAATGATTAGGACTAAATTGATCTATTGAAATGTGTAGGACTAATTGATACCAAAGTAAGAGGCATATAACTTTTTGAGTACTTCTCTTTTACCTATACATATATTTTATGGACATAAGACGACGAAGGTTTATTGATCAGAATTACACCTTCATGATTGTTTTTCACTATAACTATAGCTATTTTACTGACAGAGGTTTCGGCAAGCCATCTTAGGGTCCAATAATTCTTGAATTGTACATCATCCACTTAACGAAAAATAATCTTAGAAAGTGTTTAAACATATGGTATGGTGTGTATTTTCCAACTAAGGTCTGCTTATTTGGCGATCATCACTTTTCCTAGATCAGATTTTAGCCACAGCAGTCATTCTTATTATAGATAAGAAATTCACGACATTTTCTGGTTATAGTGGGCCACATATTCACTCTCTCTTTTGATGAGATTTTCCAGAATAATGTTGACATATCAATGATTTAGGTGACTGAATGGCAACCACCCCGCGAGGGTCAGATCAAATATTACATCCTATTGATTCTTGCAATTGATAGCCACGGTGACCGCAAGTATAAATAATGCACCAGAAGATGGACTGCTCGCCTCAGAAAGTATCACTTCCAAATTCTCTCTCAATTTTCGAGCTCGTTCAATCAAAAATTCGTTTGCAATGGGGTTAGATATAGTTCAATTTCTAGAAAACAAGACAATACTAGTTACTGGCGCCACCGGTTTCCTAGCCAAGAGTACTCTCTCTCTCTCTCTCTCTCTCTCTCTCTCTCTCTCTCTCCATACCCACACGCACACAGAGCATATATATATATATATACGCGCGCACGTAGATATGTAAGTATAGCATGCACACATGTATGGGAGTTAAAACATACTTCGTTTTCTGTTACTCTTGTAACACCATTGATGCCGACAAGTTTCCATCTTCAATCACCTCGACTGGTGCCTCACGTTCTGCGTGTTGTGTATGTGCTGTCTACTGTCTGCGTACATACAGATTTCAAAGGTGAATGTCTTGATGGAATTCATCGATCGGAAGCTAATAGGAGAATCACTTCAAACCCGGCGATGCAGGAGGGACAGCGTTGAGAGCATTGTTGATGCTCTTGTACTCGAATCTCCACCATATTATTAGAAGGCTTTGTTTGGAAAGAGGGTAACAGGACATTAAAAGTTTCAAACAAAAGGAAAAAGATTATAAGAAGTGGGGGGGGGGGGGGGGGGGGGGTGGGTGGGTGGGGGAATTGAAGTTCAAAATATGGATATCCAGTTACTTAGACGTACTCAATATTCCTAGTTGCAGTCACTATTATAAATCATCTTGTTTTCAGTTGACATGGTTTTGTCTGTATTTATTGTTTTGACATAGTTTTTGTGGAGAAGATACTTCGAATTCAACCAAATGTGAAGAAAATATTCCTCCTTATTAGAGCTACGGATAAACAGTCAGCCGCACATCGGTTACATGAAGAGGTAACAGATTTATGGATAAATGCCAAATTTATGATTGGCATGATAGATTTAGTTATTGTTCTCTATATCTTCGATGGTACTTTACTATAATATCCATCGCTAGTGACAAAACGGTGCTTACCATTTTTAACATGTGTGATGAGAAGTCATCTTATTATTTTTATTTTTTATTTTCTATTTTGCTTGAATAATAGTACTCTGCTACATGTAATTTTATAAAATTTCATTGAGACTTTTTTTACCTAGCAATGAAATAATATTCTGAAACAGGATTACATGCTTTTACTCACTTTTAAAGTTTATAAAGAGTATTTTGACAGGAGAAGTCTCTTTCTAGAGATAATAGAACTTTTTTATTCAAAATTAAGAACACAAATAAAATTGGGGAAATAATAACTCAAATAAATGTTAATAATGCAAAATTAGTGGATAACTTGATGGGAAAAGATTTGCTAAGTTCTTATCTTCACCCAAAAAAAAAAAAAAAAAAGATTTGGTAAGTAAGGCAAATAAAAGTGGTAAATCGTTAGACTAGTTGGTAAGTATAATTGGAGAAAGTAAGTCATATGAAAATGCTATTAATTTCATGGAATAATTGATAAATTTAAGGCATTGATAACAAAATAGGGAATGAAAGTTGGTAAAAGAAAGGAGGAGTTTTTTTATTGTTGGAGCTAAAAGAAATTGTTAAATCTGAAAAGAAACAAATAGGCGTTGGTAACTAACTCGAATAAGAGATGGTGATGCAAACGAGTTGATAACTTCGGCGGAACAAAGTTGGTTATCAATCTTACTGGGGTTGATAATTTCTAAAAAGTCAGTAAGCAGGGCAAATAAAATTGGTGAATCAATAGAAAAGTTGGTATAAATATGAAAAAAAAAATGTATAAACATTAGTGACTAACTAAAGTATGAGTTGTATTTCTTAGCTGGTTAGTAACTTAATGGAAGAAAAGTTGGTAAGTCACACAAAAAGAAATGGTGGTATTTCATGTAATAGTTGGTAAACTTAAGCCGTTAATAAGGAATGTAAGTAAACGTTGGGAGACGATAGGAAAAACTTTTTTGGTCAAAGATAAGAGAAGTTAGTAATTTCCAAAAAAAAAAATCATTGGTAACTAACTCAAATAATAGTTGTTAATGCAAAACTAATTGATAATTAGTTTAATCAAAGAAAAATTGGTTATTTATCATGATTGAGTTCGGTACATTCTAAAAACAATTGGTAAATTTGAAAAGTTGACGAAAAAGGAAACTAAAAGTAGTGACTTTATAATTTTTTTTGATAAATTAGAAAAATAAATAAATTTTTGTAAGGAACTCATATTAGAATTGGTAACCTAAAACAAGTTAATAACATAATTGAAAAAATTGGTAAATCTCCCAGGTAAATATTGGTGATTTTATACAATAGTTGGTGGTCTTGGTAAGAAAGGTAAACAGAATTTTGTTTTAAAAAAAAAATTGTTTTGTTAGAATTAAGAGGAGTTGTTAATTTAAGAAAAGATAAATGTCAATAACTAATTCTAGTTGATGAGGCATACCTAACTAGTAGTATCCGACCAAAAAAAAAAAAAAAAAACTAGTAGTATAATAGGAGAAAAGTTGGTAATAAATTAACTATGGTTGGTAATTTCGAGTTGATTGTTGGTAAGTAAGATAAAAAAAAAAAAAGGTAAGTCCATGAAAAAGTTGGTAAAAATAAAGAGAAAAAAGAACAAAGATAAGTGTTGGTAGCCAACTCAAATGAGGCTTGGTAAACCAAAATTAGTTGTCAACCTTATATAAGGAAAGCTAGTAAGTCACACAAATAAATATTGATAATTTCATATAAGAGTTCACAAATTTAAGGCATTGATGAGAAAGACAAATACAATTAATAAAATATAAGAAAAGTTGGTAATTTGCATACCATCACAAAGAGTAGGTAGTTTTATAAAAATATGGATTAGTTACCGACAAGTTATTGGGAAATTAGTGAGCAGTAACTCTTTTTCCAATATTTGCTTGATACTTATAGACTCTTTTTACAAATTTATCAGTATGGAGAAAATTTTATATTTTTAGGTTCAATTTGTTTCGAAAAAAAAATAGCTGATTTGAAAAATATCTTATTAAAAATGGTTGCTTGTATTGTCTACAAAATGAATGAATGGTTTTTTTTTTTTCATAATTCATGAAAACATTTAGACATAAAATGTTGTTGATAGTGATAATATTTTCCATTAACTAATTATTTAAGGCAATACAAGCAATCATTTTTAGAAAAATCTTTTTCAAATCATTTATTTTCCGCGAAATAAGTAAAGCCTTAGAGACAGAACAATAGAATAGTCCTCTTCATATACAAATGTATTCACGTTGTCCTCGACCCATACTATTGTAGAAACTTTCAAGGTTTAATTTGAGTTACTTGAAAGATAACTTTTCTTTACATATATAAAACAAAATCTCCACTGTCCATCATCTTAGATTTCTCGCACGATCGGTTTTGTGATATAAGTTGTGCATGTGGTCTAATTTTTGCGTTCAATCTCAAACAGCTCATAGAGAAGAAGTTATTCGCTGTTTTGAAGCAAAGATGGGCACCAAACTTAAGCTCCATGCTCAAGAAGTTACATGCAATACCGGGTGACGTTTCAAGTGAGAATTTGGGAGTGAATGACTCCAATTTGAGGTCTGAGATGTGGAGAGAAATTGATGTCATCATCCATTCGGCTGCAACTGTCACATTTGATGATCGGTACCTTGTCAATCTGCTCAATTTTTTCTGCAATTAATGATTTATATTTAACCAATTTTGTATGCTTTTTTTCTTGCAGGTACGACACTGCATTGGCCATCAATACGTATGGAGCTAAGCATGTCGCAGAATTTGCAACAAGATGCGTCAATATAAAGATGCTACTCCATGTATCAACTGGTAAGTGATTTTCCCATTGCGGTTTTTCTCTATAATTTCCTCATTCTACTACGTTTCGCTCAATATAATTATGTCACAGCAGTTCGTAAACTGATTCAGCGGACTGGTCATATTAGTGTATATCGCATTGACGATATTTTATTTATGATAATCGTACACCTTTCTTTTTCAGCATATGTACGTGGTAAAAACAGCGAAGTTATACCAGAAAAGGCATTTAGCATGGGTGAGACAATAAGTGGGTGGAAAAAACTGGACATCAATGAAGAAAAGTTCTTGTGTGAAGAATTAATTGGTGAGCTTCGAAAAAGGAATGCTTCAGAGGAAGAAATCACCATCGCTTTGAGGAATTTGGGCTTGCACAGGTTTGCTTTGTTTAGATTTTAAGGTGAATAATTAGGTTGATGATCATGCAACTTGACACTGTTATTAAAACCGGATTCTTATTCTTCTATTTTGGAAAGATCTAATAGTCTTAACCAGAATCAAAGTTATTTGGTAATATGTATGAATCTATTTATCAATGAGATATTGGCTTAAAGGACAAGGAAAATAGTTGATGAGTAAAATCGTAAATGCACTTGGCGGATGGGGAAAAATACGTCTTTAAGATTGCCCCGGAGATGGACTTGTCGAGGTGAGCGAAAATTGATCCTGACACCACTTGACTGTCAAACCAAATAAATTTTAAAATGAATTTTCATAAACATAGGAAAATATAATCCTCCTCTCTTATCGGCTCCAAAATAATTGATGCGCAGGGCGAGGCTGCATGGTTGGCCAAACACGTACACTTTGACGAAAGCAATGGGAGAAATGATGATGAGGCATCATCTGAATTCGAATGTATCGCTGGCTGTAGTAAGACCAACCTTCATAACAAGCACTTATGAGGAACCTTTTGCTGGTTGGTTCGAGGGTTTCCCTTTCAGGTTATCCTTCTCAAATCTCCCTCTCGCTTACAAATTTACATAGATTCATTGGTGCTTTTGAAAGCAAAATGGGGAGGAAAATGACTAACATTATCAAACGTTTTGTATAAAATGAAATCAAGCTGTTAACCTTCTGAAATTCGCGCAATCAAGTCTAACCGGTTGGAAAATGGGATTCTTTTAGCAAATTAAACATGTTTGGGCCCATAGAGTTTTGATTAAAAGCCAAAAACTGTTTATTAAGTCTCAAATCGAATCTATAAAAATCAATCAAAATTTCAATTAGCTAATTATAGGCGCCTACAATAATCCATAGGTTCTCTTATATGCAATTTAGTTTTTCCTTTCGTGAATTCGTGGATTAAATTGGAAATTAGATTTTAAAACTCATATGTCTTTTTATACTATTTAGTTTGGACATCAATGAATGAACCTTTCATTTTATTTTGATTCAATTAGAGATAGAAGTGTTGATTTTAGGTTTTCAATTTGATATCAACTTTTACTCAATTTTTCATAGAACTTGAGTTCTATTTCCAATCGATAATCATAATCACACTCTCAATGCAAGAGAAAGACTCATTTTTTTCCATGTTTTCCAGACAATCTTTCCTAATAAGTTTGATAAGTAATTCGATTTTCCAGCAATTGCATATCACTTGTGGAAATGTTAAGACATGATTTTCCAATCCTCAAAAGGCTTAGAGCTTTATTGCACTTGTTGAAATTATAAATCGATCGCACACAATACAAAGTGTTTGGAACTTGTCACGTGATTTTCTTAGATGATAAAGCCATTTAATAGTACTTGTTTGTCGCAAAATTGTTTTAGTTGATTAGTTCTGTATTGTGGGACTTCAGAAGTTCATGATCATATTAGTATACGAAGCAAGTCTCTTTTCTTTCTTTTTTTCTTTTTCTAAATTGCTTTTTTATGGACGATGCACAGAACCCTCGATAACATCGCCATCAATTACGGGCGAGGAAAAATAAACTCCTTCATTGGTGATCCGGACACTATATTGGACGTGGTAATATTTAATTATCAGAGCAATCCTCTTGAGTTTTCAATGCATTGTCGTGCAAAATCAATCATTTAACTATCTCCTGCGTGACTGTATCGCACAGAATGGAAAGTACTTAGTGAAAATGAGGTAGCTAGGATTTTTCACAAAGGAAGGCAAACGTCATATTTCGATAGTCAACCTATACTTTGATTCGCATAACACTTGGTTCACGAATAGTGAATTGTCAAAAGTTTAGGGGTCTACCGCTTGAGGTCAGATTTCCCCATTATAGAAGGCAATTACAAAATGGATTCAATTTCGAATTCTAACTTTCTTCACTAAAAAGAGTCTAGGCTTATGAAGGATATAGAGGTTGAATCATCCTTCCCTGGCGGCCCTAAAATACTAGGTGCAAGCCATTATCTCTCCCTATACGTGTGGCAAGGGGGAAAATGGGAGGAAAAGAGATGAGTTCTTATCAATTATGCCCGTGGTGAGGCAACGAAATCTGTATGACAAATGATGGACTGCATGTTCTCGATTAAAGGTATTACTAGTCAATCGCCCCGAAGATTAGACCTAGTGTATCGCCTAAACCCGAACATTCAACATCGAATTTAGATGGAAATTTTTTAACCTGGTTGGGATTTCTCATATAAGCATATTGTCCGAGTTTGCCCATTTACATTTCATGCTTGAGTTGTCCAAGTGGGCCGCGAGCCCGTTGATTGCCTATACTCTCATTGCGCTTGAGTTTTAGTACATAATTCTCTCTTTTTTTGCAGATACCGGCTGATATGGTGGTCAATGCCATGATTGTGGCCATGGCAGTGCATGCAAATCGACCTGCGTATAGGATTTATCACGTGGGTTCCTCAATGAGTAATCCCCTGAGGTATGCAGATTTTCAGAACTTCGTTCTCAATTATTTCACAGACAACCCTTTGGCAGATGAGGATGGAAAACCGGTCAAAGTTGGTAAGCTTATAATTGTAGACAGCATGGAAAGCTTTCAAAAGCACCTGACCCAATATTACACTGTCCGGTCAAAGGTTTGTCCCATTGACTCAAATTGTCAATCATATACCAATATCTCATATGCCATATGAATTTTTTTTGCATCCCTCTCCGCTTTAGTGTGTTTATTGTAACTTTTTTCCGTGATAAATTGACAATGGCCTAGCCATTAGGTCAACCATAATATGGCATTATGACGAAACAGCATTTCTTATGACTTTTATAAGTTCGATTTCTTTGATGTCTAATGCAAAAACCTTCACACACATGAAGATTCCGCTTTTATCTACATAAATCTAGAAGAGTAAAAGTTAGCCACTCTTAAAAGGACACACGAGGGCTTCAGCTTTTATACAGACTTTATTTTAGTATCATAACTTTTCAATTGATCACTTGAGTGATATAACTCATGAAAAACTTTCTTCTGTGTAATGTTGGCAATTTCCCTTTTCCCTTCATTCATGGTACTGAGGTGATCAATTAAAAAATTGTGGCAATCAAATCATCGATAGAAAATTTCTGACACCAAAGTAAGCACTTTACAAATATATAACACTTGTAGTGCCTTTGTCCCCTTTATAACCATGTCATGCGGTCATAGGATTACTCATGAACTGAGCATATTTGTCCACCAAACCCATATTACTTCCATAAGCATCGCAACTTGAAAAGCCAGAAGTGCAAAAAGGCATATTCACAGTGATAGACCTAATGTTTGCATCATATGCCTATCGATATGAATGAGTTTGTTAACATTTATTTTTTATTGTTGTAGGAACAAAATGGTTTCCAAAGCTTGCATGCTGATCTGAAAAGGAATATCGACAACGCAATGCGAGCGGCAGAAATCTGTAAACCTTACGCATTTTTCAAGGGCATGTAAGCCTCAGTTTTGCAATCGACTCACTAATCAATCTACTTAAAATCATGGCATCCAAATAAAGCAGCGACCATACAAAACGAAATTTTAATCTTTAATGAATTCTTGTTTTTTGTTTTCTCTTTCCTTTTTCTGAACCGACCAGCTTCGACGACACAAATACAAAATCCCTGAGAGCCACGGCCGTGGAGAATGGAGTAGACTTGGAAAGTGCCTTCCGCTTTGATCCACGGTATATCAATTGGGAGGACTACTTCCAAAGAATTCATTTGCCAGGAATCAGCGGTGCCTTCAAGATTAAGCGAGCAAGGCTCTAAAATATAGTAGCTTGGATATGCAACAGTTGATTCTATTGAAATATGACAATCTAGTGCTCTGTAATTATGTGGAAATGGAACACGACAACGCAGCATGTATGCGCTAGTAGTTTTCCTTTCATGTCAGATGCCAATGGCATCAATAATTGGAAGCTCATTCTTAGTAATTTTTCATGCCATTGAAGCTCCTCCTCAATTCTCTTGGAAAAAGAGAATAGTGAGTCAGTAATTCTATTGGAAAAAGAGAACCCTAGCGTTGGCACAACTAGTTTGAGTCAGAACCATCTGCGCAACCAAAGGACTGGACTTAAGTGTTGGAGCATGAAGGGTATTTTATGGGCCTGGACTTAACCAGGGGAGTCCTTGAGATGCTTTGAGGCTGATGGGTGTTGGAATTTCGTGGTCTTAGACTAATTTGATTTAACTTTGCATCCACAAATGATTGTTTATATCTCTTGGTTACCTATGCATAACAGATTAGCCACCAAAGATAGGCTAATGGAACAGGGCCGATCAATTCTGCATATTTGGCGTTTCTGTTACTCTACAGCTGAATATGAAAGCCATTTTCCCTTTTTGTTGTGCTCTACTTCTACAGGGTGTGATTTGCTGCTCTGAAGCTCCTCCTATTTTCTCAAAGTCCTTGGTGATTGGCGCTTTGAAACTAGGTGGCGAGCTCGTCATCGGGGATCCGTGATTGAGTTTTTTCTTCACTTTGATTAACATCTTAAATGAGGCAAGTAACAGATCAAGTGACGTGAGATAAGGACTGCATTTTGCCGTCCCATCTACCTCGAGAATCAACTCCCACAAATTTTTTGGCCCGCAGGTTTAAATCTTGTATTATATAAGGGATGAAGCGGAAAGTTCCGATAAACAACATGAAACCACATTGTGTAGCTCACTAAAAGGGACCTAGAGACCACATATTTCCTTATTTTGTGTTTGATTCTATGGTGTCGTGACCTCCCTTTTCGGGCGTCCTTACGTGTGGGCATGCATGGAGGCTAATGGTTCGCCAAGCATAGAGGTTAGCCTAGGTTCTCCAAAATCCACCAATTCATGACTTATAATTTGAGTTTTTAACTTACGAGTCAATTTTAAATGGAAGTCGTCACTAATTGATTTAGGTAAGCCAATTAGAAACCCAAGAGAAATATTTGGAGAAATAATTTATTATTGTGCAACCAGAAAAATTAAGTCAACACTAATTAATCACCAATACCCTTATGATATCTAATATTATTTAAACTCTAAAGCTTTTTGGGATTTTCAAGGATTTTTCATACATTTGTGGAAAATAAAACTATCGTTTAGGCATTTTCTGTTTTTTTGAAAAATGAAGACTTTTGGGGATTTTTCTGATTTTTAGAAAAAATAATTTTTTATTTTATTTTTCAATCAAAATAACAATAAAACAAAAAGCTAACCCGGGTGGGTGAGACCCACGAGCCGGCCCGACTTGGATCTGGCCCGACCAACCCGGGTCGCACCTCCGGAGACTAGACGCGAGGCCCCCCCTGTCTCCTTTTTTCCTTTACTCTTCTTATTCCTTTCTTTGAATTTTTTCCTTTTATCTCTCTCTCACTTGTCGTCTTTTCTTCCCTCTGTACACGCCAGACTAGTGAAAAAGAGAGTGAAAGAGACCCATTTTGTCTTTGTCCACTTTGTCTTTATTATTTATTGACTTTTGTTTCTTTTCTCTCTTTGTTTCTCTCCTCTCTCTCTATCGGCATGTTGTAAGGAATAAAGGAGGCTGCATGGAAACGTTTCTGTTTTTTTTTCGTTCTTTAATAATTTTTTAATAAAAAAGCGCGTTTGGTAAACTGTTCTAATAAAAATCAACAAAAACACGTTTGATAAATTTTATTCTTTTTTTGTTTCTTTTAATTTTTTAATTTTTTATTTTTTCTTTTTTTTTTTTTTTCTTTTTTTTTCGGCGAGGCCGAGCCTCGCCGTGGCTGGGCGAGGCTTTCGAGGTCGCCGACCCTTGACGGTGTCGCCAACCCTTGACGGCCAATCGCCTGCCATGGCCGAGGCCGGCGACCGGCGAAAGAAAAAAGAAGAAAAAAAGCAGAAAAAAAGAAGAAGAGAAGAAGAAGAGAGAAGAAGAAACGTTTCTTCAAAATTGTTTTTGGAACAAGAAGTTTTTTTTTTTTTTTTTTTTTTGTTCTTTTTGTGTTCGAACAAAAGAACAAAAAAATAAAAAAACGTTATTTTTTTTTCGTTCCTCCAGGAACACTTTTTAAGAATAAAAACATGCAGGCCCAAGAAAACTCCACCTTTTATACTCCATGAACCAACAGACAATAGATAAACCCTTTCTGTTTTAAAAAAATTATTTCCCCTCCTCCACCTGTTTTTCTTTTCATTTTTTCCTATTTTCTGTCTCTTTTACTCTTCACCTCCCTCTCCCTGCGTCTCTCGGGTGTCTCATTCCTTTGCACGAAATGGCCAAAATGCTGCCGACCTCACCTATCCCGATGACCACCAGTTCAAACGTAAAAATAATACTCAAACTTAACTAACTAAAAAGAAAAAAAAAAAAAAAAAAAAAAAAAAAAAAAAAAAAAAAAGGACTCAAGAACGAGGGAGCCGCACCTAACTACCATCGCTACAACTCCAACCTTGCCGGGCAAGAATCAATCGCTTGTGGAACCATGATACATGCCGATAATAACCATGGAATGAGGCAGACTGAGCAAAATATGTCGTTGAAATCTACCAAAACGTATTCGACAAACCACGAACACTAAAAACGGACAAGAAACCAAGAATGAATGCATAAATCTCAACCGAGCATTTCAACAAGCACATAGGTTGCGTCAGTAGGGGGTTGGAGACGAGGATAATGTGCTCGAATTCAAGCCATGATTCAAAGCCAATGACACCTGAGACCTTGCGACCGCGGTTCGTAACTAAATGAGGTCAAAGACTCACCTGACCCGAAGGACGGCGGCTCGACCGATGGGCCTGAAATAGAGTACAAAAACAAGGTACTACATGCGTTCGGTTGAGGGAGCCCTACCCGGCTCGGTGGCATCGGACAATGAACGAGCTCGACATATTGGGCTATGTCTACCCACCAAGTCAATGTATCTATATATGGATATCTATAAGAGATCATATAAAATAGATATTCTTATTTTATACCTAACCAATGGAATGATGGGAAAAAAACAGCATGTCGTATCAATAGAGAATTATGAAAATATTTCATTCTTACTGGATCAGTCTCTGAGTCAAGATCCTTGGGAAATCGACCCTAAACCTAGAAAAAAAAAAGGGAAAAGACAAACCCGAATGGAAACTACCGCGACTTTGACACGAACAAAGCATGATGACGGCCGATGACTCTCCCCTTCAGTCCACCCTTATTTGCGACGTTTAGCTCACCCTCATGATCTCTCAAGTACACCCTCATGATCTCTCAAGTATTTCTCACCTTTTCTGCCTCTCCTCGATCTGGCATTTCTCTCTTTCTCTAGCTTGCTTACTCTCGAGCCTTCCCTGATGTCTCTCAGGGGAAATTCTCTAAGCTTGCTGCATGCTTCAACTAAGCTCATGATAAAGTTCTTAGTCAACAATCTTATCTCTTGTATCTAATTTAAGATATTGTTGATATTGTTCTCATAATTATCTGCTTACCTTAAGCATCCTCAATCATTCCTAATTTAGGGTTCTTGTAATATCTTTATATACAATCTATACAAGAGAGATCGGAATACAATAAATAGAAACTACGATTTCTTCATGGTATCAGAGCTGCATTTGGCATAATCCGCCTTACGATCCTCAAATCTTTTTCTCCTCCCATTCTTCATCAACTTTCTTCTTCCCAAAGAAAATGTCGATAGGCTCTAATCCATCATCTCAGTCATCTTCATCTATCGCATCTCCCTCACTCGTTATCTCAAACATATCCAACTTGATACCCATCAAACTGAACAGCTCGAACAATCTTCTTTGGTGTTCTCTTTTTGAACCGATTCTCAAAGATCGCAATCTCATGTCTTACATTGATGGAACCTCCCAAGCGCTTGCTTCAACTAACGAAAATTACAAGACATGGATCGAAAAAGATCAAATGCTACTCTCCTGGATTGATGCTACTCTATTTGAATTTGCACTTCCATATGTAGTTGGCGCTACAACTGCAAAAGTCGTGTGGGATGTCCTTGCTCGTCGCTATGCCTCTCTCACTCCTGCTCATGTAATGTCTCTGAAAAGACAATTACATCACCTCAAGAAGAGCAACCTCACCATGCAAGAATATCTCCAACATTTCAAAACTTTAGCTGATAAACTCGCAGTTTATGGATTTCTAGTAAGTGATGATGATCTACTAATTTGCATTCTCGATGGATTGTTTGCTGCTTACCGCTCCTTTGCATCCTCTATTCGTGTTCGTGCTCATCAAACTTCCATCACTATTGAAGATTTACACAATCTCCTACTCTCTGAAGAGCTGAGCATCACTGATGATTCATTATCCAAAACTACTACTTTGCAAACTGGCAACCTCGAACTCTTTCTCTTGAGCAGCACTCATTCACACCTCATCTCTATAAGGGTGGCACTGGTTATAGGGGACGCAGTAAGGGTCATTCCAATCAAGCCAGACTTCTCCCTACTCCATCATTTCGACCTCAAGGTCGTCAATTAATACTGGTCAGCTGATCTATTAGATTTGCAACAAACATGGCCATAGTGCCATTGATTGCTATTATTGCATGAACTATGCATACCACGATCGCAATTCTCCTAAAAAACTTGTTGCTGTGACTATTGCACCACCTATTGACGATGGCACTTGGTATATTGATACTGGTGCCATCCATCATATTGCAACCGATCTGGGTAATCTCTCAATCTCTGCTCCCTATAATGGTTCTGATGAAGTTCAGGTTGGAAATGGCCAAGGTTTGTCTATTACTCATGTTGGTTCCACTATTCTCTCACATCCCATTTCTTACGTGCATTTAACTAATATACTTTGTTGTCCTCTAGCATCTACCAATTTAATTTTAATTAGTCATTTTGCTAAAGACAATAATTGCTATTTTCTATTTGATGATTCTCAATTTTTTGTGAATGACAAGTTAACGAAGTAAATTCTACACCACAGTTAGACTGTGAATGGGCTTTATCCTAAACCTTGCTTCAAACCTCAAGTTTCTTTTTCTTCTTGGATCAACTCCTTCACCTGGCATCATCGTCTCGGCCACCCTTCTACAGCTATTTAAAATCTTATTTTTAAACACCTTCAAATATCAAATAAGCGTGACAACTCTCTCTGTTCTACATGCCAATTAGGCAAAAGTTGCAAGTTACCTTTTTCGTTGTCTCACACGCACACTCAATTTCTACTTGAACTGATTCATTGTGATGTATAGGGACTAGCCCCAGTGTCTTCTATTTCAAGATTCTCTTATTATGTACTATTTGTTGATGATTTCTCTTGTTACAACTGGATATTTACTATGCGCCATAAAACTGATTTTTACGAAATTTTTGTGGTTTTTAAACCGCAAGTTGAAAATCAATTTAACCATCAAATTAAATTTTTCCGCTCCGATGCTAGTGGCGAATTCACTAGTGATGCACATGAATCTTATTTTCATAATCATGGCATTCGTCATCAATTTTCCTGCCCACATACACCTGAACAAAATGGTGTCGTTGAGCGAAAACATCGTCATGTGGTTAAAACTGGTCTCACCCTTCTAGCTCAAGCCGGTATGCCCTCTTGCTTTTGGTTTGAAGCCTTCAATACAGCTGTATATCTCATCAACCGCATGCCTATTATTTCTCAAATTTCTCCATATCAACAATTGTTTCAACAAATTCCTGATTATTCTCATTTACGAGCCTTTGGATGCCTTTGTTATCCCTAGCTTCGTCCCTATTGTTCTAACAAATTGGAGTTCCGCTCTTCTTCATGTTGTTTTCTAGGCTATAGTACCTCTCATAAAGGGTATCGCTACTATGACATACAAAGTCACCGAGTTTATATATCTCGTCAAGTCAAATTTAATGAATCTACTTACCCGTTTATCACAAACTCCAACTCTCTAAAATCTCCTACAACTTTACCCTCACTTGGTCCTATCTCCATATGTCTACCATCAACCTCCACCCCACAGATACCGCATGGGATGAGCCCACCATTAGCCCCACCAACAGTTTTGCCTCTGCTTCGCTAACTATAGATGAACCCCAATCTCCTCATTTATCTTCCTCTATACCACCTACCCCCATACCACCCCCTCCCCCACCACCTCTCACCCGCACTCATCCCATGATCACACATTCTCAATATTGTATTTTCAAACCAAAAACCTTTACTTCTTGTTATCCTATCGCTTTTTCTTCTTCTTTTCCCTTGGAGCCGACATACTACACTCAAGCTTTCAAATCACCTGAATGGCGAAAAGCTATGGATGAGGAATTTAATTCCTTACAAGAACAACACACTTGGTCCCTTGTGCCATTTAATTCAACCATGAATGTTGTCGGCTACAAATGGGTTTATCGGATAAAACAAAACTCATAGGGCACCATCAGTCGCTACAAAGCTCGCCTCGTAGCGAAAGGATTTCACCAACAACCTGGTATTAACTTTGTGGACACTTTTAGTCATGTTGTAAAGCATATTACTATTTGGGTCATTCTCACGTTGGCGGTCACTTATGGATGGGCGATTCAACAACTTGATGTCGAATGTGTATTTTTACATGGTGATCTCTAGGAAATTGTATCTATGGCTCAACCACCAGGCTATGTTGATCCTGCTGCTCCTCATTTTGTTTGCTTAATGCACAAATCCATCTATGGTTTACGGCATGCACCTCGTGCTTGGTTTGAAAAATTCACAGCTCGGCTTGAAGACATTAGTTTTTCAACCACTATCTTGGATCCATCCCTCTTCATTTACAATCATGGCTCTACCATTATCTATCTCTTATAATATGTTAACAACATTATTTTAATAGGAAATGATTCCAAATCTATGTTTGCTATCATTGAGGAAATTTGCCACTCATTCAAGATGAAGGACTTAGGCCCTTTGACTTATTTCTTGGGCATTAAGCTTGTTCGACGAAGCCCCCATCATATCTTCCTTAATTAGGCAAAGTATATTCATGACCTCTTATACTGCACCAATATGCTAGACTGCAAGCCTGTTTCCAACTTGGCTACCTCGAATAAACTCGGTCATTCAAGCAGTGACCCTATCTCAAATTCTACACTATATAAGAGTGTTGTTGGAGCACTTCAATATGTTACTCTCAGTCGTCCTGATGTTAGCTATGTTGTTAACCAGGCTTGTCAATTTCTCAAAGCACTCGAAGAACACCATTGGCATGCTGTAAAGCGTATCCTTCGTTATTTGAAAGGCACAATTTCTTATGGCATGCAGATTCAACCTAGTCCTATTTCTTTACATGCCTATTATGACACTGACTGGGTTAGCAGTCCCAATGATTGTCACTCTATTAGTGGCTATTGTTTATTTCTCAAGGCCAACCTTGTTTCCTGAAGTGCAAAAAAGCAACCTACTATTGCACATTCTTCTACAAAGGCCATGTGATATCCTGATATTCGACCCCGTTTCGATAAAGTGAAATGGGCATTTCGTCGACATGCCTATGGCCCTTTTTCTCTGAACCGATCACTCACAAGTTAACTAACCTATTGGGTAAAGCCGTTAAGGGATGTATCAGCTGTAAAATCCCTTAAAGCTACCTAATTGGTTGGATTGAGCTAAAATCATGTCTGATCGATTTTTAACAACGAAATTGAACTCGATTTCGGGAATCGAATTTTAAGCGCGTCATAATTCTTAGTTTTAGGATCCTGTCTCATTGTCCGTCAAATTGTTGACAAGTCTAAAATTTCAATAAGGAAATTGTCGGAAGAAAAATTGAAGCCCGAAAGGAAATAGAAAAGGAAAGAGAAAAGAAAAAAAAATTAAGATTAAGGCTATTTCTTTTCTCTCTCTCCCTCTCTTTTCTTTTCTTTTCTTTTCTTTCTTTTCTCTCTCTCTCTCCTCTCCCCTTTCCCTCCCCCTTCGTGCGAATCCCCCACTGCCTACCTTCTCTCTCTCTCTTTTTACTTTTGACTGGTCAATCCTCCTCTTCTTCTTCTTCTTCTTCTCTCTCTCTCTCTTCTTTTTCTCCTCCGCACGCTCGAGCAAGCGAACCAGAACCAAAAGCTTGGACCAGAGGCTGCAGCTCGTCGTCGCCACCGTCCCGCTGCCCGCGCTGCACGCTCGCACACGCTGCTGCGTCCACCGTTCGCCGCTTGTGCCTGCCGCCCCTCCCCCACGCGATCCAGCTCTGCTCAGCCTTGTTCGCCTCTGTCCAGCCCCCGTCCGACCCCCTCCGGCCGCCGTTCAACCCCACTGGACCTCCTCGGCGTCCCCTTCACCCTCCGCCGGCCTTCCCTCGCCGTTTTGGCCACCAAAGCAGCCCCGACTAGCCCCAACCAGCAACCCACGAAGTGGGTTTCCAGCGACTTCGGGCCCGCTTTTGGGCCGTTTCCGAGCCCCGGATCCGTGAGTCGCTTTGGGAAGAATCATTTATCGCGTCACCCCGTCGGATTGATCGGATTTGTACGCGATTTGGTGAGTAATCTCATTAATCCAGGATTAGTTGGCTAATTATGCTTAAGGTTGGTTTATTTTTAATTAATTATGTTTATGTTGTTATATTAGAATAAATTAGCAATTATTAGTCAATTGTCATGCAATTTAGATAAATTGATTGCGCAATTAGCAAGTAGACATGGTCTACTAATTATTGGAAGTGCCTCGGGATTTTTCCCGGCCCTTAGTGGGCTTCAATTAGGCTTTTCAGGCCTAAGTGGAATTTTTAGTATTTAAATATTAATTTTCGGAATTAAATTAAATAATTATTTATTTTCCGAAAATTCAACTGAAGATGGCCCGGAATCGGAAAATTATGCTGATGACCGTGGTGAAGTCTGTTTATTTAATCGGGCTTTATTTTGAGCTAAATTTATTTTTTAATATTAATTATTTAATTTTCGAAATTAATTAATTATTTATTTATTTATTTTTCGGAAATTAAGATTTTGATGGCCGATGACCAAAATCTCATGCTGATCGTCGTGGCGTAGTCCGTTTATTTATTTGAGCTCCACATTGTATGGAATTGAATAAATCGTGATATTTTAGGGATTTACCCTAAATTGATTGAAATTGATTGAGATTGAATTGTTGATTGGTAAATGGCCAAGTATGTTATTCAGCATTTATAATGCTTTGTTGAGTTGATTTAATTATTTGATTGAGAAATTGTTGATGATTGGTTGTCGGTATTGAAAGTAGATTGGTAACCACTTGAAAGAGGACACGTGAGCTCGGTGAATTGGAATATCATCTGGAGAATGCACGTGAATTCAGTGGTTGAACATGTCACCTTGGCAAAAAGGTCTCCTGAGAGAAAGCACGTGGCTCGGAGACTCGGTATGTCATCCTGGAGAATGCATGTGGCTCGGTGACAAAGTTTGGCATCTAAAAGGGCACGTGGGTTCGGTGAATTGATGCATCACTTTGGTGAGATAGCACCTAAGAGAATGCACGTGGGCCCAGGCATCTAAAAGGGCACGTGGGCTCGGTGAATTGATGCATCACTTCGGTGAGATAGCACCCAAGAGAAGGCACGTGGGCCCGGGCATCGTAAAAAGGACACGTGGCTCGGTGATCTGATGCGTCACCTTGGCAATTGAGTGCGTTAAAGAATGCACGTGGGTCCAGTATTCGGAAATAACATCTAAAAGGGCACGTGGCTCGGTGATTTGATGTATCACTTTGGCGAAGAGGTCGCCTTAGAGAATGCACGTGGGCCCAAGATTCGAGGCACGTGAACTCGGAGACTTGGAATGTCATCCTGGAGAATGCACGTGGCCTAGCTTTTAGATACTCCTCCGTGAAAATGATTTGTATGACATGTAATCGACTGGTTCGATTTGTTTGGAGTAAATGGGTGCCTATTGTGAATTGTACTGACTTGCAAGTGGGATCTGAGGCCAAGGTAAGTCCTCTACCCTGTGCGTGATTAGGCAGCCTATAGTATAATGATTTACTAATCAGGCTTAGTGGGGTAGAACTCGCTGAGACGTAGTCTCATCCTAGTTTGGGGAAATCATTTCAGGACTCTGCTGAGGAGCTGAGAAGGAGGAGTCTGAGAAGGGTCGGCGATACATTATCCTGGGATATCGCATTATAAAATCGACTAAGTGTGAAGGATGTGCGCGTGCCCGAGGATCGGGGCGTGACAGGCCGAGTATCGTTGTCTTGCTCAAACAGTTGCTGAAATTCAATGGCTCCTCTCTCTTCTCTGAGAATTACAAAACTCACTCCCACGCGCTCTCATATTGTGGTGCGATAATATCCTCTGCCATTGCTCTAGCTCGAAATCCAGTTTTCCATAGTCACACTAAACACATTAAAATAGATTATTACTATGTTCGTGAATTGGTGGGTCGCCAGTTACTTGACATTTGTTACATCAACACCAGTGATAAAATTGCGGACATCTTCACCAAAGGACCGTCTGTCTTTTACGGACCGAGCTTCACAATGTTGACAATGCTTCACTTGCAGGAGGGTGATAACATTCCTAGTTAGCAATCTTATATCTTGTATCTAATTTAAGATGTTGATATTGTTCCCGTAATTTCTCTGCTTACCTTAAGCATTCTCAATCATCCCTAATTTAAGGCTCTTGTAATATCTTTATATACAGTCTGTACAAGAGAGATCATAATACAATAAACAAAAATTACGATTTCTTCAACTCACAACCTGCCTATTTATAGGCAAGGAAGGCCTGGTCGACGGAAGAGCTTTGGCCTCCGATCCTTGGCTCACCGATCGGACTCTCTCTTGGTCGAACCAGTGTGCCATCCCTTCTTCTTCGCGAAGGCCTACTTGGCATTGAAGGTAGGCATTGATGGCACTTGCGAGACATTCCCTCTGTCACTTGTCTATCCTTCTCTCTCTATTGTAATTAGCTTGCACTTGTCTCCTCTTTTGTGCACGTCATGTCCATACCACAAAAGGAAGGAGGAGGAAAAGGAGAGGGTCGGGCCATCAAGTCAGCAAGGTAAAGGAAAGATGGGCCCTAGGCTCGTACGAAAAAGAGAAAAGGGGCAGGGATCAAGCCTAGCCCCTAGAGCCAATGTTTTTTTTTTTTAAATATAATTATCCAAAAATAGGGTAAAATAAGGGAAAATAAAATAGAAAATAAAACTTAGTAAATGCAAATAATAACTAAGACCTAGGTAATGCGAAAATCATTTTTGTTAGGCTCAAATTGGTCCTTAATTTTCTATGCAATTTTGATCATAAATATTTAGCCAAAATTTAGGCGTTAATAATTGTCTTTCTTTGAAGGTGAGCTTGCAAAAGTTGCATTCAAAGACAAACTGATACCTAAATTTTATCGATACATATGCAATGGATAAATCTTGCTTGGGACCAGGTGTTCTATGTAGAAAGGGTAATATAGCATAATAAATATTAAGATGAATAAGAAGATACATGTATTTACTTACCAGGAATGAGTAATGCGGGTGTGAGCCCGAGTTTTTTGGCAAATATCAAGATATCATCTTATCTGATGACATGGGAAAGCTTCTTTTCTAGGGTCCGAACCATTTTTCAATTATCTAACTTCGGGCTACAGAAGCACATCATGTCTATGGAAGCACGCCGGGTTGATGAAGAGGGGATTCTAGGCTACGGAAGCACGCTGGATCGATGAAGATGGACTCTGGGCTATCGAAGCATGATGGGTCGATGAAGGAGGACCATGGGCTATGGAAGCATGCTGAGTCAATGAAGATGGATTTCAGGCTATGAAAGCACGACAAGTCAATGAAGATCCACTCTAGGCTACGGAAGCATACTGAGTCGATGAAGGTGGACTTCGGGTTACAAAAACACACTAGGTCGATGAAGGTGGATTCCAAGTTACGAAAGCACACCGGGTCAATGAAGGTGGACTCCAAGCCATGGAAACATGCCGAGTCGATGAAGTGAGACTCTTGACTACAGAAGCACACCGAGTCAATGAAGGTGGACTTTGAGCTACAAAAGTACGTTAGGTCAATGAAGTGGGACTCCAAGCTATAGAAGTGCGCCAAGTTGATGAAGTGGGGGCTTCAAGCTACAGAAGCACACCAGGTAGATGAAGGGAGGCTCCGGCTACAAAAGCATGCATAGTTCATGTAGATGGACTTCGGGCTATAAAAGCACATCAGATTGATGTAAGGGGACACCAAGCTACAAAAGCATGCGGAGTCGATGAAGAGGGACTCCATGCTATGGAAGCACACCAAGTTGATGTAAGGGGACAATAGGCTATGGAAGCATGCCAAGTCAACAAAATGAGCACTTCAAGCTACGAAAGCATGCTGAGCTGATGTAAAGGGATATCGAGCTACGAAAGCATGTCGTGTCGATGTAGGGGGACTCCGAGTTATGAAAGCACGCCGTATCGATTCCCTAGTGATATTTCCTGGAAAATATCTTGAAGGATACTTAGACATTCGCAGGCATCGAAAGAGTACTTGCAACTACTCACCTTAAGCACTTAGGAAGGTCTCTCACCTTTTGGTAAAGAGAACTTGGCAATAACTAAGACGAACCAGGGATATTCATGAAGGTCTCTCACCTCCACGTAGAAAGAAGTTGGGATATCGAGGACACACCTTGGATATTCGTGAAGGTCTCCCATCTCCATAGACATTTGTGAAGGTCGCCCACTTTCTGGTAAATGGAATATTGATGACACATCTCAAATATTCATGAAGAGGCTTTGTAAGGTGTCCCACCTCCTAATGATTGGAATATCAAGGATGCATCTCAGATATTTGTGGAGGTCTCTGACCTCTTGGTAAAAAGATGTTAGGGATGTAGCACAGGGTTTATCCGATTAAGTAGATGACTTTTTCTCGAGTGCACCATAGAGCAATACAACTTTGCAAATACTTGGATGACCATAGGCACTCAAAGGGGCTGGAAAACCTAGGTAGCCACAAACACACCAAGCAATGGAATACTTGAATAGTTACAAATATTCAATGATATAATTTGAGGACAACTCGAGCAAGTCGTGTGTCATTGAAAAGGAGTTCCTAAAAAATGGTAGATACTCAAAGACAATGGGACACTTGGGCAATCGTCAGTACCTATATTCAGAGCGTAACTTGAATAGGTTGAATGTCGATAAGAGAGCACTTTGACAATGGCCGATACTCAAAGATAATGAAACACTCGGTTAGACACAAGGTTTTTTTTTTTTTTTTTTTGAAAATAAAGGTAGAGATATGCTTACCTCATGATATCTCTGCTTTATGAAAGTATGTCTCATGCAATATGTCAGCATGTCGTGTGTCATTGAAAAGGAGTTCCTAAACAATGGTAGATACTCGAAGACAATGGGACACTTGGGCAATCGTCGGTACCTATATTCAGAGTGTAACTCGAATAGGTCGAATGTCGATAAGAGAGCACTTGGACAATGGCCGATACTCAAAGATAATGAAACACTTGGTCAGACACAGAGTTTTTATTTTTATTTTTTAAATGAAGGTAGAGATATGCTTACCTCATGATATATCTACTTTATGAATGTATGTCTCATGCAATATGTCAGCATGTTGTAAATTTATGAGTTCAAATGGGGTTCATGCATGACAATTTTGTCAATTTTGCATCATCAAAGTTGCACTAGAGAAAATTTAGAAAGATAATCTTCAAATATAGACGACTTGAACATGTCAGATGAGGGCTTTCAATCTGAAATGACTTTTCACTCACTCTCATTAAAAAGACTATTTTATCCCAACCATTAATGCAAGATTTACAAGAAGCACATCTTCTCACCGTCATCATGTTGGCAATGGTCCAAGTATTCTCGTAAGAAGTATAACTTTACCAATTTAAGTGGTCTTTATCAAAATCGTAATATAGGCTTGATCAACGGCTTATCAAAGGAGACCATTAAGGTCAAGGCTTATGAAATAAATACAGTACAATCATCTCCGGGTTTACAAGTCAAGAATGTTGTGAAAAGAGACAAAAATAATCTTGCTCGTACTTCTTTGAGCAATACTTATAAACATATGAAGTCCTACGTTAATTGAAGTGCTCTAGTCTAAAGAGAAACTTTTATAAATGGACGCAGCGTAAGCTCAACTCACGTGTAAAAGGGGTGGGAGTTGGTGATTGTCTTGACATTGTCATTGGTCTTTCTTCTCACCGCCGAATATTATCTTCATGGAGGCTCTATTAATTGAACCACAATAGCAGCTTTGCTTGGGAGTACAAATGACTAAAATTTACTTTTTTGTCTGAGGGCCTGTCATGACCTGATCTTGTCGCCCTCGAATGTCAAAGGGGAAAAAGGTCGGGTTTAGGGGTACTCGATCACAAGATCACGAGATCTCCCAAGCTCGTACCCTGCGCGACAGCAAGTTTATTTAAGGGTCTAGTTGTTTATGATAACCTAAAAATAGACAGGAGTCGCCACTAGTCTCATTTATCGGGGGTCGGCTAGAAAACCCAATCGAAGGTCGGGAGAGTTCCTTCGATTCCTACGCAACCGGATATTTAGGTTCGGGAACTTGGGTTACACTAATATTTCTATTAACGTCATTTCGGTACCTAAACAGTATATTGTGTTTTTCCTAACATGTCCATCCATTTCTTTTTTTCTTTTTTTTACATTTTCGAGATCATCATTTCTATACTAAGTGATCATGCATGGTGGATTACTTTCATTCTATTCTATTTCTAAGAAAAACAAGAAAAGGAACCACTCAAAGAAATTGAAATTACAAGACATGAAGTAAACAATCAAGAAAAGCAGTAAATCTATCATGCAATTCCAAAAATATCAAAAAAGAGAGAATGCAATTAAGAAAAATTAGAGAAAAGGAGAAAACCCGCAACTCATCAGGTTTTATACAACATAAGGAACCCTAGACATATGTTGGGAAAAACAAATATTACATAATAACGGTCGGAGTGGACATCAACCTCCACCACCTTCTCCATCTTCAGAGCCCTAATCTAAACCTAATCTAACAAACCTGGATGACTAGAAGCATACAAATGAAAGAAACAATCATCACGTATCAAAACAATAAAAAACAAGACATCTTTTGTGTTCAAGAAGAGTAACCAAAGTCACAAAGTCTATAGGTCAAATTCTAGGTGATACCCCAAGGTTCAACATTATTGTATGTCATACCTAAATCATTCATCTAACATTTACATGTGAAACGTATAACATGACAAGCATTCAAGCCATACGACCTTATTGTCAAATTCAGAACACACAATTTTATAAAAATCGATGAACACACAAAAATCATTCTGGAAGAGCAGACTTTCAGATATGAGGAGCAGAATTCATGAAGACATCGACTTCTATTTTGCAACAAACATATGACAGGGCAAATGGTGGCCAAATCGTACGTATAATATGTCTATGGAAAGCTTGAGAAGTCTATTATAAATCTCTAGAAGACATTAAGTCCTAATAACATCATCTACCAGCTCATTCCAGTTAAAACAGAAAATTGCAGTAAGTCAGAACAGCAAATCAATCTAAAAAAAAAAAACTACTGCAGAATCAACAGACTTTGTAGGTGTTTTTGAGCGACCAAACGACATTCATTATGGGCGTGTGACATATCAAATTGAAGCTCTAGAAGTGTATTTTTTACGTCTAGAAGGGCTCGAGATCAAAAAAACCTCATCTAGCACCTCGTTTCAGCCAAAACAGTAAGTCCATTACAAAGATACGAAATTGCAGATTAATACAACTCAAGCTCAATCAACCTCGAATTCATGATCATTGATCATCAAATTAAGGTGCTTATCAATGTGCACACACATCCAGCATTTGCATTATTCCTCACATAACAGAACATGTAATTCATATTCACTCTCGGTGGACAAAATCAGAACATGCTAAGCATCCATATCAACTCAATATACTCATTGGAGAAAAAATGTCGCAATCAATTTCAGTTTTCATACATGCAATTCTTGATCACCACTTAAGATCAATTAATAAATAATTGTTGTGGAATGAGGCCAATGAAATGGACTAAAATTAAGAATGAAAAATAAGCAGGGACCAAACAAGCAGTGCACAAACGGAGACTTGGCGGAGCAAAGCAATAGATCAATTCAAAGGCACAATGAGGAGAACGAACAAATACATCTTAGTTTGAATTGTCAAATCATCAACCAAATGCTAACATGCAGGAACTTTACTGAAATTCGTACTCTAGTTTCATTTAGAAAAATCATCGAACGTATGACAGACACTTTCATCCAATGATCCAAATGCAGGAATACGTCAACAGTTCATCTCCATATCATCACCTGAGGTCAAGTCACTAATAGCAACTCGATTACATAAGATCCAAACATGATCAATATCTAAAACTCTTGGCCTCTATTTGTTAAAGAAAAACATAGCGCACGTACTTGATTGGATATATCATACTCACAATAACCACCAATTCAGCAACTAGTAAACAAAAGTGGCTAAAGAAAGATCCACAAACAAAATCGCCCTGTCAGAGCATCGTCATTTCAGAATCTAGAGCTCGTCTGATTCAAATATCAAACTTAGGCAAGCTTTTCCACTAACGAAACTTCAAGAGAGGACAGACATCACCGGAAAGAGGAAGCAACGTACTGATGCCACCAGAGTCTCTGGCGACAAGGACCAACTTAGAAGATGCTAAGGACAGGGCTTCGAAATCAGCGGCGAGCTCGGCAACGGGAGACTCGATCACCTCCTCTCCTTCACAGCGTTGACGGCAGGTGTCGTGGCAGCTCTTCTGCCCAGGCTCGAAGTAGTAGCCTCGGAGGAGCTACACCGGCGAGGGATACTCAGTGAAGAACGGACACAGACGGCGGATCTCTGAGAAAGAGCCTGAGAACGTTCGATCGAGAGCCTCCAAAGCCAGGTCTAGCGATAGAAAATCCAATCAAGAGACTCCGAGCCGAGAGGAAGAACCAATCCCCCTCGCGATCCTCAACCGCCGGCCTTGAATCTCCGATCGTCGCTAATGAGAGAAAACCCTAGCCTGCAACTCGAGCTCGACGGAGAAGCGCTAGAGACGGAGGCGGAAGCTCCCTCCGGTAGACGGCGAGTGAGGCGGAGATTTTCCCCCGAGAAATGACGGATTTCTACCAGAATTGCCCAAGGCTAGGGTTTCGAGCTCTGCCATGGAAGCTCCATCGAGCAGTTACAGAGAGAGAGAAAGAAAGAGAGAGAATGAGAGAGAATCCCGAAAGAATGCGAGAGTTCGAGCGAGAGTTCGTCTCTCAGAGAATGTCCCCCAAAGAGAGTATGTGAGTCCAGAGGTTTTGAGAGAGAGAGCTCCTGAGAGAGAATCCGCGCGCGAAAAAAATGAGCCAGCCTTTATATATATATTTTTTCAGCGTTTTTCCCCTTTTTCTTTTTGTTTTCTCTTCTTTTTTTTTGTTTTCTTTACATTTTTTTAATGTTTTCATTCTTTTTCATTCATTTTTTTGGCTCTTTGTTTTTTTTTTTCTTGCAAAATGAACGTTTAAAATGTCGACAAAAAATCGGGTGTCAACAGGGTGTCAGTCTTGCTTTTTACTAGGCACACTATTTTTTCATGCGCTTATTTTTTATCAAATTTTCTCATCTATAGGCATCAACCTTATTTTTACTAGGTATACTACTTTTTCAAGCCCCTTGTTTTTCATTTTTGTTGTTTAAGGACTGGCCTAGTCAAGTTCAAACAAAACTTTGTTATTAGAGTCTTGGGTCTTTGTCTTCAGTCAATACTCCGGATCATGTTGTTTGAACGATAATAACTCCTGCTTTGCCTCAATGTGAGGGAGAAATTTTATAAACTCAATTGGGCTATGCAACGAATACAAGTGTGTCAAGTATAAAAAGAATTGATCTTCGTCATTCTATGGTACTTAAATTATCATGAGTGTTCATATGCAAAATATATATCCAAAGATTAATGCAAGAGCAATCAAGAAAATTTCTATCCTCTTTCTCACCTTGTGATGCCGCCTCACCTTCGATCTGCCCTAGTTTAGGGTGGTTCTTGACAAGGGTAATATGAAAGAAACTTCACTAGTGTATAGGGCTCAAAGGGGATAAGCAATGGATAACTTGTAGTGTTTGGGTTAGAGAAATAAAATGCCCCTCATTACTTTGGTTATCGTACCATTCACGAGAGAACCCTTTACTCTGTAGACATGAAATTTCATATGCTTTTCTCACAAGTGTATAAACAACAGATTGTATATGGGATATGGTTTGCTTTTCACCATTTTGATGCACCTCATTTTTCATGTTTAATTGTTCCCACATTATTCATTTAGCCATCTACTTTGATAATCCTCAGTGGAATCAGCGACTTAGATAGACAAAATCATCATGCAAAATCAGTTTGGAAAAAGCATGGACCATTTTAAATATGAGGGATTTGGTACTCCTAAAACAAATAATTGATTTTACTCAAAAAAATTCATTAAAAGCATTTAACAAATTGCCTCTATAGATGTGTTAAATCCTGAACACAAAGGGAATTATTAAAAAAAAAAATTGAATGCTCATGAATTGCCCCTATTCAAAAGAAGAAATAACGGGATAAATACACTAATGGTGCCATAAGTTGTGTACGGCACTCACTTTGGTGCCAAAATTTTTCGTCGGATCACTTAAGTGCCAAATCGAAGGAAAATTGATCACTTTGGTGCCATTGGCGAAAGATTCCGGCCACCGGCAAAAGATTTCGGCCAAAATTAATACTTGGCTTTTTTTAATAAAAAAAAATCAATAGGCCTTTAAATGACGTCGTTTTCGGTCCTCCTTTAAGAAAACGACGTCGTTTTGCCGTCCTACATGGATGGCTTCACGGAAATGATGCCGTTTAGCTCACATGGGGATTGAAATTAGGGTTTCCGCCGCTCGGCCACCGTCATTCGCCCGCCATCGCTCGGCCACCGTCACTGCTCAGCCACTGTCGCTTAGCCACCATTGTAGTTGCTTGGTAGTTGCTCGACCAGGTGAGTGAGGAGAGAATGAGATTGTTGCAGGAAAAATTGAAGGCGAGGGCAGAGGAAGAGGAGGAAGAAGATGGGTCGAAGGTTCTGCTGGTGCGCTGCTGCTACTGGTGCATTGCTGGTGTCGCTGCCGGTGTGCTGCCGGTGCTGTTGTTGGTGCCATTGCTGTTGCTAGTGTGGGTCTTCGAGGAAGAAGAAGATGCGAAGACAAGCCTCCCTGCTCTCTCAATTTGGGGATTAAGGTTTCAAAGTTGGGGGAAAGATGCCAAACGGCGTCGTTTTGGTGTTTGGTTGCTGACTCAACTCTCTGACGAGCCACATCGGCTTCAAAAATTAATAAAAAAAAAGGCCACGTCAGATTTCTAGCCAATTTCGTCGGTGTTGGCACCAAAGTAAGCGTTTTTCAAATTTTTTGGCACTTAAGTGATCCAACGGAAACTTTTGGCATCAAAGTGAGCGCCGTACACAACTTATGGCACCATTAGTGTAATTATCCCAAGAAATAACATATAAACAATTAATCAGGGTTGATCTTTGATTTGACGTATGTGTTTGCTTTTGCATCTACATACGAAAAGATATAGAAATAGATCAATGAGTAGGGCTGAAAGCAAAGAAGCAAATTGAGGCTCACAATCTTCTTGGGATCTACTTTGGCGATATTTGAAATGTCATTTTGCTTGAGAGAGTTTACTAGAGTTTGACATGCCTCTCATTTATTTGTCATCCGTACCTTTGGTAGTAACGTGATCCTACAATGAATAGGAAGGAATACATTAGTGTATGAATTCTCAAAAGTTGAATAACTTGGAGCGATACAACATTATCCTCTGTTGGTCAATTGAATATGCCCATAATCCTAGATGGCATAAAGATGGCATGAAGTCCTGCACTTTTGATCTCATTAAGTTAAATACTTTTCCATTTTTGCAAAATCAAGAGACGCAAAAGAAATTTTAGTAGGTTTTTACATATGGCAACCTAGTTACCACTTCCGAGGATCAAAGCCTTATCATTCTTGTATTGCTTCATCCCCCATAGGCTAAGGTGCTAGTAGTGTCCATGGAGCCATTCTCTTTTCATTTATCCAAACCGACTCTAGGATGATATGTCTTTTCACATCGAATTAAGTGAATTTGATACGAGGTACTCCCATACGCTTGTTTGGCCAATATCGATTTGCTCAAATTAACCCATTGAGTTTGTTCCTTAAATCCCGATACTTCCTGTCAACAGGGAAACTATCTCAAAAGCGAATTTAGAGAGGGAATATTGGAGACGATACCAAATTACCCTTTTCTCAGAGTTTGTATTCAACGACTTTTCAAATTGTCTTGATAGTTGGTTATGCCTATTTTGTCTTATCATGGTTCAGCATCCCTTTTGATTGGCCCTTCTCACTCATGGTCATGTATGAACGATTGACAGTGGTTGATCCATCTTCAAGGCCTTCCTTCTGTGGATATTTTTTTTTTTTTGTCATTGACAGTGGTTGAACATCGGTAGTATTTGGTAAAGTCATGTACCTTAGACTTCCATGAAATCTGAGATGGATAGTCAAAACCTCCAGTTTTCTAATGATAATCACTTCTCAGCAAAGTATGTGTTTGAAACAAGAAGTGAGGTTTCTAGACTTTATCCCTATTAATAGTAGCCAATTCAAAGGAAGAGGAGGAATTCCTTCTCTATGCTTCTAGGCTTGCCGAAACTAAACATCTCATCAATGAAACTGCAGTGTCTAGTCTCCCAAGGTATGTTGTGCAAAGTAAACACTGCTCAAACTTGAGGTAGAGTTGTGCAAGTATGAGGTGGAGCATACAGAGCTCCAGGGACAGCTCGTAAAATGAGGGAGGCTGAGAGCAGCATAGAGGAGGATTCCTAGGTTGCCTTATCCTAAGCTACCATGATATGCATACTTCGAGTTCAACCATGCTTGTGCCTATTATGTCCTATCTTCCATCCTCGTAAGTGAGAAAAGAGAGAGTGTTACTCTCAAAATTATATTTAGGGAACAAAATGTATCTTTTTTTTTTTTTTAATGGGGTGATTTTTCTGTTTGCCCCTACTTTCTTGAAAAAGTGTTCTCAAATCCAACGAGTCCACGTGATGTGTCAATTTCAAATACCCCCTATCACACTAAGTCAAGGGGATGATGTTCTGAGACACGAAGTAAATCAGAAAAACAAACAGGGCTAAATTTGACATCTTCCTTTGAAAAAAGTTTTTTGTAATGAAATGCTTTTTGTTTTTTTTTTTTTTTTTTTTTTGGAAGCATGAGGAAGCCTAGTCCTCAGAATTCTCCTTGGATGATATTTTATTTTCATGGTTGGATAGCATCACCGGGTCGGTTTGTGATACCCCCTCATGCTTTTGAAATGAAATATTAGAACTATTCATTCACTGAATGAAATAAATTATATTACTAGAATGAAAAATGCGATTATAACATATCCAATAGGATAGAAAATAGGAAATTATAAAAACAACTTAAACCCATGAAAACTACTATAAAATGGAGCATTTTGATAGTTAACGGTTTTGACCTCGGAGTTAAGCTCCTTTGAGTTCTTCGCCCTTAGTAAACTCGAAGTATTCGCATGAAACGACTACTTCGTTGAAGTTATGGAAACACATTCCATGCAACCAAGAGCACCCTTGCAGGGTAAGGCTTTTATGAATAGTTTCATTATTTCTTCCTCACCCAGTTGAGGGTTAGCTTGCATCATGAAAGCTTCCCACCTTTCTATATATGCTCCAAAATCCTCCATTGGTTTTCTTTTGATGTGACCAAATCTTCACCGGGCAATTCTATTCCAATCTTGGTTTGGTATTGATACAAAAACGTGGAAGACAGCTCACTCCAATCCCTCATGAAGTATATTATTGCCATGAAGAATCATTGCAATGCGTACCCCATGAGACTCTCTTGTAAGGTCTAAGTTATGAATGGCGCCTGGTTACAATGCCAACTCATTTCAACCTAGAAATATTGCAAGTGGATAATAGGGCAAGTCGTGCCGCTATATTTACGGTGATTAAGTACTCCTATTTCTCTAGGAATTATATAATTCTATGGAGGCCAGATGGGCCCATCGTGTCTTAGTTAGGTCCTCCTATTGCATTGACATTCCATTCATTGGTGAATTCTACTACTTCAGGGAAGCTAGACTCTTTTGAGATCATTTCATTACTTTTTTCTAGGTTGAAATTTCCAGCTGAAGATGAGGTATCTATGTTCCTCTCATGATCAAGTGACCAATTGAGCAGTCCATTAGGAGATAACCCTAAAGAGCATGTTTCCCATTCTAATAGACTTTGGATCCTATGCGTGGGTGGAAGGTGGTCATTAGATGAATGACTGACCTCATCTATATAATATTGGTAGCTCTCAAGACTATACCATGGGTGATGTTCAAAGCCTTTATGTGGTAGCTTATTAGCTATTAGATTTTGCCTATGTTCAGTGTTAGGTGTTGGCTTAGATTGCTTATGCTTTCTTTTCTTAACACCCAGTCCTGACTTCTTGAGTAAAACCCTTTGTTTTGCCAGTTTGAGCTTGTCAAAAGGACTGGAAGATGGTGGAATTTCACTTCTTAGGTTGATAGGTTGGTACTCTTTGGACCCTAGCTCTTGCGGTAAGCCTGGGGAGCTATGTTGTCGTGCTCCGGCTTTGAATAGGTTTTAAAGTGTTGACCTCGTCCGCGGGCTCATTGCCTTTCTTAGTAGGAAGCTTCTTAGTAATGGGATAATGCTCGATAGTCCCTTCATCATGCAAGGCTGCATCAATAGTTTCTTTAATTGATCCTTCTTCTATTGGTTGTGGGTCAAATTGGGCAGTCGGGCTCCTCCTTGATGCAGTATGTGCCCTTAAGAATTTACTATCCTTCGTCTCCATGCCTATCGACTCTTCGTATGATGGGGTGATGTCAATGTTGATGTCAACATAATATTTTTTGGCGGAAACTATCAATCAATTCCTCTCAAGTCTTAAGGAGAATAATCTTCCCTACAATGTACCATTGTAAGGTGGGGCCAGTCATATTTGATTGGTATAATAGAATCATCTTTCAGACTTGGTAGGCCTGCAAATAGGCCTCTGGGTAAGAGGCACTGCCGTATCCTTCGTATTTAAGTACTTTTAGCTCTTCTGG
Organism: Eucalyptus cladocalyx; assembly: GCA_017140615.1. Lineage (NCBI taxonomy): Eukaryota > Viridiplantae > Streptophyta > Magnoliopsida > Myrtales > Myrtaceae > Eucalyptus > Eucalyptus cladocalyx. The sequence goes on along the minus strand of CM029523.1, from coordinate 22,858,147 downwards.
ATTTTTAACAGTAACATAGTTAAACTGATCAATGGAATTTGGATCCTGCAATTGGCTCAACTTCTTTATGATCCTTGCAAAGTGTTTGTCATGTTAGTTACATTTGGCAAGTTCGTAGGTGTCACGAGTGTGTTTAGAGCAGTTATTGGTTGAGTTTGGCCTAAACGGACTCCATTTGCCTCAAGAGTTGTTAAAGGACAATGGATATTTGTCCTACGCCATCTTCAATATTAGCAAAGTGATTTTGTACATCACTTTGACCGGCCACTATTGCTTAAGGCCATGCGCTATCGAATGGTGATAGGCGATTCATAATCAACTGGTATCACAAAAAAAAAAAAAAATGAGCTTGAGGTAAAAAGATTGACACATGGCAATGGTCTAGCTGATTTATTTATCAAAAAAGGATTTTATAGACAAGACACTTATAATATCCAAACTTGGAATAATGACAGAACGAAATACTAGACATTAAACAAAAGTCCCTAAACAATGGGACTAGGAACAAGACAAAACTTTCGAAACATTGACACTAGTGGGCATGTGATCACTATTTTATATGTGACAGGGAGCCTTTGCGAAGCTGTTTGCTGTTCAGATCTGGTGAGCCTTGCCTAGCTGTCCGGATAGTGATGAAAAGGTTCTTACAATTGCTTGACATATATGATGAGAAGTCACCTTTGGAACCTCATGTGAGTTTCCTTGTATTTTAATGCATATGGAAAATACTTATATGGTGACTCTGTAGTATGTTTATCAAATTAAAAAATGGAAAAGATCGGCTACGCATGCTCTCTCTCTCTCTCTCTCTCTCTCTCTCTCTCTCTCTCTCTCTCTCTCTCTCTCTCAATGATACGAGTAATAAAAATCTTAATAATTTATTTTTTGCTTAAATTAAAATAAACTGAATGTGACTTGTTTCATCTCACTAATACTTTTTTTTTACATAGTTATGCACATTATATTCAAACACATGGCAATTAGAGATATGCAACCGAACCAATTCTACTTGGGAACTGAACCAAACCGCTCAAAAAATAGGCACAAGAACCAATTGAAACCGGTTTGGGAACAAGTTTCGAGTGAAAACCCACCAAAGAACCGAAGTAGATCGCTCTATTAAGCTAGCTTTATAAGTTAAAAAGCGAAAACCCTAATTTATGTTGTCTCTAAATTCTAATCCAACTCTCCTTCGTCTTTGATCTTTCCTCAAAACTCCTCGCCAGTCTTTCCTCTTCCCTTAAATTTTTATGAATTAATGGGGAATGGAGTTTTATAATTTATGTTTTATATTACACATTTGAATTTTCAATTATTTATAATTGTATGTGATTACATGTACATCTTGTGGATTGATGTTTTTGGTGAATAGAAAATTTCGTTGTTCCATCTTTTACTTTGAATCATTTGTTGCTCATAACATAATATGGTTTTGCTATGAAAAATGAACCAAAAAAGGGGGAAAAACAAGTTATAGGGCATCTTAAAACCAAATAGGAAAAACTAGATAGGTTCCAAAACCCGTTCCAAGTAAATAGGGTAGGTCACAGAATCCAAAAACTGAGAAGTAGTTATGACATTGTAAGTTTTAGGTTTCAACTTTAGAACCTACCCACCTTTTAACCAATCACCTTAATTAGGGGTGTCAATGATTTGGTTCAATTTGGTCTTTTGGAAAACCAAACCAATAAAGACATTTATTGAATCGAACCGAAATTCAATCTAAACCGAAATCTTGGTTCACTTGAATTCGGTTTGGTTCAATTTTTCAGTTTTTACTCTTGTGTTTGTTTTTTTCCCTACATACACCCCTTTCAATAAATTTTTTATTTTTTTAAAAACAATTTTGTATTCTTTTGTATTCTTTTAAAGAGGGTCATCTCATCGGGAGGAGAAGCACCTGCAACGACCCACTCCAGTTGACCTCTCTTCTTTTCATCCCCTCATGAGAAGGTAAAGCCTTAAGCCCGAGAGCAAAGCGAAAGTGCTCGGTAGTTCGATCTATGATTTCTCATTCATGGATGTTGTCCTAGCCATCACTACTTCTCCCAATCCCAATTATCCTCTTACCTATTGGAATATAATATCTATATAGATTTCTTTTTTTCTTTTTCTTACCTTTTCTTCTACTTTTTTTTTTCTTTTTTTCTTTCTTTTTCTTCTTCTTCTTCTTCGAGCTTGTCATATTCCAATGAGGTTGAGCCTCGCCAGCCTATGGCGAGGTCAGTGAGCTCAAGCCCCACCAGATCAAGTGAGCTAGGCGAGGCTCAAGCCTCACCAAAAATCACTAGAGCCTCGCCAACGTCTAGCAACCTCCAGCGAGGCTCCAGCCCCGCCTAAGTGCTCGAATCTGGCAAGGTGGAGCCTTGTTGGCCTATGGCAAGGCTTGAGCTTGCTGGCGACCAACCAATGAAGAAAAAGAAAAAATTGATTTTTTAAAAAAATAAAAGGAAAAATAAAAAAAATTCAGATTTCATCGGAGTTGAAGTGCATATTAAAGTTCAGTAAGCAAGCAAAAATGTTAACTACACCATCAAAATACATGGTCTACTTGTAGGGTGAGACCAAATAAATCTGTTCATCATTTTCATCCAAATCATTAGACTTCCCGAGATTTTCAGCTAACATATCGGCTATAGCTCGCCCTTTGACGGACTTATGTGCCATGCTTTGGATATCAAAGTCAGAGAGTAATATTTGCCATTTAGCAAGCCTTCCAACCAATGCAGACTTCTCCAAAAGGTATTTCATCGAGTCATTCTCAATCACTAGTAGAATGCGGTAGTGAAGAGTATATTGCCTCGATCGGTGTAAAACCCAAATCAAGGCTACACAAGTCTTTTCCACTTCAAGATATCAAACCTCAAAAGTAGTAAACTTCTTACTGAGGTAGTATATGACACGTTCTATTTCATCCTTTGGTCCTTTTTGCACCAACATAGCTCCTAAAGACTCTTCGTGAATAATGAGATGCAAGGTTAGAGGCACGCCTTGGATAGGCGGTACGAGTATAGGAGATTGCAAAGATATCACTTAAGCTCTTCAAATGATTTCTGACATTCTTCATCCCAGTTAACCTTGGTGTTCTTTTTTAATAGCTTGAAGAACGGTTTAGCGGTTTCTAACAATTGAGAGATAAATCTCACAACATAATTCAATCTTCCCTATAGGCTTTGGACTTCCTTAATAGTAGAAGGAGATTTCAAGTCGCATACGGCCTTCACCTCAAAAGAATCTATCTCGAAACCCTTGTTATAAATCCAAGAAGCTTCCCAGACTTTGCCCCAAATATGCATTTTGCGTGGTTAAGCCTTAGCTTGAATTTCCTCAATCAATCAAATAGTTTTCTTAATACTTTAACATGGTCTTCATCTTGTCTTGACTTTGCAATCATGTCATCAACATAGACTTCAATCTCCTTATGCATCATGTCATGGAATAGCATTACCATGGCTCTTTGATATGTTGCCCCTGTGTTCTTCAAGCCAAAGGGCATAACTTTGTAGAAAAATGTCCACCATGGGGTGATGAAAGAAGTTTTAGTCTTGTCTTCCTCTTTCATCCGAATTTCGTTATAACCGAAAAATCCATCCATGAAAGAGAATAGTTTGAATCTAGTAGTACTGTCAACTAAGATATCAATGTGCATCAAAGGAAAATCATCCTTAGGGCTTGCCTTATTCAGGTCGCGGTAATCAACATAGACTCGGACTCGTCCATCCTTCTTCATAACTGGGACTATATTAGCAATCCAATCAACATAATGGGCGACTTCAATGAAACTAACATTTAAGAGCTTGATAATTTCTTCTTCAATCTTTTTCGACAATTTAGATTTTTTCCTTATGAACTTTTAAAGTCTCCCTAGTAGGGTCAAGGGAACATGTCTTTTCAAAAAAATTCGGTGCATTTTCATTCCCCAACGGAGTGGCCAAGCTTGTCACAACCTGATCTTGCCGCCCTCGAATCCCTCATCATCACAAGGAAAGGAAGGGGAAAGGTCAAGTTTAGAGGTACTTAATCACGAGAGTTCCCTCATGGCTTGCGTTCCAAAAGATGTCATCACCTCGCCTTTCGAATCAAGACTCTCATGAGTTCCCTCCACGAGATCGCGAGTTCTTCCAAACTTGTACCCCGCGTGATAGCAGAGTATCGCGAACCGTACCCACATGGGTGACACATCTCGAGAGAGGAGATCAGATGTGAATATTGAATTTAAGGATACCTTTATCATGGTAGCTCTCTCTATAGTACCCTTCGCCCAAAAGGATGGCATCACTTCATCATTTGGGGTACTGCCACATTAAGTATGCTAAACCATAGTGAGTTTCTTCAAAACTCAAATCCCGTGCGATGGGTTTATTTATGCGATCTAGTTGTTTATGACAACCTAAAATTAAGACGAGAGTTACCACTAGCCTCATTTTAGGGATCAACTAGAAAACTCAATCAAGGGTTGGGAGTGTTCCCTCGATTCCTACACAACTAAATATCTAAGTTTGGGGACTTGGGTTATGCTAATATTTCTTTTAGCGTCCTTTTGGTACCTAAATAGTATGTTGTGTTTTCCTAATGTATCCATGCATCTCTTCTTACATTTTCGGGATCATTAGTCTTAAACTAAGTAATCATGCGTGGTTGATCATTTTCATACTATTCTATTTCTAAAAAAAACAAGAAAAGAAAGCAATCAATGGAATTGAAATTATGAGACATTAGGTAAATAATCAAGAAAAGCAGTAAATCTACCATGCAATCCTAGAAAATATAAAAGAGAAACACAATTAAAAAAGATGAGAGAGAGAGAGAAAAACTCGCAACTCGTCAAGCTTTATACAACAAATGAAACTCAAGACATATGTCAGGGGAATGAATAGTACATGATAATGGTTGGAATGTACATCGATCTCCACCGTCTTCGTGCTTTTTCCATCTTCGGGTCCTAATTTAAACCTAATCTAGAAACCTATAACTAGGTGCATACAATGGAAAGAAACAAACATACATATCCAAACAATCAAAAATACAATACATCATGTCAAGATCGATCATTTAAAGAAAGTTAAATATGAAAACCAGATTGTGGGGCCTCAGGGTCGGCATTTGTCTTTCATGCGTAGGTCCCACTAAGACACCTACCCAATCAATTTTTGTGACTTATAGCAATTGTTGACCAATTGTGTTCTCGCATAGCCAATAATGCTTATAAGTCTCCTAATCAAGCGATCTATACAAACCTGATTATTTCAACTCAGAGAATGAGGATAATCCTTAAGTTATTGAAAGGGAATGACTCAGACATGAAGAGTCCAATCCTCCTACTATTGGGCAACCAATCATTATGAATTTGGGAGATTCAAATAATCCTACAAAAACCAAGATTATGGCAGGTCTCTCTCAAATGGATACCAATAGAATAATTGAACTTTTCAAAGAGTACCGAGATATTTTTGCTTGGTCATATGTTGATATGCCGGGTTTAGACCCCGAGATAGTAGAACATGCATTACCACTTGATCTTAGTATTCCGTCGAAGAAACAAAACACAAGCATTATACCTGTCCATAGGAGGTTCATATCACAAATGCAAAATTTTCAAAAAGTGACAATCTTCTTTAGAGCTTAGAAGTGGCCCTACCTTTTAGAATATTGAAATAGTTAGTTAGAACTCTAGAAGTGAATCCTTGTGCCAAACAAAGTCTGTTCTATCCACAAATTTTATTCAACCTTATTTCCAAGAGTCTCCCCAAAGGGTCAAGGGAACATGTCTTTTAAAAAAAAAAAAATCGGTGCATTTTCATTCTCCAGCGGAGTCACCAAGCCTATCGCAACCCGATCTTGCCGCCCTTGAATCCCTCATCATCACAAGGAAAGGAATGGGAAAGGTCGAGTTTAGGGGTACTTGATCACGAGAGTTCCCTCACAGCTTGTGTTCCCAAAGACATCATCACCTCGCCTTTCGAATCAAGCCTCTCATGAGTTCCCTCCACAAGATCACAAGTTCTCCCAAACTCGTACCCTGCGTGATAGTGGAGTGTCACAATCCGTATCAACATGAGTGACACCTCGAGAGAGGAGGTCATATGTGAATATCGGATTTAAGGGTACATTTACTATGGTAGCTCTCTCGATAGTACCATAGACACGTTAGGAAAACACAACATATTGTTTAAGTACCAAAATGGCACTAATAGAAATATTAGCATAACTCAAGTCCCCAAACCTAGATATTTGGTTGCGTAAGAATTGAGAGAATATTCCCAACTCTCGATTGGATTTTCTAGTTGACCCCCAAAACGAGGCTAGTGGTGACTCCCGTCTTATTTTTAGGTTGTCATAAATAACTAGACCGTATAAATAAACCCATCATAAGGGGTACAAGTTTCGATGAAACTCACCATGGTTTAGCATACTTGACATGGCAGTACCCCAAAGGATGAAGTAATGACATCCTTATGGGCGAAGGGTACTATCGAGAGAGCTACCATAGTAAAGGTACCTTTAAATTTGTATTCACATCCTACCTCCTCTCTCGAGGTGTGTCACATGTGTGGGTACGGGTCGCGATACTCCGCTGTCACATGGGGTATGAGTTTACAAGAACTCGTGATCTCCCCGAGGGAACTCACGAGTGCTTGATCCAAAAGGCGAGGTGATGATGTTTTTGGAACGCAAGCCGTGAGGGAACTCTCATGATCAAGTACCCCAAAACCCGACCTTTCCCCTTCTTTTCCTTCTAATGATGAGGGACTCGAGGACAATGAGATCAGATTGCGATAGGGAGCACCAATCCTATTCGCAAAAAAAGAATGATGGATCATTATGTCTATGCATCAACTACCAACAACTCAATCAAATGATGATCCAGAACAAGTATCCACTACCAAGGATTGATGACTTATTCGATCAACTTCAAGGAGTTTGGGTGTTCTCCAAGATAGACTTAGGACAGGCTATCATTAGCTAAGAATCAAGAAGGACTCTCAAAGATAGCATTTTGAACGCGATATGGCCACTACGAGTTTACATAATGTTATTTGGGTTAACCAATGCACCAACTACTTTCATGAACTTAGTGAACCAAGTGTTCAAGGTGTACTTGGACCAATTTGCCATTGTATTCATCGACGACATGCCGATATACTCAAAACACTCAAAGGAGCATGAATAGCATTTGAGGATGATATTGCTAACCTTCTGAGAAACGTACTTTAAGCCAAGTTTAGTAAGTGCGAGTTTTGACTCAATCAAGTAGCTAGTCTAGGCCATGTAATATCCGACGAAGGAATTTCTATAGATCAACAAAGATTGAGGCAGTCATGAACTAGCTAAGACTAATAATGGTGATCGAAGTTTGAAGTTTTCTAGGATTAGCTAGCTATTATCAGCGATTTGTGAAATTTTTCTAGAATGGCTACACCCCTGACACAAATACTAAAGAATGAAGTAAATTTTGAATAGAATGATAAGTGCCAAAAGAGTTTTCAAGAGCTCAAGCACAAGTTGACTACTGGCCCAGTATTGACAATACTGTCTGGTCTTGGAGGTTATGAGATTTATAGCAACGCTTCATATAAAAGACTAAGCTACCTAATGCAACATGGAAAAGTGGTAGCCTATGCGTCTAGATAATTGAGGCCTCACGAGTAGAATTATCCACACATGACTTGGAATTAGGAGCAATCATCTTCGCTTTGAAAATCTTGAGGCATTACTTTTGTAAAGAAAAGTTCACAATTTACACCAACCATCAAAGTCTGAAGTATTGGTTTTCTCTGAAGAAATTGAACATGAGACAACAACGTTGGATGGAACTTCTCAAAGACTACGACTACAACATTCTATATCTTCCTAGAAAGGCCAACAAGATAACGGATGCACTCAATCAAAAGTTAACAATTGCACAAATGATGGTTTGAGAATGGATCCTTCTCAAAGGAGTATGAGATTTGGATTTCAGATTCGAGGTAAGCCATCTTTTTAATCTTATAGTTACCCTCTGAATCAAACTCGAAGTGTAGACCAAGATTAAAGCACTGCAGTCAATGAATCCATCAATCCATAGAATTTTGCAAGAGAGTACGGAAAAGAGGAAACTGGATTTTCAAATAGTAGAGGATGGGATATTGAAATTTCAAGGACAATTATCCATGCCCAATAATCCAAAACTCATGGAAGAAATTCTGGTAGAAGCTCATAGAAGCAACTATAGCATACATCTAAGAAACATGAAGATTTAGAAAAATCTTCGACATTATTATAGGTGGAATGGCATGAAGCAAATGTTGCTAAGCACGTGGCCAAGTGCTTAACGTGCCAACAAATGAAAGCGCAACACTACAAACTTGGTGGACTACTGCAACCACTAGAAATTCCAGAATGAAATTGGGAGCACATCACTATGAATTTTGTGATGAGACTACCGAGAAGCCAAAGAGGTAATCATTCTATTTGGGTCATAGTTAATAGACTAACCAAGTCAACACATTTTAATGCAGTATGAAAGGACTTTGTCATCAACAAGTAAACCAAGCTATATGTGCGAAAATAATGTCTACATGAAGTGCTCGTCACAATCACTCCAAATTGAGACCCCTAGTTCACAACAGCATTTTGGAAAAGTTTATAGACTGTCATGAGAACGAAACTACAGTTTAGCATAGCCTATCATCCGCAAAAATATGGTCATTCCAAGAAGAACATTCAAACACTTGAAGATATGTCGAGAGCTTGCATTGTAGATTGTAAAGGATGATGGGAATAAGAACTACACCTCATCAAGTTCGCGTGCAACAAAAGCTATCAACAAAGCATCGAAATGGCACCGTTTGAGGTAGTATACGGTCGTGCTTGCAAAACACCTGTCTATTAGGATGAAGTTGGAGAAAGAAAGATTACTAGGTCTGAGCTAGTTAAGTACTATGTGGATGCAATTAAGATTATTAGGGACAGGCTAAGAACAGCCTAAAATCGCCAAAAAAGTTATGTAGATAAACGAAGAAAGTCTTTAGAATTCCAAGTAGGTGATCATGTATTCTTTAAGGTGTCGCTAATGAGAGGAACGTTACATTTTGACAAGAAATGAAAGCTAAGCTCCAGGTATGTCGGATCCTTCGAAATTCTAGAATGAACAAGAACCTTAACATATTGATCACCATTACCACCCATACTTACTTAGGTTCATAATGTGTTTCACGTATCCATGTTGAGAAAATATGAACCGAACCCGACACATGTGCTCAATTTTTAGGAAATTGAGATCAACAACAGAGTGTTGTATGTTGAGAAATCGGTGCACATCGTCAATAGAAAAGAGCAAGTATTGCGCAACAAGGTCATTCCCTTAGTCAAGGTTATTTGGAAACACTATCGTATTGGAAGAGCGACCTGAGAAAGTGAGGATGGGATGAGACATCAATATCCTCATCTATTTAAAGGGACAGTAATTTTACAAATTTCTAAGATGAAATTTCTTTAAGGGAGAAGGAGTTGTGACATCCTCAATTCGACTCCTATCTACCAAATAGAATTGCAACAGTATTCAATGAATCACAGAAAAACAAGGGATGGTCACCTTAGAATAAAAATTCAATTTTTCATTGGCGGACCGTGAATTTTCGGAAAAGTGGAAATGGGTCGCGAATGAGGAGCCACGAGGGCCCAAGCCATGGGCGGCCCAAGGGGGCCTATCAAGCCATTTAAGCCCACACTTAGGCTTTTGGAAGCTTGTACATTAAAATTCCCATGTGTATGAATAATGTTTTAGACTATAGTCTAATTAAATCCCTAATTTGCCCCTTCTAGATGTTAGTTGGCCTAATGGGACAAAATTGTTGTCTCCCAAAGAAGAGGGGCGCCCACTTGAAGAAAGGAAAGGGAAAAGGCAAATTTGGTTAGTTCCCTTAGTTCAATTCCAATTATAACACATGCATGAAATTTTTCAATTAATGAAGCTTGGATAGGAAGATTTCAAGAGCCATTTGTGGCCATTCAAAGACTTGGCCAAAAGTGATTTACGAAAATTTGTACTAAGTTCTTTAATGCTTAGAGGGGAAACTTGGATGAGAAGTTCTCATCTCTCTCTCTCTCTCTCTCTCTCTCTCTCTCTCTCTCTCTCTCTCTCTTTCTCTCTCGGTTTGTTGTCCACCGTGAGCTGCCATCTTCACACCTAGCTCGCTGTTGCCATGCCTAGCTACCCTCATCGCCGTGACACTATCGACGCATCATGAGCTGCCATTGCTGTGACGCCGTCCACCACCACCTACCGTGAGCCGCATGTTGTCGCCGTCACTATTGCCACCACCCAAGGCCATGAACCACCGCACCCTCATAGCCATCACCATCATCTCCTTTGCCGTGTGCCCTCACCACAATCATCATCCAAAGTCGTGAGCCGCCATGCCATCGTTGTTATCGCCGCTCACCCTCAAAGCTCAAAAACCGGTCCCGTGAGTGACTTCCTAACCTTTGATTAGGATGGTGGTTACGCTTGAGATTAAGGTTAGAATTAAGATTAATAATAATTAGATTAAAAGATAGATGGATTAGGTGATAGCTTCTCTCGATAAGTGATAAGTAAGGGTGATAGCTTATCTCGATAAATGATAAATAAAGGGGATAGCTTATCTTGATAAGTGATAAGTAATGGTGATAGCCTATCTTGATAAGCGATAAGTAATAGCGATAGCTTATCTTAAATAGTGATAATTACTTGTGAACTTATCTTAAATAGTGATAAGTGCTGGTGATAACTTATTTTGAAAATTGACAAGCTATGTTGATAAGTAATCCATGGTACGATATTGTATGGAATGAAGTTATCATATGATTAATTTGGTGGATAATTAATCAATGGGTGATCACATGGGATTATTTCATGGTATTTTTGCGTGCAAAAATTGCTAGTGTATTATGTGTGAGCACTAAACACTCTAGCATTGGTTAAATTGGAAGATAAAAATTGGCTTGAGTGATTGAAGTGCTTGTGTGATCACATAAATGATTCTGTACTCGTATGACTATAAGGGACGATACTCAATGGATTTCGGATGCTTTCATGTCAATAGGATGCCGTTCGTGAATGGATTTCGGAACAATGGTCTTAATTAAATGGCGTCTTAAAGTGAGGTTGAGATGTTGTCATGTCCGATGGGGTGAGACGATGCCCGATTACACTAAAGACCACCGATGCGAGTGTCGGTCGTGGCCAAGATTGGTCATAATAATCTGGACTCTTGTGGATGCATTGTGCATGGAAATGATAATATTTATGTCTTGATTATTATTAATCGTTATCATATGCCTGCTGAAATTGTGCACTCATGTGGAGAATTATTTGTGTAATAATTGGATATGTTGTTTGTCGCGACCTCTTTTTTTCTCGGCGCCGCGATCGGGTACGGGCGCCTAAGGAGGCTCATGGCTCGGCTGAAATTAGTTATGCCCGGACTCTCCCAAGTCCACCAATTCGCAACTTAATGGTTCAAGTTTTTAACCTGTAAATCAATTTTAAAATGGAGTCGCCACTAATCGATTTGGGGTGGGTTGATTAGAAACCCAAGTGAAGTATCGGGAGAAATACTCACTCCTGCGCAACCAGAGAAATTAGGATCGGGGGACTTGATTACACTAGTTAATCACTAATGCCCTTTCGGTACCTAATCTTGTTTAAACCCTGAGGTTTTTTGGATGTTCGAGGGATTTTCCATGCATTTTTTGGAGGAAAAACATTTTTGAGTCATTTTCTACTTTTTTGGACATCAAAGGGATTTTTTGGGATTTTTGGGAAAATACAAGTCTTTTTGGCTTTTTCTGAAATTTTTGACATTTTTGGCTTTTTCATGAATTTTTGGCTTTTTTTGGATTTTTGACATTTTTTGGAAAATAAAACATTTTTTGATTTTTTGATTTTTTTTTTGAAATAAAATATTTTATTATTTATTTAAAATATTATTTTATATTAAACTAATGAAACAAAATAAAACCGACCCGGGTCGGATCCGCGGGGTTGGGTACGACCGGGCCAGCCGATCCGAATGAGGACGGGCCCGCGTTGCGGGCCCGACTGGATTTTTTTGGGAAATAAAATATTTTTTATTATTTTTTAAATATTATTTTATATAATAATATTTAAAAACGAACCGGGTCGGATCCCCGAGTTGGGGTCCGACCCGGGTCGAAGACCCAAACGCGGACGGGCCCTCATTGCGGGCCCGACTCAGCTTTTTTTTTTTTTTTTTTTTTCCCACTTTTAAAAAAAAAAAAAAAAAGCCCAAATCGCTCTTGGCCTGCTTTATAAAAACTCCAATTCAACATGTACCCAGCCCACGCGCACAACCCGGCCCGTCTCAGCGGAAACCCTACCGGTTTAGACCCACGCCCGACCCGCTCTCGACCCGGCTTGCGCCCGCGACCCGATTCCTAAAACCCTACCCGGATTCGTGACCCGTGAGATCTCGCCGACCCGACCCGCGTGTAACCCTAGAGATTCGGCGATCCGCGGCGCCGAGGGTTTTGGCGACGAGCGGCTACCGGATTCGCAAGAGGCGCGACGATGACGGGCGGCCGGGTTCTCGGGGAGAAGGTGAGGCGACAAAGGACGATGTGGGCGAGCACGGCCTTTACCGTTCGCGACGGGGGTACGGCGGGGCGGCCGTGGGGACGTTGCTGGTCGGCGTTGGGGCCGAGATAGCTCGGTGAAGTAGCGTCGGGCTCCCGATCCGATTAGATCTGGTCCTTCCGCGACCCTCGCCCTCGGATCTTTAGATCTAGACCTCGTCTCTCCGGCTCTTCTCGCGGGTCCGGGACTCCTTCGCCTCCTCCGACCTCACTCTCTCACTCCGGCGATCCGAGCCTCCACCGGCCGGATCGACCTTCTCGAAGTCACTCGCGCCGGCCCTCCCCGAAGTCTCTCGGTGGAAGGTGGGCTAAGCTCGCGACTCGAGCTCTCTCCCTCGCTCGCCCTTCAATCCCTCCCGATGTCTCTCGGTGAAGGATCTCAAAGCTTGCGATGCCCTCCTTCGACGGAGGTTGTGCGCTCCTATTTATAGGTGAGGAGGTCCGTCGACGGAGGGACTCGGCCGCCGGTCTTTGGCTTGCCGACCGGACTCCCGCGGCCCAACCGGCGTCTCATCTCAGCATTAAAGGCGCGCATTGAAGGCGCATGCGCATCGTCCTCTCCTTCGGCGGCCTACCTCCGTTCCTCTTTACCATAGGCTGCCCTTGAGCGCGTCGCCGGCCGTCGCGCGTGATGCACGAGACACGAGAAAGAAGAAGGAAGGAGAAGGAAGAAGAAGAAAGAAGAAGAAGAAGGAGAAAAGGGGGGGCGGGTCATGCGAGCCCACGTGAAGAAAAGGGGGGGGCCGCCGCTTTTGTTTATTGATTTTCTTTTGTTTTGTTTTGTTTTTTTGTTATTTTTTTTTTCTTTTTGTTTTTTTCTTTTTTTTTGTTATTTGTTTATTATTTCGAAAAAGACAAAATAAATAAAAACTTAATTAATAAAATAAACATACTAAAAATTGAGGTGTCAACAAATGCCCCTTTTGAAGGTGAGCTCGCAGAGGTTGCATTCAAAGACAAGATCCGATGCCTCAATTTTATCCATGCATGCGTAGCAAATTATATTTTATTTGGGACCTATTATTCTATGCGGAAAAAAGAGCAATATAACTTTACATATACTAAGACAGATAAGAAGATACCCGTAGTTACTTACCGGAGTGAGTGAGATAGGGTGTAAACCCCGAGTTTGGCAAGTATCAAGGTGTCATCTTACCCGGTAATATGAGGAGGTTGCTTTTCCAAGACCCGAACCTTTCTTCGGTCGCCTTAACGGGGAATTGCTTTTCCAGGACCCGAACCTTTCTTCGGTCGCCTGTTAGAGCAATAAGCTGGTTTGTCTAGGACCCGAACCTTTCTTCGGTTGCCTTGACGGGAATTGCTTTTCCAGACCCGAACCTTTCTTCGGTCGCTTGTTAGAGCAATAAGTTGGTTTGTCTAGGACCCGAACCTTTCTTCGGTCGCCTTGACGGGAATTGCTTTTCCAGGACCCGAACCTTTCTTCGGCCGCCCGTTAGAGCAATAAGCTGGTTTGTCTAGGACCCGAACCTTTCTTCGGTCGCCTTGACGAGGAATTGCTTTTCCAGGACCCGAACCTTTCTTCGGTCGCCCGTTAGAGCAATAAGTTGGTTTGTCTAGGACTCGAACCTTTCTTCGATCGCCCGTTAGAGCAATAAGTTGGTTTGTCTAGGACCCGAACCTTTCTTCGGTCGCCTTGACGGGGAATTGCTTTTCCAGGACCCGAACCTTTCTTCGGTCGCCTGTTAGAGCAATAAGTTGGTTTGTCTAGGACCCGAACCTTTCTTCGGTCGCCTTGACGGGAGATGCGCCGACCTTTCTCAGGGCATCTGTTTGTTGGGAGATAGTACTTGGATGATCACAAGTACAAACTCTTGGAGGATACCTAGATGATCACAAGCATCGAAGGGGTACCTGGATGATCACAGATACAAACTCTTTGGGGATACCTGGATGATCACAAGTATCGAAGGGGTACCTGGACAATCACAGGTACAAACTCTTGGGGGATACTTGGATGATCACAAGTATCGAAGGGCTACTTGATAATTGAAAATACTGAGAACATACCTTGGATATTTGTGAAAGTCTCTCACCTCCTGGTAATTGGGAATATCGAGGGCGTGCCCCGCATATTCGTGAAGGTCTCTCACCTCCTGGTAAAGGGGAATATCGAGGACGTACCTGGGATATTCGTGAAGGTCTCTCACCTCCTGGTAATTGGGAATATCGAGGGCGTGCCCCGCATATTCGTGAAGGTCTCTCACTTCCTGGTAATTGGGAATATCGAGGGCGTGCCTTGAATATTCATGAAGGTCTCCCACCTCCTGGTATTTGGAATATCGAGGACGTACCTTGATATTCGTGAAGGTCTCCCACCTCCCCGGTAGTTGGAATATCGAGGACGTGCCTCGCATATTCATGAAGGTTTCTCACCTCCCGGTAAATGGGAATATCGAGGACGTACGAGATATTCGTGAAGGTCTCTCACCTCCTGGTAATTGGGAATATCGAGGGCGCACAGGATATTCGTGAAGGTCTCTCACCTCCTGGTAATTGGGAATATCGAGGGCGTACCTGAGATATTCGTGAAGGTCTCTCACCTCCTGGTAGATGGGAATATCGAGGGCGTGCCCCGCATATTCGTGAAGGTCTCTCACCTCCTGGTAGTTGAGAATATCGAGGACGTGCCCCTCATATTCGTGAAGGTCTCTCACCTCCCGGTAGTTGGGAATATCGAGGATGTACCTGGGATATTCGTGAAGGTCTCTCACCTCCTAGTAAAGGGGAATATCGAGGACGTACCTTGGATATTCGTGAAGGTCTCTCACCTCCTGGTAGTTGAGAATATCGAGGACGTGCCCCGCATATTCGTGAAGGTCTCTCACCTCCTGGTAGTTGGGAATATCGAGGACGTACCTTGGATATTCGTGAAGGTCTCTCACCTCCTGGTAGTTGAGAATATCGAGGACGTGCCCCGCATATTCGTGAAGGTCTCTCACCTCCTGGTAGTTGAGAATATCGAGGACGTGCTCCTCATATTCGTGAAGGTCTCTCACCTCCTGGTAGTTGAGAATATCGAGGACGTGCCCCGCATATTCGTGAAGGTCTCTCACCTCCTGGTAATTGGGAATATCGAGGGCGTGCCCCGCATATTCGTGAAGGTCTCTCACCTCCTAGTAAAGGGGAATATCGAGGATATACCTGGGATATTCATGAAGGTCTCCCACCTTCTGGCAACATAAACTTGAATATAGCGCAAGGCTTACCTGGATGACCGCAGGCACATAAAGGGGTGGAACACCTGGATAGCCACAGGTCTACAAAGTACTGGAATACTTGGACGAACACAAGTATTTAATGATATGATCTGGGACCACCCAGGCAGTTCCAAGTGTAAGAAAGCATACATGGATAACCACAGGTGCACAACGCGATGGAATACTTGAATGGCTACTAGTATTTGATGATACAATTTTGAGGACAACTCGGACATGTCGAGTGTCACGGAAAGGAAGTACCTAGACAATGGTGGGTACTTGACGATATGGGGATACCTAGACAGCAAGTAGGTACTCCAAGAGATACTTGGTCACGCAAGTATTAATACTGGGGACAACTCGAACAGTCGAGTGTCGGGAAAAAGGAGTATCCGAACAGTGGCCGGTACTCAAAGACAAGAGGGATACCTAGACAGCAGCAGGTATTCAACGATAAAGGGGATACTTGGTCAGTCACAAGTATCAATACTCTGGGGACAACTCGAACAGGTCGAGTGTCAGGAAAAGGGAGTATCCGAACAGTGGCCGGTACTCAAAGACAAGAGGGATACCTAGACAGCAGGTATTCAATGATAAAGGGATACTTGGTCACCACAAGTATCAATACTGGGGACAACTCGAACAGGTCGAGTGTCGGAAAGGGAGTATCCGAATAGTGACCGGTACTAAAAACAACGGGGATACCTAGACAACAAAAGGTTCCCAAACTCAAAGGACAACTTGAATAAGTCGAGTGTCAAGAAAAGAATACCTGGACAAAGGGTAGGTTCTTTAAGACAAATGGGGATAGAGATATGCTTACCTAGCAATATCTCGATCTCCGAGAGTATGTCCGCTATTTGCACAATATGCACACATGATTGTATATACCGTAAATTCATGAGTTCAAATGAGATTCATGCATGACAATTTTGTCGCTTTTGCATCATCTCGAGTTCCACTGGGAAGATTTTGAAAGACAACCTTTATTTGGAATATAGATGTCTTGAGCATGCCGATGAGGGACTTTCACCCGAAAGGACTTTCCGCTCACTCTCATGGAAAAGGCTATCCTGACCATTGATGCAGGATTCATAAGGACCGCACTATCTCACTGTCATCATGTCAGCAGGGGTCTGAGTATTCTCGCAAACGGTACAACTTTACCAATGTGAGAAGTCTTTGTTGAAATTGAGATGAAGACTTGGTCAACGGCTCATCAAATGGGACCGTCGAGGTCAAGGCTTATGAACAGAGTACCGCACGATCGTCTCCGGTTTGCAAGTCAAGAATCCTGCGAAAAGAGATAGAGTAATCTTGCTCGTACTTCTTCAAGCGATGCTTATTGACACATGAAATCCTACGTTAATTAAAGTGCCCCTAGTCTGAAGAGACTTTTACAATGGGAATGTAATGTAGTCTTGGCTCACATGTAAGAGGGTGAGAGTTGGTAATTGTCTTGGCATTTGTCACTAGTCTTTCTTCATGGTCGATGATGACGGTTGTATCAGAATTTCTCTTGGGAATACAAATGGCTGTATTTTTGTTTGGGGCATCGGCCTTGCTTTTACCAGGCACACCGCTTTTTCATGCCCCTATTTCTCATCTCAATTTTTCATTCATGGGCATTTGACCTTGCTTTTACCAGGTACACTCGCTTTTTTATGCCCTAGTTTTTGTCTTTGTTGCTTGAGGAATTGATCTTGGCAAGTTCAAGCAAATGCCTTTGTTAGACTATGGAGTCTTCATCTTTTGTTGGCACTTTTGATTATGCTACTCAAATGACAATGGCTTCTGCTTTGCCTCCATGGGAGGGTGAATTTACGACTCAATTGAGTTGTACAATGGATACAAGTGCGTAAATAAAGAATTGCTCTTCACGACTCTAGGGCACTTAAATTAACGCGAGTGTTCATATGCAATAAAGACACTCAAAGATTGATGCAAGTGCAAGCAAGAGAATTTCTATCCCTTTTCTCACCTCGTGATGTTGACTTGCCTTCAACTTGCCCCAAAGTGTAGGGTGGTTCTTTGACGAGGGTATGGGAGAAACTTCACCAATGTGTAAGGAGCTCAAAGGGGTGAGCAATGAAATGCCTCTCGCTGTTTTGGTTATCGTACCATTTGCGAGAGAACTCTTTACCCTGCAGTCATGGAATCTTCTGCACTCATCTCACAAGTGTATAGATGGGGGGGACTGTGTGTAGGATATAGCTTGCCTTTCATCATTCTGACGTGCTTCATCCAGCATGCTCAATTGATCTTGTATTCTTTACTTAGCTGTCTATTCTAATAATCCTTAGTGGAATCAGTGACCTAGACAGGCAAAATCATCATGCAGAATTCATCTGGAAACGACATGCAACATTTCGAATATGATGGAGTTTGAATTTTTCAAAACAAGTGAATGGTTTTGACTCAAAAAATACCCTATTGACAACTTTAGGGATAACATAATGGTGTTTCCAAATATGTTAGATTTTGAACATCAAAAGGGTTATTCGCAAATGGACATCGATGGTTGTCCCTATTGATTAGGGATATGACACATGAATGATTAGTCAATGATAGGGAATTTGATCGGGCATCTCTGCTTTTGCCCCTGCAGAAGAGAAGATGTACAAGTAGATTAATTAGTTTGGCCAAAATCAAATGTGAGTTGAGGCCTGAAGATTTTCTGTCATCTCGCTTTGGTGATTACTCGATGTCATTTCACTTAGGAGAGCTTATCGAGTTTGACATGTCTTTCCTTGATTTGTTATCCGCATTTTTACAAACAAGTGATCCCGCAAAGATAAAAGGGATCATGTTAGTCAAAAGTTCTTTCAAGAGTCGAATAACTTGGAAGCGATACAACATTACCCTTCACTGGATTGGATGGACCTGAAGTGCAAGTGGGACACGAAGTCCTACGTCTTTTGCTTCGTTAGGTCACCTGCTCTCTCGTAATTTGCAAGTGCAAGAGAAGCAAAAAATTTTTTATTATTTTTTTACCAAGCGGCTAACTGCCGCGAGGATTCGAACCCCGACTTCGGACCTTTTTGCTTCTTCCCGGATACCACTCGGCTAGAGGCGCCAACGGTGTCCGTAGGACGCTTCTTTTTTCATTTAACCGAACCGGCTCCCCGGACGA
Source organism: Eucalyptus cladocalyx (assembly GCA_017140615.1). NCBI lineage: Eukaryota > Viridiplantae > Streptophyta > Magnoliopsida > Myrtales > Myrtaceae > Eucalyptus > Eucalyptus cladocalyx. Next base: position 22,839,178 of record CM029523.1, on the reverse strand, counting down.
CACGTCCTTTCATACCAAGCTAGGTAAATCGATATGGATCATTTGATTTGCCCAAATTAACCATTGAGCTTGTTTCTTGAATCCTATGCTTCCCGTCAATAGGAGAAAATATGTCAAAAGTGAGTTCGTTCACGGGAGTATTGGAAACGATACCAAATTACTCTTCTCCAAAGTTTGTATTTGCCGACTCCTAGGGATCTCTCGTATGTCAATGACGGCCTTTTGTTTTTGACACGCTCAATGTCTCTTTTGATTGGCCCTCTTCATTTGTGACCATGTATGGATGATTGCTGGTCGTTGATTCATCTTTAACGCCTTCCTTCCTCGTGGAATTTCTCTTTTCCTTGGAAGAATATGCGTCTGGAGTGAAGCTTCTAGATTCCAAAGTCATTGTCCAAGGTGTGGGGCTATAGATCGCCTTGACTGTCTAGATTTTCTCCCCGTTGACATTCACTTTAAAGGAAGAGAAGGAACTTCTTTCTTATGCTTCGGGCTCGTCGAAGTTGAAACCGTAACATCTAGTTGTTTGGGCGTGTCGTGCGACAAGATAGTCCTTTGGCTCGGATAGAGCTGGGCGGAGTGAGGCATGTCATGGATGCTTCGATCTCAACTCTATGCCTGTACCTATTACGTTTCATCTTTTGTATCCCGATGCGCTTGCTTCAAATGCCCCCGTCACAACCAAGTCAAAAGGGACGGGAATGATCCTCGAGACATGAAGTGAATGAGTCGAAAGACAAACATGATTAAATTTATCATCTTGTTTTAACAAAAGCTTTTGAAATATTTTTTATTTTCAAAATATGTCTTTGGGGGAGAAAACATGAGGAAGCCCAAATTTCGCATTTTCCTTGGATGATATTTTCTTTTCATGGTTGGATAAGATCACTAGGCTGGTTTGGGATACCGCCTCATGCTCTCTCAAAATATTTTCAACTTTATTAAGTGGACTTACATTTTGGAAAAGTGTTTTCAAAAGTCAATTCCTCAAGCGGAACCGATGTTGAAAATAAAAACAAGCCAGGCTTAAGAAAGATGTACAAGTTCCCACGTAGGGGGATCCAAAAGGAAATTAAAAAGGGTTCTACTCGAGCGGGCCTGCACCCATTTCCCCTTATGGTCCTTCATTGATGGTGTCCATGAAAAGGTCTCCAAACATGGTGGTCATGTCATCCGGCCCTTCTTTCTCTCGTTGCTAAGGGTGACACTTCATTGCTTGAATAATACCCGGCCTTCACCACCCTTGATAGATGTCGCGGTATGTGCTTTGACATTTCTGCTCCGACTATCTTCATAACTGAATACCGCGTTTACTTTGTCGGTGTGATCGTGGAGCGGATTGTCTTGGAATGAGAAAGCTTTAGTGTCTAACAGTTTTGGATTCGACTCTTGAGGGCGAAGCACTCATCGCCGAATGCCCCACTTCTTCCATGTGATAGTCACATATTTTTGATGGGTCATAGTTGGAAAAACTTTCAGCGTTGGGTCGTTTCGGCTCAATCGAAAGGAGGTTCTTTTTCCGGAGGATCGCTAGTACCGTGACGGAGATCCAGAAGAGGAGTAAATTGTCTCTTGTTGTTGTAACGCCGAGATGACGACGGCTGGTGGTTTGTTGCTGTCTTGCACTGGTCTGAATTGTTGGAGAATGATTGTAGGTTGCATTGACATCTACCAGGGGTTCTTTATCTTTCTTCATGCTGAACTTGCCTGTGGATGCAGGTTCAGTGAACCAACCGTCCCTCAACCCTATCTCGATTTGCTCCCCTACTGGAATGAGTTGATTAAATGATTCGGCGATCGTGGTTACCATTCGATTGCGGTACTCGTAAGGGAGGGTTTTGATAAACATCTTTCTCAGCTCGAAATCGGTTGGTTCAGACTGATTTGGGCGGCCGATTTCTCCATCGGATAGTATATTCTTTGAACGATTCATGCTTTTTCTTTTCGGTTCGCTCAAGGTCCTCACGAGAAGGGGTAATGTCCATTATAAACTTATACTGCTTGAGGAATGCCTCACTCACCTCACTCCATGTTTCGAGGAGATTCATGCTCTTTGTAATGTACCACCTCAGGGCGGGACCTACCAGGCTTGATTGGAACAACTGGATCATTAGAGGTTCAATATTAAGATACTGGGTCATTCGAACCAAATACATCTGCAAGTGAGCTCTTGGGCAGGTCGTGCCATCGTATTTCTCGAACTCAGGCATTTTGAATTTTTCCGGCATTTTGACCTTAGAGTAGATGGAGAGGTCTCTGTTGGAGTAGGATCTTGAAGACCCCGCAATTGTTTTAGCCTCTCTTCAAGTTTCTCAAGGCGTTTGTCATGTTCGGTCTTAGACAAACTGTTGGGCTTTGCTTTCTCAACTATGATTTGGTGCGTATCATCCTCCAATTCGGGCATGTTATCATCGGATCTCCACCTTGATCACCCCTAGTAGATGATTGTGGCAACAATACCTCGATTGAGGCCGGGGCGGGAGTGAGTTTGCCATGGATGGAGTCTATTTGCTTTGAAAGTTGTTGAAGCACATTGAAGACTTGCTTCATTTCACTTTCCATGACCGCAATACGGCTTGGTACATTTTCTTCGGCCATTCTTGCTCTTGTTTTTGAACGAGTCTGGATCGGCGAACGTTGACGTTCCGTGATTACCTAGTCATGAGTAAACAAGCGTGTGTGAATACAAGGCGTAAATAGGGAGTCAGTCCATGATGACAACCTAATCCTATTATTTTTGTTTATTCATGAAAATGTAGAGGATTTCCTAAACATGGATTGAAAAAGGGCACGTGACATGTTAACATGAGCTAAAAGGATATTCAATTTGAAAGGCGAAGAAAGCATGAGTTGTAACAAATTTTGAAAAAGGTTTCTATCCCTTTTTTTTTTTTTTTTTTTTTTTTTTTTTAGGAAAATGAAAATTCTTGCGGAAAAGAATTTTGTAACATGCTTGAGAATAAAAACATCAACTGAAAGTAATTTTTTGCAAATTTTTTTTTAAAAAAAAAACTTAAAAAAAACTTTATGACAATTACTTTCAAATTTAGATGAGCGCGATATTACATCCTACACTAATCATGGACTACTCGATATATACAGAAGGTACGTAAATTGCAAAGTACACAAAATAAAAACTTACTTCCCACGAGAAAATTGATGGCAATCATATAGACATGCGCATGATATGTGCGGCTCGATTTCTAACGAGAAGGTTTTGTGAGATTAAAAGGATATTCGCCTGTCGCAGCCTCGCGTTAGCGACATACCCTCCTAATCTCGGCTAAGAAATTCGGGAAAAGAAAGGCAACCTCTACATCGCAGTCTCGCGTTCGAGGTCGTATCTTTCTTAACACCATCCTAGAAATCCTATGGCGGCCCGTGTCCGACGGCCAGGTTGTGTGTGCCATGTGTAGTGCTAAAACAAGGTAAAGCATGAACAACAATTTATCATCACAAAAAAATATATTTTAAACAAAATTAAAATAAATTTCTAAACTTTTGACCTGCATAAAGAAAAAAACCTAAGTCGCAAAGAATTTAAACAAGACAAAAATGGCCTAAGTCCTCAAAGTCCCCAAATGAGTCGCCAAGCCGTCGCGACCTCTTTTTTTCTCGCGCCCGCGATCGGGTACGGGCGCCTAAGGAGGCTCATGGCTCGGCTGAAATTAGTTATGCCCGGACTCTCCCAAGTCCACCAATTCGCAACTTAATGGTTCAAGTTTTTAACCCGTAAATCAATTTTAAAATGGAGTCGCCACTAATCGATTTGGGGTGGGTTGATTAGAAACCCAAGTGAAGTATCGGGAGAAATACTCACTCCGCGCAACCGCAGAAATTAGGATCGGGGACTTGATTACACTAGTTAATCACTAATGCCCTTTCGGTACCTAATCTTGTTTAAACCCCGAGGTTTTTTGGATGTTCGAGGATTTTCCATGCATTTTTTGGAGGAAAAACATTTTTGAGTCATTTTCTAATTTTTTGGACATCAAAGGGATTTTTTGGGATTTTTGGGAAAATACAAGTCTTTTTGGCTTTTTCTGAAATTTTTGACATTTTTGGCTTTTTCATGAATTTTTGGCTTTTTTTGGATTTTTGACATTTTTTGGAAAATAAAACATTTTTTGATTTTTTGATTTTTTTTTTGAAATAAAATATTTATTATTTATTTAAAATATTATTTTATATTAAACTAATGAAACAAAATAAAACCGACCCGGGTCGGATCCGCGGGTTGGGTACGACCCGGCCGCCGATCCGAATGAGGGACGGGCCCGCGTGGGGCCCGACTGGATTTTTTTGGGAAATAAAATATTTTTTATTATTTTTTAAATATTATTTTATATAATAATATTTAAAAACGAACCGGGTCGGATCCCCGAGTTGGGGTCCGACCCGGTCGAAGACCCAAACGCGGACGGGCCCTCGTTGCGGGCCCGACTCAGCTTTTTTTTTTTTTTTTTTTTCTTCCCACTTTTAAAAAAAAAAAAAAAAAGCCCAAATCGCTCTTGGCCTCGCTTTATAAAAACTCCAATTCAACATGTACCCAGCCCACGCGCACAACCCGGCCCGTCTCGGCGGAAACCCTACCCGGTTTAGACCCACGCCCGACCCGCTCCGACCCGGCTTGCGCCGCGACCCGATTCCTAAACCCTACCCGGATTCGTGACCCGTGAGATCTCGCCGACCCGACCTGCGTGTAACCCTAGAGATTCGGCGATCCGCGGCGCCGAGGGTTTTGGCGACGAGCGGCTACTGGATTCGCAAGAGGCAGCGACGATGACGGGCGGCCGCGGGTTCTCGGGAGAAGGTGAGGCGACAAAGGACGATGTGGGCGAGCACGGCCTTTACCCGTTCGCGACGGGGTACGGCGGGGCGGCCGTGGGGACGTTGCTGGTCGGCGTTGGGGCTGAGATAGCTCGGTGAAGTAGCGTCGGGCTCCCGGATCCGATTAGATCCGATTAGATCTGGTCCTTCCGCGAGACCCGCCCTCGGATCTTTAGATCTAGACCTCGTCTCTCCGGCTCTTCTCGCGGGTCTGGGACTCCTTCGCCTCCTCCGACCTCACTCTCTCTCACTCCGGTCAGATCCGAGCCTCCACCGGCCGGATCTGACCTTCTCGAAGTCACTCGCCGCCGGCCCTCCCCGAAGTCTCTCGGTGGAAGGTGGGCTAAGCTCGCGACTCGAGCTCTCTCCCTCGCTCGCCCTTCAATCCCTCCCGATGTCTCTCGGTGAAGGATCTCAAAGCTTGCGATGCCCTCCTTCGACGGAGGTTGTGCGCTCCTATTTATAGGTGAGGAGGTCCGGTCGACGGAGGGACTCGGCCGCCGGTCTTTGGCTTGCCGACCGGACTCCCGCGGCCCAACCGCGTCTCATCTCAGCATTAAAGGCGCGCATTGAAGGCGCATGCGCATCGTCCTCTCCTTCGGCGGCCTACCTCCGTTCCTCTTTACCATAGGCTGCCCTTGAGCGCGTCGCCGGCCGTCGCGCGTGATGCACAGACACGAGAAGAAGAAGGAAGGAGAAGGAAGAAGAAGAAAGAAGAAGAAGAAGGAGAAAAGGGGGGGCAGGTCATGCGAGCCCACGTGAAGAAAAGGGGGGGGGCGCTGCTTTTGTTTATTGATTTTCTTTTATTTTGTTTTGTTTTTTTGTTGTTTTTGTTTTCTTTTTGTTTTTTTCTTTTTTTTTTGTTATTTGTTTATTATTTCGAAAAAGACAAAATAAATAAAAACTTAATTAATAAAATAAACATACTAAAAATTGAGGTGTCAACATTGTTAAGGCATTATTTGGTGAGTTGCCCATTTCATGCTTATATATAATGCAAAGCAAAGACTTTACTATTCATTTGCCATCGACAATTAAGCTGCACATATAGGGCATCTCCAAGGCTAAGTACTCTTTTACGTGAGGTTTAGGGAATTTACTTATTGAGTTTATCTCATTCATTGTTGTTTAAAGTTTTCTAGCCCTAATCATGAGTAGTTCTTTCTGCCACATGCACTTTGGGGTGCCTATGGATCAGGACACCCAAGTGACCCCCTTCCCGATAGAGGGGACTGACGTGGTATATGATAAGTACATGACCACCATACGGGTGGTCGAGAGACTGACTAACTCGGTGCTGCGTCGGTTCATGGCATGGTACGTGTGGTTTGGAGGGGAGCTCTCTAGCCCTCTTCAAGGTTTTGATGGATTGCTTTGTGGGGGATTTGGAGGTGCCATTTGGGACCCCATAGTCGTGGACATTCTTGACGGCTCCATCACTAACCTAGAGACAGACACAAACTCAAAGTCCAATCCCGAGCCCAAGCCATGGTACTAGGACAAGCACACATACTAGGTGCATAGGGAGTACCACTTTTTGAGGTCGCCCTCGTAGGATAGAGGAGTTAGGCTAACCACTAACCCCTTTTTAGTAATAGGAAAGAATCTCTATAGCGAATGTGTAATTATGAAACTTCCGATGTACTATGTATATGTGTATGTGTAAATGTATATGTGCACACATGCGCACACGCGCGCGTGCGTGTATATATATAAGTATTTGTTGGTGTGTTTTCATGCTATCCTTATTAAGGCGTATGATCGGATGGAGTTAATTATGCTTCCGCCTTCTAGGACATCGCAAATAATTGACCTTAGAGGGTTGTTGCGCACTCGAGACTCGCCATTAGGGTGCAAGGCGTGAAACAAGTTGTGACACGTGTGATGTCTCCAAGCTTCCGTTGACGAGAAGATTTCAGTATGTTGCTATTCTAACAACTACAAATTTGGTTGTGGAATCGGCTTCTCAAAATGAGACTGAAAAGTTGAGAATCAAAGGCATTGGAGCTAAACAGCATGTGTCCTTTGCACTCGACTTTGCTGTCGGGACAATAACTTTATAAACATGGACAATACGGTTGGCGTGACCACAACAAGCAAATAAGCCAGGCACTCTTAAGATAATATCACTGTGCGAAGACAAGCGGGATGGATTTATTTTACTAGGGTTACAACAGGTGCAAAGCTAAGAATGGTAAAGCGAAAAGATTGGGGAAATTTCGAGAGTGCATGAGGTGCACTGGGTGCGAATTGCACCCAATGCACTAAGTTACCTCAGGAAAGGAGGCGCTAATATCATATTGATAAAAATGATTCGCGGAATATAGGAATATAGAATTTCTCTGTATTTTGATATATTATAATGAAAATTACATTAGCTTATATATCAATTATATAAAAAGGTTATTTAGTGTAATAGAAAAAACATGATAGTAAATATGATCAATCAAGTATATGCTCTATCAAAATAAGATATATGCATATTATTGAGAGATATGCGGAATCAATTGAATATCCTAATATTGCTAACACTCCACATGAAAAAATTGATCTCCGGATGGGTGTGGCGTTGCTAAATCATGTTCCAGACTTTTGGGAGGCGGGTAGGATAAGGAGGCCTGGTTTTTGTTGTTGTGGGTATCTGCTGAGTAAACTTTGTAGGATCCAGATTTATTCCGGTCCAAATTCGCTTGTCAGGCCTCATGATAGGGCTAAATGGGATGGCGAGTCTAAAACCTTTGTTTGCATTCCGAGAATCCCCTCTAGGGAAGTATATTCCTTTCACCAATTGAACCCATAAGGCTGAAAGGGCAATTAATGGGCTTTGGCTTGTTTGATGTATTTATGTTCTTATCATATCTCTAATAATTTATTTACTACTTTGATTATTGATTATTAAATTCTTATCTATGCACTCGCATTATCACCTCTCGTGTGTTAGTGGCTTAAATTAAAATCAATCAAGACTACCTGCAAAATATTCTTTGAAAAATAAAGAGAAATGATACTAAAAGGGCATTAGATTAAACTAGCATGATCAAGTCCCCAAATCTATTGAATCATTTGTTCATAGAAATAAATATACTCCCGCATTTTATTTGGGTGTCTAACTGACCCAAAATTAATTAGCGGCGCTTCCAAAATGTAAGAAAGTTGCGTATTAAATTGAGTACCAAGTTACGATTGGTAGAGCTTAGGAGAGTCCATGATAAACACAAATGATTACCTCATGAGAGGAACCTTTGTTCCCATTTAATAATCCATTAGCTTTCCATTTGGTGATTCACCTATGGGAAGGTCGTGACATGGTCATATCAAATATGGTGCATTACATGAACCAATAATTTGGGAAGATTCTAGTAATCAGGCCACTATTTAGCTAGCAACCTCCAATTTGCATTATTTAAGGTGTTACAAACAAAGAAGAATGTATGCATATTTTTCAATATGATAGGCACTTCAACATATCATGACACCGAAAATAGCAATAGATGCTTGAGTTACACCACCTCATTTATTTCCACTTATAATAGAATAGTACACATGGAGTTCGTAATGCCAACTATTGCATGTCCCAAAATATATGCATCATGTCTCACTTGCACTTGAAGGTTTTGACAACTTGAGGCAAATGAGTTCTCTTGAAATAATCCTCCCAATTGATACACCTTGGATCAAAGTAGAAGACACTTTCCAAGTTTACTCCATTGTTAAATGCCATGGCTCTCAAAGCCATCGTATTTGTATCGTCAAAGCTGAGTCAATACCAAATAAAAAATAAAAAATAAAAAACAAGAATTAGAAATTGTGTAATTTTGTGAATCACTACTAACAATTTTAAAATTTTAAGTTAAGACGTGAATGAATAGTAATATTTAATCATCATGATGCTCTTCATCCTGTGTAAGCTCGACTTTAAATCATGGAAATATATAATTGATGAGGTAAAATAGGTTTATAAAGATTCAAATTTGAGATCTCATGTTCTAATATCATATGAAATTTGTAAAATCATAATTAATTATTATTAAAAATTTAAATAAAAAAGGTGAATGCGTGATTTAACTTTAAAATGCTTGAATAGAGATTTCTTATAAGGGCAACAAGGAGATTGATTAGTGCACCCTGCAGGCACATTGGTCAGTGCATAGATGCTTACACGCCATTGAATAAAACATATGGTCCGTAGAGGTCTGCCAATCGCACGACAGCATTGACCTTTTTGTCCAAGTCAGCATGCAACCCTTGGAAATACCCGCCAAACATTGAGCTAGCTACTTTCAGCACCTTCACCCAAATAATAGAGTTAAGCTCACTTTATTTTACAAAAAAAAAAAAATGAAATGAAATATTTTAAAAATATTCTTTTCGATGACTTCGGCTTTTACCACTAGCTTTTTTAACTTCTGTTAGGGCCCCGATGTTTTAAATTCAAAAAATTATGCGTTATAGTTTTTGCTGGAATGTAAAATATTGCTCAAATTTTTCATCATAGGTAATGTTTTGGGTGCTTATATTTAGGTATTACTAAAGGTTTCGACTATTTCCCATCTAACGTAAGTAAAAAAAATGAGAGTTGTAAATGTTGAAACATATGAAAAGAAACTGTCACTTCAAACAAATTAGCTAATTATTTTGAAGATATTTATATTAATTTGTAGATTATTATCACTTATTCGTTAAAGAAAGAAATATGTAGAGTTGACTACTTAAATTTATATAACATGAAGATTTTCATTTATTTGGGATCTTCAATTTTGTATATATTTTAAATTATTGAATTAACATAAAGCCATTTTGAACTCACCTTTGACAAGAGGATGTAACGTCTCACGTGCTTGTGAAAGCTGGCCATGCTTCCTATAATTCTAGGCTCACGAACTTTGACCGGCTTCCCATCCTCGTTGATCCAAGGACTGTCCCTGAAGTAACTCACGATGATGTCTTGAAGATCTGAATAGGTCATGGGATGTTTCTTTGAGGAACCCACATGGTAAATCCTGTTTGAAATGGGCTGATTAGTATGCACCACCGTGGCCACAATCATAACGTTTACCACCATATCTGCTGGTATCTGCTCAAGATGAAATTCTATATTTAGGTTGAAATGCATTTGAATGTACTTGTATATGAATGAATGTATGTATATATGTACGTATGTATGTTCAAATGTGCACAATAAAGTGATGGTTGGAATATGTAATTACCAATAATGTTTGCCTGATGAATTATCATAAGCTAATTCTAAAAGAAGGAGCGCATAATCAATCAAGCAAGATATGGACACCTAGAGTGTCAAAACTTGGCATGAAGGGACACTTAAGTATCAAAAGTTTGGAAAGTGACATTTAAGTGCCAAAATTGGAGCAAAATGGATCATTTAAGTATCAATCCAGCCAAAATTCGGCCAAAATACTAACGTGGCAATTTTCCAGCAACATTAATGTAAAACGACGTTGTTTTGCAACTGATGTGGCTAGAAAATGCAAAAACGACGTCATTGTCTCTAACATGATAAAAAATTAATATAAAAATTAATTTAATTTAATTTAAAACTAAATTTATTTAAAACATTTTAAAATTAAAATACAAATATTAAAAAAAAAAAAAGGGGGAGGGGGTGGAGAGGGAGACAGATGAGGGTTGAGCCCTCGCCGCCGCCGTCGAGAAGGGGCGACGAAGGAGGGGGAGGGTCGACCGAGGTCGCCGGCCCCCTGACGACCGACCGGCGGCGAGAGCTCATGAGCCCTCACCCATATCCGGGGCGAGGGTCGCGGCCCTCACCGCCGCCGGAAGGGGCGGCAACGGAGGGGGAGGGTGGGCCAGGTCGCCGGCCCCCGATCCACCAGCGGCGAGGGCCCGCAAGCCCTCACCTAGATCCGCGAGAGCTCGCGGGCCCTTGCCGCCTCTCCGCCCAGCCGAGAAAAGGCAAGTGACGAGAGGGGAGGGTCGATTGAGGTCGCCAGCCAATCAGTAGCGAGAGCCCGGGAGCCCTTGCTGGATCTGGGCGAGGGCCTCGACCCTCGTCCCATATCTAGTCAGCTGGGCTCGCAGGCCCTCGCTATCGGTCGGCCGAGGCTAGGGGCCAGCAACCCCGGCCAACACTCCCCCCACCGTCACCGACCCTTCCCGACGACGGCAAGGAGGTAGCAGCAATGGCTCAACCCTTAACCGATGCCTCCTCTCCCCCACTTTTTTTTTTAATAAATTAAAATTATTATTATTATTATTTATTTTTATACAATTAAATTAATTTTTATATTAACATTTGAATTCGCTCAAAAATGACGTCATTTTTTGTCTTTTTTTGTTGAGTCAGCATTATGGCAAGCCATGTAGATGAAAAAAATAATAAAAAATTGTCAAGTAAGATTTCCGACGAGATTCACCAAAGATGGCACTTAAGTGTCCCACTTTTCAAAAAAAGTGACACTTAAGTGTCATTTTCCTAACTTTTGACATTTAAGTATGCCTTCGTGCCAAGTTTTGGCATTTGGGCTATACTTTGTCCTCAATCAAGCTAATGCAAAATTTAGGATGCTTATGATCGTGGCATTTTGATGGTAGTTAACACTTGTCAAAATGATTAGATGTTACCATGTCCAGTATCGTATTAGGATCGCCCAGGAAATATTCCAGCCTTCCTCTACCATAGTGTATGGCGATGCTGTCCATAGTTCTGTGCCATCATATGTTTCCAAGAAAGAAAAAGCTCATTAGACAATCCTTGCTTGTTAAGCAAAAAAATAGTCGCTTAACAAGATACTTATCGCCAATATTTGTCAAGGACTAAGGTCTCACAACATAATCAATCAAATAAAACCAACATTTAACCAGCAAAAGATGTGCCCATGAGTTTGTTCTTTAACATGTACTTGCTCTATACATTTGATGAATATAACTGTCACCGAGACGTTGATCTTTTACCTATTTAAGAAATTTCTTTTCAAATTCTCCTGTTAACCTCCCCATGGAGTAGACTTTTTTATGGCTCTTTATGAAAATTAAGGATCGCAAACGTCATTTTTCATTGTTGAGCCCCATCTGAAGGTTTAACTTCCTCAAAAAGATGGGGCATTCATTAGTAGACGCGCCTGCACAAGTCTATCTGATTTCTTTATGCCCTTGTATTGCTATTGAGCAACCAGACTAAGAAAACAGACGTAGGTATGTTTCTTGGTTTTCTTGCTCAATAAAAACTAGAATTTTGCGAAGAACCAAGAGGTAATACCTGAGTAATCCATTCACTTTTGTTCGGTGCTCAATAGAGTTCTTCCACTTTTTTTAATTCAATTTAGTCATTAAACTGAAGTTGATTGAACACTAAATAACAATTTATGGACGACATATAATTTTAATCCCAAAAAAACAATGTCTCGGGTGATACTACAAATCTAAAGTGAGTGGTTCTGTAACATTGTATTGACCGAGAAAGATCTATCATAATTTTTTTGCTAAAAATAGGAAGTAACAGTCAGACAACATATAGAGAGAGAGAGAGAGTTTTGTGAAGGATAACCTTGGAGGGAAACCCTCAGTCCAACCAGCAAAAGGTTCTCGATAAGTACTTGTTACGATTGTGGGTCTCATAACAACTAGTGGAATATCTTGTTTGAGATGATGCTGCACCATCATTTCCCCCATTGCCTTCGTTAAAGTATACGTGTTTGGCCAACCATACAGCCTTGCCCTGTGCATCAATTATAATGAAAATTATAAGAATTGCTGAAGATTATAATATAATAGTACGCACATATACAAATAAATCAATTGATCAAACATATTTTAACTACATAACTCATGTTTTAGTTCTAAATATTATGGTCAAGCACCTTGTAAAAAGTTTATATCTAAAACTTCAAATATAATCAAAAACATTTTTTACAACCCAAATTTTCATGAAAAGACAATATGATACAATCAACTCTAAATATGATGATTAAGTAAGCCAAGCTTAAGGTAGCAGTCTAACCAAGGGCATGGGTTTGAGAGCCATAATTAAAGATGTACTTTTCAACTAACTAAATCATTAATTCCATTATTTAGAATTCAATTAAGAACAAGCAAACCTTTGCAATCCCAAATCCTTCAAAGCGACGTTGATTTCCTCTTGTGAAGCACTCTTTTCTCGAAGTTCATTCATCAATTCTTCAACCAAGAGCTTCTCTTTATTCATGTCCAACTTCCTTGACCCGTTGAGCGTCTCACCCATGCTAAATGCCTTTTCTCGTATAATTCCAGTCATATTACCACATACATATGCTAAAAATATAAGGTTCTATAAGATACATCGTCACTGTAAAATACTTTTCAAACAACCGGTACTGAAATGGAACCTTTCATATACTAATTTAAATAGCAAAAAATCAATAAAACCACGATTGACTATCACAAACCAGTCGATATGTGGAGTAGCATCTTTATGTTGACACATCTTGCAGCAAATTCAGCAACATGCTTCGCTCCAAATGCATTGACTGCTAGTGCAATGTCATATCTGCGGAAAAAAATGGCATTAAACTCAAAAATAGCATGAAAAAAAAAAAAAAGCCACGAATTATTTGAACTAATTATAAATTGAGCAGGGAGGGCAAGGTTGCGATTACGTGCCTTTCGTCAAATTTGGTAGACGCGGCCGAACTAACAATTATGTCTATCTCTCTCCACATCTCCGACCTCGAATCAAAATCATGTATTCCCAAATTCTCGCAAGAAACGTCACCAGGAATTGGAGACAATTTCTCCACAATTGAGTTGAAATTCTCGGCCCATTCTTCCCTCAAAATGTCGAATAACTCCTTTTGTATGAGCTGTTCGCGATGTGAAAAGATTGAGAGTTGTTATGAAGGAAATTTTGTCTTTTATCTTAACTTTCGTATTCTTTTTCTTCCTTTGCCTTTATTCTCCATGTTAAATAGAGTAGAAATTATTTGGAATTACATATCTAAGTGATTGTACCATATGTTGGATAGGCCATCATACGGTTACTCTTGCAATGATTCGAGCTCATTTCCTAAAATAGCACAAATCTCATAGTTTTCTTCTCCGCTTGTTCCACAAAACGTGTTTTGAAATATATATTTCTAGAAATGAGCACTTGTATAGCTTGAAATAATTAGTCTATTGAGATACACATGTGAGTTATGTTTTAAAAAAGTCCTTTATCGAATAATTTGTGGTGTGAAACAATAATATATCCTTGTTAGTCCAACTAAATATTTTGACAAGCTTGGACTTGAACACTCTTTAGACGCTAGACAACAATTTATGTCTAACATTTTCGCAAAAGATGAAAATAAATTTCATAAATTCATTTTTGTAAGTGATAAAGCAATCATTTATAAGAAAATATTTTTTATATCATTTATTTTTCACGAAACAACGGAGTATTAATAATTGTTTTTCGTTTTATTTTGTGCACACACATCTATGTGTGCCTTTTTTGGCTAGTCAATTTAGAACAAAAGGTGGATCTAACTATGCAAGGATAATTCAAGATTTGAATCTCTACCTCCTCATGCAACCGTTGTGTCGCTGCCTGTTTGTCCATAGCTCTAATAAGAATGTACATTTTCTTGACATTTGGTTGAATCCGAAGCATCTTCTCCACAAAAACTAACCCATCATAATATATAGAATCAAATAAATGTTAGTTAGCAGAAAGGCAGTCAATTGATGGCAATTGGCGACTAAGAATACTTCATACGCGGAGAGAGAGAGAGAGAGAGTACTCTTTGCGAGAAAGCCAGTGGCTCCCGTGACTAAAATGGTCTTGTTTTCAAAAAATTGGACTATATCCAACCCCATATTAGAACCGAAATGGACGAGAGAGTCTGAACAAGAGTTAGGTAGAACTTGAAGAGCGAATAAAGCATTGAGGCACAGAGGCTTCATATATAGCCACAATTTGATCATGCCTATCAACGTCTTTTTACACTGGTTGAAAAAAAAAATATGATCTCTTTGATCCGAATACATCCGTGACTTTTTGGTACGCAACATTAACATTGCGATATGGCAGAAAGAGAACTAGCTACCACGTTTTACATATGAGATTATCTAACGGGTACAATGTTATACACGTCACCATGTTCAAAGGTGCAATCCACCAACCAGGCAAAGCACCAGCACGATATCGTCTGTCTTTATCATGATCGATCAAGTCTTTAATAGATGTCCCTTGGTAGCCGACTGCCGTTGATGGCACTTGTGTATTACTCAAAAATCCCGCTTCCAATCGATGCAAGGTAGGAGTTTTCTCAAGGAAGATTCACGAGAAGTGCTAGGGCTGTACATGATAAAATTTCTACTTTTTTATTTCTCTGTTTCTCTATTCCCCGGAATAGGTTTAGAATAAAAATTCATTTTTGGTAACGCAATTTGATTTTTTTATTTTTAGAACAGATTTCTATTACATAAATTGATTTAAAGAAGAAATCAGAAGCTAAAATTTTTAACTTCTCAATTTCTGAAATAGAAATTGAAAAATCAATTTCTGGTCAGAAATCAATTTTTATTCCAGAAAGTTTATCATGCGCACCCTAGTTGTGCTCATGTGAAAAGAGATGCCTTTTATTACTGCGTTGGTGGGGTTGTGTCGATGATTGATGTAACCCAAGGTCGGCGACTCAAACAATAGGAATGGGAGAATAACTCACATGTCTGTAGACTTAGTCACAAAATCAAGCAAAAATTTATGTTCTACATAAGATCAGGAAAATGGGTATAATTTTATTGATTCAGATCAAAATGACCTGATTCCAAAGCCAAAAGAACCGAAAACTTAAACATCTACAACTTTCGTGTTTTGAGTTTTCTCAGATAAGCACTGTAGGCTAGATGAAATGAAGAAAATGATAGAAACTTCAATGGTTGCTCTTCTAGGCCTCCAAGGAAGTTGAAATGGCATCAATTTTTTAAGATTGATAGTTGCGACTCTAAAAGGACGTAGGCTTTAAAAACCCTGATTCTTTGAGGACAAAGTGAAAACTCTTTTAGGTTTTCAAAGGGTTTGAACTCCTCAAGGTTCAAGATCATTGCACTAAGCAAATTTTCATTAATCAAATTCGATCCCCCATATACAAAGATTTGATAACTTCTTATATTGAAAACAAGAAAAGACTAGATGCAAACCTAGAAACTAGTAATCATTCATCTACATAGAAACTAAAAGCTATTAAATGTATAATATCTTCAACGCTTGTGGTTCTCCAAGAGAGTCTTGATGCAAGCTTCAATGCATGAGAAATGATAAATCTTTATGAAAAAATCTAAGATGGGGCCATATTGATTAGGGGCTTTTCGATGAGAGTACTGTCGATTTTGAATGCACGCCGATCTTCTTGATTGAATGAGTTGGTCTTGAATACGACCTACATCAATGAACTTGTCAATTTTAAGCCTTTGAGGGATGAGGGGGTTTGCCACATAATGTCATTGTCAAATAGTTTGTCAATATTTGTCCCCATATATTCAGTGAGGTAGTTGGCTTTTCAATAAATTATATCTATGTTAAGGTCAATGGGATTTTAAATGGCAGAAAATTAATGCGCAACTACATTGCATTAATTAAAAGTAGAAAGTCTCACTACTCTTTTCCTTGAGGAAACGTTGTCGAACGGAAGTCTGAAATAATCGATCTATGTTTCACTCAAGCAATTTATAAAATAATTAGAGTGACTCCATATCGTAATCATCTATTGGTTCCAAGAATTTCTTATTCCTGTAATTTGCCATGTTAAGTTTGAGTTTTGTCAGTACTCTAGGTGTACTTCCAGTAGATTGAAGACATAGCAAGGGATGACGAACAACTGGATTGACAAACAATTCACTCTTTCTCCAGAGCCATTCGATGAGGGTGCTCCACTTTCCCTATGTCTCTTCTATCCTTTCTAACGATGAGGGCGATCCACTTTCCCTATATCTCTTCTATCCTTTCTAACGAAGATAGCGGTAGATGGTTGCTATGTCAAAGGGGCAAAACTGAGCACATTTTATCTAATATTATCTCGCATCTTGTTTGCGGATGACTCTATTTTCTTTCTTAATAGAATGCTAAAAGAATTTCAGAATTGAGCTGCTGTTCTAAATCAATATTGTTTTGTATTGGGTTTAGTAATCAATATGAACAAAACAGGAACGAACGAACAGCATGGGTTGCCCATAACATCCGAGATGAAATATGAATTATGAAGTGAGAGTCCCCAAGATCGAGAAGACCGGCAAAAATGCCAACGTTTGTGATGGATTTATGAGATGGGCTTAAGGCCCATCCGCTCAAGTTTGGCCCAAAAGGGCCCGGCCCACGGGAATAGGGCCCGTGGAGGGGGAAGGTATAAAAGGGAGGAGAGAGAGAGAGAAGACAACGTTTTGGAACATAACGTACGTCTTTTCTCTTCTCACGCTCTCTCTCTCTCAAAAACAAAAGGCAGTAAGCATACGACGCGCTTTCCTTCCCTTCAAGGCGTCATCGGATCGAACGGGGCCAGAATTTCTTCCTCTTCTTCGGCATTGGTGTTTAATCTGTGGCTAACAAGGTACGCTCGAATCCGTGGTGTGCTTTACGATCGGTGATTCGTGTTTTCCCGAGCTTCGTCTTCCGCATTGATTTAGGGGTTCGATTCGATGTCGAATCCGGTTTTCGGGGATCAATCATTCCCAACATTGGTATCAGAGCCCTAGTTCACGTTTTCCCGATCAATTTGATGTTTTTTGATTGATTTTTCACGAAATCACTTCGGCCGTACGGAACCGGGCGAAAATCCCGACACCCAAGCGCTTTTCGGCCTTTTTTCTGAGTTCTCGTAAGTCTAAATCAAATTCTGAAGGCACTGAGAGAAAGGCGACGTCGAGACGATTCCGGCGACTGGTCGCACGCCACCGTACGACACCACACGCGCCCACACTCGCGGCCAGAAGCCGCTGCGCGTGGGCGCGACGCACCTGGAAGCGCCGGCTATGCCGGCGTGTGCGCCACACGCGCTGGTGGCGAACCGGCACGCGCCGGTCCGCGGACCGACGCGTGCTGCGTCACCAACGGTTGATAACCGTCGGGGATGACGTCATTGATGACGTCGCGCCGACGACGATTGGCGGTCGGTCACCGGCCGGCGGCGACGACCCGACGGCGACCGACCCGACCCGATCGATTGGCGCATGCGCGCGCCGTGCGCGGCCGACGTCTCGCGTGACATCAGCACACTCACGCGCGGCGGCACGTGCGGTCGGTTCGTCCGACCGGCACGGCCGGTCCGACCCGCCCGCCCGTTGACCCGACCCGTTGATCCGTTGATCCGTTAATCGACGACCGTTGACCGTTGACTTTGACTTTGACCCGACCTAAAAAAAAAAAAAAAATTTTTTTTTTTCAGTCATGCCTATGTGGGTTATAAGTAATCAATTTTTAATTCTGCATTTGTTGCATGAATTTTGGAAAAGTATGTATTTTCTCTTATATTAATTATGGATTATAAGTGATCCATTTTTAATTATGCATTTGTTGCAGGAACTATGATGCGTTATGCAAGGATATCTCGCAATCCCGAGAACGGACGAGGGAAATGCAAGACTTAAGAGGCGATGACGAGAGTTAGCTGATTATCGGTGGCTTGACGGTGATTTAGTATCACATGTGGTCACGGTCAATCAGATGATACAGGAAATCATTTGGAATGGTTATCTTATGCCGGATTTTCAGAAGGTGCCGGCTTTGATGAACACTCTTCCACCTGAATGGCAAGCAGTGTTGGATCGGCTATGGGAGGTCAACGTGGTCCCGGGTTATAGGAGGCTGGTGGAAGCTTTTGTAAGAGAGCACTATAGGATTGAGTTGGCCAAAACTTCAACCCTTAGATTTAGCGCCACATGGTGCCGAGTGAATGCGCCTTGGTGGCGACATGAATGCTCTCCAAAAGTTTTTCCATGGTTAGCAAATGTGCCTTCAGTTTTCTCAGATGTTTTGACTGATAGATTAGAAGGGACATTCCCTATTTATTTCTTTGATTAATTATGTAATGTTTACTACTTGATTGTTGTTGATGTAACAACTGATATGTTAGTCGTATCATGTGAAAGCATTGTTGTTTTATTGGATATTAGATTTTATTTGCTTTCTATTATTGCTGGTTGATGTGGGTAATTAGTCAGTGGGTAGTAATAGAAGTTTTTGTAACTTCATAGAATTGATTTTGTATATGATAATCATATTAATGATAGTTTTAAGTTAGGGTTTTTTGAGGATGATTGGAAACATAGTGACATTTTGATTCTAAAACCTTACTTGAAATTATTCATTAATATGATGGGTCTATGCAATAGGCATTAATTATTCGTGCATATATGTCTGATGTGTTCAGATCGATGGTTCAGCAACTAAGAATGTAATTGCTGATATGAACAGCAATAATTGTGAAATATTGAATATGTAGATTCAATATGTGCTGAAAAAACAAGAAACAGTAGAAGCTCTTGACCATGTTATGGAAGATCTTGAGGATGCTGTGCACCACCTTGAGCTGGTAGAGGACCGCTTGACGGCATGTGAGCCGAAAATAGATATTTTCAATGCTGGTTCTAGCTCATAAAGAGCTTTGAGCTCTAAGCACAAGCGTATTGATTCGTTCAATATGTGGGAATGCAAAAGATCAAGTCCTTATTGCAAGAAATCAAGAATTAACCAACACAAGAGAGGAAAACGTTCTCAAGTGAAGAAAATGTCAAAAGTGAGGTGTTACAATTGTGACAAGAAGGGTCACTATGCTCGCAACTGTCGTGAGCCAAAGAAAGTAAACACCCCTTATACTTTTCAGAACTTTACTTTTGTGTCGAGTTCTGTATTCTTAACTAAGTATAATCCTTTGTGGAATGTAGATTCAGGAGCGACAGACCATGTAGGGAAGGATAAAGAATCCTTCGTGGAATTCCGACAAGTACCAATTGGAACTGAGTGGATCCATATGGGAAACAACTCTAGAGCTGATGTAAAGGAATTGGCACCGATCAATTGAACATGAGTGGTGGACGCACCTTGATGTTCTATATGCTCCAGAGATTCGTCGAAATTTTGTGTCTGTTTTTGATGTCGGTTAAGCTTGGTATTGGTATGAACTTCCATAATAAATGTGTAGATTTGTGTTTAGATACAAACTACTATGATTGTGGTCACTTATCGAATGGTTTTATTGTACCAAATGTTGACTGTGATGATGTCAATATGTTATTCCCTTGTTTCACGTCTTCTACCTTATATGATAATGATGTGAATATGGTAGCATGCTAGGCTTGGTCATATGGGCCAACAACATATGAATAGACTAGCCAAAGAGGGCTTGTTGGGCAATATTGAAAAAGTCGATTTGTCCATAAGTGAGCATTGCCTAGAAGGGAAAACGACAAGGAAACCATTTGGAAAAGGAAAAAGAGCTGAATTTCCTCTGCATTTAATCCATTCTGATGTCTGTGGTCCAATGAATGTGAGAGAAAGGCAATTGGCTGTTTATTTCATCACTTTTTTATAGATGATTATACTCGAGTCGGATATGTCTATTTGATTTCTCATTAATCTGAAGCATAAGATGTTTCGAAGGTTTATGAACCTAGTAGAAAATCAATTAGACAAGAAAATAAAGGTATTTAGATCCGATCGAGGTTGAGAATATTTATCGATAAGTTCAGAAAATTATGTGATGAAAAAGGAATAGAAAGATAGTTGTCTATTCCATATACTCCTCAACAAAATGGTGTTGTAGAGAGAATAAACAGAACCCTACTGAAATGGTTAGGTCTAAGATAACGCATGCTAACTTACCTATCACCTTTTGGAGTGATGCATTGTTAACAGCTGCGTATATACTTAACCGGGTGCCTTCCAAATCAGTTACTTCCACTCCATATGAGTTATGGACAGGTAGAAAACCGGACTTGAGTTTTCTTAAGCCATGGGGTTGTGCTGCCTATACATATGAGTCCTCTCACAAGTTTGGGAAATTGGGTCCTAGAGGAAAGAAGAGTATTTTCATAAGATACTCAGAACACTCGAAAGGATATGTGTTCATAGGTGAGCAGGAAAGTGGGAGCATAACTGAGTTTGAATCACGAGATGTCACATTCCTAGAGGATGAATTTTCTAAGAAGGGCCAAATAGGGGAAGATTGTTCCCTATTTGAGACCTTGGATCAAGATAATGATATTAGTGGAGTCCGTCCAAGTGGGAGTAATATAAGATGTAATGAATTGAATTCAACTCATTCTCAATTGCAACCACCTGATGTGACGACATCATCATTACCTAATCCAAGTGGGAGCATGATGGGGAATGATGTGCTAAGTGTACAATCTCCCATACGGTGAACAAGTCGCCAAAGTATTCCCCGTCGATGTTTTGACATTGAAAGGGAAAGTTTTATGGTTGCTCCACAAGATAAGGATGAGCCAAGAAATATGAATGAGGCTCTAAATTGCCCTAATAAGGAAAAATGGATTCATGCAATGAAAGAGGAAATGGAGTCAATGAAATCAAACCAAAGTCTGGGAACTGGTTGATCTTCCAAAAGGGACGCAGAGCTATTGGGAACAAGTGGGTTCTCAAAATAAAGCGAAAGGCTGATGACTCAATAGAAAGGCATAAGGCTCGCCTTGTGGTGAAAGGGTATAATCAACAGGAAGAAATTGATTATGAAAATACATTTTCTCCTGTAGTGAGATTTACCTTGATTCGCATTATTCTGGCAATAGTGACTAGTATGGATCTTGAGTTACATCAAATGAATGTAAAGACTACTTTCTTCAATGAAGAATTAGAGGAAGGAACATATATGGAACAACCTGCTGGTTTCATAGTGAAAGGCCAAGAAGAAAAGGTATGTCGACTTTGGGGGTCGATATATGGCCTTAAGCAGTCGTCAAGACAATGGTATATGCGTTTTCATAATGCCATAATGGCATATAAGTTTACAATGATTGATGAGGATCATTGTGCATATATCAAAAGATCCAATGATCAATTTGTGAGCATATCATTATATGTTGATGATATACTGATTGCCGGAAGCAATATGGAATTAATTAATACTGTCAAGAGATGGTTGTCTTCCAATTTTGAGTTGAAGGATATGTGATTGTAAATCCATAGACACTCCTATTGCAAAAAGGTGAAGGATTGAGCCATAGTATGTGTCCAAAGACTCCACAAGAGAAGGAACAAATGAAACATGTTCCTTATGCTAGTGATGTTGGGAGTTTGATGTATGCTATGATGTTTACAACACCCGACATATGCTTTGCAGTTGGAATGGTGAGTAGTTACCAATCCAATCCAGGTCAAGCACATTGGAAAGCCGTTAAGAGAATACTAAGGTATCTGAAGGGAACTGCTAATTATACGCTGAGTCATTAAGGAAAGGATCTACAACTCAAAGGCTATTGTGATACTGATTGGGGAGGAGATTTAAATGAAAGGAAATCTACCTCTGGATTTGTTTTCTTACCGAATAATGGCACCATATGTTGGAGCAAAGAAGAAAGCAGAAGTGTATAGCCTTGTCCACGATGTAAGTTGAGTTCGTGGCATTATCAGCAGCAGTGTAAGAAAGTGTTTGGCTTAAGAGATTTTTGGATCATTTAGGTGTTATTGGAAGTGCTGCAGATTAATTGTTGGTTAACTATGATAGCCAAGCAGCAAAAGCATATACCAAAGATCCAAAATATCATGGTAAGACCAAACATATAGATACCAAGTATAATCTTGTCAAGGATATGGTTGCACGAAAGGATATGAACTTAGAGTACATACTACGCATGGAATGGTAGCAGATCCTATGACAAAGCCAATACCTAGAGATGTGTTTTGTGGCCATATCAAATCTCTAGGATTGCATAGAGACGATGTACTTGAATATTGTAATTTCCCTAAATGTTCACAATTTGATGAATTTGTGTTTTCATCATTAATGCCTATGAATCTTTGTTTGATCTTTATGCATCTTAATGCTTAGTGCATTACTTTAAGTTGAGAAGTATGTCGGACAGATATAATATTAGCCCACTCACACGGGTAATCGCCTCTATTTACTGTGTGATAAATAGAGATGAGACTGTTTTTAAGCTTATTATCTAGGTGATAATTGAGAGCTCAAGCTTAAAACACGTATGTCGCCTTAACTAGGTGTTAAAATGAGGACATAATACTTATTATGTCCGAAAGTAAAATACCCCACATGTTTTACTTTATCTGTCTAAGATGCCAGATGTGAGTTCTGATGAATTTTGTGAATGAGTAGATATGTGAACTCAAGTTAGACATTGGGTATGTCTGAACTATCATCTGTACGGTATTGAAAGGTGTAGACATACGCTCCATGGGAAATGAGTTAATACCGTAATACGTATTTCATACTACGTATGCATGAGACGACCAATAAGAGTGGCAAAAGTTTGATCTCAACTTTTATGTCGTGTGAGACTCTTGAGGAAGAGAGTTCCTCAATTTCTTAGTCCCCTCATGAATCTTACTTATTCTCAAGATTTCTATTTAGTGTTTGCTATCTTAGGATGTTGCCAATGGTCATGAGTGATTCAATCTAATGGGGCATTTCTAGAAAAGCAAGCTGGACTGAAATTGAGAGTTTGAAGGAAAGAAGAAGATCGATTTTGGAGAATCACATTATAGTTTTGTATTCACCGGTTAACCAATTATGACTGTCTTTGTGATTATCATAATTGTGAATACAATATATATATCATTGTTTAAAAGAGATCAAGAGAGATATAAATGTGATCAATCGATCTAGGGTACTGCATACTAAATCTACTCAGAAAATGATGCCCATTATGAGCTGCTATATATTCCTAACAGATGTATGGCAACGAGCTCTCAAAGTATGCTAATCGCACGGATTATTCATCGGTATGAATGTTGAAGAGAGGAAAAGAGGATTCTATTCGGCCCACCATGTTAAGTGAGAGTCTATGCTGGATTTTTCTCTGATGGGGATGAGTATGGCCTGTCCGCCCATGTTGGTTTTGGACCACCATGTGCGAGTGGGAGATGATGGATTTATGAGATGGGCTTAAGGCCCATCCGCTCAAGTTGGGCCCAAAAGGGCCCAGCCCACGAGAATAGGGCCCGTGGAGGGGGAATGTATAAAAGGGAGGAGAGAGAGAGAGAAGACAACGTTTTTGGAACATAACGTACGTCTTTTCTCTTCTCACGCTCTCTCTCTCTCAAAAACAAAAAGGCGATAAGCATACGACGCGCTTTCCTTCCCTTCAAGGCGTCATCGGATCGAACGGGGCCAGAATTTCTTCCTCTTCTTCGGCATTGGTGTTTAATCTGTGGCTAACAAGGTACGCTCGAATCCGTGGTGTGCTTTACGATCGGTGATGCGTGTTTTCCCGGGCTTCGTCTTCTGCATTGATTTAGGGGTTCGATTCGGTGTCGAATCCGGTTTTCGGGGATCAGTCATTCCCAACAGTTTGCATAGATATTAGCAAGGATGAACATGAAACTGAAAAGGTCAGAAGGCAGGCAAACTGAAGTCCACAGCAGGAAAGGAAATTTTAATGGAAGATTTGGTGCCAGCCTTGCACAGTATCCAATGACCATCTTTAAGATCTCGGTATCTATATAGAAGAAAATTGCGGCATTTTCATAGAATATTGCATAAAATGCTGATTGCCAATTCTAATTTGTTGGTATGTTTCAATATATATATATATAAGTATGGCGAAATAAGCTTCTAGAACACCTATCTATTATCTACAAAATTTCACAATATCTTATTCTTGGTTTTTTCTATTGACCCAGCTTTGATGATAGAAATACGGAAGCTTTGAGAGCCACAACCTTTAACAATGGAGTAAACTTGGACAGTGTCTTCTACTTTGATCCAAGATGTATCGATTGGGAGGACTATTTCAAAAGCACACATTTTTCTCGAGTTGTCAACGCCTTAAGTGAGCAATGATGCAATTCATTTATAGCTTGAGACATGTAAGAAGTTGACATTATGAACTATAATATTCTATTTTATTGTTGTAACGTCTCTTTCCGACGCCCTCTTACGCGTGGATGCATGCGGAGGCTAATGACTCACTAAATCTATTAGGCTTAGCCTGATCTCTCTTAAGCCTAGCAATTCAAGACTTATGGTTCAAATTTTTAACTTGCAAGTCAATTTCAAATAGGAGTCACCACTAATTAATTTAGGATTGATAGATTAGAAACCCAAGTAAAATATTGGGAGAAATATTTTACTCCTATACAACCAAGAGAAATTAGGATTATGGATTTGATTAAACTAGTTAATTAGCTAATGCTCTTCCAAGTACCTAATTTTGTTTAAATGTGAGGCTTTTTGGATTTTCAAATATTTTTCATGCATTTGTGGGGAAAACTAATCAAAAACTATATTTTTTGGCTTTTTTTATTTTTGGGAAATATAAAATATTTTTGGATTTTTCTGATTTTTGGAAAATATAAAATACTTTTGGATTCTTCTTATTTTTATTTAAAAAAAAGGAAATAAAATGAAAATATACTGACCCGGATAGGTCAGACCCGGGCGCTGGCCCGATTAGATCCGGCCCGTCCAACCCGAGTGGCGCTTCCCCAACCCGAACGACGCACACGCCTTTTGGCCCCATTTTCAATTTTTTTTTTTTTTTTTTTTTTTTTGTCTTTTCCTCACTTCTCTCTTCTTGCTCTTTTTGGGCGTTTTAATCCCCTTTTTGATTTTTTGATTTTTGATTTTTCTACTTTCCTTTTTCCTTATGCAACCCAAGCACTAATGTGCCTGCTCCTTGCGGAGTCGACGGGGATGGCCGAGACGGACACGCACCCTCCGATGTTGTCTCCGCAAGCCCATGCCGAGGGCTCGGCCTCTGCCTGTGTTCTCGTTCCCCGGCCAAATCCGACACCGCCGGTCGAGGGCTCCTCCCTCTTCAACCAAGCGTGAGAACGGTAGTAGAGGGGGAGCGATGGGGACGTGTCGACACGGTCAAACGGCCGACGTCCGCGAGCGTCGAGCGTCACCGAGATCGACCGAGATGGTGTCCTCCGAATAACTCAAAATCGTTCAAAATGAACATGTAAAAAATAGATCTGGCTCAAGCATTCTGTCGAACGGGTAGAGCACGCTGCTGAAACGTCGGACCTTGCCTCCATCGAGACTCAAACCAAAGTCGAAGCCTTCGCTGGACAAACAACACCACCATAGCAGCCGAAAATAACAGAGCACGGGCCCGAGTTCCCGCATCCGGCGGCCGCCAGCAGCGAGCTTCGGCCCGGCGTGCCCAAAACAAGGCAAAAATAGAGGTTGGAGGGCTCATGGTTCGGCTCAGTCGGTACTACGGCCGCTCGTCGGCGTGGTTCCGGTGCGATGGTCACCGACGGCCTCTCTCTCGCTCACTCTCGGGCCTACCCTGATGTCTCTTAGGGGAAATCCTGTGAGCTCGCTGCTTCTATGGGTGTCTTCTCAGCTCGCAGACGGCCTATTTATAGGTCGAGTAGGCCGGTCACCGGAGGCTCCGACCATCGGTCCTTGGAGCGTCGACCGGCGTCCACTTCGGCTGAATCGGCATCGAATCCCTTCTCCTTCACAGTAGGTTTAGGAGAAAATATTGGGTGGTCCGGGACCGCCACGTCAGCGTGGTCCCGGACCACTCACACGGCGCCACGTGTATGGGGAAGCCGGAAAAGGACGAAAACCGGGGCCCACTTTTCTGACGCTCTCTCTCCTCTTTCTCTCTTTTGTCCCCCTCCCCTCCTATGTGGCGCCATATGAGTGGTCCGGGACCACGCTGACATGGCGGTCCCGGACCACCCAATATTTTTTCGTAGGTTTAGCCCAGGCCTGCTCGACATTGAAGACACGTCCTATCTGTCACCGGCCTACTCCTCCTTCGCTGCCGTAGGCTGTCCTCGCGCGCGTCGTCGTCGCCGCACGTGAGTTGCAGAGACAAAGGGGGAAGAAGAAGAAGAAGAAAGAAGGAAGGGGGTCGGGGGTCGGGGTCGGGCCAAAGAAGAAAAGAAGGGAATGGGCCTCGGGCCTACGTAGGGGAGAAAGGACAAGAAGGAAGGGCTGGGCGTGAAAGCCCAGACCCTGCGGGCACTCTCCTTTTTTTAAAAAATAATTATTTTGTCCAAAAAAAAAGTTTAAATAAAGGGAATGAAATAGAAAATAAAAACTTAATGGATACAAATAAAAACTAAGGCCTAAGTGATGCGAAAATCATTTTTTTGTTAGGGCCAAATTGGTCCCTAATTTTCTAATGCAATTTAATCCTAAATATTTAGTCAAAATTTAGGTGTCAATATCTATGATACATGGAGATGGATCATGGTGGTGTAACACATGCAATTGTTGTTATCTTTGGTGTCATGTTAGATTGAAGTGCCAATGATATTGAAAATGATTTAAGCGAGTGCATTTGTTTCCCTATAAATATGTATAAGTTAAAAAATATTTTTTTCTAAAAATGATTACTTGTAGCACTTGCAGAAATGGACAAGTGAAATATATTTTTATCGTCCATAAAAATGTTTAGACATAAATTACTGTCAATAATTAAAACATTATTCATTGACTTATAATTAATGTTTAGACATAAATGCTAGTGCAAACCATTTCACAACTACTAAAATTAATTAAATATTCACGGTGTTATGCTAATTTCAACTTATAAAATAAAGTTAACAATTAGTTGGTCATCTAATGTAAATGTTAGCCTCATTTTTTCTTATCTTCTCTCTTGAAAATCCTAGATTTTTTATAATTTTCATGAAATACTAATTCAATATACAATATACGCAAGTCACAGAATAACATTACCTGAGTATGTGTAAATATCAAATGCCTATAATGCTTAGTTATTGCCTTATAACAATTCAAAGTTTGTGTTGGGAAAAAGTCAATCGGGAAGAACGGAATTAGACATTGAGATGTGAAGAGACATTGTTTTTAAGAAATTATTTATCCCACAAAGTTACTAATAATTACTAGCAAAAATCCTCAAAAATACAACAAAATTTCAAACAAGTTTCCCCAAGAACTCTCAAAAAGGAAACAATTGAAAACAATAGTTGTATTTTTTTTAATATTTTATTTAGATTGAGACGAAAAACTGAGAGAGGTTGTTATCAAACCAAAAAAAAAAAATGATAATAACTAGCAAAACCCTTTTGTGACCTGTAACATTTCAAAAGGACACAACTATTCATTTTTTAACTGTAAATTTGAAATTTAAAAAAAAAAATAACCATCACGCACATCTCTTTGATGTGGGACAAGGGCAAGGCACCTCTTGATTTGTTTTACAAACAAACTAACAACAATCGTTCACTTTGTTTGTGAAACAAATTTACAAAATAAAATTTTTAAAATATGTGTCCAAAATTTTCCATGAGACTAATATACATACATAAAAGTCTTCTTAAGTTAAACCATTAAGTACAAGTATCTCAAAATTCTATAAAATTTACAAATACCGATACCTTTAAACTTGCTATTCTAATAAAAGAATCGGATATACCACCATATATACTAATCTCTTGTTTCAACAAGAAGTTCTATAATTCACTTAGCACAATTATGGCCTTGTGTTTGTTTTTGTTTAGTAAGCTTTTTAGAAAGTAACCCTAACTTTTATAAGAAGTGACACTACTTCTAAGCTCATATAGACAAAGTCTCTCCCATGTGTTTCTGTTACTAATAAACACATTACCAATTTGTATTATACTTTATTAAAAATATAATTCAACCTACAAAAATTGAAATAGACAAAACTGACTTCTCAAGTCCAGGATAATAGTAGTATCAAACAATCACTTCCAGTGACTTATTTTTACCCATTAAAACTTATGACTAGTATATTATTATTAGGTTAAGTTACCAGTACTATTGATTTTAGTTAAAGGGTTTCAACCCCATTTCTATTAAGGTTATCTTTACCACATCCTTGGTAAAGCCTTTGTAAAGGAATCAACCAGACTCTTGCTTGACCTCGCATAAACAAATTGTTATGGTATCATCCCAACAATCAATTGTCTCACTGACTCATATCTTCAGTTGATATGTCTAGATTTGCCCTTATAAGTGTTACTATGAGCTCTTGTAAAAGTAGCTTGACTGTCATAATGAATAGAATTATGAGGCATAGGACTAGACCATAATTTCAATCCAACAATAAATTCATAATCCATTCAACATCTTTCCTAATTTCTGGGAAAGTAATGGATTCAATTCCATCATTGAGTGAGTTGCATGTTTATTTCTTGCTTGCACAATAGACAACACATCCACTAATATGAAAATTCATCCAAAAGTGGAATGTCTATCACCCACGCTTGTAATCCAACTAGCGTCAGTGTTTTCCCTCTAATACAAAACCAAACTTTTAGTTCTCTTAAGATAATAAAAAATTCTAGCAATAGCATCCAATGTTGTGTATTTGGATTACTAGTATATCTGCTAACCTTACACATGGAAAAAGCAATATTAGATCTAGTACAATGCGTTCCATACATTAAAGACCTCATGGAACTTGCATATTTAAGTCGTGTTACTGTTCTACCAATATTAAATTTAATTAAATACTAAAATCAAATAGAGTGCTCATTTCTTTGAAATCAAGATGTTCAAATTCATTTAACGTTATTAACGTAATGACTTTGGCTCAAAAAATATGAAAGTCAGATGCTTCTTAGTCTCTAATGATTGAAATCCATTACACTCCACAACATTCACTTTAGTATCATATAAATTAGATTTATCATGTAAATGTGACTCTTACTAAATTCGAAGATGTTTTTAAATTTGGTCCAAAGTGATGTCTTCTAACTTATGCAACAAGCTTTTTTTTTTTTTTATAGTCTTTCCATCTTGGAAGCAATTTTACAATAATTGCTCCAACTTGAAAGGGCACGAATTTTGTTCACAAGCACTTGTAATTCATGGACTTACCCCCAACAGGGTTTTTTATCAACAAATTTGAAATTGAAATATTTTGCAATCAAATATTTATTCCCACCTTGCTCCTTTGCCATGCATTTGAATTCGAGTGCATTCTATATATCTCTAGTGGATTACATCTTAATGAATAAATCATACAAATGATTAGAGAGTGTGTTCAAATATGCCCATGAAAAAGCAATTCATCATCTTCATGTTTTCTTCTCTTTACTAATCCTTTCAATTCACTTGGCTGTCCTTCTTCAATGATTAGTTTTGGATCCTCTATAGGCATTGGATTGGGATATAGAATGAAAGAAACCTTCAAGGTAGTGAGAAGAAATATCATCTTATCCCTCCAATGAGCAAAATTGTTGCCAAGAAATCAATCCAATTTTACCATGTCTTGATTCATGATTTTGTTTGACTTTGATTCCCTTGTTGAGCAAATAACTCCTTATAATTGTTGGGAAAAAAAATCAATAAGAAAAAACGGAATCAGATTTTGAGGCATGAAAATATATTATTTTTAAGGAATCATTTGCTCCACAATGTTGCTAACGGTTATTGACAATAATCTTTCAAGATACAATAGAGTCTCCACTGAAAATACCATATAGCAATTCTAGCATATTTCCAAAAACTCTTAAAAAGGAAACACTTAATAATAAAGGTTGTAATATATATATGGAAAGATGAAAATTGAGAGAGGTTGTTATCGAACCAGCAATGTTGATAAAAAAAAGTGAAATCATTTTGTTAACAAATATATTGTTTCAAAAGGATACAACTATACTTTTTTTTTTTAACTGTAAATTCAAAATTTCAAATAAATTCTAAAAATGACTGCAAAATGACCTCCACTCATATATTTTTGATTTGGGACAAGACACTTATTAGTTACATGCAACATTTGACCATCGATGGTTTTCTACCGGGGGTACAAAGAACCATGTTTTTAATTAGAGGTGTCAACAGTTCGGTTCGGTTTTTCGGTTTTTGGTTTTTAGCTTTTAGTTTTCGGTTTTTGTATTTGTTTTTTTTTTTCATTTTTTTATGTTGTATATATTTTTCATTTTCAAAAATAAGCTCTTATTGGTTTGTCAGTTCGATTCAATTCGGTTAACCAATAAAAACCAAACCGATAAAAGAAATTCGATTTTTAATGAGAACCGAACCGTAAAAATCGAATTTTTCGATTCGATTCGATTCGGTTCGGTTTTTGACACCCCTATTTTTAATAGCTCAAGCAAGGGGCATCAGACAGGCATGCAACCCGGCCTGGGGATGATTTGGGTCGGGCTTGGCACAGCCCATTTATTAGTGGGCTATGCCGGCATATAATTTTTGTAAGGGTTAATATCCTGAAAAATCCCAAATTGGTACATTTGTAACAAATTTACCCCAAATTAATTTTTTGACCATAAAAAACCCTAAATTAGTACACATGTGACAAATTTACCCCAATTGATCATAAAAAACCATCAACTTGTATATTTATGATAAATTTACTTCAAACTAATTTGTTCAACCGTCAAAAATCCCAAAATGGTACATTTGTGACAAATATATCATCCGTTAAATTAGATAATAACACCAAAAAATCAAAAAAATTGTATAACTGCAACAAATTGAGAGTATCTCAAATTGGTACACCAGTCAAATGTTACATGTCATTCAATTTAGAAA
Source organism: Eucalyptus cladocalyx (assembly GCA_017140615.1). NCBI lineage: Eukaryota > Viridiplantae > Streptophyta > Magnoliopsida > Myrtales > Myrtaceae > Eucalyptus > Eucalyptus cladocalyx. The sequence goes on along the minus strand of CM029523.1, from coordinate 22,807,715 downwards.
TTTAACGGAAACTAATAGAGGGTAAATTTGTCACAAATATACTAGTTTATGGTAAATTTTTAATTTGGGGTTTTTGGTAGTCAAAAAATTAGTTTTTGATAAATTTATAAATTATTTTTGGGTAGAAAGGCTACTAATTTGGTCAAGAACCGCTAGAGTTTTTCATAATATTAACCCATTTTTTAAATTATTTTTGGGCAAAAAGGCTACTAATTTGGTCAATAGCCGCTAAGCTACTAAGGATCAATAGCCTAAGAAACAGTAACTCAAATAATTGGTGGTCGTTGGCTACCCCTAAAAAGTTGATTTGGGGCAGCCACCATTGCACACAAGCACAGGTACGGCCCGGTTCGTGCTCTTATTGAGCCGGGCCGGCACATAGAATGAGGAAGCAATGTGAGATACGTATTTTATGCGAGCTGCCAAGCTAAGTCAAAAAGATATGTACTCTTGAAAAGCTTACTTTCATCCGTAGACTTGCAAAAAAAAAAAAAAAATTCTATTCAGGTCGTACTTCTAATTTGTCTAATTAAGTCTTTCTAGTTTCACAAATCTTTTAATCAAGTCCCTCAAATATCAAATGCAGACAAATCAAGTTGACGTGGCCGTTGTAGTTTCTGCTAACATTTCTCATTGAGTCACTGCACTTTTAAGTTGGTCGAGTGTTGGCCCGACACTTCCCTCTCATTTAGAGTTTGCCTTTGGGTCCTTGAACGAGATGGTAACAATTAGCTTTTGCTGAAGTGATGACTCTCTACGGGCAATTGAGGAATAGCTATGTGACTCGCTTGAAGTCCCGTGAATTGTTCAGTCTCGTGGAGATGGGAATAGTGATTTCGAGTTAATATTGAGTAGTGTTTTCTATTGGGCACGTCGGTCGTTGAATTGGGAAGGCAGGTGCGACGTGATGATGGCCTTGAATGATTGAGCTGTTGACATGGGCACGTGATGCACACGGCACTCCCTCTACTTCTTTGGAACTGCTAGCAATAAAACTTACTGAATTACCCAAGAAAATCACACAATTAAACCCTAATGGGGAGAGACGTTGCAGATCAAGCTTCTGAGTGATTAATATCGCCATCGAAGCAAGTAGCAGATAAAGTAACATAAAGTCAGGGCTTGCAATTTTCAGTTCCACCTACCCCAGGAATCACCTCCCCAAAATTTTGGATCCCCGCAGCTTCAACTCCTATATTAAATATTTTAGGTTTCAAGAGATGAGGCGAAAAATTGAATTTTCTTTTTTTCCCACGAGAGATTATATAAATTTATGTGCCTCGCTAAAACAACATTAAGACCAGCTTCTTCTTCTTTTCTATTTTATGTTCTATTCTATAGCCATTTTCGGGAGAAATGATTATATGACAATTTTTAATCTACAGTTAAAATAATAATTTATTTTAGACCACAAAAAATTAAATAATAAATAATTTTAAATTATTGCAGGGTCCATTCCTTCAAGAATTGATGACTTATAACAAATTGTAATTCTCACAGTAACCAAAAGACTATTATGGTAGCAAAGCCTCATTTTTGCCCATTGAGGACTAAAAGGGTCGGTGCAATATATTTATGTGAGCATCATGCTCGTGCATACAAAAGTTTGCTTCGTGGGCACGGTTGCTTATTTCTTAGGCTTACGCGATTCCTTTGGAAGGGAATCTCACGATATCATATCTGATTACAGCAAGACAACTGATAAAAAAAATGTTCCTCGTATTCCACCATCACATGTTCCCTAGAAAGGACCAGATCTTCTGCCCCCATATGCTACTCTAAACTGAGGTTATTGGTTGAGGATAGGAATAAATTAATAAACAATAGGCAACCTTATCTCAGTCCAGCCAGCTATCTCTGCATGCATTGATCTCCACCATTACAATGCAATTACTAAACATAAATTTTGTAATCCATTTTGTTGCTTCCCACGATCTATCCAAGATATATTAAACTTGTGCCATTGGCAAGATTAACACCATATGAGGAACAGCATGCTTGGGAAGTTTCGTGGAAGACGCTAAGAGCTCGGCTTTTCAACATATTAGGGTTTTGTTCTTCATTTTGAGTGAGTGAAGGGAAAAAAGGAAGAGATAATAATGATCGTGATGACAAGTGAGCCATATTCATTATTTTTAGGGTGTGTTCTAGGGTTTCTTGTGTTACTAGGAGGTTGTCATGGGGGAGTCTCGAGGAATTTCCACGGGAAAAAGCTGTAATTTGGCGGAGGAGATAGTGAGGAACGTAACGTGGAGGCACGTCTTGAGGACCTTATTAACTGATGGATAGGTTCACTTGTAGCATTTATAAGCAATTGGTAATCTACCATTGGATTTGAGAATGGTAAAACTGCTGTTGACCAAACTAATAAGTTGGCAATCATTTTATATTTATCAACGATATTTAAAACTCAGTGGATTATTCAAATAAACCATGTACGGAACAGATTTCCATTCCTACCAATTGTACAAAATATATGGAAGGGGAGGAATGATATATAGTGGTTCATGGGCAAGAACCTCCTCAAGGTGGTCGAGTTTTGGCTGAAATTTCTTTCTCATTGAGAGTCGCCTGTGAGTCCTTGAACAAGATGGGAAGATGTAGAGGTAATCAATTTCAAGATAAGTAGGTCCCAAATCAAAAACCCGAAACCTACCCTATTAAAGTCAGTTCCTGATTTTTTTTACACCGGGAACCCACCTAGTTCCAAGTCGCCCCAGCAACCGAGCCTAACTTTGAGTTTTTAGATGAAAATACCACGTAAACAACCTGCGACATAGTAGATGGGACATTGATGGGTTTCCTGGACTTCCTAGGTTCATAACCCATCTTCAACATATACAATTTCGACAGTTCACAGTATAAAACCGGGAACGTACGTTTCCCAATTTTTCACGCGGGAATTTCTCCAATCCTTATGTGAACCAGTCAAGCAAGGCCGGTTCACATTTGATTCTTCGACTGAACCAGACCCGTTGCTCATCCCTAAGAAGAAGCAGCTTTCTGCTGAAGTGATGGCTATAGCGAGCAGTTGAGAATACGCTGCATTACTTGCTTGATGTGTAGGAATTAGTTCAATTTCATGAAGATAGGAATGGTCATTCGAATTAGTTCACGTTGACTGTTGAGTTGGGCAGACGCGCGCGTGATGACCTTATATAAATTGAGCCGGATTGATTTGTCTCTTCTTCTTTGTAATGCTAGCAATGGAGTTTTATTAAATTACTAAAAAGAAGACACGATTATCGCCTAAATGGAAGGGATGTACACTAGAGCCTCCATCGCAATTATCGCTCGAAAGCTTTGAGGAAGGTGATGAGCAAGCTCATCATCAGGTGATACCCGATGGAGTGTTTGTGTTCACTTTAATTAACATCATCAACGAAGCGACTGATTTAAGCAACGTGAAATTAAGGACCGCATTGTTCAGTTCCATCTTCCCAAAGAATCACCTCCCACAAATTATGGAGCCACGCTGGTTTAACTCCTACATTAAGTATATTAGGTTTCAAGACATAAGGCGGAAAATCTTTTCTTTTTTTTTTTTTTTGTTTCTCAATAAATAATATGAAACCACACTGCACCTCACTAAAGAGACGTAAAGATCACCGTAGTTTGTTGTTTTATGCTTGATTCTATGGCCACATTTGCCGGTCTAGGATTTCATGAGTCTATGTGATTCTTGATGTCGTTGTTACGTTACGCACATACGAAAGCTTGCTTCGTGGCACGATTGCTTATTACCCTCTGGTAGAGGCTACGTCTTAAATCCTTTGGAAGGGAGATCTCGCGATTTCAAATCTGGCCAATGGTAAAACAAGCTCATAAAAGAACAGATCCCTCGTATACCAGGCATTAATCTCCACCTTTGTCGGTCAATTTAATAATCACATGTTCACTCCAAAGGAACAAATCCTCTGCCCTCATATTTTACTCCAAATGAGGTTAATGGTGGAAGATTGGAATGAATTAACAAAAACAATAGGCAACCTTATGTCAGTCTATCTGGCTTATCTCTGCAGGCATTAATCTCCACCATTGTCGGTCAATTTAATAATCAAATGTCGGTAATCTATCTCGTTGCTTCCCAAGATCTATCCAAGAAATGAGGTCTAGAAGTCTGAAGGTGATTCTGGTGAAGCTAGCTTGGTTTTTTTTTCAACGTGTAGAGTATGTGGACGATTCTGAATCAAACAATTTGTCCTGCGGATTCATTTGCGTAGCTGTCCACCTGAACCAGAGAGGCGAAACGAAACAGTGTGCCACTAAGCTGTCCACCTGAACCAGAGAGGGAAAACGAAACAGTGTGCCACTAACTATAGTAAACATGTAACACTATTAGCAAAATATAGATCCTATTAGTAAATTGTGCAACTAGTGACCCATCGATTACATATTTTAATGCAATTTACGATGTGAACAACTTATGATCATCAATATAATAGTAAGTTACTAAATCTTAGCAATGTAAATTGTAAGGCTTTGTTTATTTCACAAAAAATTAACTTTGCTGGAAAATATTTTGAAAAGAACTTACTTTTAAGAAAATAGCTTCATTTTCCTTTATTTCGCCATATTATGCAATAATCTAGAAGGCTTTTTTGTTATGTTTGTTATAGGAAAATTATGAAATACACAAATAAAAAAAATTCTCGACTACAACCCAATCCCGAGTTTAGAGCCTATCCTTAGGCAACCCAAGCCCACCCGTCACATGCCAGGGCATAGGGTCCCAAGTCTAGCCTCTGGGATTTGGGATCGATTACCTAGGGTGAAGGCTCAAGCACTTAGGACTCCAGGCCAAGCACCAAGAGATTCGAGCTTGGCCTTGGAGGACCTAAGCTCAAGCGCAGCTAGGCCTGGTCTCCAACGACCAACTATTGGCAAGATGTGTAAGCCACTTGTGAATTACTAGTAAAGAGTACACACTCACTTGTAGAAAAGAACAACTTATCATAATCTGTAAAGATATATTAGCCTGGTGAATTAATTATTTCGTAAGTATGTTATGACACAATAAAATGTGAGTACTCGAAAAACCAAAACAATGTTAATAATATGCTAAGAACTTATGGTGGCAAAATATAGTGCTGGTAACTCATTAACTAATGAAGTGGTCTGCTTGTAAAATATAAAAGCAATTGGTGATCTATCGTTAGGATTGAGGACGGAAAAGTTGCTATTCCATTGGTAACTTAGCACCAGTTGATAAGACTGCTAAGTTGGCAACCAGTTTTTACTTACTAATGCTATATCAAACTTAATCTCAGTTCACGGAAAGATTTCCTTCTTTGTAGCGGGCTTTTAGAAATGTGGAGAATATGTGAAAAGAGAAGAATGTATAGAATAGTATTGGGCTAATTCCTCCGCAAGTTAGTCGAGTTTTGGCAGATAGCTTCTTCTCATTGAGAGAGTTGACTTTGAGTCCTCCAATAAGGTGGGAAGAAGCAGCTTGCTGCTGAAGTAATGATCATAAGACCTTACTTGAAGTGTCGGGAGTTGTTCGATCTCATGGAGATAGGAATCGTGATTTGAGTTATGACGAGGATGCTGTTCTTTCGGGTGAAATTCATATTGTTAGACTCCGTTTGTTTTATGAAACATAACTTTTAGTTAAAGATTTTCCATTCATGAAAAGAATACTTTCAAAAGTGATGAAAATGATTTCCTCTTTCTTCCTCTTCACGTTCTCCTTACACTATTTTTAATTAACTTTTATTTTTCTGTCCTTTTTTTTCTTTTTTTTTTTTCTTTTTTATTTTCTTTTTTTCTAAAAAATTTGAATCTTTAATTATGCTCTTTTCTTTTCTTTTTTTCTTTTTATTTTCTCTCTTATTTTCTTTCTTCTTCTGTCGATAACCAGTTGGCGACCCACCACAACCTCATTAGATCTAGTGAGGTGAAACCTCGCTCGAGGCTAGCTAGGCTCGACTTGCCGAAATCAAGTGAGCTCCAACCTCGCCGGCCTATGACAAGGCTCACACTTGTCAACCTCAGGCACCCTCAACCTTACTAAATCTAGAGAGGTGGGGCCTCACCTAAGGCTAGAAAGATGGGCGAGGCTCAGTTCGCCAATCAAGGAACAAGGAAAAAGGAAAAAGAAAAAGAAAAATTTTAAAAATTCGAATATTTTGGTAATTATCTTCAAGAAAATCAAATCAAATTTTCCATACTAGGAAATTATTTTCTAGTTACTAAACACCAAAAAATATTATCATTTTCCTTGAAAATTAGTTTCTGAAAAACATTTTCCAAAAATGTCAAATTTTCTGCAAAATAAGCAAAGCCTTAAATGCAATTGTTAAAGAAGTAACCATCAACATAGTAGAACAAAGCAATCATCAAGATAATGGAATCAAAGAAACCATCAAGATAATGGAATCAAAGAAACCATCAAGATAGTGGAGTTGATGTAACCGTTCAATAACTGTTTGTAACCTCAATCTGTAACCTCCTTTGATAATCACCGATTATAGACTTTAAATAGCCACATCATACTCTTTAGGGACCCCCAGGCACACAAAAATGTTATCTTTCTATTCCTACAATGTAGTTATAGTTTCTAAATATGCGTCATCAATTAAATTTCAGCATGCTTCTTAGCCATAATTTCCAAATCCACGTCTTCGACTAAATTCTAGCACATATCTTTGTTGTAATTCTTAGGTGCCTCATCGTCAATTAAATTCCAACGTTGTATCTTTATATTCTCAAGATTTATTGTCAATTAAATTCTAGTATAGTTAGTGTACGTTTGATTCTATTTGAAGTAAATTTATCGATTCCTATTTACCTATGTTATCTCTTGTACGAAATCACCATAAAACCTATCTCCCTGAATAAGATTCAAAAAATGACTTTCACTTAAAGGTATTTCATCATGAAGTCAAATTTTGACGAAACATCTTATTGACATGCCTAGTGGACTAGTGTAGCTGATTTGTAGAAGTACAAGGCCGAGAACAAGGAATCATCTAGAGACTAATCACGCTGTGAGTAACAATACCAATGATACAGCTACCTAGTCTGATACCTAAACCACTCTAGTAGAAAAGCCAAGCCAAGGGGGCAATGTCGAAATTCAGTGACACTTTACAAAGAAGCATATGAGAGAGTAGCACAAACTCCACTTTGGTGACTAAAATGAAGAGGCTATTTGAGAAATAGCATAATAAGATGGCGAATCACATAGTGAAACACATCTCTGATGTAATCCGCCCAATTGTCATCAATGCCATCAATTATGTCATCTCCAAGCTCAAGACATCAAATCAATCCATACCGATCCAACCCAGTACGGCTGTTTCTGAGTATGTGCCTCCAACTCTTAGTCAATTGAACGATGGAAATAATATAGGCCAAGTGATCCCATCATCAATGAAGATTTGACAAGGCCTAAAAATCCCATTTACCCTAAACCTAAGGAGTAGGAAGGTCTAAGTTTATCGACATAGTTACCTTAAACTTAGTGGGTAGGAAGGGCAAGTTTATCAACATGCGAATCCTAATTAAGTGGCTGAACTTGTATTACAACAATTAAGTGCCAGTATCTAGGAACAGTGATTTCAGTTATATTTAGTAGTCTTTTTACCTTGGGCTTGGGAAATTGATGTTGGCTGTTGAGTTGGGCAGGTTCGGGCGTGATATGACATGATCATCCCCTAAAATGAAGAGACGTACACAAGAGCCTCCACCACAATAATCACTCAAGAGTTTTTGAGAAAAATGATGACCTCATCATCAGGTGATACCTGATGGAGCGCTTGTGTTCACTTTAATTAACATACTCAACGAAGCAAGTCAACAGATCTAAGTAACTTTAAATAAGGACTGCATTTTTCAGTTCCACCTACCCCAAGAATCACCTCCCACCAATCATGGAGCCCCGCTGGTCTAACTCCTATACTAAGCATATTAGGTTTCAAGAGATGAATTGATCTCTTTTCTCGAGAAACACAATACGAAACTACACTACGTATCTCCCTGAAGAGACGTAAAGACCGCATATTTTCTTGTTTTGTGATCGATTCTATGGCCTTCTTCCGGCGCTCTGGGACTAAAATGAGCGTATGCGATTTTTTTGTCTGCCGTCAATATACAAAAGATCACTCCACGGGCGCGATTGCTTATTACTATCTGGTGAAGGAGGCTACATCTTGACTCCTTTGGAAGGCAAATCCTATGTTGTTGAATCTGACCAAGCAACAAGGGAAATAAGAAAGACAAGTCCCTTGAAAGTCAGCATCCCATGTTCACTCCATAGGACCACATCCTCTACCCTTATAATTTACTCTAAATGAGGACGATGAGGGAGGATTAGAATGAATTAACAAATAATAGACAACCTTATTTAAGTTAGCTGGCTTATCTTTGCATGCATTAACAATCTCCACCATTGCCGGGCAATAAATCGTCACGAGCTTGGAATCTTTTGTTATGTCGCTTCCCTAGATCTGACCAAGAAAATTCAACTCGTGACATTGACCAGATTAATGCTATTTAAGGAAGAGCTTCCTCGGCGAATATCATAGCATGCAAGACACAAAGAGCTAGGCTTCCATCACATTAGGGTTTTGTTCTTCATTTTGATGATGGTGATGAGGAGTGACCGACACTCATTGATTTTAGGGTGTGTTTTAGGGTTCCTTGTGTTGTTAGGAGGCTGCCATGGGGGGAGCCTGAAGAAGAACTTCTACAGGAAAAGCTGTCCCTTGGCGGAGGAGATCGTGAGGAACGCGACGTGGAGGCATGTCGCGGCGAACAACACACTGCTGGCGAAGTTCTTGAGGATGCATTTCCATGACTGCTTTGTTAGGGTAAGCTTCCTTGTTATTTACTCTTGACTCGTGTGATGACATAGATGCTTCGTTAGACTGCTCAGTTAGAGCAAGCGCAGTACATGTAACAACATAACCTCGGTCGATACTCGCCAAGGACTCGGGCGTCATGGTAGACCAATAGAGTTAAATCATGTAATATCACATATCATATAAGAGCATACCCTAGAGCGTCATTTAGGATTCGTGTTCTAATAATCATCAGTACTCAAGGTTCACAATGCACTCATAACAATACTAAAATTAGTCTCTCTTCCTCTCGATAGTCTTAATTTATAGATTAAAAATCATGTGAATTTGACATTGCGAGCCATGTGTAAATACCAACGGAAAAAAAAAAAAAAAAAAAAGGCGCAATTCTTAGCAATGTGACCTGCGTTGTTAGTGAATTTTTCTCGCAAAACGAGGAGATGAGGCCAACATGCATTTGATCTCCACTAAATTGTGATTACCCTGTCGCGAAATCGAAATCACATATCCATTTAATTTTATCAATCCGTACGTGAACGTGAGAATTAGAAAGTATACAAAACACCATCATTTATCGGACATGAGCCAAATAGTATTATTTACGTAAAATTATCAACACTACCTCTTTTAGCCCAACCCACTTGTAATGTCGCTCATAAGGTCAAGGCTGGTCGCTCATTATCATTATTTAACCAAAGATCAGTAAATGAGAGCATGTCGTCATGTACCTGCGTTGACCAATTTCTCAAAAGTGCACATTAGATCTACAAGAATGAATCGAGAAAAGGTAAATGAACAATGGCAATTTCATGGTTCCATGCAATTTCCAGGGATGTGACGGCTCAGTCTTGCTGAACTCGACCAAGAATAATACGGCGGAGAAGGAGGCAATCCCGAACCTCACGTTGGCGGGGTTTGATATTATCGACGACATCAAAGCGGAGGTCGAGAAGAAGTGCCCAGGCGTCGTATCCTGCGCCGACATTCTGGCTCTGGCCGCAAGGGACTCCGTTTCGTTCCAAGTAAGTGCAAAAACATGTGAAGAAAGGAGCAAAGACAAATTCTTCTTTTCTAATCTAGAAGGATATGTCAGAATTGACCATGCTAGGCACATATGAACACTTGTTCTTTTTTTTACACTTGGTATATATAATGAACATAGATGAACATATGCATATCGACATAAGGATCGATTTTAGCGTTCAGTCTAGGATCTGGATCCTCTCCGATAATTAACTAATGAGTGGATAATCTCCAGTCTCTTACATGATACCCTGACACAAGGCAAAGAAGAGATCCAACGGCCAAAAAACTTGCTTTCCCATTTTCTCTCTTTTTTTCCCTGATTTCACACCGAGCAACCTCCGACCACTGCCATCCACCATGGCGTCGGCCCCACTCTGTTGCCTCCATGGCCCTCCACCTCCCTCCGTTTTCTCTGATTTTGTGCTCGATTTTTCATAAGAAGGGGGGCATTTCGGTACTCCTAAAGCAAATAGACATGGCCGAGTTATGGACTTAATTGACAGGAGCCTAATCATAGTACCGGACATACATGCACCTGTCCGACAAAGCCATGCAACGTCAAAAACTTACATCTTTCTTGATCACGAGAGAAGCCACTTAAGCACGTAAACTCCATATCACAAATATCTCCTGCCAAACTCGTTAGACTTTTTCTTCATTCTCTTCTTTCATACTTTTGTAGTTCAAAAGGTCAATGTGGAAAGTGCTGACCGGAAGAAGAGACGGCACGGTGTCGCTAGCCTCCGAAGCCTTGGCCAACATCCCATCCCCTTTCCTCAACTTCACCGCCCTCCAACAGAATTTCGCCAATAAAGGGCTAAGCGTGCGCGACCTTGTTGTTTTATCAGGTAACGCAATTTCCTTACTAGCTCTCATGGGAAAAAGTTGCTCTCAAAAAAATTCCCGATCGGACCCGAAAGTTGGGCTTTACACATGGATCGCGATAGCTGTAAGCAAATAGTTGCATCGAATCGACAACCAGATCGGAGAACAAAGACACGATAACGAGAAAAGAGAGAACCTCTCACATCGGAGCTCATCGATTGACTCTGCCACACTATGTTAGAAAGCCGCTAGCTTATGGCGAGAGCTTAAATTGCCCCCCAAAAAACAGGCTAATCACGTACATATTGAGCGTATTTGCGCGTTCTCTTAGTTTTTCGTTCTGGACGAATAATAATGCTTTTCGAGTGGTGTTTAAAGGTGCGCACACAATAGGAGTAGGGCACTGCAACGCCTTCAGCGTAAGGCTCTACAACTTCACCGGAAAAGGCGACCAAGACCCATCCTTGAACTCCGCCTACGCCGCCTCATTGAAGACCCAGTGCAAAAACCTTACCGACAACACCACCTTCGTGCCGATGGACCCAATCACCCCTCTCAGCTTCGACACTCGCTACTTCACCGTCCTCAGACAGCGCAGGGGCCTCTTCGAATCCGACGCCGCGCTGCTCACGAACCCCACCTCGGCCAGGATCACGCGGGAGATGCTCAGCTCGCGCAGGTTCTTCAAAAGTTTCAGGACGTCCATCAAGAGGATGGGGGCGATCTCCGTCCTCACAGGGAAATCTGGGGAGATTAGGAAGGTCTGTAGTAAGATCAACTAAGTCCTCAATGTTCATGGAAGCAATCCTTCGTGAATCAATAAGGGTTAAGTCTGTCATGAAGTGATTCCTTAATCGTTGCTAATTGAAGGTGTTGTAGCTAAGGTAGTGATCAAGACAATAAAGGGAATGTACTCTAATTCCTACGTCGTCGGTGCCGTTGCGAACGCGGAGAAGGCGCAACTGGGTTGCCTCGTCGCTGTGACGGCTTAATAATTTGCAGTAGTTCCGTTCGTTCAATTCACTAAATAGATCAGTTCTTGTTAAAAGTAAAGAACGTCGCATTCGCGGCGCATATGCATCAAACACCCCAATCAAGGGAAAAAAAAAAAAAACCTAGCTTCTTCGATCTGCCTCCTCTCCTCTCTCGACTGCACGAACAGCACACGTGCAGACCAGACCAGATCACCCAGCCCACCTTCGCTTTTCGAATGAAACTTCATAAAAGGAAGAGAGAAACAAACTCGAACTCATACGCAAAATTTGTGAAAAATTGAGTGTAATCCACCCTTGTTTCTTCCTTACTTGCTCACCAGAAATTAGACAGATACATGCCACGTCAAGAGCTCTCAACTATACGAATCTTCCAGCACGGAAAGCTACTATAGTGTTACAAAAAACTTCTATACATTCCATATTATGAGACAATCAAAACCTACTAAACAAAAATATCGACATCAAATACCAGAAGACAATCGTCATTTAAAGAATTCAAATATATACACAAATATAAGATATATGGAAAATGGGTAAATTGAAATTACGATGCTAGGCAGGCCTCCCAAAACAACCTACTCTTCTCCATCTCACTTAGATGCACTTCGCTTGGCGCAATCCCACTAGGCTTCTTGTTAATCTCCTTGCCGTCGTCGAAACTATTGACTTCCTCTGAAACGCACGGCTCCTCGGCTTCCGACCACCATTGCTGCTCGACACGTTCACTATTCCCCGTTTCGCGCTTCCACCGCTGTCGATCGCTCCAGTCCGCTCCGTCGCATGCTTCGGCGTCGCCGCCGTCTAAATCTCGAACATCTTGGTCATTATACGACTTGTAAGAAGACCACTCGCTGCAGCAAGATTCCGCGTCCTCGTCCTCGTCCTCGTCGCCGCCGCCATCGCCATCACCTCCGCGGTATGCCTTGCTACCAGTGAGGCTGGGATCTCGCATTATGGCGGGATCGGAGACGGCCTCCTCCGAATCGCCGGTGGCTTCCATGAGCAAGAAAGGCGAGACGTCGACGGCCCCGTTCTTTCTCTCCATTCTGCGGTGCCTCTCTCTCTCTCTCTTTTGAAAGTGATCTTGTGGACAAGTTTTTTATTGACTTGGCTTTTTACTTTGGAGGGGAAAGTCTCGTCTTTGTCAAATGGAAGTTCGTATTTGTAGTGTCGGATTTTTTGCGTGTTTATAAAACGTGGGCTGTCTTCGTTTTCTTGTTTCACACTTCGCATTACGTGGTCGGCGGCTTACAATGCAAAGAACAAACTGCCTATTCTAAGTTCCAATCTTTTCTAGAAAAATCACCAACCATGTCGCTTATGCAAGTGTGACAATCGAAATTTTTTTTATGATATAAGAGATCGAACCCTGTAAAATATATAAAAGGAGTCTTGCGACATGAATTTTTAACTCGATTTATCCGCACAGACCCGCGTGAACTGGGACAAGACTCTACCCACGAAATGTCCAGCACAAATTCCGAATGGTCGAACATAGAATCGGCCCTCCAAATCGAACGCTTGGCGACAGCCAACTTGAGGGTGAAGGAACAATTTCGTTCGTGATTTTCCATGTACTCCATTACGAGAATCAGATGTTGGCGGGGATAGAGAGAGAGAGAGAGATAGAGATCATGCAAGGTTGAGCCCACCAACCTTCTAGATGAAAACATCCAACTGGAGGCTTCTGATGAATGCGTACGCGAGAAGGATTTCGATCCACGAAGCCAAAGTCTTCTAGAAGAGAAAGAGGGGCAAAGCTATCGATGCGACGTGACCCTAGCCTGCCTGCCTTCCCTGTACGTGGACACTTTAGGACGTCCTTTTTTCCTCTTTTATCCTTTTTGGCCCTCCCACTCTTTTCTCCTTTTCCCCAACATCTGTCCTGCAAAGTCCCAAAGTTGTCATTATAGACCCTCCATTTTATTAATCGACAAATTCCAAAAACATCCCATTTCCCGAACTTTTCCCACCCTTCAAAAATTTTCCTATCGTTTCCTTCCTTTTTTTTGGTCTAGCGTCAGAGCCACTCCGATTGACCTTTTGACTCGGATTTTCCACATTATATCTTCTCTAATTCTTACCTTCTTTTTTTTTTTTTTTTAATCTCTGATGGATTTCTCTCACTCACGGCAAGTAGATGGGAGCACTGTTGTAGATGAGGATGTGCACTGTGGACGTTTGAATGGATGCTGGTGTGGCCAATCCCATTATAGATTTTGAACTAAAGTCGACAGTGTAAGTGAAGAGGAGGCTGGTCCTCATACTCTCTAAAGCAAAAACATCTAGGCCATAAGATAAAAAGACGAGCCATGGCTACAAATGTGAGATTCGATTCTTGACCTTTGTATAGTCTTATTCCTACCTCTCTTTCTTTCGATATCCTTCATCGAGATCAATTTTTTTAGGGTGAGATTATCTAGATATCTATCGTGAGTAAATCTCACTGCATCAAGTCCACGTATATTACATAATGGGAAAAACAGTGAGCCATCTATTCAACTTCCGTCAGGATGTTGCGGAACTAGGGACTTCGAATATAAAGAGCATCGAGGTTAATTTCACCAAATTGGAAGTACCGGGTACCCGCTTTTTCCTGAGATAAGAGACAAATTCTTTTGGGGCCAAAAGAGAGAAGGAAAAAAATAAGATTTGGTATGGAAGTAAAACTGTGGGTGCTGTGAAGTTGCAGGCTTTGGGATTAAGATATACAGGTGTAGTAAACGTGCACGGAAATCAGGGCAGGACCCATCTTTGGCTCGGGGATTAGATTGGATTAGATCGGATTAGATTGCTTTTTTTTTTTTTTTTTTGCCTTTTAATTGCCGGAGCGTGCCATGATCGACCACGTCTCTATCTGAAATATGCCAGAATTCCTCAGGCACATCTGGTCCGTTCATTGACGAGATCGTTGTTTTTTATTTCTTTATTTTTTGCCCTTCTAGAAGAGAAGCCCACCGCATCCAGGTGTTAGCCTGATTTCATTCGTCATTTGATCTTTTGCTTTGCCAATAGGATTGGCACTAATCTCACAAGCAGTCCTCCGTCCTCATCAGTGTTTGTTCAACGCGTCGAAGCCTTGTGTAAGTGAGCAATGACCTCATTTGAGGCGCCGACTAACGATGAAACCAATCGGGTCATTGAAGATAATATCAAAACAAACATCTTTTTAAATTGAAAAATTGTCAAAACAGTTATAAATCTATTACAATTTTTTTAATTTGGTCAATCCTTTGTCCTCACTAGTGTTTGCTCGACGCCTTGACTCCTTGTATAAGTAAGCAATGACCTCATTTGAGGCATCGATCGGCGATAAAACGAATCAAGTCGTCGAAGATGATATTGAAACAAACATCTTTTTAAATGGAAAAATTACCAAAATAGTCATGAACTTATTGTAATTTTTATTTTAATTTAGTTCCAAATTTTTTGAGCCAATTCAAACATAAATCTTTTATAATTGTGTTAATTCAATCCATTTGGCCAAATTTGGTTAAGCAACACTAACGTGGACACTAGGCAGCACACCAACGTGTCAATCAGCACACCAACGTGTCAATTTTTTGATATTTTTTTTAATTTTCTGATTATATTCTCTCTCTCTCTCTCTCTCTCACCAGTGGCCTCGCCCTTGCAAGATGAGGTCAACCTCAACCAACGATAGTGATGCTTAGCCTCGCCCTTGCTTGATGGTTGATAGGATGCAAGCCTTGCCAACTAATGCCTCTACTCGATTTGCCACACCGTCACTCCTCTAGCCAATCGCTAAGGTTTGGCAATTGGCATAGGGAAGAAGGAAGTTGAAAAAATTAAAAATTAAAAAATTGACACATCAATGCCAGCTAGTCAAATTAGGCTAAATAGATTGAATTGGCACAATCACAAAATGTTTAAAACTAAATTAGCAAAAAATATATATTTATAACTAAATTGAAAAAATTACAATAGACTTAGGATTGTTTTAGTAATTTTTCCCTTTTTAAATAGATGTACGATGAGAGCAAACTGGACTCTTATCATATGAAACATGGGCAAGAGGAGCGATGCCTACGATGAGAGGGCTCAGGCAAAGTGTGGCTTCCGTTAACCTTCTAGAATGGCGAGGAGAGTAAAGATAGATTGGATCACCTATTAAATAGGAGGAATATCGCTGAGCATACAACCCAAAAGCAACGGTGGAGCCAATTCTTTTGAGCAAGAGAATTCGTAACATCCAAAAATTTCACATCGAATGGAAGAGTTTTTCCCACGTAAATGATATCGAACTCTGACAACAAGATTTGCTACCTAGCAATTCGGCCTGAAACAACCGGCTTTTCGAAGAGATACCAGAGCGGGTCCATGCGCGCAAGAAGCAATCTGGACTCCCTCAACGATAAAGCAATTTCTCATATTAAAAGAAAAGAGATTGTTCCAGACTAAGTGAGCCTATTCGACCTACCTACCTCATAGAAAAGGAGGGGTTTGATTCATAAAATAAAGCTCCCGACCGAATAAGGTGTGAAGATAAACTCCGAGTGGGTAACTCAAACATGAAAATCTTTATACCGGGCAACATAATAAATAAAACGACAACCCATCAGCCACTAAGCTAGTCCGAAGGTCTGCCACACGCACTCGGCTTTTAACATACAGAACGGACAAAGGGAATGGCGTACATCAAACCACATGCAGTAACCCAAAACAAAATGATCCTCTTTGACCAACCTATCGGGTAGCCAATCCCATTTTTCCCCATTTCGTCTCCAATACCCACCAACACATGGCTTGAGTTTTCCAATTTGTGGACGAACGTCAATAGCTTGTGCTTAAGGAATATCAAACAACCTAAGATGCCTACACCTGTCGACGCGAATAAAGATAAAGTCACATTTCAACAAACGTGATGGGGTCCTTCGAGATGCGACGATGCATTGCTGTTCGGACCTACTCAGTACTCATGTCGATTTTCTCACGCTTTCACGCCGTCTTACATTGAATCTCAAACACGAAAGACATGATGTGCCACGGTGCTCCGACTTCCAGAACCAGAACATTGAATCTCAAACAAGAAAGACATGACACGCCACGGTGCTCCGACTCCTAGAACCGGAATGAGATCTCTTTTAAACCAAGGGAGGTGGGACACGCCATGAGAACAATCTTTGTCGAGGTGTCCATCGCAGCAATGGACCTCCCATGTCGGATGATCAATGCTCTTCTGTTTCCTTCTATTGTCTTCAGACAGGGAGTCGATCCAAGCTTCCTTTCTACTTTACTTCATTCTGGTTGATTTTTAGCAATGGTTGCTGTTATTGATGCAAACAAGGAAAGGCCTCACGGGCTCACAGCAAGGAAATACCACTGTATACAATTTCCGAGAGAGAAACGATGAATATCCACGAGTACGCATCTCAAGCTATTTAGGAAAAGATAAAATACCCAAATCATACTAAACCAAGGTCGACTGAAGACCAACCAGGCTAAGCAAATACGCATGGACCCCAAAGAAGATAACCTCATATCGATACAGATAGCTGATTGCACAGCAAATCAAAACCGTATATTCCATCAAAATGATCGGAGAAAGAAAATCGACCTAAGACTGACTTTAAGCTTCACCTCCAAGTCCTAGACCTCAATTATATGATGGGCTCATGACTTCAGGTTCGTTTGCATATGATGTTCTGGGATTTTATGAGGTACAACAGGCTGATCTTGTAGCTTGGGTTTTGCGTATGAACTGCATGTATCCCACTCAAGAATTGAAATTTGAAAGGCATAAATTAGCAAGTTCCAAAAATGAAAAGTAACAAACACATATGACGAAAGATTCAACGGTTGCCACTTCAATAGGACATGGGGAGCCATTTTACATCCACAACTAGAAATGCCAAAATCAAAAATCAGCAGCTCACAATGTGGAAAAGAATCGATTCCGTCCATTTTTTTTTCAAGAGGTCAAATTTCCCCAAAAAAGGAAAGAAAAATCTAAAGCTAACTTCACAATTTGTTCATCTACAATTCTAAAGCAGTAAACAGTACACTCTTAACAATATGAAGTAGAACCTTACAGAGACAAACTGAATTAGGGTGACAAGTTTCCCATATTTGTGACTACGCAAGGAACTTAGCAGACTAATTAAAGATGCAAAGTCCACACCCTGTCTACATTGATCACCTCCGGAAAACTAGTGCACATGATTATTCTCATCAAATCCTCTTTTTCTTGAAACCTAGTTTTACCAGATGAAGCAGAATCAGTAAATGGAATAATCACAACCTAAGATCAGATTTCCAAAACCGGAGCATCGCAGCAACAGTCCTGCATGTTGATATATGATTACGATAAGCACACAGGGAAGAATGATCATTCTACTAAAAGATAACTAACGTACCTGAATAAGAAACCAAATAGGTTGTTCTGGGAATGGCATATGCACTTCCAACAGCTGAAATCAGTGCACTAGCACTAAGAAAAAGATTAATATGTCAATGTATAACATGCATTCAAACAATCAGATATCATCAAAAAAATCCTCCATCACTGAGTAAAAGTTACTGAAAAAAGGGCAAGAAGATACCCAAAGAAACAGGTTCCCGCTGAAATTCCAATCTTTAACTGAAAGTGGCGTTTAGTCATATTGCTATCAAGCAATTGCCAAAGTAGTCGAGTACAAAATGACCACTCACTGAGAAGGGCATACCTCAAAAACTAGTAGGTCAGCAATACCTGTCTTCCTTCAAACTTGACGATGGCAAGCACATCGTGTAACTTGGTACCAGACTAAATATTTGCCCAAGAGAGAGTAAGTTCACAGGACGGTGAGGATGGATTTGCAAGCATTGTCAAATGCCATGAGATAATTTGTTGTACGATAAACTCCAGATGCAACGTCACTGCTTAAAGTATATTATCCACATGAAAAGCAGAAAATGAAGCAGCGAGAAAGAACATAGCAAAAGTTGCAGGGACCAAAAAGAAAAGGCCATTGGAGAGTTGGAAGAAAGTCAATGGTAACAGATGTTTCATTGAACTATACAACTAAAAGTCAAGAGATAAATCAACAAATCAATCATTAATGTCTAAATGAGCTTCCATGATACAAAGGTTTACAAATCATGTTGGCACAGAATATGTACCATGAATTACAAGTTTGTAGTCTAATCCCGCCAGACAATTACAAGTAGGATGGAGAACCGTATGAGGTGAAGATTATTCCAATCCATCCCACAAATCTGTACTGCAGAGAACCCCGTGTTATCTAGGATGGAGCACGTGCACATAAAGGAGAAAATTCAGCTTCCTTGAATGACTCACCTTAATATCAATAAGGTTTACTTTGTCTATTGTCTCTTTTGAGCTGAACTTTCAATTTCTTACCACCTAATTGACGTCCATTCATTGTACTAATAGCAGATTCGGCAGCTTCAGGCGAGTCATAACTAACGAAACCTGAAAATAGAATAGCAAGATCAAATTTGCAAACCCTTGATAAAGAATTTAACTCGGAGATATTCTGATTAGTCTCTTACCAAAACATTTGCTAATACCGGTTGCTTTATCAACATATACTTTAGCACTCAAAACCCTACCAAATCCCTTAAAAGCACTGGCAAGCTCTTGATCACCAAATTCTTGTGGTATGTGATAAATGAATAAATTAGCACCAGCTGGTCCTACATCACAAAAGAGGTGAAGAGAAATTAAATTGCCTGCACAACACCAATAGAAATAGCAAGCAGAAGCCGAAAGGTAACAAATTTGGGTGAGAACCTTCAAGTTGACCTCCACCACTAGGACCGGCCACTGAAGATGATGCAGAGTCACCATCCAGAGACACAGGAGCAGCAACACTGGCAGAAGCAGTTATAGGTCGGTGACTCATCATTCCTCCAGCGTACGCAAGAGGATACTGAACACCGGGCACTGCATGGTACGGAGAACTCATATAACTTGCAGGAGGCAATGCATAATTTCTGGCTGATACTTCAGGTGAAACTGCACGCAAAGCGTTTCCCCGGTTGGCAGGAGGAATCATGTTATGGAATTGATTCTGCACTGGTGGCAATTGGTATTGCATGAGCCCATAAGTTCCAGGACCCTAAAGAGAATGAGATCACGATCACAATCATCACCCACTGGATCATAAAGTTGATGAAAAAAGTAGGCAGAAAAAACAAGTGTTGCTAAAAGTCTGTTCCTAATTTGTTATCTCTGTGAAGACAAAACTAAAGGAGCGTAAGAATATCAATACAAATATGAGTTAGACTCATGGCACATATAACAGTGGCAAGGGGTGGATAGATGTCTGGTCATAGGTATGATAATGGCCAAGACAAAATCTCTAAAAATTACTGGCTTTCAACAAGGCACCGGAAGACAGAGTTTCGATGAAGAGGTTAAGAAATTACAAGGAGAAAAAAATGCTTGAACTGCTCATGATGGTGCCTAAGCATGGCAAACAAATTTCAGTAGGAACAGAGAAATGACCATATGAAAGGTGCAAAGGCTGTGCATGATAAAATTTCTACTTTATTTTTTTGTTTCTCTATCCCCCAAAACAGGTTTGGAACAAAAATCCGTTTGATAACGCAAATTAATTTTTCTATTTCTAGAACATATTTCTATTCTTGAAATTAATTTGAAGAAGAAATCAGAAGCTAAAATTTTTAGCTTCTTAATTTCTGAAATAGAAATTGAGAAATCAATTTCTGGCTGGCTAGAAATCAATTTCCGTTCCAGAAATTTTATCATGTGCACCCTAATAGAGTGGAAAACCTAAGCCTGCACGCAGTGTAGTTAGCAAAATATGCACTGGGAGGAAAAGAGGTTCCAAAACCAACCTGATAGCCATATCCGTTATATGGAGGCATGTAACCCATAGGCAGTGCCCCAAACAATGATGGATGTTGTGAATCAGTATTTTGCATAGCAGCATTCTGAAATTGAGCTTTCTGAGCTCTTCGAGCTTGCCTTTCCTTTTCAGTATCCGCCCATTTGACAACAAGGGGAACACTTGAACCCTAAAAAAGCAAGAAAGAGATGTCAGCAGCCCATTAATTATCTCCCCAGTCTAATGCACATTTAGCACAGATCATCCATAGACAAGAAGGAAGATGGATATAGGTGGGCATACAAGTCTTCCATTTGCAGATTGCAAATTCAAGTAACAGTACTCTATAGCAAAGACCTACTAAACTTAAAGATAACAGAAAAAGAAGATCATGCAGACAAATCTACAGCTTCTAGGCTAGGAAGAAAGTAATGTCTAACTGAAGGTGGTTCTCTTCAGCTGGTACACATATTAGTCTGAATTTATTTACTATCAATTCCCCCACATCTTGATGTTTTTGGCCAGAGTCCTACCCAAGTATACTATTCTACAATGGATTTGATTTAATTTATTGCTCGACCAAAAAAAGAAATGTGCTAAACACATTGCTTGCACCAGAAATCAGCTTTGGCCCAAATAAGCAAAAAGAACCACAGAGACAATGCATGACATATCATATAGCATTCGCATCAGAGTAAGATTAGTCCAGCTAGCATCACATAAACTGATTCCAAAAATCAAATCTCATGCTTACAGTCATGAAAAACCTGGCTATAAACATTCTCTTTCCAGGTCAGCACTGTCATTGCAGCAAATGTCATTAGTCTTTATATTCTGAATTCACTCCATCAGCAAAATATGTTGGAGTTCCAAAAGAAACAAAACAAATGATGCTGTAGTTAATTTGCTTTTCCACTTTTCAGCTCTGCTAGTTCGCATAAAGATTGTTACAGCAATGCATCCAGCTGTACTTTACTAGCTATGCATTGACCTAATCAAGGTCAAAAATGCCCGTCAAATCACAGAAGACAAGGCAAAAATCAGAATCCTATTGTTCCAGGAACAAAGTGGAGGAGTTGCCAACAGGTGAAGGAAGGGGGTCAATGGATGGTCTGGACTCCTCCAACACTGGTGAAAAATGTGCCCAAGGTCTAAGATGAATGTGACTACCATGGTCAGAACATTAGTGATGTGAAAAAAAAAAATTCATTTTTAAAGCAATGTGACAATTCAAAACTCTTGGGCTGGTCAATGACTCAAAGCATCACTTTCGTCAATCTTGATCAAGTCTGGTGACTCCATTTAATTACCTCCAGCGACATTGAGCAGCAGACCACATGACACCAATATGACAAGACATGTTATAAGTAGATAGAAATCCAGATTTCTATCATAAGCTGAAAGGAAGGACAAACCTCCATTTTATGCTTTCCGTTCAGGGCATCT
This sequence comes from Eucalyptus cladocalyx, assembly GCA_017140615.1. Classification (NCBI taxonomy): domain Eukaryota; kingdom Viridiplantae; phylum Streptophyta; class Magnoliopsida; order Myrtales; family Myrtaceae; genus Eucalyptus; species Eucalyptus cladocalyx. Next base: position 22,785,800 of record CM029523.1, on the reverse strand, counting down.
AGGGCTGCAAGTGCTTGTTCCTTCGTCTCATACTTTATAAAAGCACAACCTGCATGGTCGGTGTTAAAAACAGGCCAGTGAGTTTTCCACAACAAACATAGATTAGCACCATTAGTAACAACTTCTTAAAGACTGGGAAAGCAATAGACACTAATTAAGCCTGATTACAGTCCAACATAACATAGAGGTAAAAGAAGCACCTTTGCTGGTTTTTTGAGAACCTCTTAATATATGCAGGTCCTTAATAGTACCATATTTTGAAAAAACAGCAGCTACTTCATCTTCAGAGACATTCTTCGGAAGCATGCCAACAAAGAGTTTGTGTTCTGGTTCAGAATTGCAGTCAAAAACTGATCATTCAAAGCATATTATCATGAATATAAAGCAATAAATTCAAGCAGGCTGTCATTATACATGGCGAGACAAACTATAACTGTCCAAGAACTCCAGTAGCAATTCACCAAATCGTCTTAGCATAAAAAGAAGAAGAGAAGAATTGCATATGCATTTACCTAGCCTTTCCAACTCTCCATCTGCATACTTCACTTGCAGTGGACTAGATGCCTGCATTCCAAGAAAACTTTTCCAGTCAGAGTTAAGATAACATCCCTAGGAACTAATGCATAACAGGCTACAATGCCATTGCATGAGGATATCAAATCAGAAGTCTAAGGATAAAAAGCATCCTATGTTACTTAAGACTCAGACGTGTGTCATATGGGCAATGTCCCTATGTCCAACTTGTCTCCAAATGTATTTGTCACAGGATTTGGCATTTGAACAGAATATTTGACCCCAACAATAGCATATAATAAATAAATATTTCCACTCTAAGGGCAATACATGCACAAAGCTTTTTATATTCTAAAATAATACAGTGCCCTTATTAAACATGGCTCATGCAAGTTTTGAAGTGCATGTTTATTCACTCCACTCCCCCCCCCCCCTTTTTCTCTTTTCTTCTTTTCCTTCTTTCAACTTGTCGATTTCAAAACTTTGGATTAATGAGGCAAACAAATTGATAAAGCAACAAGCTACGAAAGCTGTGGAAAAACAACACATCATTAATCTGATCAAAATTTCCAATCTCCAGTAACCGGAGGACTACATTTGACACTAGACTAGAGTCACGAGACTTGATTGCACGAATTAAGAATTCAAGGATTTGATCGCAAAATTCACATAAGTCATTGGACTGAAAATGAAATTATCCCCTTCTCACACATTAAATGTGGCGAAATGAATATTAGATTTTTTTAACTTGGTGTTAAGTAAACTCGCTTGCCCCTCTTCCAAATTCCTGCGTCTGCCACTGACTATACTTCAATCATTTTCTACTGATTCTGCAGAATATAATATGGACAAATATTGCATGGTAGTTTTCAAGATGAAGTGACCATGATTAAATAGTACCAAACAGAACAAATTTGATGGTTTAAAGTTTCTAATTCAGCATGCATCAAATGATAAGAGATGAGAATTGTAAAAGACATTAAAAGGTCAATCATTCTAAAGAAAATACTATGTTCCAACCACTCAAACCCATAAGAACCTTACTAATCAGAATGTAGAGTAACAAGAACAAGATTCCAAGGTTAAATCTAATGAAAGAAAAGGGGAATGAGAAATGAAGAAATTACAAGCAAACGGGGAATCTGGCAAATAACTCATAGAAATGAATGACTCCCCTAGAATTTGAAAACATGATGCCATTCTTAGTATACACCAAAAGTAATGTCCAAGAAATATTAATGCTAAGTCGCAGCTAATCAGTAAGGCAAGGCACCAATTGATATGAACATACTCGGAAACAAACGTGCTCGATTTTCTTTTCTATTTTTTGCCGTGATTGTTGAGTTGCTGAAGGTTTTTTCCTCCCAATTTATCATGATAGCATTTTCTTTATATGACAGTATACAGACTTTATATACTAACTAGTTTCTACTTACCAGTCAAATGGATATAAAAGACTAATTAAATACCATTCATGATTGAAATAATTAAACGGTTACTGCTAGGAGTTAAATTGACTCAAATCGACTTCTTCCATTTGAAGACGAGACTTCCATGTATCGACTCCCCTCCCCTCATGCAGCATGCACGGACTGCTGTAACCGATCTACAACTTCTACATCCGGAAGACTGATGCAATGCGGTGATTGCATCGCTATCCCACGTGCAAACCCAAAGTCAGCACACAGTAAAGATGCACAAAAACAGTCGATAGCTCTTCCGACGACATCAGAAAGCAGCTTGTTGCAGAAAGTCCCGAGATGACAATTAGCACACACGCCATTAGGGAAGCATGCAGAAACTAGTGAACTAAATTTACACACTTCAAAAAAAAAAAAAAAAAAAAGATCTGGCCGCACCAGAACCAACACATTCCTAACGAGGCAGGGATGATCATTTCGCAGCCGCAACCGCAACCGCCCGACAGCATCAATGCACAATGCAGGAACATGATTACTCCGTAAATGAACAGATCGAGAGGCAAATAAAAAAAAAAAATAACCGACACTAACCCCCGGTAACGTCCGCTTGTTGTGGCACGCACCGATCGCCTTGTCGGCCTCCTGCCTCGACGGGCATATCACGAAGCAACAACCTTCGCCCAGAGAAAAAAGAAAGAAGGAGGAGAAGAGAAAAAGAGACGCGCGAATTAGGGCACGAAACAACCAACCGAACCGCACTAAAAGACTTTTTCCGAATCTGAAACGCGCGCCGCGCGAATCGCGCCGCTCCAGAGATCCGGAAGGGGGAAGAGCGGAAGAAGAAAATGAGGGAGAAGGCGAAACGAAGTCCAAGCTCGAGAATGCGGGGGGCGAGAAAAACGAACCGCGGGAGGCCCGCGTGGCCTTGTCCTTGATGACGTTGACCTCGTCCACGAGCGCGAACTCCCGGAACATGGCGAGGAGGTCCCCCTCGGTCATGCTCTTCGGGACCTGGCCGACGAACAGCTTCACGCTCTCCTCCTCGCCGCCGCCGCCGCCCCCCTCCGCCGCCGGCGCCACCGGCCCCTCCACCTCCACCTCCACCTCCTCCTCCTTCTCCTCCTTCTCCTTCTCCTTCCTCTCCTCCTCCGCCATTAACGCACTCCGCAGCAAGAATGCTCCCCCTCTCTCTCTCCCTCCCTCCGACACTCTCTCTCTCCTCCCTCTCTCTAGAACCCGCCGGAACGACGCCCCTCCCTCTCTCTCTCTAGAGAATGCAGGTTTCTCTCTCTAAAGAAGACGCTTTGCTTTGCTGGCTACGAATTCCCTTTTTTCTCTTTCTTTTCTTCGCGAGTGTTTTTTTTTTTTTTTTTTTTTCTTCTCTCTCTTCGAGTAGGAGTCGTCGCTTTTGGTTTTGGATCTTCTCCGCCTTACTTCCGGGCAAGGGGCGAGTTTTTCCTCTTTTTTTTTTTAATTTTATATTACGATATTGGGTGCGGGTGGCAGATTGCCCCCGGTCGTCGCGTTATTCACGGTTCTGCCACCGCGCCCCGTTCACAGCTGTTTGCGGGGGTGCGCTGACGTGGCGTGCGTGCGTGCGCGCCGGGGGACAGCATGGGGCTCCTCCCTCCTCCTCCTGCCGCGGCTTGCGAGGTAAGTAAGAAAAATAGAGACGCAATTGGGCAAAAAGTCAAGCGGAGCTTGATTTCCTTTCCCAACTTACATAGTTAAAAAGGCTTCCTTTGCTCATTTTCATTTTCATTTTCTTTTTTATAATTTTGACCATAACATAACGTGCAAATCCTACCATCCGACTTTACATCTTAAGAATCTAATGATCTGATTGAAACTCGGATGTCTTCACTAACTCCATTGAAGAGTAAAGTCACGTATAATTAGTGGGATTCGAACGGATGACATTGACCAATCACGTCAACCATTTGGTCTTCATCTCCAAAACCCTGAATTTTAAGCATAATGCACACATCACACGAATTGATTCAAACATTTGTTTTGGCTAAATTCCCTTTTTTCTTTTTAATGTTCAAAACACAAGTCATATTTCGAGTGTATTTTTATTGTGGAAAATGAATTATATAAAAAATATATTTTATTTATAAAAAAAAAAAGCATACATAACTTAAAATAATCAATTGGTCAAAGATTTCTTTTATGTCATAATAAAGAATATTTTTTGTTAATTCATTTTTATAAATCATGCAAATAATTATCATCCCGAAAAATATGTTACGAAGAATAAACAAATAGGGCCTTATTTTCCTTCTCGGAAACTTTCGAAACAGAAAAATAAATGCCAAGTTGAGGGGAAATTTTCGTACTTCTGGCATGTGCCAACTTGAGTTTGGCATGATTTTGATGGAGATTATGCGGTCGCCTGGCGGAAGGAAGGGGGAGAAGGGAGAGAGATCTTCTTTAAAATAATCAAATACGCCACCCGAGTTCGAGCTGTGCATCTCCTGGAGCAGAAAACGCGAAATGACGAAAACGACCTCGGATCGCGTCGTCTTTGACCCGGCCGGGCGGGGCTGGGGAAATCTGGGGGGCCGATCGGATTTTCCTCTTTTTTTTTTATTTAAGAAAAAAGGGGGGGGGAGTAGGTGGGACCAGCTGGTTGGAGTTCATTAGGTTGGATTTGAATTATCCAATCGGGAAGCGGTAACGTGACTCTCTTTCCACGGGAGGAGGGGGAGCTCATCACATCAGCCCATCCCCATCGTAACTCGTGTGGTCTCGACCATCTGATTGGTCAGATTTCCGGATCGATGAAGTTCGAGGTTACGAACGTCGCCCCGCCCCTGCCCGCAAGCTCGGTGAAAAGTAGAAACGGGCGGCGTTCCATGTTCTTAAGGCTGCCGGTCGGAGACGTTTAAAAAAAGGCCCGGCCCTTCCTGTCGTCGAGAAAATAACGTTCGGGAACAAATACGATAAATCACGTGGGGCCGAACCCAGAGACGGTCGGCGCGGGGCCATGACTTTTTAATGCAATATGTGTAAAGCTATGATTCATTTGATCTCTCACATGAAATTTCTCTATTTTTTGTCCGAATGAGTTTGGGCGACGCTGCAGAAAATGATTAAAAAAAAAAAAACCTCTTTTGCCGGAAGCGAGTTTCGCTTTGGAAAAGCTGAAGCGGATCTGGAAAGGGGGACGCTTTGGCTTGGTCAAATTTCAGGATGCAAGCGTGCCGCGTTTGTTTATTCACTTCTCTTTTAGCTCCCTTTTGCTTAAGAACCCAACAACATCCGGAAAAAAAAACCAGAGACATGATATGGTAATGTCGATGACTATTTGGCGATGGAGAGACAGAGATGGGCGGAGTCGCTTGTTGTCGCTTTGGAAAGCTCTGTCTCTTCTCCCCTAGTCATGTGCCGAAAACATTGCGGTCTACTTCACGAAAACGACTTGTCTCCCAATTTTCTTTTTGCTTGCTTTTTGGTTCTCTGGTAGCGTTTCTGGTTGCTCTTCCCTCTTTTTTCGACTCGGCCTTCCTTCCGGGGATTACGCCGCGACATTACCCATGTCATGGCTCGAGAAAGCGCTCGCTCAAGTACGTAAATGTCGTTGAGTAAGGGTGATCAATTTCAAAGACAATTCCACACCAAAAAGTTGAAACTTATTATGTTAGAATTGGTTTCCACTTTTGAACCGGTTCTCTTGGAAAAGTTGTTCGACACCCAGGTTGACCTTGGGAAGTGAGTCTAATTTTAAAAGTATAACTATTATTTTATAAAACTCATAACGTGAACAATTTGCAATATAATGATTAAGGTTTTGATGGGTTTGAAACTCATCCCACTTATCTATACTTTCTCTAAACAAAGTTGGTTCTTCAATCGTTACTCAATCTCCATGTAAACCGGCTTGAAATTAATCGAGTAAGGCCAATTCGATTTTGTTCCCAAATTAAATTGGCATGGATGTTCACCTGTAGCTGCAAGAGCAAGCACTTGGCTAGTAAAAAAAAAAAGGCAATAGTTCGTTCCATTTTACCATGCGCAAACCTCTTTTTTTTTTGTCCATCTTTTTCTTCATTTTTGGAAATATGCGTTATATCCTCACTTTGTTTGCATGCAAATGCAACGCAAAGTAAAATGCATGTTTTGTAGTTATAAGGCGCCAAATCCCCGAAGAAACACTTTTTTGAACTTTTGCCTACAATACAAAAATATCATGATTTTTCCATTGGAGTAACTAAAATAGTACTTGATATAACTAATCTATTAATGTGAGAACCAGATTGGTAGAAAAAAAGAGCAACAAAGATGCCTCGAAACCCATTATAATATCATTATTAGAACTTGAGTTTTTATTAACATCCTCACTTTATAAGGGACGATTAGCAATTTATTGATATTAATAACATCGAAGAAATTAGTGGCGATTTTTGGATACGTAAGCAGATTTCGAGCTAATTTCTTATTAGATAAAAAAAAATTCGAGATAGGATTGAGATCGAACCTAAATTTGAGGATCTTTCATTGAGGGAATTAGCCCCCTAAAAAGAAATTAGCCCCAAAAGGTTTGGGCAGTTAAAAAGCGTATCGAGCGAACGGGGCAGCAGCACATTGATTACCAATTGAAAAACCTTAAAAAAAGAAGAAAACATCATTTTCAGCCGAAAAGGCGAAAAGATGCCGTTCTCTATGGAGCCTTATCCGCGGGGGAAGGGCAAGACGGTAATTGCACGGGGGCAGGGGGCAGAACCGTAGTTAAGCGCGACCCTGGAGGGCCAAATTCCAAGCACGCCAGACTGTCCCGCCAAGGCAGTACTCCTCAGGAGCCGCCACGTGGCGCTCCTCCCTCTCTCTCTCTCTCTCTATCTCTGTGCAAGTTGCAACTTGACCCCTCCTCGTTTGGACCTCTCTTGTCTCCGTGTAAGCAGGTGCGGAATTGAAGGGGCGCTTGCCGAGCAGCTGCGTACGAAATATAATTTAATTTTATTTTTTTTAATAAAAACGATGAATACTTTGAAAATAGAATATTTTCTCGTCAAACTGGTTGCGCCCAACTGCATCTGAATTTTTTTTTTTAATATTTTCCGGTGTCTCCGATTATTTCGCAATAATTCCAATCGGACCAATCGGGCCCGTTTCACGAGAGCCCAGTGCGTCATGAACCTTAATTCTAAAGAGGTCTCGCATGAGACTTATTTGAGTTGATAGTTATGATATTTTGGGCTTACATATAATGGATGTACCTCGATGATAGATTTCGGAGCGTTTGTCAATTATTTGTAGATTTTCACATTTGAGCTTGTGCATTTATATTGCTTGATAATTTTTTTTTTATTGATTTGTAGTTTAATTGCGTGATTTGGTTATGTGTTTTGAGCCTATGTTGTTGTTTATATAAACATGTAGTCGACCGAGTAAAACCTTGAATTGGACATAAAAAATAGGAAAAAATGTTTTCAATAATTTCTTCAAAAATAATACAAAGTACCAAAAACTTTTTTTTTTGGACGAAAACAAAGTATTTCATTCATTCAATAAAACATAAGTGTTTAAAACAAAGAATATTCTAAAAAGGCCTTGGCAGATTAACAATCCAATTGGGAGAAAGTGATTTTTGACGATAGAATTGGGCGACCCAATTTGCTAGTGAGTTAGCCTCACGGGTGCAATGAGTAACACTAACTCACTTCAAATGGTAGATTGGATTCCAAGTTCTAAAATCTTGAAATTGATGTTCTAAGGCCAAATTTCAAGGGCAAAACAAGTGCCCTATTGATCAAGAATTCTCAATGCCAATATTGTGATTTTTATATCATACGATCTACGACAATCAATAGATAAGAATGCTCAATTGGTTTAGGACCTCATATCAACATTGCATTAAAGTGATGATGCAGCATATGGTTTGATTCTATCATTTAATATGTACAAGTGATGATGCATCCAAATTAATACTATGCACATGACTAAGTTAGAATCAAATTATACTTCGCATCCAAATGACAACTATGTAAATAGTTTAGTTAATATCAAAATATTTAGTACATCCAAATGACTATTCTGTACATGGTATAATTAGATCCAACCCTTCAACACTCACTCTAACTAGGGAGTACGGCATTATTGGCAGTGACATTTGTACTAGTGAGTTCTCATACACCGTGCAAAACTGAAAAGAAACAAATTTAAGATTACGTGGAAGAGGAATTGCAAGCACAATTTGTGTATTATACCATATCTCTGATCGAAACAAAAAAACATTGGGATAAGTGCTACAGAAATTCTAAAATTTGTTACGAAAATGCAATTGAGTCCTAAAACTTGCAAAAAGTGTAATTAAGTCCTAAAACTTATCAAATTATTTCAATCGAATCCTAAAGTTAACGCCGTCGACTTTTTTAATGAAAAATGTTGACGTGGCATTTAAAATTAATTTTAAATAATTTTTCATTTTCCACGTGGCTTTTTTATATTATTTTATTCAATTTTTTAAAGACATTAGATTTAAAAACTAAAAAAGAAAAGCTAAAATTTATTTTTTTAAATAGTTATAAAAAAGGGCGGCAACTACCCTTTTTTTTAATTGTTTTGTTTTTTAAATAAATTTTTTAAAATGCTAAGATAAGTGCTGCTCGCTGTGAAAAGGAAAACCATTACTTAAGCTGAAAAAGCTATCTTGGTTTTCCAAAGAAGGGAAAAGGAATGACAATTCTTCTACTTCTAATCCTTAGTCGTATTTCTTTGATGTCCCGTGACAAAATCATCTGGTCTTTCAGCTTGAAAATTTAATGCGACTTTGAAAATCTACAGATTCTTTTCCTAGTCAAGATCGGGTAATTGGATTAACAGGTGCATTGATCCCTGTTAGATTTTTGCAAGATTTTTTTTTTTTGTCAGTCCTACTCTATTCTTACTCTATACTCACTCTCAGATTTTTGCAAGATTGAGTTATTGGAAATGGTGGTCGGCGACATCTAGCAACGGCGAGGGTTGGTGGCGGAGAATGTAGGGAGGAGGAAGTGGTTGGAGTGGGAGGGACTAGGGTGCAAGTTTTCCTAGGCTCCCTGTTTCGCAAAAAGAAATAATGAGATAAATATTTTATTAAAAATAATTATTTATATCACTTATAAAAACAAATTATTATAAAATACTTCCAACAGAATAGATATTCAGGTATAGATTGACATTGACAAGGAAAAAGATTAGTCTTTGACAACTTTCTAAGAGATCGTCTTCAAGAAAATGTTTTTGAAATTATTGATTCTTCGTAAAATAATCATGTCATTAGACAATAACATCGATTGCTATTAATCTTAGTGGTTAACGCTTTGAACTAACTGAAAAATGATTGGGCGTGAGTTATTGATAAGATAATTCCAGCTTTCACGTCATGTCCTTTGTTGATATAAAAATATTTCGATGCATTATGTTTTTTAAAAAAGGGCGTGAGTTATTGATAAGATAATATTTCTGCGGTCTTCTCGCTAGTCTTTGGCATCAACCAATAAAGTACCAACCCCACAACCAAGGCAATGAAGGCTAATGATATGGCAATCACACTAAGGATGATGGCCTAGGCCAGCGATATGTAGCTCAATGACAACCCTATGTTCACCGGACATATTTCCAAGAATATTATCTAGCCAATCTACCAATTGGTCTAAATATTGCTTAGAAGATCCAATTGCTTCAAGGTGATTGATGACGATTGGTGCAGAAAGTGAAGAGCCAGTCAAGTAGATCTAGAACATTGTGGATGTATTTCTTCCAGCTTTTATTTCTCGACTGTTTGACTAGTTTCTTACTAACCTTGTATTGTATGATTCCAGTTTTAAAAGAGTCTAGACTATGAATAAGTTGTTTGTCCTTAGTGCTCACATGTTGTTCTTCTTTGGTAGGTATCCAGATGATCCGTTCGATAGAATATGGGAGTCTTACTCTGAAAAGAGAGCAAACTTCCTTGTCGATGTGGCCATTGGCACCAAAAAGGTTTCAACCTAATCGCCAATTGATATTAACCGTGACGAGAGGCCACCTCAAAAAGTTATGCAAGTCCATTTCAATGTATCCACATTTCTTTCTCTTAAATGGATCCAAGTGTTACGGAGATAAATTACATGTTCAAAGTTGACCAAATCCATCAATTCAACGAACAAGGAATGATGGGTCATATTCAGAGTTACAAATCCCATACAAAATATTGCAAGTATCGTTCAAACACATCTCGAATTGGGCACGTGCATAACACGTGCAAAACATGTGCGAACGAAAAATCTAGTACTATGTTGAGATCTTTACTCATAAATAACTAGTTACACAATCGCACTTTCCATGGGTATTGCACATGCAATTGCTAGTTTGTTGGTTTACTTCTAATGTTTATGGAGAGCACTATTGATAGCAATTGTTATTACTATGATAAATTGAATTAGGATGAAGGCTCAACTAGGGGTGTGCAACGAAACCGCCCGAACCGAACCGGACCGAACCGGACTGGACCAGCCGGTTTTGGGCGGTTCCCATGGTCGGCGGTCCAGTTCCGGTTCCTAATCTTGGAATCGGCGGCCGTTGTCCGGTTCCCGGTTCCAAGGTGGGAACTAGGACCGACCGGACCGGACCAAATTTTTTTATATATAATTTATATTCATATAATATATAAACACATATAATATATTAATATTATATATGAAACTTATTGCAATCGGAATTGCAATTTAGGTAAAATGTTAGGTTAGTTACACACGATTTTGCTATTCTACTAATTTATAACTAGAATCATTATCATCATCACCCTAAATGTGTACCTTCATATTCCCTCATTGCAACTGTATCGATTGTTTTCAGTTCCTTGACGCAGTTGTATCGATTATTTGCAGTTCCCTCACTGTGGTGGATGTACCAAACAATAGTTCGATATCTTCTACAGTCTTCTCGTTAGTCTCTAGCATTAACCAATAAAGTACTAGCCCCACAACCAAGACGATATGGCAATCCCACTTAGGGTGATGGCCTTGGCCAGCGATATGTGGCTCAGTGACAACCCTATGTTCATCGTCTACTTCACGCCAATGCCGATTATGTATCCCTGTGTCACGCCCCAAACCCCAAGACACCTGAAACAACCCACCATAGTCATGTAAATGCGACATTCCTAGGTAGTGTCGCCGACCCCAACTTTTCTTATAATTATTATGCGTATGCGGAACGTGCAAAGAAACCCCTAACAAAAACGCACGGGATAGGACAGCAGGAAAATCAATTCAAAATCAACCAAATATATTTTCATACATCATTATCAATCCAGGGCTTACATACACCAACAGGATCCGGAGACTATATGCACCAAAAATGGGTCAGAGCTTATGTGCATCAAAAAAGGGGTTAGCCTACACAACATGAATCAGTCCGTCAAAAAGAAAATCAACAGTCCTAAGACTACTGGTCAGCCTCATTCGACGATCTCACATCCTTAGGATCTGTCACCCAAGAGGTCGGGGGCGAGGCATTGATCACTCCACCACCAGGAAGATCCGCCACGCCTTCACCCAAAATGGCGTTCATCACAACCAGCGGAATATCCATGCTATCCAGAGGGCCAACCCTAACGCCATCGACTTCGGAACGAAACCAAGCCCTAAACATATACGGTACTCTGTCATGCACGTTCACCTGGACCCAGATGAGAGTCCTAACCAACTGATAGACCCAAGGACTCCCAGGGTCAGGAGCACTCTCTGTTGTCTGGTCAATCTCCATCGGCAGGCCACTCATCTCCGGGGGTACCGCCATCTACGGTCCAGAATCACTTTTCGACGAGTCTCCGGCGAAGAGCACAACAATACCAACGACAAACCGAGCTCGGAGGGTGATGGAACGACGGCTGAACGAGCGGAGGAACGGCGGAGGAAGACCAGCGGCGACTCGAGCAACAACCGGCGGTGGCTTGGGCGGAAGAACGGCGGCGACGAAGGCTTCGGCGAGGCGCGGCGATGTCGAATAGATGCTGGCTTGGAGAGACGACGACGCGAGAGGCTCGGCAGACGGAGACAAGGCAGCTCGCACACGGGACGGCGTGCAGTCGCGCTCGGGCGAGCGGTGACGGCTAGCTCCGGCGACGAACGGCAAGCGGCGGCGACGATCGAACGAGCAAGGGGGCGGACGAAGGGGGGTTCGGATGCTGGCTTGTCTTCACGCACAAGCTCCCTCTCTCTCTCTCTCTCCCTTTCAAGTTCAAATGGAGAAGATGATGGGGACAAGGGGGAAGTGACATCCCACCTTTCCAAGACCTCATCCTCACCTTCCACTTGTCATCACCCTAGCCCATCTTGCCTCCCCCCATGACATCATTTGTGATGTCACCATCCACTCACTCAAACCTTCCACAACTTTAGTCCAATAGGTTCAATTTCATTTTCCGTTAGGGTCTAGTTCTTGGACAATCCAATTTCTTCAATTCTTTTCCAATTGAACCCAAATTAAAGTCCATAATTTAATCCAATGTTCCTAATAAGGTTTGTGACACACCATGACTTCCAATTTCAGAATTCGATCTCAATTTCACGGTTAATTTCACTTTGGCACAATACTAGCACATTCTAATCTACCGTGCAGCTTTTAGAAATTTTTTTGCAATTGACTTGCGGTTGATCAATTCAAGCCACAATGTACATCTTCAACACATTGGCAACTTTCGGTTGTCGAGGTAATCTCAAGGTTTCAAATACGGGTACAAGGTACCCAATCGATAGAAAAGTTGGCCTAGTGTCGGTCGGCAAGAATTATGCGATCCAGTGGAATCACCCACACCTGATCGCATGCCTCTGTCGAGCCAACCTATTTTCGATCTCTAATCAATTTTTATTTGTGCCGTAATGATCCTTGCAGATTATTTCGTTCGAAAGGTCGCTTCCTGATCAAATTCTCGAGTCTTATGCATTAGAATTTCTTAACGGCTTCACCTGATAGACTAGTTTTCACATGAGTGGCCGACTCAAAGAAATGAACTATATGCGTGCCAACGAAATGCCCGTCTAAATTTATTAAAATTAGAATTGGAAAATCGGGATGTCACAACTCTTCCCCTCTTATAAAAATTTCGTCCTTGAAATTTAAATCATTACACATCTGAAGTAAAAAGGTGAGGGTACAATTCTCTCATCAAATCTTTGGTTTCACAAGTTGCTCCTTCAGTGCCGTGGTGTTGCCAGACCACTTTGACCAACGGAATGGTCTTGGTGCACAAAACCTGCTCTTTGCGGTCCACGATCTGAACCGGGCTTTCAATGTACGACACCCTGTCATCCACGTCTAATTCCTCGAAATTTAGAACATATGCCGGATCAGGTTCATACTTCCTTAACATCGATACGTGAAAGACGTAATGCACTTGTGCCAACCTCGGCGGTAGTGCAAGACAATATGCTAGAGTCCCTATTCTTTCCAAAATCTCAAAGGGACCTACGTACCTCAGACTCAATTTGCCCTTTTTGCCAAAGTGGGAAGTACCTCTCATCGGTGACACCTTCAGAAAGACGTGCTCACCAACTTGGAACTCCAATGGCCTTCGACGCTTATCGACATAACTTTTTTGACAGCTTTGAGCGGTCCTTAATCTGTTTCTGATAATTGCAACTGCCTCCACTGACTGCTGAACCAACTCTGAACCGGTGATCTTTCTTTCCCCGACTTCATCCTAACACATTGGTGTTATGCACGCTCTGCCATACAATGTTTCAAAAGGAGCCATCTGAATACTCTGTTGGTAACTGTTGTTGTAAACAAACTCGACCAGATGAAGCTGTTCCTCCCAGCTTCCTTTGAAGTCCAAGACGCAAGCTCGCAGCATGTCCTCAAGAGTCTGAATTGTCCTCTCGGACTGGCCATTAGTCTGCGGGTGATAGGTCGTACTGTACTGCAGCTTTGTTCCTAAAGCGGATTGCAAGCTCTTCCAAAAAGCGGCGGTGAACCTCGGGTCTCTGTCTGAAGTAATTGTAACCGGCACTCCATGCATACAAACCACCTGACGTACATATAAATCCGCGAGTCTATCCAAACTTAAGTCCCTTCGAACTGCAATGAAGTGAGCTGACTTTGTTAGCCTGTCGACTACTACCCAGATCGAATCATTTCCTCTCTAGCTCCTTGGTAGTCCCGTCACGAAGTCCATCGTGATATGCTCCCATTTCCATTCTGGGATCTCGAGGGGTTGCAGAAGTCCTCCCGGTTTGCAATGCTGAGCTTTCACTTGCTGACACGTCAAACACTTGGCAACGTGCTTGGTGATGTCCGCCTTCATGCCACGCCACCAAAAGTGTGGACGCAGATTCTAGTACATTTTGGTACTACCAGGATGAATGATGTAACTGTTACGATGTGCTTCTGATAGAATTTCTTCTCTAAGCTCCACATCGTCAGGTACAACCAATCGTCCTTGGAACCTCAATGTTCCATCATCAGAAATCTGAAAGTCAGCCTTCCTTTTCTCTGCATCCTCTTGCAGGATCTTCTGAACATCTGGATCCATCTACTGAAGCGTTCTGATTCTGACCTGCACTTCCAACTCAATTCTAAGGGTAGCCACAAGACTCGAAAGGTGGCCTATCTCAAACTTGAAATCTGAATCTCGTGCTCTTTCAATTAGACCCTATTCTTTGAGTACCATCTGAGCAACTGAAGACTTCCTACTTAGTGCATCGGCAACCTTATTTGCCTTTCCCGGGTGATACAAAATCTCACAGTCATAGTCCTTTAGGAGCTCCATCCATCGACGTTGTCTCATATTCAACTCCTTCTGAGAGAATAAGTATTTGAGACTCTGATGGTCAGTGAAGATCTGAAATCTTTCTCCGCTCAAATAATGCCTCCAAATCTTCAAGGCAAAGATGATTGCTACAAGCTCCAAGTCATGCGTCGGATAATTCAACTCGTGAGGTCTCAATTGACGGAACGCATATGCAACAACCCTACCATGCTGCATCAATACGTAACCCAATCATTTGAACGACGCATCACTGTAGATCTCAAACCCTCCTGGACCAGATGGAATAGTAAGCACTGGTGCGGTAGTTAGCTTATGCTTAAGCTCTTGGAAACTACTCTCGCACTTATTCGTCCATACAAATTTTTCTTCCTTCTTCAGTAGTCTCGTCATCGGTGATGCTAACCTTGAAAACCCTTCTACAAACCGTCTGTAATACCCTGCTAAACCCAGAAAACTTCTGATTTCTGTCACTGTCGTCGGTCTCGGCCAGTTGATCATTGCCTCAATCTTTGCTAGGTCCACTAAAATTCCTTCTTCGGAGATGACATGACCTAAGAAAGCCACATGAGTTAGCCAAAACTCGCACTTACTAAACTTGGCGTACAGCTCGTGATCTCTTAAAGTTTGAAGCACTATCCTTAAGTGCCTTTCATGATCCTCGGTACTCCTCGAATATACCAGGATGTCATCGATGAAAACAATTACGAACTGATCCAAGTACTCTCTGAACACTCGATTCATCAGATCCATGAAAGCAGCTATGGCGTTTGTCAACCCAAACGGCATTACAGTAAACTCATAATGGCCATATCGAGTGCGAAACGCCGACTTCAATATGTCTTCCTTCTTGATCCTCAACTGATGATACCCCGTCCTCAAGTCGATCTTAGAAAACATCGACGCTCCCTGAAGCTGATCAAACAAGTCATCGATTCTCGGCAATGGATACTTGTTCTTAATCGTCACTTGATTGAGTTGACGATAGTTGATGCACAAACGCAAGGAACCATCCTTCTCCTTTACGAACAGAACCGGCGCTCCCCAAGGTGATGCACTATGACAAATAAATCATTTATCTAACAACTCTTGCATCTGTACCTTTAGTTCCTTAAGTTCTGATAAGGCCATTCGATAAGGAGCTTTAGAGATCGATTCTGTCCCAGGGGCTAATTCAATCACAAACTCTATCTCTCTCTCGGGCGGCAAACCCGGTAATTATTTTGGAAACACGTCTGGTAATTCTTGTACCACTACAATATCTTCAATATTTAAGTCATCCACTGTCGTATCTACGACAATCGCTAGGTAACCTTGGCAACCCTTGCCTAGCAAGCGAGTTGCTTCGAGCGATGATATTAAGGAAATCGAGGGTTCTCCTCGACTCCCAATAAATTCGAAGCTCTCACCCCCTAACGGGTTAAACTGAATCGCCTTGCGATAACAGTCCATTTTAGCTCATTGCTTGGTGAGCCAATTCATACCAATTATCACATCAAAATCAAACATGGCCAGGACTATCAAGTCTATCTTCCCCTCTCACTCACCAATCACTAACTTGCAACCCAGACAACCCACTGTAGTTAAAACCTTATCCTTCAACGGCGTAGATATGCTAATCACAGACTCCAACAACTCACGAATTAATTCTACCATCTTAACATATCTCTCAGTTATAAATGAATAAGAAGCTCCAGGATCAAATAAAGCATAAGCAGGTTGGTCGTTCAGCGAGACCATACTTGTGATCACGTTAGGCGCATCCTCCGCATGTCCTCTGGTGATAGCATAAGTCCTTCCTTGAGCTGAAGGTCGGTTTAATCCACCCTGCGGCATGATCTGAGGCGCGACCCCTCTGTTCTGACCGAACGGTGGCGGCGGTGGTAACTGACGTTGTCCCATCTGATTCCTAGGGCAATTCCTGGATATGTGTCCTTGCTGGCCACACTCATAGCAGGCACCTGTCTTAGAGGGACACGAGCCGGTACCATGTCGTCTTCCACAAGAACGACACACTCCCTGATGGTTCGGTGACGGCTTCCCTATCCCACCCTTCCTGTTGAGTGGGACAGGATATCTTTCTCCAGACATCGGCCTCTTCCCAAACCGATTACCTTCTCTGTTCGAATTAAACCGCGACCTAGATGTGGCAGCTCTCTCATTCTAGTCTTTCTCAATCAGCTAGGCCCGCTTATAAAGGTCCTTGTACTCCTTCAAATCCAATGGTACCACAAAACTCCTCACCTCTAGTCGGAGCCCATCTCTAAACCTTCCAGCTCGGTCTGCTGGTTTCTGAACCAACTCAGGGGCATATTGTGACAGCTCAGCAAACTTTGCTTCATACTAATCAACTGTCATCGTACCTTGACGAAGGCACTGGAACTCTGCCATCTTCAACTCTCTAGCACAATCAAAAAAATACTTCTCATTGAATGCCTTTAGAAATGCATTCCACTCTGGAGCTACACCCTCAGGAAACACTATCCCTTTATTAGTCTGCCACCATGTGGCTGCGGTCCCCCTCAACTGATAGGCTGCCAGCACGACATTCTCTGCTTCAGTGCACATTAGCAGCTCAAAGGCATTCTTTAGCTCCTGAACCCATAGTGCTGCAGCTTCGGGATCTCCCGCTCCCGTGAACGTTGGCGGATTCAACCTCAGAAAATGCTGTACCAGCTTCTGCCTAGGCTTCCCAGCGGCCACATCCTCAAGTGGAATTTCCTCAAGTTCCTCTTCTGGCTCGGCGACCGATGCGGCGGCAGCAACATTGGAGGCATTAGCGACAGCAGCAGCATTGGTGGCAACGGCGATAGCGGCGGCTGAAGCGGCGGCCTGCTGGTCAAGTCTGTCACCCATCATCCTAAGCATATGCATGATTCCAACAAACCTCGGATCCTCAGGGGCTGCTGTATCCTTTGGAGGCGACACTGCACCACTCACACTAGCCTCAGCCTGCGCTCTTCCTAGGGAACCTCAGGCACCGACTCTCATCGATGGCCCACCCCGAAACACGGGGCCTACTGCTCTCTTCCTAGCAGCTCTCAGCACTCGGTCACTCATGATACAGGCTCAATATAGATGCCTATTTGCAAATTCCAATATAATATTAGAATCTAAATGACCTCACAACAAGTTAACAAACAACTAACAATCACTTGCGTCAGTATAATAAAAGCATTTCCTACAGACCATCCCATGACTCCCACGCACATTATCACTCCATACATGAACCATGCTCTAATACCACTTAAACGGGGTTGTCACGCCCCGAACCCCGAGACACGTGAAACAACCCACCATAGTCATGTAAATGCGACATTCCCAGGTAGTGTCGCCAACCCCAACTTTTCTTATAATTATTATGCGCATGCGGAACGTGCAAAGAAACCCCGACAAAAATGCACGGATAGGACAGCGGGGAAAATCAATTCAAAATCAACCAAACATACTTTCATACATCATTATCAATCCGGGGCTTACATACACCAACAGGATCCGGAGACTATATACACCAAAAATGGGTCGAGCTTATGTGCATCAAAAAGGGGTTAGCCTACACAACATGGATCGATCCGTCAAAAAAGAAAATCAACAATCCTAGGACTCTTGGTCACCTCATTTGACGATCCCACATTTTCGTGGATCCGTCACCCAAGAGGCCGGGCGGGCGTTGATCACTCCACCACCAGGAAGATTCGCCATGCCTTCACCCAAAATGGCGTTCATCACAGCCAGTGGAATATCCATGCTATCCAGAGGGCCAATCCTAATGCCATCGACTTCGGAACGAAACCAAGCCCTAAACATGTACGGTACTCTGTCATGCACGTTCACTTGGACCCAAATGAGAGTTCTAACCAACTGATAGACCCAAGGACTCCCAGGGTCAGGAGCACTCTCTATCGTTTGGTCAATCTCCGTCGGTAGGCCACTCATCTCCGGGGGTACCACCATCTACAGTCTGGAATCGCTTTCCGACGAGTCTTCGGCGAAGAGCACGACGACGCCAATGAAAAACCGAGCTCGGAGGGTGACGAAACGGCGGCTGAACGGGCGGAGGAACGGCGGAGGAAGACCAGCGGCGACTCGAGCAACAACCAGCGGTGGCTTGGGTGGAAGAACGGCGGCGACGGAGGCTTCGGCGAGGCGCGGTGACGTCGAACAGATGCTGGCTTGGAGAGACGACGACGCGGGAGGCTCGGCAGACGGAGACAAGGCAGCTCGCACACGGGACGGCGTGCAGTCGCGCTCAGGCGAGCGGCGACGGCTAGCTCCGGCGACGAACGGCAAGCGGCGGTGACGATCGAACGGGCAAAGGGGCGGACGAAGAGGGGTTCGGATGCTGGCTAGTCTTCACGCACAAGCTCCCTCTCTCTCTCTCTCTCTTCCAAGTTCAAATGGAGAAGATGATGGGGACAAAGGGGAAGTGACATCCCACCTTTCCAAGACCTCATCCTCACCTTCCACTTGTCACCACCCTAGCCCATCTTGCCTCCCCCATGACATCATTTGTGATGTCAACATCCACTCACTCAAACCTTCCACAACTTTAGTCCAATAGGTTCAATTTCATTTTCCGCCAGGGTCTAATTCTTGTACAATCCAATTTCTTCAATTCTTTTCCAATTGAATCCAAATTAAAGTCCATAATTTAATCCAATGTTCCTAATAAGGTTTGTGACACACCATGACTTCCAATTTCAGAATTCGATCTCAATTTCACGGTTAATTTCACTTTGGCACAATACTAGCACATTCTAATCTACCGAGCAGCTTTTAGAAATTTTTTTGCAATTGACTTGCGGTTGATCAATTCAAGCCACAATGTACATCTTCGACACATTGGCAACTTTCGGTTGTCGGGGGTAATCTCAAGGTTTCAAATACGGGCACAGGGTACCAAACCGATAGAAAAGTTGGCCTAGTGTCGGTCGGCAAGAATTATGCAATCTAGCGGAATCACCTACACCTGATCACATGCTTCTGTCGAGCCAACCTATTTCCGATCTCTAATCGATTTTTATTTGTGTCGTAATGAACCTTGCAGATTATCTCGGTCAAAAGGTCGCTTCCTGATCAAATTCTCGAGTCTTATGTATTAGAATTTCTTAACAGCTTCACCGGATAGACTAGTTTTCACATGAGTGGCCGCCTCAAGGAAATGAACTATATGCGTGCAAACGAAATGTTCGTCTAAATTTATTAAAATTAGAATTGGAAAATCGGGATGTCACACCCTGTGCACACAATCTTGTGGGGAAGATCTCTGAACAAAGACTGTTGCTATCGGTGCCAGCTAGATAGAGAAGGAGATCACATACCCAATCCCCATGACCAAGCACGTCACCACCGCCCACAAGGGCCTTGTGTTGCTGGCCTCAATGAACCTAAGGCACGCTCCAAAGGAGACTAGTAAGATGACCACTCCACCAATGCTGCTAAGCAATAGTCGCCACCGCCTAGCCGATCGACAAAATAAGTGGCGAAGAGGACGGATGGTATCTTTAGCAAATCAACCATCAAGCTTACAAGGAGTCTTTTGGATGACGGGATGATGCATAGCTTCTCGAAAAAGATAGATGCGAACATCATCATGATGTCTATGCTACAAGCCTGTTGGACAAATTGGATCACAACAATGCACCATAACATGTGACGAACACCCTTAGTTGGGTGAAAGATGTCTCGCCACGCGCCCATATTCTAGTGGGTGTCCACAATGTCATGGTTATTAGAAAAAATTGAGTCATTTTCAATGTGTCAATAGAGATCAATAAATAATTGAATGCTAAGAATGAGTGAATATATGAATAGTGGAGCGTTTGAAAGGCAAGTCCATTTCAATGTATCCACATCTCTTTCTCCTGAATGGATCCAAGCATTACAGAGATAAATTACATGTTCAAAGTTGACCAAATCCACCAATTCAACATACAATGAATGGTGGGTCAAATTCAGAGTTACAAAACCCATGCAAAACATTGTAAGTATTGTTCAAACACATCTCGAATTGGGCACGTGCATAACACTTGCAAAACATGTGCGAACGAAAAATCTAGTACTATATTAAGATCCTTACTCATAAATAACTAGTTACACAATCGCACTTTCCACGAGTATTGTATGTGCAATTACTAGCCTGCTGGTTTGTTTATGGAGAGCACTGTTGATAGCAATTGTTATTGCTATAATAAATTGAACTAGGAGGAAGACTCAACTGAAATGTTAAATTAGTTACACACGATTTTGCTCTTCTACTAATTTATAATTGGAATCATTGTCGTCATCACCCCTAATGTGTACCTTTATGTTCCCTCATTGCAGCTATATCGATTGTTTGCAGTTCCCTCGCCGCAGCTATATCGATTGTTTGCAATTCCCTCGTCGCAGCTGTATCGATTGTTTGCATTTCCCTTGTTGCGGTGGATGTACCAAATAATAGTTCGATCTCTTTTGCGATCTTTCCGCTAGTCTCTAGCATCAACCGATAAAGTATTAGCCCCACAACCAAGGCGATAAAGGCTAATGATATGGCAATCCCACCGAGGGTGATGGCCTTGGCCAACGATATGTAGCTCAATGACAACCCTATGTTCACCATCTGCTTCACGACAACGCCAATTGTGTATCATTGTGCCCGCAATCTTGTGGGGAAGATCTCTAAAAGAGAGACCGCTATCGGTGCCAACCCCATGGAGAAGGAGATCACGTACCCAATCCTCATGACCAAGCACGTCACCACCGCCCACAAATGCCTCGTGTTGCTGGCCTCAATGAACTTGAGGCACGCTCTAAAGGAGACTAATGAGATGACCACTCGACTAATGCTTTTAAGCAATAGCTGCCGCGCCCAAGCCGGTCGATGAAATAGGTGACGAAGAGGACGGATGGTATCTTCAGCAAATCAACCATCAAGCTTACAAGGAGTCTTTTGGAGGACACTCCCGAAAAGATAAGGGCGACCAACATCATGGTGTCTATGCTACAAGCTTGTTGGACAAATTGGATCACAGCAGTGCACAATAGCATGTGATGAACGCCCTTAGTTGGGTGAAAGATGTCTCGCCATGTGCCCATAGTCTAGTGGGTGTGCACAATGTCATGGTCGTTGGAAAAATTTTTGAGTCATTTTCAATGTGTCAACAGAGATCAATAAATAACTGAATACTAAGAATGAGTGAATACCAGAATAGCAGAGCCTTTGAAAGGCAAATCCATTTCAACATTTCTTTCTCCTAAATGGATCCAAGCATCATGGAGATAAATTACATGTTCAAAGTTGACCAAATCCATCAATTCAACGAACAATGAATGATGGGCCAAATTCAGAGTTACAAAGCCCATGCAAAACATTGCAAGTATTGTTCAAACACATTTCAGATTGGGCACGTGCATAACATGTGCAAAACATGTGCGAACGAAAAATCTAGTACTATATTAAGATCTTTACTCATAAATAACTAGTTACACAATCACACTTTCCATGAGTATTGCATGTGCAATTGCTAGCCTGCTGGTTTACTTCTAATGTTTATAGAGAGTACTGTTGATAGCAATTGTTATTGCTATGATAAATTGAACTAGGAGGAGGCTCAACTGAAATGTTAGGTTAGTTACACATGATTTTGCTCTAATGATATGGCAATCCCACCGACAATGATGGCCTTAGCCAGCGATATGTAGCTCAATGACAACCTTATGTTCACCATCCGCTTCACGCCAACGCCAATTGTGTATTCATGTGCACGCAATCTTGTGGGGAAGATCTCTAAACAGTAGATTGCTGCTGTCGGTGCCAACCCGGTGGAGAAGGAGATCACGTACCCAATCCCCATGACCAAGTATGTCACCATTGCCCACAAAGGCCTCGTGTTGCTACCTCAATGAACCTGAGGCACGCTCCAAAGGAGACTAGTGAGATGACCACTCCACCAATGCTGCTAAGCAGTAGCCGCTGCTGCCCAAGCTGGTTGACGAAATAGGTGGTGAAGAGGATGGATGGTATCTCCAACAAATCAACCATCAAGCTTAAAAGAAGTCTTTTGGAGGACGGGATGATGCAGAGCTTCCCAAAAATGATAGAGGCGAATAGCATCATGGTGTCTATGCTATATGCCCGTTGGACAAACTGGATCATAATAATGCACAATAGCATGTGACGGACACTCTTAGTTGGGTGAAAGATGTCTTGCCATGTACCCATATTCTAGTGGGTGTCCACAATGTCATGGTTGCACTCCTCAGGTATGTCAGCATCCTTCTTGATTTGGGCAAGCCGAAGTGTAGCCTCCTCCTCAAATTTGGAGGTCTTGGTAAGGATGGCTTGGCGAGGCCTAGGTGGCCCCGCATGATGAGCCACTCCGGCGATTCTGGCATGTGGAACGTTAGTTGGTTAGTGGAGCCCTTTGATTGAATTGAACGATTATGCTAATATGAACAAAGTCGCGATAACAGTTAGCGAGTAACATTCCATTTAGTATGTACAAGCGATGATGCACCCAAATGATGACTATGTACATGATTAAGTTAAAATCAAACGATGAAACGCATCCAAATGACTAAAAGAAGCAAATTCGACACGTTAAGACTACCAAGAAGAGGAATTGCAAGCACAATTTGCCCATAAATACCATATTTCTAGTCCAAACAAAAACATTTGACTTACTAGTATTGAATCGCCTTGTAGCATGAGCATAGAAATGTAGCGCAACGATAGCAAATGGGACACTAATAGAATGGGAAGGTGAGAGCATGGCATACTTGTTGGAGTTCTCAATCTCAACCCTTAAAAGCTTCCTCCAAAGCTAGCTCTACGAACTACTCAATCTTATAACTCCTCTCAACTAATCGCTACCAATTCCTTTGGATTAGGACTGCAACGAGTGGTAGCTTCCATATGATGTAGAGGACCGGGGCCTACCCACACCATGGCCGACGCCTCAAGCATAACCCTCATGGCCAATAGTAGTAGCCGCTTCATCTCGTGGCACTTCTCATCCAATCATTGGCCCTTTCGATTCACAAGCCAAGCCAACAGGAGCAGTCGGCGACAATGAGGACAAAGACCTCAGCGATATCCAACGCCTTAAGCCTAGCCGAGAGAGAGAGAGAGAGAGAGAGAGAGAGGAGGAGGAGGAGGAGGAGGAGCTCAATGGAATAGAGGCAGGAGAGAGTATTCTACACTTTTGCACGTGCCCGATTCAAGATGGATTTGGACTCCACTAACCAATGAATATTGCTTTGGAGAGATATATATCCATGTTTTAACAAAACAAAAAACATTGTTTATACTAAAAAAATGTAGTTATAAATTATTAGAAGAGCAAAATCATATGCAACAACTTTGCAATAAAACTAGCATTTCAGTTGATGGGTTGTATTCGGTCGTATATTCCTCTCTTTCTCTAGCATAAATAGTGGTAAATGAGCATTTGGGGCTGTATCAATCTACATTGAGTATGAGATACTTAGTTAACATATTTTGTGCGCTAGAAACTATTAGTAGAAAGGTTTTTAAGTAAGGTAGGGAAGTTTCGCGGATGTGCCAAACAATTTCCATTTGTTATCTACTGTCATTAGTTATTTGCTAGTATAAAAACACTTTTTCCTTCGTCTTATAAATATTCCCAATGATGTTCGAGAAAATCATGTTTTGTTTATCGAGTTTCGCGGAATCATTCCTCAAGAGGACCAGGCTTTCAGCGATATCGAACGCCTCTCCACCATTGTAGCTTCAGCCTTATGAGTTAGAGAGAGAGAGAGAGAGAGAGAGAGAGAGAGCAGAGAATGAGAGCACGCTTGGTGGAAAGAGCACTTTGACCATGTTTAGTTTTTGTTTTGTAAATGACAGAAAAGAGAAATTCTTTGGCGCAGGAACTGCATTCGTTTCTCACACCATGGCTAATGTGGCCAGTGATGTTACCATACCACCTTTACAATTGGATAAATCGTCCATAAACAGGTCATCAACTGTCTGGGTCAACTCCGGAACTTTTACTTCACTATAGACGGGTAAGGGAGGACTGAATAAGAGAGAAGCAACGCCAAGAAATTGAAAAGTTTGAAGGAGTCATAAGCATGATGTGATTCGCCATTGACATTATTCAGACATCAAGTAATACACGATAGTCACAAAGGTGCCAAAGAAAAATATTACAGAAATGTTCATCGCATTTGTGCCGGATGTTGGCGCAACGTACAATTGTACAAAAAATATCAGTGAGAGGAATGAAATAAATGGACCTTGATCAACAACAATATAGTCTTGAGATGTATGCCATTATGATTGGGAATTCAGTTGATTCTGACTCCCAAAAAAAAAATGAACCTTTGTCCCCTCTCCAGATTAAGAGGAGGTAAAAATTCTTGAAAAAAAAAATCTGTCTTTCGCCATCGTTTTCTTGGGAATAAGGCAGCTAGACAGCAGTGGCTACATATTTGTAATGAAGTTGAAGGGTGGCATTCCTTCGGTATAGGCTATTGCGCGACTAAAGTGCCTTTAGTCCAGTGACCTCCCTCAGCTTCTCACAAAGTACAAAGGTAATTGTGGTTTGGGGACCTAACCTAGCAAAAATTGCAAATCCCCTGGAGAAAAATGCGTGATGATTAATGCCTGTAGTAACAGACGCACCAAATAAAAGGGACTAACGTTCAGAGACTATGTGCTACATATCACATAATCTTTTTGAAAATTTGTGAAGAAGAGATGGTTTTGTTTTTCAAATTTGCTTCGAAGGATGTCTTCTATCCACATAGCACCAAACCACGACATTCTAGAATGGACATGAAGAAGTTACACCTGAGGCTTGTCGCAAGTTGATAAAAAAAAAAAGTGGTGCACCAAGCACAGATGTGGAGGAAATCTCACCCTTTGTATAAAGCCCTAAAGCCTTCTGTACGAATGACCTGAAATCACAGGAGATTCAAATGAAACAAGTAATCAAGAAGATAGAGCCCAAAAACAAGTCATCTAAAATTTCAATAAAACCACCACAAATCTAACTGGTTAGTAGATAGAGCCAAAATAGAGAGAATTTGCTAAACATCGCAACATAAGAATATCTGGGCAAACAAGCTCAAATGCCTCATATTTCTTCTCTTACAATTTTCTTCAAATGTGTCTAGGATTCGTTCACTTCGCAAAAATGTCAAAGGGTTTTCAATTTTCAATTTTCTTGAAAATCAGAGAGAGTTTTCAAAAAAAAGAAAAGAAAATTGTGAAGATATGTTTGGTATGTCCTTACCACTAATCCATTTGTGTCTCAGTGGTTGCTACAGTATTATATCATAGCCCTTCCAGACTATCCAAATATAATTAGTGAGATAATTGAGCATAAGTAATTATTTCACTCATAAAATACGTAAAAAATGAAATTCCACTTATCAGCATCACATGACCAAAAAAGTTAACCATCTGCACAAATGCTAATTCACCAGGTTCAGATGGTGTCAATTTAATCACCTTACTCTATACTAGTAATAATAGTTTTTTTTTTTGGTCAAACATGTAATGATAGTAAAAGATAAATAATCTATAAAATCTAGGTGAGAGCATTATTCTTCTTCAGATAAAGTACTTCATCAACCTGTTGCAACTTCTTCAGAGAAATTCTTCCTCAATGTATAGAGAATGAGGAGAAGGGATAGAGAGTCAACCATAGAACAGCGACTGCAAAGAACAATGCATCTTTATCTCTCCCTTCATAAGCCGTGTTTTTGATTGAAAAGGAAATATAAAAAACAAATCTACAGAAATCTGATTCTTTTTTTCCTTTCACCCATTCAGTAGTAAAAGAGAAACAGCATTTCGAGTGGAAAGTGTCTGGTAAATTAGACGCAACGCATTTTCATCAGCATTTTCATTCTCAAAAGGAAATGAAAATTCTGAAAACTTTTCTTCAAGCAAACATATCATTTCTGTGGGAAAATCCTATTCTTTATTCCTTGGTAATGGTGCCTTTGACAAGGAGAGGGATAAATAAGCTACCTGATATGCACAATGAAATCCATTTTTGTATCTCCCCAGAGTCTCAGATTCTCGTTGCAACATGAGACGGGTCTTAACCATGTCCATCGGTGCTGTCATGAGAGTACTCACCATGCCTGCGACTATACTTGAGCTTCACCATGACAAAAAGCAGAGTCAGTTGACATTTTTCTAAAAAGGAACCAGAATATTCACTTGAGCATACATTGGCACTTTCATAATTTCATGTAAGTATTTCACTTAAAAGTTGCGATGATTCTATCTGGAAACAACTTTGAGCCGGCCAAATATCGCGGGTGAACAACTCAAAGTTCAAACCATATAGCAGCAATTTTGTGTTACACAAGCAAGCAAATGTAACCAGAATGACCAATTGTGACAACTAAAGGAAACTCCAGATTTTTTCTAAATCCTGCGCAATTGTCACATGCTGAGTCCTTTTCATGCATCATTTCAACTAATTATAACCTCGTCTAGTGGACCACTCTTTAACCTTCCATTCAAAGGGTATCAAGATATGCTAGATGAGAATAAAAACATCAATATCTTACCTCAGATGTAGATTAAATCCTTCCTCTAGAGGTGTCAATCTCCTCAAAAGCTGTACAATTAGCCAAAACACGAACTGCTTAATAAAAAGTGGTAAATTATTCCTGGCTAAATCCAAGTAAAGAATAGGGTGACCAGAGCTTGACCTGCTTGGATTCATCATATGTTGCCAGCTGTGATGCAGTCAAAGCAGCAGCTCTAGCCATAGCAGGGCCAACCCCTTTCCAGAGAGCTTTTACTCCCTCTTCAGACACAATCTTGCGCATTTCTCCTACTGGCCCCACTTTTGTGGAACCCAAATTCATTTGTAACCGCACCTGGTGATAGAGATAATCTTCAAATTAGTCTAATCAGGATACTTTCAGAAAGTGGAGCCTGACAGCATTACCTTTATGACTTCAACTGGGTTGGTCATAGCTGTTGCAATAGCACCCGAAAATGCTCCAGATGCTATTTTAACAAAAATATTGGAGGACCCAAATGCCTGATCACAGACATATTTAGAGGGTTCATACAAGCCCAAGCGGAGGCCCCCATAAAGAAGTGATCGTGTTAGTGCAGGCGTCATTCCAAGATACAATGAACGCGGCCCTTCATTCTTCAACACTTGAATGAATACTTGGCCCTATGTATTAAGACAAGAGAGAAACTTCAGAGAACCAATTTACAAATAGGACTTTCATGTTGGGAGTACAAGAGAAGCAACCTATGTGGAGGATACGATACCATTCCAGTCAACTGACCTCTCTGGCCAACAAGTTGCATTTGTAGCCTAACTTTGAGCACATCTGCAGGTGAGGCAATACTTTAATATATTGCACATAAGAAATCTTTTAGCTATACTCCTCAAAAATGTCTTTTCCTTCTGATAATTTAAGAAAACTATCGAGCTATCCTTCTTCAACATGTATGAAAATGGAACTTCAGAGTCCATGACTTATTAAATGATCGTATTTTGCCTTTGGTAAGAGACATTTATGAGCATAAAGTTGTCTATTGTGTAAATCTCCACCCTTGAGAATGGAAGATTACGTATTTAGTCAGTGATGCTCCACTCGGAGGATCAGTGTCCTCAATATTTCTTACAGAGGGGGCAAAAGTACCGTCCAGAATCATCAATAATCCTAGGTAATCAGAGGCATATAAAGTAGAGGCATTTCCTTGAAAAACTAATTATCAAGTGAGTTACCTGACTCAGTAATGCCATCAAATGAAAAAGACCCAGTTGATTCTAATCTACATACAAATCAACAACACAACGATGCAAGATAACAAGATGCCACTAAAGTGAGCACAAACCTAAAGGGTGGGTCACCCCGGTGGCAACCGTGACAGATAGCCCACTGGTGCCAAAGTGATACGCGATATCCGATGGCGACACCCGCCATTTCCGACTCTTGTCTTGCCTCACAGAACCTGCATCAAACCGAACCCGAAACACCCCAAATCAAGTCACGTCCATCTCCAACCAGTCGGCAAAACCACCGATATCCAAACCAATTCCATCACAATTCGCGGGTGAAAGCCCAACCAGACCATCTTTCCACCACAAATCACCACATTCCGGGGCTCTACAGAACGAGCCACGACCACCCTCATTGAAACCCAACGGGCAATACCACAGAACACCACGGTGCACAAAAAAGCCCCTCTCGACCCATTCAATCTCTCCTCGCCCCAAAAGCAACCGAAAAACCTTCCCAACAACCAAAAGGGTGAAATTCCATCTTTCCTATCAACGAACGCAAATGCCTCGGACGCATCGAAGAGACCCAGAAAAGAACAGCGAATTCGACGCCCGAACGTGCGTAAAAGAACCGAACTTGACCTGGGAAACGGGAAAAAGAGAAGGAGGAGAACCTGGAAGCGAAGACGAGTCGGCAGGCGACGTGCCGACCATTTCCGCGCGGTCGGGGGTCAGATGGCGCGCAGAATCATGACCTCTCCCCCGCAATTGAATCGCGGCCGTATTTATACATGCGGTTACCGGAATTCAGGCATCGGGTGGCGAAATGGGAAATGCAATTTGGCAATTCCGAGGTGACACCCCGCTCCAGCTGCCTTTCGTTGAACGAGATCGGTCCATTCGGAGAAAGTTTCCTGGAAAAACTACCTAAATGTTCTTCGAACTTTAGTCTAAGATAGAGCGATCCTAAACTTTTCCATATTCAATTTAGTGTTATCCCTGATTTTGAATTAATTAAATGACAGCTAAACACTTTTCAATGATCATATTGTATATTGACTAAAATTCAAGAATTATACTGTACATTGAACTAAAATTTATGAACCATTTATTTCATATTATACCAAAATTTTCCTAAGATGATAAATGGTCTCTTACAGGTAAAGTCAACATCCATGTTACCCCATTTGAAATTATGGGGTAGCTTTCTTAAAGTTGCAGCAAATTAACATATCATAATCGTGACATGTTCGCCTAATACTTTTATAAAAAAAAATGCAATTTTTCTTAAATGATGGTGTAGCTTTCGTAGGGCGATTGATATATTGCCATTTGATTAGAAAATGATTTTGGAAAAAAAAAATAGAAAAGGAAAGTTAATGAGATAAGAAAGAAAATAGCAATCATAAGTGAAATTTCTCTGACATTATCAAAACTTAAATCAGATTAAAAAGGAAAACTAATGAAAACTCACACAATTGTTTCTATGTAGGAAATAGATATAAAATTCAGATGAGGAATCAGTGTCGGAATTGAAAAAAAAAAAGAGTATACTGTCTTCGAATGATGCCATTAAATTGAATTTAAATTACTCCTTAATTCCAATCACGTAAAGTTTGTGTACATTCTAAGAAAACTTCTTCTATTTACTTTCACATGATTGAGAGATGGTTGGGCGCATCACATTTATATATCTATAGACTTACAGATTTGGAATATATAAAGTAGAGATGCATTGCAAAAGGAGAGAAATTTCTTTAATGCCAATTAGCATTTAATCGACAATTTAAATTGTAAATTTTAATAGGAGAAGAAAAGATAAAAGGATTACCCAATTTAGTGATTAAGCAAATAAGTAATTTTTTGTCAGGTCTAGATAGAGGGCTAGTTCTATAAAGAAAACCACAAAAACATTTTCTTGCCACGGAGAGATAGGGCCAACAATATCAGACCGAACGTGTTTGCACAACACGAGGTAAAACACGAATTACAGGGAAAACAAGCGAATATGACATAACGTAACACGTCTAACTTTATATATTGACAAGAATCGGCGCTTAAATAAAATCCTATCATAACATATATTATGTAAATTATTGTACGAGCAAGAATTTATGATCGGGGATGATTACATCGGTTGCACCGGACAAAAGGGAACGCCACGGTGGACATGTCATACTAAGATGTCCTCGGATTTAATTGTGTTACGTGGAAGTGAACAAATGTCTCATCAATGAAGGACTCCTTTGTATGGTTCTGGTCCCTTTCGCTTTGGCAATGCCTTCAGAATTGTTCCAACACGAGCTTGCGCATGAATTCCTCCGGAGCTGCGAAAATGCAACAAAGACGAGGAAGAACACTGTCATTACCTAATGTTTGAATCTTTTCCATACTTGGCAATCAAGGAACGTGTATGCTTTGATTACATAGGCCAAAGTCGCCCGCGAACCAAAGCGCGCTAAATATCCGGACGGATCCTTTTGTTTCGTCCACTGTCGATGCAGAAAATCAGTTTTCGCCACCGGGTACTCGACAACATCCTACCCTGAGTGCATGTGTCAACCCTCATTTAACTGATGTACTATTGATTTTCCCGACTTAGGTAGCTTCGGTCTGTTTCCACCTATCCAATTAAGTTTTTGGGTTGAACTATCTAACAAATCTAGTGGTATCAATCCCAAGAACAAAAGGAGAGTTTTGCAAGATGGATAGCGAGCCGGTCGAGATTAGCTGAGAGTCGAAAAATCCAGATATGCAGGAGACAAAAAGAAATCTACGTATCTGGGAAGAGGATACCTAAGCCACTAGTGAAGAGTTTGAATTGATGGAGGGCCTGTCTGATGAACATCTCCATCCCACTGACCACAATGGCCCCTGCCTGTGCTGCCTCTTGCAATAGCCTTGTGTTCCTTGGTGTGTACACTGCATCAAACACCAGCTCATATGCTCCCAGCACCCCCTAAAACGCATTTCATTGTCCATTGCAGAAACATTAATTCAGAACAGTGACCAATTCTATCTTGAGTAGCATGATTCTCAATGCAAGCACCTGTGCATCCAAAGAGGGGAAACCAGAGAGGAGGAGAACAAACCTTGGAAACGGGGCTCTTATCAGCGTGCGGCTCCATTCCGACGGCGGACGCGTTCGCAAGGATCATCCCTTCCTCGGGGCGGAACGTGTCCAAGTGTTCGTACCTGACGGCTTCTCCTGATACCGCGTTGGCTAGGGCTTTTGCTCTCTCTTTTCGCATTTGCGAGACGAGTCGACATTGAAGTCAGTTTCTTGAAAAAGTGTTGGCTTGGTTTGTCAGAGTGAGAGCTTAGGCAAGGCCAATATTTATTCAGACTACTTACCGAAGTTGCGGTTGAAGATGAAGACTCGGGCCCCGCGACTCTTGGCGCCGAAGGCCAAAGCTCTTCCGGCTCCTCCAGCTCCAACCAATACAAATGCTTTCCCTGCAATTGGAGATGCGTCCATTGCTCTGGCTTCCCCATTAGCGGCATGCCTCTCTGTTCATCATCACTTAATTCAGATCAAAACTCATCCCTAATCAATCCTATTACATAAGGAAAACGTTTTTAGAAACTAGGACGAGAAAACTGAGGTGGTCGCTCCAATCGAAACCAGTCTAGTTACCTCTCAGAGCATCCTCTATAGCAGTGATTGAAGCCTCACAATCTGTGTTGTACCCAATCAGCTTCCCATCAGTAGGCCTCCTTACTATAGTATTCACAGCTCCAATGGACTAAATTGAGCACAAGGAAACAAAGCCATCAGCTTCATGTGCAGCAAAGAACAGAAGGTAATGATCATCATGACAGAGACCGAAACAATTTTGCTCGCAAAATCGATTGATCACGCATGCATCTTTACCAGGATCAACAATATGTTATGCCTCATTTCAGTCCCTTACTCACGCCTGAGCCAAAAACCGAGGAAAAGATACCAGAAACGCAAACTAAAGATCGACAAGAAAAGTCTTAAAGGTTTGTGCATTGGTTCGAGTCTCCAGACCTTAGCTAGTGGATGAACTTCATCACAGCAAGCAACTGCTGCTTCCTTATGTGGAATTCCCACACTGCAAAATTTTTTCACAAGAAGAAAAAGACAACAAGACTTTGCATTTCAAACATCCATCAAGGCCTTGACTTCAAACAGGAAAAAGAGAGGAACCTAAAGTTGGAAATGTACTCTAATGTAGGAGAACTACCTACCATGAGCAAAGACTATAATTTGAATTGAAAGGGGAAAAGGTCGATGAAATTCCAACTGGTTTATGATCTCTGGGTTCTCATCTGATAAGAACGAAATAGCTTACCTGAAGCCTGCAAAATCTTGACTGGTATAGACCTTGAAGAACTCCTTGATGTTATCAACGAGCATAGGGACATAGATACCGTTGAACCCTACATATCGGAAGGTCGGGTTGTGGAGGAATGGCCCTTTGCTGTGCCCGACTGGGTTCGATATGAGGCCGAAGACCTTGGTGTCCGCGTTCATGTGCTCAATCTTGTACACTTGCCTGAGGCTAGTCAGTGTCGGCAGACCGGGAATTGCTCCTTCCAGCGACCCATATGCCAAGAAGCCGCCAAACTTCGGCCCCAGCAACTGGCCTATCAGCCCTCTGTCGCCAACTGTGGTGGCAATTAGTGGAACCTGAAGACAAAATCGAGGTTGATTTCATGACTTATTCTATGAGATTAATCATATAATTTGCAAAGTTGATTTCCATTCTGACCTTACTACCGTTGTCGAAAGCTGATTTTCGATCCACCAATCCTATGGGTACATCAGCAGTAAAAGGCGTATTCGCTAGTGAAATGACTAGCTAGAGTGGCTACATTATTAACCTCTCCATCAAGTTCATTTGCAGTGAGATTTAGCATTCCGATTTTCCTGAAACGGCTTGATCTCGTGCTACTTTTCATAATCAGTTATTCAAAATACTGCTAATTTCCCGATATTAAGACAGATACGTATGGCTTTCAGGGCGATTTACAACATTATGATGATGAGAGGCATGTCACTGAAAAGATTCAAGTGATGGTTTTCGCAAGCTGTGAATGGTTATGAGTACCTGGCAACTGGTGAGGAGCTGGAAAATCGGTGCTAAATCCGTGATGTAATCAACCTCGACAAGGAGCTTGATAACGTCTCCTCCAGAGGATTGCATCAAGGCAATCAAGTTCCCGAGCTTCTCCTTGCACGGTTTGTCGCCGTTCAAGTGTCTCGACACGATTATTTTGCTGCTCGAACGCTTTTCCATCAGTTCATCGATGTTGAAGTGAGAAACCACCTGCAAATCAGGGACCGCTTTTGATTTGCAAAACGTTCGGACAATCACTTTAGAACCAACACAGCAAGCGCATATATGCGAGACACCGGATATCAGATATCTTCTTGTTTTAGCCCATTTAGACAAAAACAGGTTCAATTCGACATCTTTGCGATCCTTGTCGAATAATCCATATGCACACATGCATTCAAAAGCGCGTACATTAGTCTCGGTCCTCTCCCTGGGGAACAAGATTACCTCGTGTTCCATCTCGACGAACTCGACGTCCAGTTCGAGCGCTAGCCGCAGCACTTGCAAGCAAATGGCCTTATCATTTTGTCTGCGAGAAGCTCTTGCGGAATTCAACCTGCCGAAAAAGCACAAGAGTCAGTGCCCATTTCTGGGCAGGCAAGCCAATGCAGCTTTTTCAAGACGAGCAGGACGACAACGTCTCGGGTCCTCGGTCGGTCCTTGGCATCATGGTCACGGGTCACAACAGGCCACATGAACATTGTACGATGTGTCCAAAAGCTTGGCTCCTGGATTCGTCCAAAAGAGCATCGGTTTCGACGGTTGAAGCCGAGAGGCGCGAGGACCACTTTCGATGGTCCCCACCGTGATAAGTCCAGGCGCAACTCCTGTCATGCCCCTCGCTTTAAGCTAGATAACTTATATCGTCTGGCGTCACCTTCCGGGGTAATTCAATTTAGTTTTACTACCATAAAAAAACGGCCCGACTATCGTTTTGAAATCATACCATTAGAGCGTGCACGTTTGAATCACCACGATATTTTTGCTTCAAATGTCGAGTGATTTTCACGGTTGAGCTTTTCCTACTTTGCGTATATAAACATTTATGAATTGATAGACATATTTTTCATATTTAATGTATGTGCAGGATCTATACTTTAATATAATGAAAAAAATACACACGAATCCGTTCTATACAGAGAATATATTAATGGATCGGCAACAATCATGCAGGCGACACGGACCAGCAGTGTCAAGCTCTCGAAGCTCCGGAGACTAGGGAAAGGAAATCAATAATAATATAGAGAAAAAGAAACCTAAGACAAGACAAGGACTAGTGCCTCATTTTTCATGCTATTATTTTCCTCCTCCGACTTTAAAGTGTTATTTTAATTTGAGCATGCGGACAAGGTGAAGTATCCAATGGAAACAGCATGCCAAAGATAAAAAAAAAAGTGGAGATTTGTATTATAAACTTGATGTGCTAAGCGATTTGGCAAAAGCGAATTGGGTGGTCCGAAATCGGGGTGGCCCATGTAATCTTACCTAATTATTTTGCCGATCTACGTTAGTGAAAGGTTTTCAACATGTTGGGTCGGTTTTGTCGTGCTATATTTTCCTCCAATAGAAGGAAATTCCCTCCTACTATGTCTCCGATTGGTGGATTACAAACACGAATCCCGTTCTCGTGGAAAATTCGAACGAAAAGGATATCGATGGGTATAGACATCCGTAGTTGGGGACCAACTGATCGTAAAATTATTCAATTGGGACCAGAGGGAAAATACGAGCTAATGACATGTGCGGTCACCATGTATTTTCCATCATGTCACTAAACTTCCATTTTCGGTCCTCCGATGCACTGCACTTTAGGTGTCTTAAGAATAGATTGCACGTTTTAGCAAAGTTCGTTTAATTTCACTAGTGAAATGCCAAGATGGCGTACATGCGACCAAAACTTTGGATGTTATGGCATCGTCCGTGGCTATCATGTCAGCAATTTTCTTGGAAAGTTAGTCAGATTGCTATCTAAACGCATGGATAACCAAAAAAGAAAGAAGAAGAAAAAAAGAAGAAAGATCTTAGTGTTATGGGATGATTATCGAAATCAACCCGTATGCGCATTATCACTTCTCGAGACAGATGACAATAAAGAGAGAACGAACGAAACGAGACGACGAGAAAGCAAAACATGAGCTTTCCAATGACTGTGCTGCTGTTGGAGTGACAATGCGGGAGGGCTAGGACGTGGGGAATCACCTGAAGGAGACAATGGCGGGAAGGGTGCGGCGCCGGATGAGCTCCTCGACCTCGGAGACCCGGCCGAAGGACATGGCATCGACGCGGAGCTCGACGAGGTCCGCGCCGTGCGCCTTGGCCTTGTCCATGGAGGACAGCATCCCTTCCAGGGTCTCGCACTCCAGGGGAGCGCACACCAGCACGCCATTCCTGTCCATTTCTCTCGGCCTCTCTCTTCGGGACGACGGGCAGTGAAGAAAGAAGATGCGGGAGGAGGAGGAGGAGGAGGAGTGTAGAGTCTTTCGCCAGACGCGAGAGGCATGAAGCTCGCCCGTCCTTATTTATAGCGGCGCCGCAAGCGGCTGGCCCGTCACTGCGGAGCTCTTTATTATTGGGGTGTGGGGGGGGAATCAATCATGGCGGGCGGGTTGAAAGGAACGTGGGCATGTGGGGGCGCGTTAGTGAAAATCCTAAAGCGCCTTTTGCCGTCGATCGCTAACAAGTGGCGTACGTCTAATCATCGTGAGCCACGTTGGCGGACGAGATTGGCGGCACTGCATGAGACGGTCGACGTCGAGATAATGCGGGGTTGGTGGTCACGGATCGACCTCAATCGACGCGAGGGGCAACACGGGCAGTTCGAGGGAAGATCGGTGCTGCTGCTCTTCTGGGTCCGGGAGGCGGTTTGTAGACAGTTCGACACGCCCACAGAGGGAGGAAGTTGGTGGCGGCAGCGGGAGGGGCGCCGGGTGTGCGGTTGCATGGGAGGGCGGAGGCCAGGTTTCGCCACCCGTCCACCACCTGGGCGGCGACGCCCTCGGCCACCTGTTTCCGCCAATGATCCGGCGGCGATACAGTCCATGATCGCTCGAGGTGGATCGGATATTCCCTCTTGGATTCCCCTGCACGGGAAGCTTGAGGAGTTGCATGGACTTTGCCATCTTACTTTTTGTCTCTCAGAAATTACTGCAGCCACGTACGGAAGCATTTCGCTGCCCGCTTATCTTGACTCTCGAAACTAGGATACCCCAAGGAAGAGTTTGCTTATCATAAGATTCTCCATGTGGCTGAACTTTTCCATGGCCACCACGCCGCCGTATTTCTCGATCGCCATGTCGCCACCGTAGCCATGCAAGGAAGCAACTATGGAAGGGCAGAGATGGGTTCAAACTTCGTTTTGGAATCCGCACTTGATAAGATAGAGAAATTGCGTTTGCATAATGAGCTCAGCATATCGCATGGTCGAACGAGTTTTCGATCGAATCGAGGTTTGGTCTAGAAGAGGACAAGCGATGTACCTTTGCTGATGATTAGAGATTTGTCAATGTGCAGGAAAATTAACCGACTTGGGGGGATTGGATTCAGATTCTAGGAGAAGAAAATGTTGATTGAACAGTTTTTGTACCTTCGTTCCTGATACTTTGGATTTATAACTCTCGTGTTAGTACCATTAAAGACATCAAAACCAATATTCCATGAGACATTTATGTCGAATTCATCTTCCTCTTACAAGAAAATCCTAAACTCATGTCCCCCACGAAATGTTCACTGCAAACTAACTTTAGTTTCACAAAAAAAAAAAAAAATTCCCAACCCATTTCATCTCACTATCCACATATCAAAACGATTGCAAAACCAACTCAACATGGAAAATCCACACACGTTAACACATTCATATAGATTCAGATCGGGCGTATCGGTTCGAGATTTTTTTACAAATAAAAATTAATTTAAAATAAATATACGGGGGGAGTTCGGAATATTTTTTTATAGGATGAAGGGTAGCTGGGAGCATACGAATCACGAGTTTGTCGGACTTGGAATTTTTTGACGGGGGACCGATGTTTCACCAACTAGTTATGTACGATCTAAGCCACAGACTGAAATAACAATAAATCATAAAGAATAAAGAGAAAGGACCCACACGTGTCACCAGAGGATGGGGAAAACCACCCCCCATGGGGCCCACGGTTTAGTGCATGTCCTAAGGGGTCGACATGAATGATTGCCACGCATGAGGGAGGGGGAAGCCGCGGGACCAGGTCGCACGTGATGGGGGGCACATCAAAACGACATATCTCTTTTTCTCAACCACCGTCTCCCTTTTCGCCCTCCAATAATTTGGGGACTGATTTCAAATAGTTCCCGCGGGCCCCACCCCCATTTCCCCCACCCCCCCCCCCTCCCCCACAACAACCTTTCCTCGTATCGGCTCCTCCCGCGCATCGTGTCCTTGCTCATCGGGCACCGTTCGATGCGTGATCCCCTATCGATGGCCTTCGGAATCGCACGGGGTTGCACGTGACTCTCGTGGGCCACGAGGATGATAATGGCTCCATTTGGTTCTCAAAGCCTCTTGGGGAAAATATTTAGTGTTTGGCAATAATTTTTTTAAGCTACTTAACCAAATGTCAGCATTCTCAATGCTGAAAGCCCATGCTAGGAAGGACCGGCTTTGAGCATTTAACATTTCGAAAATGCCTATTTATTGTTCATCTTCTTCCCCCTTCTTCTCCATTCGTCTTCTTCGTCTTCCCCACCGCCTGAGAGTTCGGCTTCTCCGGCAGCCGCCACTGCCGCGTGGGTTCATCGTCGAGAGGGAAACAGCCCGGATCACCAGCTAAGGCCCCTAAATGACCGCGTCCCATGTCCCCGGTGACCACCGCCCAAGGTGGCAGGACCCGCGACCCAGGTGGCATCGCCCGATGCACGTGAGCTAGGCGTCGCCAGATCTCGCCGCCGAACGGCGAGATTTGGTGGTCTTGAGGCCAGATCTGGCCTTCACAACCTCAGGCCACCAAATCCGGTGGTCTGGCGGCCAGATTTAGTTGGCTAACGATTGGTCGATAGTTGGCCGGCCGCCGGAATTTGATTTTATGACTTAAATAAAAAATAAAAATAGCAAAAGTCAATTACAAAGGTGAATTTTACCAAACGGTGTTTATGCTAAGTTGCATTTCAATGTTACAATTTACCAAACAGTGTAACATTTTCGCAAACCCATTTACCTCAAAGGTATTTGCAATCTCCCAATAGCATTTTTCTAAAGCTGAACCAAACAGGCCCAATATCTTACATGGTTTTTTTATTAATTTATTTATATTGAATTGGGAATTGTCTCAATAACCAGTCTTCTCATATGAGAAGAGGGAAGTGGAGAGTTTGATTACCAGCCTTCTAAGAAAAGGCTAGAGGCGAGGACGTTTAGTTAGGTGTAGAGTTTGATTCCACATTGTATGAAGATGCATGATAAAAGTCTATAAGTAAATTGAAATTAAAGCAGTACTGACAAAAAAAAGTTATTGTTTGACATAGATTGATCATGGGTTTCATATACTCTTTATATTCACGTGATTTCCTTCTATCTATCAGCTTATGCCTTCGGAGTGTCTGTATATTTGTAAAAGTTATCAGTTTCTCCTCGAAAAATATAGGAACTGAATCAAAGGGATTACTCCCCATTTTTTTTTTTGAATGGGGAACTAGACCATTCAGTCTTGGAATCAAAACAATGATAAATGGAATCAGCTCTCTCTCTCTCTCTCTCTCTCTCACAAAGGTAGCCTTGATGCATACGAGTTAGCGATCAAAGCTAACGAGTCCTCCGCGTCAAAGTAGGGCAATGTGAAGGATTCATCAAGAAAGGGTGAGGAGATCAATGGAGAAGGAGGCAACATGAGTAAGAGAAATTAGGGTTTTATAGAGAGGCATAAAAGAGTTGTGAAGATATTAGGAATTTTTCACATTTGTGAGAAATAAAAAATGTAATTAAGTAAAAGATCGGTCCAGTTTTAGTGAAATGGATGGGTTGTTTCACATTTAGAACTAGGAATCGAACTAAAATTCATCAATTCCAATCGCATGGAATTAGGAATCGGATCAATACTTCTAAGAACTACCCGAAACCAACTAGTTTGCTTCGGTCCAAATGGTTTTTTAAACTCATCTCTACATATTGATGCCTATCCCATCAATCATATTCCGCGTGCCGTGATCAACTAATCCGCCTTGGACATGAGAAGAGCATTGAACCCGTGCCTCGCATTACTCAACAATTGGCCATATATACTTCTTACATTCATGCAATCTCACTCTGCCTATCAGTTTACGCATTTACTAGAACTTTCTATCGTGGAAGAGTTGGTTCCTTCGTATTGGCGTATGTGTGTCCACCCCCATAAGTGGCTTTCCATCGTTTTCGATAAGATTGGACCAGCGGTGGCACGGGATAATAAATAGATTAGGTGACCGTATATATCAACATGTTTAGAGGCAAGCAATCAAACAATTCATTCTAGACCCCACGAAGGCGACTTCGAGGGCTCCGATATTTTTGGTGTTTTTCAACGAATTCCGGCCTTAGGATCTCGTTGTGATCTTCAAATTTCTTTGGCCGAGAGTCCCCTTCGAAATTAGTTGGAATTGATTGCACTGAATTGATGAGATCGAACCCGTTGAAAGTCAGTTGGGAGCTCTATAGAACCAGAACCAACGTTCAAAATGGGGGACTTCCTTCTCCGATGTTGACCGCAACTCCTCCTCGTCGCGAAATCGACGTGGCACTTTTTCTTTTCGGTCGGATAAGCACTATACTCTATATAGTAAGTACCTCTTCCTGATTTGCTGCATTAGAGGACACCTTGGGGGACGCCACACATGTGGAAATTTACATTTATGGTGAGTTGAGTATGGAATTCTAAAATACAAATACGGTGCATGTTACTTGATTTCCATCTTAATTTATATCAATCATAATCACGTGATTGTTATTGCGTCGTCTTGAAAAGTTAGTACTTTCAAAAGGTTAGCGTCCCTATTGTGAAAGTGACACTCGCATCGAAATTATTTAGGATAATTATACCGCAATTCCTAAAACTAGTCATATTATGTGTTTTGGAATTCTCATTCAGGCATTAATTTATTAACGCTTGTCATTGTCCTCCACTTTGGTCTTTCCATAACTCCACGATATTTTCTTGGACAGAAAATGCTTCATGCCATCTTCTTTTTATTATTATTAATTTTTGCCCGCATCGTCCCCACTATAGCGTTGTCGTGGTTTCAAATTGGCGCCCCGTCAAAAAGACTAAGAGCTAAAAAGAAAATTTACTGCGACGGCGAGAAACCGCTAGAGAAAGAGTAGAGACTAATGCGCCAGAGAAAGAGTAGAGACCGAGGTCCGAGGCAAGGGCGGCCGTAGAGACTGAGGTGAGGGCGGCCACAGTGATGCTGCGGGATCGGCGACGAGGCTGCAACTGCAAGTGAGGAAGGGCCGAAGGCGAGGCGGAGGACGAGGAGAAGGATCGAGAGGAAGAGGAGAGGAAGGGGTCGTATGGAGGTCGTCCAGCGAGGAGATGGAGATGGATCGAGAGGAAGACCGTGCGGCGAGGGGAAAAAAGTGAGGAGAGGAAGGGATTGCGAGGTCGTGCGGCAAGGGAGAAAATGTGATCCGGTAGCTAGGGTTTTGAAACTCAATGGGGGTGAAAGTGACAGTCTGTCACGTGGGTGGGGAGGGGGGGAGGAAAGTGAAATAAATTTGGGGTGGGGGGAAATAGTCTGACGTGGGAAGGTAGGGAAAAAAATTGAAATAAATTTAGGAGGGGGGAATAGTCTCTCGTGGGGGAGGGAGGGAAAAAATTGCAATAAAATTGGGAGTGGTGGGAAACTTTGTTTTAATCAGAAAAAAATAAGTAATAATTTTAAAAAATAAAAATACTGAATTTTAAATGATAATAAATTTTGATCATTCTAAAAAATCATAGATTTATTTAAATAAGTTGATTCTAATTTCCAAATATGGATACGTATTTAATATTATTAGTGTAAATTCATTGTAGGCTCTTTTTTTTTAATTAATATGAATTTAAATCAAATTAATTAAAAATAAAATATTTATTTAATATTTAACGTGTCGGAACGTGTCGAAATTCTCTATTTTTTGAGAAATGACGTGTCGCGTGTCGTGTCGTGTCGTGTCGCGTGTCGCGTGTCGCGTGTCGGTGCTACATAGGCAACTATTACCACGTGACGGGCCCGCTGCCCTCGCTAAGGATCTCGACGAGGATCGTCAGCCTCTACCGGCGACGAAGGGGGCGGTGGCGTCCCTTGTTATACACCCCCAACCGCCGGCATTCCTCCATCCCCCATCTTTAGTATCTTTCTTGTCTTCATCTTTTCTTTTCTTTTTCTTTTTTCCCTTCAAATTTGATGTTTATTTTTCAATTTTTTTATTTTTACTTGTCTACAGTTTTCTTCAATTTTATGATGTGACACTACCAAACGATTTTGCATTCTATCAAAAGATTGAAATCATAATTAATGGAGGTCATAAGATATTGGAAAAATGGTAAGGAGAGTTAAAGGAGGAATCTTGGATCAACTTAAAATAGAAAAAATTAACGGAAGTACTCAAATACATCGAAGTTGCAAATAATTAATAATCATGCAGAAAATGAATTTGAGATATATTTTCGATATATATGTTAATGAATAACACATCATTTATTTGTAGGTGCTGCCAGAAAGCTATTTTAAGATGATATCTTAATCAAGATATACACGATCAAAGGGAGACATACATGCAATCTTGAGAGATATGTATAATCAACAAAAATATTATAATTATCTCTAACATAATGAATTTTCATAGAGAAATTCCTAATTATTTCTAACATAAATTTATAACTCAAATGAAGGATGAAAATGTTAGTGCTCCAGTGAATCCATGCCAGAAATTCTAGAACTTCTTCCATGATTGTCGAAGGCACTTTATTGAATTAGATACCATCCCTTAGTTTTTAGCGTAGGATTGCATAAAACCTGGATGAAGCATTTACAGAAGTAACATACCCAGATTATAACAATGTAATAATAACCCGTACGAACCTACGAGCATTATTAGTTCGAGTGCGTCATTACACTTCCGATCGGTGGGGACGCAAAAGCATTACGTGGACCAACCTCGGCTGTGGGGGCTTGAGGAATGATTCCGCCATCACCTTCACTGGATTTTCAGTCCAACGTCTTCCATTTCCTTCTATGATTGCAAGGGAGGATCATCAACTTGGGCACAAGATGATATATAATTGTGCAGTGGGCCTAGTCAAACAAGAAGCGAGGTTCGAGAAGACAGTGCCCGGACTGGACGGCGAGTAAAAGTTCATGGACCGCCGGTGTCGCCGTCTTTTAGAATTAAAGCTAACGAAAACCGCTGAGCTATCTAAGTATCGTGTACGTCGTGTGACCAAGCGGAAAAGGGCTCGATCAAGCTTGAAAGCACGATGAGATTTCTGGGCGGATCGATCCGGTGTTCATTGCATCACGATCACTTGGTGCAGGCTTTGAGCCCACAGAGCCCATTGGAGCTTGCAGGGGAAAAGGTAGGAGAAAGGGAAATGAGGTGAATCGTAGGCCCAATATGAAAATAAAAGAAACCCAACAACAACAAAAAAAACGTACTCTTACTCCTGGGGCAAAAACAACGACCATTAGCTTCTCCGTCCAAAAGCCCGCAATGCCAAGTTGTCGATTACCTCGGCAAACGTTTGGGGTTAAGGGCGCCAGTTGGAATTAGGGTGATCAATTTTAGGA
Organism: Eucalyptus cladocalyx; assembly: GCA_017140615.1. NCBI lineage: Eukaryota > Viridiplantae > Streptophyta > Magnoliopsida > Myrtales > Myrtaceae > Eucalyptus > Eucalyptus cladocalyx. Next base: position 22,742,557 of record CM029523.1, on the reverse strand, counting down.
TGGACAGTTCTCACCTTGAGATCGAGAACTATCCACTTATAAAGTTTAAGATAATTGAGAGAATTATGAGGAAAAAGATTTTCTGCAACTGATCCATTATCCATCAGCTGAGTGTAAGAGTTTTTCTAATTATGGACTACATTAATTGATATTGTAATTTACCATTTAACGTTTACCATTTTACGGGGTTTGATCTAAGGTGAGATAGAAGGTTTTAATTAGTCTAATATGGGTACATTTAGTGTGAGTCGAGTTGAACGGCGCATAATGAGAGGGCCGGTTGGAAACTACATAAATAGTCTTCAAGTCTATCCTCTAACCCTAATTCTCACCCTGCATCTTCACCTGGGGCGTATACCTAACGCTTACACGTGAGGGGGCCGCCTCATTGAGCCGGTGATACGGAGGGCGATAGAGGAGAAGGACTTGCGCGTGGAACGTTGTGTTTCGCTTAAACAAAACGATGGATCAAAACAGGTGCGTTAATCTTTTTACTCGATTATGCATGTTCTTGTTCTACTTATGGAGATCTTGGGGTTACGCAATTTGCGTCTAACATGTAGTATCAGAGCCTCCATAACCCTATAACACGAACATAATTGATTTTGCTCTAATTTGTACGGATTAGCCCTAATTAGTGCGAATCTTGCCATAATTTGTGATTTTCGAGACTTTTCGTTCAATAAAAATTAAATTAAATTATATATTCGGATTGTGCTCGACAAGATGAAGAAAACCGTGGGTGGCGCGTCGCTGGAGGAGGCCCACGCACCCACACGCGCGGCCATGCGCCTCCTGCGTGTCGAACACGCGCCGCGTGTGGTCTCCACGTGCCGCGCACTCAGGCGGCGCGTGTGGGCGCGTGGAGGCTCCGATTTGCGCGTGGCCGGCGGCGATGGACTCGTATGGTTATTTCCTACGTCATGGTATATTTTATTTTACATTTGTGATGATCTTATGGATGTGAAAATACATACGAAATCCTAAATACGTGCTTTTCAGTGTATTTTCTGCATATTTTTATGTATTTTTCCTATGATTTTGAAAAATACAGGTGCGGATACGGTATGTTATCACATGAACTTTATGAGTGTTATTCATTAATAATATACGATAAAGTTTATTTTTATTAATGAATAAAGCAATGTAATTAGTATGATATGTGATTTTAGTGATTTACGCCCCTATCACTAAAGTTAAAATCACATATGTATGGTTTATGTGAGATGAAAATTTTATATCCCTGGTATGAGAGAGTTTCAAGGATTCAATTAAGTTGTGACCGCCAAAGTGGCACACTTGATTGAATTTGAGAAATTTCGATCTCGTATATTTAATTGGGATGTCTCCTGTTTTAATGCATAGTTATACTCCCAAAGGAGGTGATTGTGTATTAGTTCATGGAGGGATACATGATAGTGTGGTGGAGGAGTGACCGATCCTAATGATTCATATACCCAAAGGTGATGAATTCACGAAGATTGGAATATATTCTCATAACCCTTATCATGTGGGGAGTGTACAATTGCTTGTTATGTATTCTGCCCAAAGGTGATTATGTGATCTTGCATGTAACTCTCTAAATGTATACTTGTGTGTCAAGTTACACAATGCTCACATGATGCTAATTATATATACTGCTTGTTTTTCAGTCACATTTTCTGTAAATGGTAACTCCGTCACCATTGAGGTTCTTGCTGGTTCGAATTTTAAGAGATAGAAAGATGATTTTCCGTTTGCTATGGAGATGGCAGATGTTCATATGGCTCTTACCAGCGATCGGCCGCGGTCTTGACCGCCGAGAGTCTGAGAGGCTCAAAAGAAAATTTTGCTGCATGGGAAAAGAGCAATAGAATTTGCTTGCTATCCATGAAGCGTTCCATTCAAGAACACTTGAAAAGTGGTTTGCCTATGAGACTGCAATGCTAGGCAAATGATGGAAGCTTTGATGGCTAGAAACCGTATGTCGCCTAATGCTGAGATAGGGACACATATGCAAACACTTTTTACTATGAAGTATGTTGGTTCTAGTGGAGTTAGAGATTATGTTATGAGGATTGTTGATTTGCAAACAAAGCTTCAGGCTCTCAATGTTGAAATTCCTACTGCTTGCATTGTCCATCAAGCTCTAAATACTCTTCCTCCCGATTTTGGGATTATTAAGACCAATTATAGTTCTCAAGATGAAACCTGGTCATTAATGACACGATTGCAAGGTTGGTAGCAGATGAAGAGAAATTGAAGAAAGATAAATGACATATTGCTATTTATGCTTCTAGTTCTGCTAGTCACAAGGGTAAGAAGGTGAAAACTTATACCCATAAAGGCAATTCAGAAGTTGCTGGTCCTTCCAACAACAAAAGGAAATTCTGAAAGAGCAGGTCCTTCTAACACTTTGGGTCCTAAGAAGGCAATCACCAAGAATGATGGTGTTCTTTGCTACTTTTGTAGGGAGAGAGGACACGTGAAGAGACGTTGCAGCAAGTTTAAGGCTTGGTTGTTTAAGAGAAATAAGAGTGAGCCGAAAGGTAATAATTTTTTGGCATTTGTTTATGAATCCAATCTATCTGAAGTTCCGACCAATTCTTGGTGGCTAGATAGTGGTGCAACTAATCATGTTGCATTTACCATTCAAGGGTTCATAAACTGAAGGATGCCAAATCTGAATGAATCAAAGCTCACTGTTGGAAACAGCGTTGGAGTTGACGTAGAGTTCGTGGGAGATGTTATTTTAATTTTAGACTCTGGTTTTCGAACGGTGTTAAGAAACACTTTTTACATACATTCTTTTAGGCGGAATTTAGTTTCTGTGTCTTGTTTAGACATGTGTGGATACTCTTTTGAAATAAAGAGTAATACTATTTCCATGTTTTATGATTCAAATAAGATTGGGTGTTGCAATTTATCCGATGGATTATATCGATTGAGTCTATCTCCCAACGACATATACGTTGCTTATTCCGCTGAAAAGGTTGTTTCCAAAATGCCTCTACCTAAGGAATAGTCTTATGCATTGTGGCATAAACGTCTTGGTCACATCTCTAAAGAAAGAGTAGAAAGGCTTATAAAGGCTGATAACTTGCCTACTCTTAAAGGTGATCAAGAGACTTGCGTGAAGCTGTAGAGGTAAGATGACTAAGATAAAGAAGAAATCCGCTGTACGGAGTTCGACTTGTTGGAGGTTATTCACACCGATATTAGTGGACCTTACACTCCTACCTTGTGCAGAAATTTTATTTCATCACATTTATTGACGACTTTTCTCGATATGGATACTTGTACTGATTAAAGAAAAGTCCGAGTCTCTTGACAAATTCAAGATTTTTTGGACTGAAGTGGAGAAACATTTGGGAAAAGTTATTAAGATTGTCAGATCCGATCATGGTGGTGAGTATTTTGGTAGGCACGGTGATGCTGGACAACTTAAAGGCCGTTTGCTAAATATTTAGAGGATTCTGGGATTATAAGTCAGTTTACTATGCCTAGTAGTCCTGAACAAAATGGTGTAGCTGAAAGGTGGAATCGTACTCTTATGGACATGATGAGAAGTATGATTAGTAGGACAAATTTACCTAATTTTCTATGAGGAGAAGCTTTGAAAACAGCTCTTTATATTCTAAATCGTGTTCTTACTAAAGCGGTTCCATTGACTCCTTTTGAGTTATGGACTGGATGTAAACCTAGCTTGAATCATCTTAGAGTTTGGGGATGTCTAGCAGAAGTGAAGTTATATAATCCAACATTGAGTAAGTTTGATTCCAAAACTACTCGGTGTTACTTCGTGTCTTACCCAGATCATTCAAAGGGGTATCGATTTTATAACCCTAATGGAGGCACAAGATTGTGGAATCTCAGACTGCATGGTGGGAATTATTGAATCACTGCCTCATCCTATGCAAATAATTATGGAGCCTCTGTGCCACAAAATGAGCCTATTGTGGCACATGATCTTATTGTTGAGATAGTTCCTGAAGAAATTCCACAGGCTCTTCAGATTCAAAATGAGAATGAAGTAGTTCCAGTCAGAAAATCAACTAGGGAAAGACGTTCAGCTATACCGCCAGACTATCTAGTCTACCTGGGAGAGCATGATTATGACATAGGCTGTGTTGTTGATCCCGTGACTTATACCGAAGTCATCTCATGTCCTCAATCAAATTTGTGGTTAGATGCGATGAAAGATGAGATGCAATCTATGAAACACAATGGTGTTTGAGAGCTTGTTGAATTGCCTGAAGATTGTAAACCTATTGGCTGCAAATGGGTATTCAAGACTAAAAGGGATTCCAAAGGAAAGATTGAAAAGTTTAAAGCCAGACTAGCAGCTAAGGGTTTCACTCAAAGAGAAGGTGTTGACACTTAAATTTTTGGGGTTAATTTTTGCTAAATAATATATATAAAAAAATCAAATCACATGGCATATAGTTTAGGCAAGTTTTATATTTCGTTAAGATTTTAGGTAATATACACTCGGATGTGTTTTTGCACAAAAAGGGAAATTTTTTTGATTGAATATGCAAAAAATATTGCGTGGAGTGAAATAATATATTCGATGAAATTTTACGCGAGCAAGATTGGCAGTAAAATATACCACGAAGATACAATTTTTTGGGGTATAAAAGGAGTTGCGTACGGTCGAAGAGGGGGGTCCATTCCGTCGAGTAAAAAAGCACAAAAGCTAAAAGTGAAAAGTGAGGTAAGAGAGAGAAAAAGTAAAAAAAAAAAAAGGGGTGAAACCCTAGTACGGCAACTGCTCGCCTTCCTCGGGGACCCCGACCGCACCAGTGCCGTACCGTGTCGGCACCGGAGCCGTGGACCAGCGCCACGGAGCCGCGACCGACGTCACTAGAGCTCGTCGCCACCCGCTGTCGCCGTCCCCGAACCAGCCCTAGGACTGCGCCGGCATCACCCGCGTCGGCGACCCACGAGCCTCCTGTTCCATCGCGACGCAGCCGCGACCCGATCCTCCACCACCACCCGCCTCCGCAGCCCGTGGCGATTTGCGCCACCGGAGCGACGATCCACGGAGTCCGTGCCCCAACGCCCGGCCGCCTTCCCTCGTGAAGCCGCGACCCGAGCGCCGTTCACGACGCCATTGCCTTTCCCCGACGCTGCCACCGCTCCCTCTGGTCTCGCCGCGTTCCGCCTCAGCCGGAGACCACCGCGGCTGCAGATCCGAGGTCCCCGCGGTAGCCACGATCCGATCTTCAGCCCGCGCTCGGAGTCCCTTGCCCGCGACGCCGCTGCGCCCAACCCGGACCCGCGACGCCGCCGCGCCGATCCCCCGCTCTGTTGCCGCACCGCTGTCCGCCATCCTCCGAGCCTCGCTGGAACCCTAGCCGGCGATCTCCCCTCGTCGGACCGGCCACCGCTTTATTTTCCTTTTTCTTTTTCAGAAAAAAAGAAGAAGAGAAAAGCAAAAGAAATTTAGGTATTTTCTCTATCTTATTTTTGTTTTATTATTTTTATTATTATTTTATCTTTTTAGTGTAATTATCCTCTTATGTGAAATTTATAATTCCATGATACAAAATTGCCTTGAAATTAGTGATTGTCGATCCGATTTTCGCGTCCGAAATCCGACTAGCAATTACTTAAAAAATTGCCAATCCGATCTCCCGCCCAAGATCCGATTCGTGATTTATGTGAAATTGGCCAACCCGATCTCATGCGCGAGATATGGTTCGTCAATTTGGATATCAATATGGCTTGATTTGCTTTGTGGTGTTACTTAAATTAGTTTTTTTTTAATAAAAAATAAAAAATGTAGTTTTAGGGTTTGCATGCTCGTAATAAGAATTTTATTTTGAATTTTCAAAAAATAAAAAAATCAAATCAATTAATTTAGGTTTAGTTTTTTTTTTTAACTTGGATTGCATGTTTAATTATTTGGCAATTATAAATTTCGAAATTTGAAAAAAAGGGAAAAAGGAAAAACACAAAAAAGGGCCATTATGCATGTGTCATGTAAAATTAAGGCATCTTTTGCACGTCATGGCATATTAGGGTAAAATTGCATTTAGTTTAATTTTAGATGATATTTTTTTCTTAATTTACCATAGGTTTAGGTATTTTATTAAATAGATTGCATTTTAGGATTATTTAGGTTAAGATAATATTTTAGTTTAAATTAGGATATGGCTCAACATAATTCCTAATATAAATCAAATGGGATCTTAATCTACTTAGGTAATTTTCACATTTTATTTAATTTCGAATTTCATGAAAAATACAAAAAATGTCATAGGTTAAATTAGTTTTATTATTTAGGATGAAATGCATTCTTTTAGGAAAAAGAAAAATTTCATATGCATGTCATTAAGGTTAGATTCATTCGAGATGCGTGTCATTTAGTATTTTTGTTAGGCCCATTTAATTAGAAATTACATGTCATTAGAATTAGGTCATTTAGTTAATATTGCATTGCATATTGCATGATTTTCATTAAAAAAGTGAAAAAAGAGAGAAGAAATTGCGTGTTAATTAGAAACCATATCTAGGATTATTGATGTGGATTTTAATTTAACATTGAGATACTTTCGTTGCTTTGAGGTAAGTCTTTTTGCAATTTATTTATTATTTATTTGGGTGTTAAATTTGTGGATTGTACCACCTTACATGTTAGTGAAATAGATTTAAAATCAATCTAAAATGCTTGCCAAACATTTTTTAAAATAAAAAAAAGGTACCGAAAGGCGTTAGAGAATTCTAGCGTAACCAAGTCCCCGTACCCATAGTCTGCGGTTCGTAGGAGTAAAATAATTCTCCCGTTATTTTACTTGGGTTTCTAATCGACCCACCAAAAATAGATTAATGGCGACTCCTAATTGAAAATCAATTGCATGTTAAAAACTTGAATCTAAGTCGCGAATTGGTATGGGCTTGGAAGAGCTCGCGTTAAGTCTAGGCTTAACAATCCATTAGCCAAACCCTAGGTGATTTCACCCCGAAAAATTTGGGTCGCGACAGCTTGGCGACTCCACTGGGGACTTGAGTTAATACTCTTAGTGGACTTAAGCCAATTTTCTCTTTTATTTGAAAAATTATTTTTGATTGGCAGCGAGGATTCCAGGTACGTCCCTAACATTTAAGGTGTTTAACGTTTTTGCAGGATGTGAGGTATAAGGGGAAGTGTTTGTTAACCTTTGTTTTGCAGGGATGTGTAGGAATGTATGGTTTATTTTCATGAACGAAATGCCGCTTGATATAAACTGTCGTGCATGCCTTGCATCTAGCACTAGACTATTGCACACACAACCTGCCGCCAGACCTGGGCCGCGTTAAGATCATCTAGAATGGTATTGAGATGGATACCACTCCGACCGCAAGCCCGCGGTACGAGTCGCCCATCTCAATCCCGAAATTTCATTCATGGTGTCAAGAGTACCTACCTCGGTTCGCACGCCCGCAACCTGGGTCGGCTCTTTGACTAAGCCGGAGTCATGAGGACCTGACGTAGTCCACAAGCCCGTGGCTAGTCTGATCATCCTTGTGGCTCCACCTTGTCAAGCCTTATAGACTAGAAATCGAGCCACTTATTATGTGCATGTCTATGTGATTGCCCATCATTGATAAAGTAAGTTATCTAAATTTTTGGCATTTGCAATTTACTTACTTTATCGCATTATTTTGTCGGCCCATGGCTTTAGGACTGTCCTAAGTCTTGATCAATATACAATGGGGACGTCGGACATTCGAATTATCCTCCCTCCGAAGGAAGAGCTTGGCGCTTGGTGGGACAAATTAGACCAAAATGGCCGTCAGTTTGTAGAGTCACATATTGGTCGACCGCTTCCATTGCTGCGCATCAACATCCATGGTGGCCTCGTCCAAGCACTCGCCCACTCTTGGTGCCCCAAGACTTCTACCTTTATCTTTGGCGGTAAGCATGAGCTCACTCCCACCTTGGAAGAGTATAGCATTGCCATAGGAAAGTCCTTGAAAGCTGAATTGATTAGTTCGCCTATCGGAATAGATCCTGTTATGACTTTATCTGATTTTCTGAAAATTAAGGAAGATGATATAAGAAAGGTTTTAAAGGCTCATCGCAATACATGTCCTTTATCCTTCTTGAAAGAATGTTTTGAGAAAGGCATTTCATCTCAAATGCGAAAGGTTTTCCTTTTAGCTTTCTTTGGGTTTATAGTTTTTCCTTACTACAAGAATGCTATTAACCCTTTGATTGCTCAATTAGTTAAACAAGTGTTGGAAGGAAAGAATTTTGTAAACAATGTTCTAACTGAAACTTTCCTTTCCCTCACTCGGTTTAAAGGGGGTGGTGATAAGACCTTCCATTCCTCTCCTGAACTTTTGCAAATTTGGTTTCTTTCACATATACGAGGGTTTGGTGGTCTAATGACTATACATGATGTTAGTAATTCCAATCACCCTATTATGAGATTTGAGAACAACCAAAAACATGTACCGGATTATCATTATTCTAAATGGCTAGCTTTTAGGGGTGTGCAACGGAATCGCCCGAACCGGGAACCGACCGGACCGGACCGAACCGGTCGGTTTTAGGCGGTTCCCATGGTCGGCGGTCCGATCTCCGGTTCCTAATCTTGGAACCGGTGGCCGGTTGGTCCGGTTCCCGGTTTTAAGGTGGGAACTGGACCGAACCAGACCGACCGAACCAAACCAAATTTTTTTATATATAATTTATATACATAGAATTAATAAAACATATAAACATGATAACTTATTGCCACCAAAGTTGCAATTTGAGGTAGCAACCTCTTATGTGGCCAAGAGACCATTAAAACCCCTTTTGTTACTCTTTTATTTATAGAAAAAATCTCTTTGTTAGTTTCGATGTGAGATTAAGACTTCAAGAGATCTCGTGAATCACACGAATGAAGTTTGAATATTTTGCACGTGAAACACGTGTGGTTAGTTTTGTTGAATTACCCGGGAATCGAATTGGATTGATCGGTCAAGAGCGCGGTCACTATTTAGTTCTTTAGTGCAAAAAAGTAGAGTCGATTTTTTTGGACCGGATGGACGGACCGGAACCGATGGTCGGTCCGGTTCCGGTCCTAGGACCAAATGGTCTGGTCCACGGTTCGTAATTTTGGGAATCGGTGCACCCGGTCCGGTTCCCGGTTTCAAGGTGGAACCGGACCGAACCGGGAATCGATCACCCCTATTAGCTTTCATAAAAAAACCAACTTCCAAAGGTTTCTTATGGCATGCTAAATGGTTTCAAGTTCGGGTAGCGAGACTCTCGTGTGGAGGAGTTGGCCCAATCCCTCTATTGGGATTCACTAGAGCATTGGAGTACTATCCGACTAGGGTGACTCATCGCATCAAGTCATACAAGAGCTTCCCCGGCGTTACAAGCGAGCCACTCCAAGTCAGTTTGTTGATGGAAGTCGAGACCATGAAGATTCCATTCTTACTATCAAATCGATGTGGGACATGTGCCGTCCACAAAAACTCAAATGGCCCGAGGAGGAGTTGAAAGGCAAGGAAAGGAAGTACTATGCCTCGATTAAGTATATCCAACAACACAAAATTCCCGAGGAGCTGCTTCCGAAGATACCGAAGGCGCCATTGAAGATCACCAATCGAGCTGAGAATAAACGCCTCAAAAGAGTTGCTGAAAAAGCTCAAGAGGAGAATAAACGATTGTGCCGAATGGTGTCCCAAGTGTAAATTGATCAAGCCAAATGAAATGCTTGAATCAGTCTTACTATTTTCATTTTTAGATTAATGTTTAGGAAGTTGGGTCATTTACTTTCTTAGTTCATTTGTTAGGGACATTTCGAATTTCTAAGCTTGTCAAAAGCTCTATTGATGAATAAAATTTCTAGAGTATTGCCATGGATCGACATATTTTCATATGAGATACTTATTTGTGTTCATTTCTTAAATTTAGGTGATAACGGATCCTCCACGCTCTCCTATTATCATGCGATTAAGAGCAAGAATGGCCGATCAAAGCGAGATGCGTGATCGCATGTCCTCCGTGGAAGGCCAACTCCAATAGTTAGCTGCCTCTATGGAGCTTATAACAACTCAACTTCAATCCCTCCAAGTGAATCCAGTTCCTCCAACTGCTCTCCCTGAGATAGTAGTCCCGAGGCAAGTAAATAGGGCCCAAATGAATGATGATGAAATGCCTGGGTTGGAAGATGACGTGGTCCTTGTTGGAAAGGCCAAGCTAGACAATGTTCCCAAGACAAATCAAGATGAGCGCGTTGCAAAGCTGGAGGAGAAAGTGAGACAACTGCAGGAGTCGCATTGCTCACTCCTATTCGACCTCTCGGTCTATGAGAAGGTTAAAATGCCGAGCAAGTTTAAAATGCCAGAATTTGAGAAGTACGACGAGACATCTTGTCCGAAATCTCATTTGCAGATGTATCATGTGCGCATGGCCCAACACGTCAAAAATGAGCCCCTCATGATCCAATCGTTTCACGCAAGTTTGATCGAGCCCGCACTAAACCGGTATGTGATGAAGAACGTAAACCTCCTCGAAACTTGGAACGAAGTGGCGAATGCGTTCCTCAAACAAAGACAAGTTCAACATGGACATCGCACCTTCTCGAGAAGACTTGGAGCGGATGGAAAAGAAAATGAGTGAGTCGTTTAAAGAATATCTTTGTGAGATGGAGAAACTTGGCAGCTCAAATTACTCCTGAGCCTACCAACAAGGAGTTGATGAAGTTGTTTGTGAAGACCCTTCCATCGGAGTTCCGCAATCGAATGGCCAGTACGTATGTCGAGAGCTTCAATCAACTTATTCCTGTAGGAGAGCAGATCGAGATGGGGATAAGGGAAGGATGGTTTTCTGAGCCATCTACTAAAAGGTTCTCTGCCAAGAAGGAGAAAGAAGCAAACATGGATGTGAACGTGGCTTATAGCCAAGAAAGTGCCAAACGTGCCCTGGCTATACAGGTAAACCCAAGACAGCAACAACCCGATGGCCGTCAATCATTCGCCCAAGCGAATAATAGAAGGCAGTTCTCTCCTCTCCTTGGGTCTCCATCCCAAGTGCTGACAGTTCTTCGAAAGAAGGGTTTGCTTACTAGTGAACCAAAGCGCCCTAACCGTGAAAGCATTCGTGCTTACGACCCGACGAAGAAGTGTGACTACCATAAAGGTGAATTGGGGCATTCAACTGATGAATGTTTCACCCTCAAGCACAAGATCCAGAATCTCCTTGATACAAAGGCCTTTTCATTTCAAACTGCTCAGCCGAACGTTAAAAAAAATCCGCTACTAGAGCATGAGGGTACAGTGAATGCTATCCTGGAACCTGAAGTCGGACGAATCAAGAACTCAAAGGTACACGTAGCAGATGCCTACAACGGGCTAGTGAGAGCTGGGTATTACCGAGGTCGGAAAGATGTCCCTCTATCGGTGATGAGAGAAAGAGTTGCCAAAATGGTGGATGATGGCATCATTGTGTATGCTGATCGTAACTGCATAATTTCTACTATCTCCCATCTCATCATCGATTGGGAGGAGGAGCAGGTTGCACTCGATGCTGACAAGAAAGAGGTTGATCCTTCGCTTATAGACATGCCCCCATTAGAGGATGCATCTGACGAAGAGATAGTGATAGAGGTGCCTCAGTCGTATGAGTATGTCAATGATAAGGCAGTGCCTTGGTCCTATGACCTGGATGTGGACCTTGTTACAAGGTCTGGTCGGACCTATGGTCAAGTTAGTGCTCAACCTGCAAAGCCGGTCACTGATGAAGAGGCTAAGGAGTTTTTGGCCATAATCAAAGCGAGCGAGTATAACGTGGTTGACCAACTACGAAAGATGCCCGCTCAGATCTCCTTACTCGAGCTCTTGATGACATCCCCCGTTTATCAAAAGTCATTAATGAAGGTGCTGAGTGAAATTCGTGTGCCAAAAACGGTTGAGGCAGACAAGCTGGAAGAATTTGTGGGATCGGTCCTTCTTAAGGATTTGATTGCCTTCTCTGGTGAGGAATTTCCTCTTGAAGGCAGGGGACATAACAAAGCACTCTACATATCCGTTAAGCACAAGTCTTCTCATGTGTCTCGGGTACTCATTGATAATGGGTCCGCTCTGAATATTTGTCCGTTGGCCACTCTTCATCGCCTTAAGGTAGACCCATCAAGGATACATGCTGCGAAGACTTCGGTGTGAGCTTTTGATGGAACAAGAAAGGAAGTGATCGGGGAAATCCATCTCGATGTACAAATAGGACCGGTCGTCTTCAACATTCCCTTCCAAGTGCTGGACATCCCTACTGCATTCAATTTCCTGTTAGGTCGACCATGGATACACACTGCTGGAGCAGTGCCTTCAAGTCTACATCAAGCTGTGAAATTTGTGATTGAAAGGAAGTTGGTCACCGTGTATGGTGAGGAAGACCGCCGGATTTATCATGAGACGGCTATCCCCTATATAGAGCCGGACTCCTAGTTTGAATCAAGTTACCACTCATTCGAGTTGGTGTCCACTATACATGCTTCTTGGAGTTCATTACCGCCTACCCCTGAAGTATCAAATGCTGCCCTCATGGTGGGAAGAGTAATGGTTGGGAATGACTTTGTCCTTGGCAATGGTCTTGGGAGAAATGGTTAGGGCATTCGAAGCCCCATTGAAGCCCCTCAAAGGTTCCGTTCTGCTGGTTTAGGGTACCATGGACGAGGTGGGGGAAGTTCTGAAGGACGAAGACAAGAGAGGCGGAACTCGCCACCTGACCAAGGGCGAGAAAGGCAAAACCCACTACCCCCGAGCATTCACGAAACATTCCCTAGTCCTCCAAGAATGATGCATGAAGAAGCGGAAGTGATAGGCACTCTGGGGCAGCCTAGTGGCAAGTTTGATTACCTGGTGAAGTATTCAACCCCTCCTAGCTACTACATTGATCCTAGTGAGATAGTCCCAGATGGATGGGGTGGCATGGATGATCCGACACCCCCGAACGCAGAGAACCTTAATGATGAGCTGGATGGAGTTGCAAGCTTATTCAACAACCTCATCATAAGAGCCATTAATGAAGGACCCCCTGAAGAAATGGGCCTTGGCCCACAAGAGTAACTTTTTTACTGCTTGTGCACATTTCCCCTAGGTGGGAATTTTTATTATTTTCTGAGAGATGTTTTCAATTTCCTTTTCTTTTAGTGATTGAGTGTTGCATTTTTGCATTCAATAAATGTAATTGATTGATAAATTTCAATGAAATTACAAGTTTTATTTTGAGGGCATGATGAGGTACACCAAACCAAAATTCAGTGATGATATCCAACCGATAAACGAAAAAAAAAATCCAAGGAGAACTCGAGGCCTGGGCTTCATCATGCTTCCTCATGTCAAAATGTTTTAAAAAAAAACGTTTTTGTCAAAGATTTTTCTTTCAATGAAAAAAAAAAAAAAAAAAAGCAAAGATGTTGATTACTCGTTTGTCTTTCGATTTATCTACTTCATGTTTCGAACAATCCTATGACATGCAAATGTGTGGAAATGGTCCAATCCATTGCAACAAGTGCTGATAATGATGATCCTGAAGACTCGATCGAAGTACAATGTAGCTGGGAGCAACATGAAAAAGCTAAGCCTCTCACATTTGAGCAGACCGTCACTATTAATTTGAGTGACACTGAAGAACCCAAAGAGGTGAAAATTGGAGCAAATCTACCCGGAGACGAGGCTAAGCGCCTAACTCAGCTACTAAAGGAATACCGGGATGTCTTTGCATGGACCTATGCTGACATGCCTGGTTTAGACCCATCGATCGTCGAGCATTGCTTGCCTACTAATCCGGACGTACCACCTAAGAAGCAAAGGCTCCGGAGAACTAAGCCCGAGCTCTCGAAGAAGATAGAGGAAGAGGTGATGAAGCTCCTAAAGGTGGGATTCATTGAAGTCTCACAATACCCTGAATGGGTGGCTAATATCGTGCCGGTGATGAAGAAGGATGGTCGAGTTCGAGTTTGCGTCGACTATTGAGATCTGAACAAGGCTAGCCCAAAAGATGATTTCCCGCTACCTCACATAGATGTCCTCGTGGATAGTACCGCCGGATTTGAACTATTCTCGTTTATGGACGGGTTTTCTGGGTACAATCAGATAAGGATGAAGGAGGAAGACAAGGAGAAGACTGCATTTATCACCCCGTGGAGGACCTTTCATTACAAGGTCATGCCCTTTGGACTCAAAAACACAGGGGCAACTTACCAGCGAGCCATGGTAACACTATTCCATGATATGATGCATCAGGAGATTGAAGTCTATGTTGATGATATGATCGCAAAGACTCGGCCTGGAAGAAGCCATGTGGAAACCCTGAAGAAGTTGTTTGATCGACTCTGTGAATTTAAGCTTCGGCTAAATCCCACTAAATGCGTGTTCGGGGTAATATATGGTAAATTACTCGGATTTATTGTAAGCAGTAAAGGGATTGAGATTGACCCATCCAAGGCTAAGGCCATATGCGAATTGCAATCTCCATCAACAGTGAAAGAAGTTCGGAGCCTCCTGGGAAGACTGAATTACATAGCCCGGTTCATTTCCCAACTTTCTGAGACTGCCAAGCCATTCTTCAAGCTCCTAAAGAAGAATGTACGAATCAACTGGGATGATGAGTGTCGAGAAGCATTCAACAAGTTAAAGCAGTACCTGATGAATCAACTAGTTCTTGTCCCACCATCACCGGGGCATCCCTTGATTCTCTACCTCACCATTCGAGTGAGTCATTGGGTGCAATGTTGGCTCGGAAAGTCCCGTGGATAAAAAGAGCGAGCCGTTTATTATCCGAGTAAAAAGTTCACCGTATCGAGCTGAAATATTCGATGTTGAAAAGACTTGTGTGGCATTGGTGTGGGTATTGCATAGATTGCGACAATACACACTACATTATCGACATTTCTCGAATCGAAAACGACCCCATCGAGTATTTACTTGATCGGCCCAAATTTGGTGGGTAAGTTGGCCAAATGGCAAATTTTGATCTCCAAATTTGATGTGCAATACATGCCACAGAAGTCGGTTAAGGGTCGAGTAATCGCCGATCTATTGGCCGGAAATTCACGAGTCTATAATGACGATGACGGTTTCCTTGATGACCGTAACTTGAGTGTAAATGAAGACTCATGGAAGATGTTCTTTGATGGAGCTGTAAACTTGTCTGGTTCTAGTACTGGGGCAGTTCTGATATCCCCAGATGGACAGCACTATCCGGTAGCTGCAAAATTGATATTCCCATGCACTAACAATGTGGCCGAATATGAGGCTTGCATCCTCGGACTTCAAGCTGCAATCGAGATGGGTGTGGCCAAGTTAATGGTATTTGGAGATTCGGCACTGATCATATTACAGACTGTAGGTGAGTGGAAGACCAAGGATGCCAAGTTGCTCCCGTACCACAAGTACTTAGAAGATCTGGTAAAGGAGTTTGACGAAATTTCATTTGAATAATTGCTAAGGTCTCATAATCAATTTGCGGATGCACTCGCAACTTTGTCATCTATGTTGCAAGTCACTGACGGGTTAGAGGTTGAGCCTTTGAAGATAGAGGTTTTGCCAAAGCCGGCTTATTGTATAATCGTGACTGAAGAACCCGATGGAAAACCATGGTATTACGATATCATGAATTACATTAAAAGACATGAATTTCCCGAAGGAAGCACTCAGGCTGATAGAAAATACATCACGAAAATGGCTTCGAAATTTTTCGTCAGTGGTGAGAATTTGTATAAGAGATCTTACGACTCTGTTTCGTTGCGATGTATAGATGCAGTCGAAGCCACTCAAATCATGCAAGAAGTACACGAAGGAATATGTGGCCCTCATATGAATGGGCACATGATGGCTAAGAAGATTATGAGATTAGGCTACTATTGGCTCACACTAGAAAGTGACTGCATCAAACATGTACGGAGTTGTCATCGTTGCCAGATCCATGGTGATAAGATAAATGTTCCTCCAACTGAGCTACATCAGTTCTCCGAGCCATGGCCCTTCTCAATGTGGGGCATTGATGTGATCGGCCCAATAAACCCGAAGGCTTCCAATGGGCACCGATTCATTTTAGTGGCCATAGATTATTTCTCCAAATGGATCGAAGCTACGTCATTTGCAAGTGTCACTGCTCGCAATGTTGCAAAGTTCATCAAACATGACATAATGGCTCGCTATGGTGTCCCTGAAACAATCATCACTGACAACGGAACAAATTTGAACAACAAGCTTGTTGATGAGTTGTTTAGCGAGTTCAAGATCAAGCATCTGAATTCGTCCCCTTATCGCCCTCAGATGAACGGGGCTATTGAAGCGGCCAATAAGAACATTAAGAAAATTTTGGCTAAGACAGCCGAGAATTATAGAGATTGGCATGACAGGTTACCCTTCACACTAATGGCGTATCGGACATCGATCCGCACTTCCACTGGGGCAACCCCGTTTGCTTTGGTGTACGACATGGAGGCAATACTACCTGTAGAAGTGGAGATTCCTTCTCTGAGAGTTTTATCTCAAGTGGAGTTGTCTGAAGCTGAATGGTCACAACAAAGACTTGAACAGTTAAACTTGATTGATGAGAAGAGACTGAAGGCTCTTTGTCATGGCCAAGCTTATCGGCAAAGAGTTGCCGGATCCTTCAACCGAAAAGTGCGACCGAGATATTTCGAGGTAAATGATCTTGTTCTGAGAAAACTGTTGCCAATTTTCCCTGATCCTGGGGGCAAGTTTGCCCCAAATTATGGTGGTCCATATGTGGTGAAGAAGGTACTTCCTGGAGGTGTCTTGATCTTGGCAGAAATGGATGTTCGTGAGTTTTCCACTCCAGTTAATTCTGGTACTGTCAAGAAGTATTATCCATGATAGAATTTGCCATGTCTTGTCTTGAATTACAAGTATTTTATGATGAATAATATGCTTTAATCAGTTGAATTGTTCAAATTTGTCATGAATCTTGCATTTTTCTTCCTTTATGAATTGTGTGAGATAAATTGAATGTGTCAAATGAGATACTTTGGAATGATGAAAGGCAAACCTTGTTCTATACACTATCACATACACTAATTCTCGGTGAGTTGTGTGAAGAAATTCCATGTCCACAAGGAAGAGGGTGATCTCGCAAAGGGTACACTAACCAAGGTGACGAGAGGCAATTTCTTTTTCTACCCGAAACACTACAGGTATACCCATTAATTAGCCCTTCGAGCCCACACACATAAAGAATTTTTAAATCAACCATGTCAAGGATCATCCCACGTTGGGACAAAGTTTGAAATGAATGATAGGAATTTTCTTACTCACACTTGCATCAATCTTCGAGTATTGTTTTCGCGTTGTAACTCGTATGCTAGTTTAAAGTGCCTTAGGATGATGAAGAGCAATCATTTCTCTATCCTACACACTTTCATCCATTGCATAGCCCACTTGAGCCTATGAATTCATTTCATATTAAATCCAGTTGGTGATCATCCCCCACACTGGGGCAAGACAAAATGCTCAAGTAGCATGAACAAGAATGCCGACAAAAATGGAGATTTTGTTCAAAAAAATGCAAAAAATGGGGCATGAAAAAAGCAGTGCACCTGGTAAAAGCAAGGCCGATGCAAAAAAAAAAAAAAACTCAAATGCTTTTGCAATCAATGCAAATAAAAAATCTCCGACAATGGAGAAGGAAAGTGGTGGAAATTTCAAGATGATCACCAACTTTGACCCTCTAAACACTTTTTGAGCCTAATGATCCTTTCATTTCATAACCCATGAACCAAGCCTACGTTACGTCCCTTGCAAAGTCTCTTCAAATTAGGGCACTTGAATTAACGTAAGAGTTCATATGCTTGAAGAAGTGCGAGTAAGATAATTACGCCTCATTTCACATATTTCTTGACTTGAAAATCCCAAGACAGTTACGAAATGTCATTTTTCAAATAACCTCGACTCATAAGAGTCCCCTTCGTTAAGTTGTTGACTAAGGGTGCGTTTGGGAAAACTTTGGGGGAAAGTCTTTAGGTAAACGCAAATACCTTTGAGTTAAAGGTGTTTTCCAAAATGCAACCGTGTTTGGTAAATAGTACTTTGAAAGCCCTTTGTGAAGCACTTTGAGCAAATTAGTGTTTGGGAAATTATATTTACAAAGCATCTTTATGTAAAAAAAAAAATTATCAAAAGAAAAATTAAAAAAAATTGACCGGCAAGGGCAGCGAACTCCGGCGACCTCCGGCGACCTCGGATTTGGGGGCGAGGTCGCGCGACGCCATCGTGACCTCCGGCGACCCCGATCCGGGGCGGTGAGGCCCGGCGACCTCGGATTTGGGTCGTGGCGGCGTCGCGCGACCTCCCACGACGTCCGGCGACCTCGGATTGGGAGGCGGCGAGGTCGCGCGGCGCCGCCTCGACCTCCGGCGACCTAGATTCGGGCGTCGAGGTCACGGAGGACCTCGCCGCCCGAACTGGGTCGCCGCAGGTCACGCGACCTCGCCGCCCCGGATCCGGGGCGGCGGGTCGCCCAACGCCGCCGCGACCCAGATCGAGAGCGGGAAGGTCCTCCTGCGACCCTACCGCCCCAGATCTGGGTCCCGGCGACCCAGACCTTGCCGCGACCCACCCCCGGCGTCGGTCGCGTCACCCCCGACGACGGTCGTCTGGGCGACGGTCGCCGGCAACTACTTGCCTTTCGCCGGCGACTGGTCGAGGAAGAAGAAGCTCGCCCGGAAGAAGAAGAAGCTCGTGGAAGAAGAGGATGAATAGTAAGGGCGAAAACGAACAAACGAAAAATAAACGAGGGTAATTTGGGAAGGAAAATTTTTTTTTTAATCCTCAAGCTCAGCATTTTCGGTGGCGAAAGCCCAAGGCAGCCCCCACCTTGCCTTGGGCTTTCAGCCTTGTGAAAGCACGCATTTGGGGAATGCTACCCAAAAACGAATGCCAAACGGGCTGGCATTTGCCCAAGGATGTTTAAGCCCCCAAAGGGCTTTGGGAAGTAGTTCCCAAACGGAGCCTAAGCCCACATTACGGTCCCTTTTAAAGACCTCTCAAATTGGTGAAATCGTACCACTTGCGAGATTACTCAGACCCTTGTTTAGCATGACGATGGTGAGATAGAGTGATTGACAAAATCCTGCATCAAAGGTCATGATGAAATTGCCATTTTAATGAGGATGAGAGAAAAGTCCTTTCAGACCAAAGGATCCCTCATTTGACACATTCATGACACTCATGTGTTCAGAATGGAAATTAGGTGGTGCAAGATTAATGGAAATCATCATGAACCTCCATTATATTGATGCATATTTATGATTACAAATGCATGTTGCTTCTCCTACAACCATGTTTTGCAGGAGACGTATCCCCGAAGATCGGAGATGTTACCAGGTAAGTATATCTCTATCTATACCTTGAATATTTGTCATTGCATAGGTATTCCCTTTTAAGCATACCGACACTCAATTGAGTTGTCCCCCAAAGATTTTTCCTCCAAATTCAATCTGATTAAGGTGACCGAAGAATCGTTTGGGTCCTGATCAGATGATTTCTGTCGCAAGGTTGGGCGACCGAAGAATGGTTCAGGTCCTAGCCAAGCAAAACCTCAATCTAGGCGACCGTAGAATGGTACGGGTCCTAGACTACATTTATTGCTTTAACAGCGACCGTAGAATGGTACGGGTCTTGGAAAAGCAATTTCCTCATTCAGGCGACCGTAGAATGGTACGGGTCCTGGAAAAATAATTTTCTTCGTTGAGGCGACCGTAGAATGGTACGGGTCCTTGACAACACCTATTCCTTATTCAGGTGACCGTAGAATGGTACGGGTCCTAGACAAAACCTTTCTGTTATACTGGGCGACCGTAGAATGGTACGGGTCCTGGGAAAGCAGTTCCTTAAGAAACCTTTCTGCCGTATTGGGCGACCTTAGAATGGTACGGGTCCTGAGAAAGCAACTCCTTTCTATCATACTGGGCGACCGTAGAATAGTATGGGTCCTAGGAAAGCAGCATCTTCACAAAGTCATGTTACTATTCTAGGCGACCGTAGAATGGTACAGGTCCTGGACAGGTAACACTCACTACCTCGAATTATTTTATCCTCCTCGAAGGTAAGTTATCCCATGTAGGTTCATCTATCATTTGAATTAGCATTTCCATGCATCATACAAACTGCATTAAAAATGGAATTCATATTCTGACAAAAAAATCATTCATTGCATGAGCATGACCAAAATTTAGGTCTCAATTTGTCTTTGAAGGCAACCTCTACGAGCTCACCTTCAAAGAGGGGCAAAAAAATGACATCTAAATTTTTGGGGTTAATTTTTCCTAAATAATATATATATAAAAAAATCAAAACACATGGCATATAGTTTAGGCAAGTTTTATATTCCGTTAAGATTTTAGGTAATATACACTCGGATGTGTTTTTGCGCAAAAAGGGAAATTTTTTTGATTGAATATGCAAAAAATATTGCGCGGAGTGAAATAATATATTTGATGAAATTTTACGCGAGCAAGATTGGCAGTAAAATATACCACGAAGATACAATTTTTGGGGTATAAAAGGAGTTGCGTACGATCGAAAAGGGGGGTCCATTCCGTCGAGTAAAAAAGCACAAAAGCTAAAAGTGAAAAGTGAGGTAAGAGAGAGAAAGAGTAAAAAAAAAAAAGGGGTGAAACCCTAGTTCGGCAACTGCTCGCCTTCCTCGGGGACCCCCGACCGCACCAGGTGCCGTACCCGTGTCGGCACCGGAGCCACGATCGGCGCCACCGGAGCCGCGACCGACGTCACCAGAGCTCGTCGCCGATTCGCTTGTCACCGTCCCCGAACCAGCCCTAGACTGCGTCGGCATCACCCGCGTCGGCGACCCACGAGCCTCCCCTGTTCCATCGCGACAGCAGCCGCGACCCGATCCTCCACCACCGATTTGCCTTCGCAGCTGCTAATTTGCGCCACCAGAGCGACGATCCACAGGAGTCCGTGCCCCAACGCCCAGCTGTCTTCCCCCCGTGAAGCCGCGACCCGGTGCGTTCACGACGCCATTGCCTTTCCCGATCTTTGCCGCCGCTCCTCCGGGTCTCGCCGCGTTCCGCCTCGCCCGGAGACCACCGCGCCCGCAGATCCGAGGTCCCCGCGGTAGCCACGATTCGATCTTCAGCCCGCGCTCGGAGTCCCTCGCCCGCGACGCCGCTGTGCCCAGCCAGACCCACAACGCCGCGCGCGCGCGTCACGCCATCCTCCGAGCCTCACCGGAACCCTAGCCGACGATCTCCCCTCGTCGGACCGGCCACTGACTTTATTTTCCTTTTTCTTTTTCAGAAAAAAAAAAAAAAGAAAAAAAAAAAAGAAAAAGCAAAAGAAATTTAGGTATTTTCTCTATCTTATTTTTGTTTTATTATTTTTATTTTTATTTTATCTTTTTAGTGTAATTATTCTCTTATGTGAAATTGATAATTCCATGATACAATATTGCCTTGAAATTAGTGATTGTTAGTCCGATTTTTCGCGCCCGAAATCCGACTCGCAATTACTTAAAAATTGCCAATCGATCTTCCGCCCGAGATCCGATTCGTGATTTATGTGAAATTGGCCAACCCGATCTCATGCGCGAGATATGGTTTGTCAATGTGGATATCAATATGGCTTGATTTGCTGTGGTGTTACTTTTAGTTTTTTTAATAAAAAATAAAAAAATGTAGTTTTAGGGTTTGCATGCTCGTAATAAGAATTTATTTCGAATTTTCAAAAAAATAAAAAAAATCAAATCAATTAATTTAGGTTTAGTTTTTTTTAAACTTGGATTGCATGTTTAATTATTTGGCAATTATAAATTTCGAAATTTGAAAAAAGGGAAAAAGGGAAAAACACAAAAAAGGGCTATTATGCATGTGTCATGTAAAATTAGGGCATCTTTTGCACGTTATGGCATATTAGGGTAAAATTGTATTTAGTTTAATTTTAGATGATATTTTTTCTTAATTTACCATAGGTTTAGGTATTTTATTAAATAGATTGCATTTTAGGATTATTTAGGTTAAGATAATATTTTAGTTTAAATTAGGATATGGCTCAACATAATTCCTAATATAAATCAAATGGGATCTTAATCTACTTAGGTAATTTTCACATTTTACTTAATTTCGAATTTCATGAAAAATACAAAAAAATGTCATAGGTTAAATTAGTTTTATTATTTAGGATGAAATGCATTCTTTTAGGAAAAAGAAAAATTTCATATGCACGTCATTAGGGTTAGATTCATTGAGATGCGTGTCATTTAGTATTTTTGTTAGGCCCATTTAATTAGAAATTACATGTCATTAGAATTAGGTCATTTAGTTAATATTGCATTGCATATTGCATGATTTTCATTAAAAAAGTGGAAAAAAAGGAAGAAATTGCGTGTTAATTAGAAACCATATCTAGGATTATTGATGTGGATTTTAATTTAACATTGCAGATGCTTTCGTTGCTTTGAGGTAAGTCTTTTTGCAATTTATTTATTGTTTATTTGGGTGTTAAATTTGTGGATTGTGCACCTGTATGACCACCTTACATGTTAGTGAAATAGATTTAAAATCAATCTAAACTGCTTGCCAAATATTTTTTAAAATAAAAAGAAAGGTACTGAAAGGGCGTTAGAGAATTCTAGCATAACCAAGTCCCCGTACCCATAGTCTCTGGTTTGTAGGAGTAAAATAATTCTCCCGTTATTTTACTTGGGTTTCTAATCGACCCACCAAAAATAGATTAGTGGCGACTCCT
Organism: Eucalyptus cladocalyx; assembly: GCA_017140615.1. Lineage (NCBI taxonomy): Eukaryota > Viridiplantae > Streptophyta > Magnoliopsida > Myrtales > Myrtaceae > Eucalyptus > Eucalyptus cladocalyx. Next base: position 22,719,862 of record CM029523.1, on the reverse strand, counting down.
AATAAATCAATTGCATGTTAAAAACTTGAATCTAAGTCACGAATTGGTATGGGCTTGGGAGAGCCCGTTAAGTCTAGGCTTAACAATCCATTAGCCAAACCCTAGGTAATTTCACCCCGAAAAATTTGGGTCGCGACGAAGGAATAGATTATGAAGCAACATTTTCTCCAATTTCTTCTAAGGATTCCTTTAGAGTGATCTTAGCATTGGTAGCTTATTACGATATGGAGTTACACTAGATGGATGTTAAGACTGCTTTTCTAAATGGAGACCTTGATGAGGAGGTTTATATGGTGCAGGCTGAAGGTTTTGTAGCGGATGACTCAGGTCAGCTTGTTTGTAGATTGAAAAGTCTATTTATGGCCTTAAGCAAGCTTCTAGACATTGGTTTTTCAAGTTTCATAGTGTTGTTACTTCATTTGGATTTATTGAGAACAAAGTAGATCAGTGCATATACACCAAGGTCAATGGGAGGAAATATATTTTTCTCATACTTTATGTAGATGATATCTTGCTTGCTAGTAGTGACATTGGTTTACTGCATTAGACAAAGCGGATGTTATCGAAAATTTTTGACATGAAAGACCTTGGTGAGACGTCTTTTGTTCTTGGCATTGAGATCCATAGGGATCGCTCATGCCGTTCATTGGGTTTATCTCAGAGGGCATATATTGATCGCATTTTAGAAAGATTCAATTTGCAGGATTGCAAACCAGGAATTGCTCCTGTTGTTAAGGGTGATAAATTGAGTCTTTCACAATGCCCTAATTCAGATTTTGAGAAAGCTCAAATGAAGGATGTACCTTATGCTAGTGTGCTTAGAAGCATCATGTTTGCTCAAGTTTGTACTAGGCCAGATATTGCTTTTGCACCAGAGCTTCTAGGTAGATATCAGTCTAATCTAGGACACGATCACTGGGTTGCTGCCAAGAAGGTTTTAAGGTACTTAAAGAGAACAAAAGATTATATGCTGATTTATAGATATGTTCCGGACACGCAACTAGTCGGGTATTCAAATGCAGATTTTGCTGGTTGTCAAGATGATAAGAAATCAACGACTGGATACATATTTATGTTGGCAGGAGGTGCAGTGTCATGGAAGAGCGAGAAACAGACATCCATATCTTCTTTAACCATGCAAGCGGAGTTTGTAGCATGTTTTTCAGCTGCTACTCAAGCTATTTGGCTCCGAAACCTCATTAGAGAGTTATCGTTTATGATTTTGTGGATAGACCCATACGGTTATATTGTAACAATAACTGCGGTGTTGTTTATTAATAACAACGAAGTTTAAAGGGGTCTAAACACATGGAGGTCAAGTTTTTGACCATAAAAGAATCAATACAGAATGGTGACGTTGCAGTAGATTATATTCATACAGATGATATGGTTGCAAACCCACTAACTAAAGGCCTACGCCCGTGTGTTTTTGATCGACATGTCATTAGTATGGGCCTAGGAGCGTCTTGGGATGCTGTCATTTAGTGGGAGCTGTGTTTTATTCTTCTTTGAATAAAGTTTACATCTGTTTTGTTACAATTTAGTAACAGCTTGATACATGTATGTCAACTTTTGCATTCAATAAAATGTTTTTGAATGGATTGTTATTATGTTGATATATGTTGTTAAAAGTCTCAGGGTATTGTTTAAACCTTGAGTGAAGGCTAGGAGCATCCGGGCATCCGGTTATTAGCCTTGTGCATATGTCCTGTGATACATAAAGAAAGATTAACCATAAGGACAAGACATATGTGGGTTCATTGGAACCATAAAGCATTCTCTTGTGGCACAAGTTTTTGTGTCGCCTAAGGTAAGAGAATGGTGACTGACAAATGGGATCTCTCTATGAGAGATGTTATACATTTGCCACACTACCATATTGAATCCATATCAATAAAGTTGAAAGCACTCGTGACCATGGAAGGCTTTGTGTGTATACATGCAGTTACTGCCATGATTCGGTGTTTGAGACTTTATGGGATATGATTGACTATTAAGAATTATCTCTGGACCAATGTGCGTACATAAGGTACGATTTCAATTAATATAGTCCAAGTGGGAGAATGTAAGAGTTTTCCTAATTATGGACTACATTAATTGATATTGTAATTTACCATTTAACGTTTACCGTTTTACGGGGTTTGGTCTAAGGTGAGATAAAAGGTTTCTTAATTAGTCTAATATGGGCTGGCTAGTGTGGGCGGAGTTGAGCCTGGCCCGTAATGAGAGGGACTGGTTGGAAACTCTATAAATAGTGCTCAAGTCTCTCCTCTAACCCTAATTCTCACCTGCATCTTCACCTAAGGGGCGTTTACCTAACGCTACACGTGAGGGGGGCCGCCTCATTGAGCCAGTGATATGGAGGGCAATAGAGGAGAAGGACTTGCGTGTGGAACATTGTGTTTCCGCTTCCACTTCAAGAACAATGGATCCCAAAACAGGTGCGTTAATCTTTCTACTCAATTATGCATGTTCTTGTTCTACTTATGGAGATCTTGGGGTTACGCAATTTGCGTCTAACACTGAGTACATGCATTTATACAAGAGATTACAGGCTGTTAGAATCAATCAAATTGAATTTACAATCCCTTGATCTTAACACTTGCTTTTTATGTGAGAACTTCCTTGACTTTAACATTTATCTGATTTGATTTGATCTTGATTCCCTAATTTGTGATATTATCCTTAACACACCCCCACAAGATGGTGCTTCCATCGAAGACGCTAATCTTGGGTCATAAACAACTTCATTGAGGTTTGGATAATGGTTTTGTGAGGGCATTTGCGAGTTGATCCATGGTTGAGGTATGAGAGACGTGGAAAACTCCGTTTGCAACTAGATCACAAATGAAATGGTAATGTATGGCAATGTGTCTCATTCAGGAGTGAAATATCGGATTTGTACATACATATGTTGTGCCAATGTTGTTGCGGTACAGAGTTGGAGTGGTGATTGGTTTGATGCTAAATTCGAACAAAGGGTTTCAAATCCATTGTAATTCTGCTGTAGCTATGGCAACGACATAATACTCAACTTTGGTGAAAGACCGGGCAATTGTGCATTGTTTTCACGCACTCCAATACACCAGATTAGGTCCAAGATAGATGACAAATGTAGAGGTGGACGATCAGTCATCTAAATTGCCTGCCAATCAGCATTGGAGAACCCATGAATAATCTATGTCATGGAACGTGTTAAATGTAACTCATGAAATATGCTTCCTTTTAAGTATTGGAGAAGTCACTTAGCAGCAGCCCAATATGTATTAGTGGGATGTTGCATAAATTGGGATAATTTATTGACTGAGAATGCAATCTCGGATCTTATGATAGTGAGATATTGAAATGGCCCAATAAAACTTCATTGCTTACTTGCGTTGGTTGTCTCGACTGGATAATTTGCAGATAAGTTGATTCTCACGGCTAATGAAGTGCTTACCTCCTTGACTTCTTTCATTTTGTGTTTTTGTAGAAGCTCATGGACATACTTATGTTGAGAAAGAAGTATGCTCATTTTGGTTGGGATCACTAAGGAAGTAACGAAGTGTTCCCAATTCTTTTACAGAAAAATGTGTAGATAGTGCTTCAATGAATTTGACAATGAAAAATGTATCATTACCTGTGATGATGAGATCGTCAACATAGACAAGAAAAAATGTTGTAATTGGACTTGTCGTGTAAATAAACAATGATGGATCGGAGTGGGAGCTGCGAAGGCCGTGAGTGTGTAGGAATTTACTCAATGCACTGCACCATGCCCTTGACACTTATTATAATCCATAAATAAATTTTCTCAATTTGCACACATGGTTCGGTCGAGTTGGATAAATAAATCTTAGAGGTTGAGTCATGTATATTTCATCCATGAGATCCCTTTGTAGGAACATATTGTTGACACCAAGTTGTCGAAGTGGCCATCCTCGGTTCAATGCGATGAAATCTTAACATGAATGGTGGTCGATTTGACAACGGGACTAAAGGTATCATTGTAATCAATCCTGGGACGTTGGTGGAAGCCTTTGGTAACTAGACGTGTTTTATAGTGCTCACTACTATCATTAGGTTGACGTTCAATTCGGAAGATCCACCTGCAACCAACAACATTACTAGAATTTGTGTTGGGAGTGAGTTCCCATGCTCCATTGCGTAGCAACGCATTAGACTCCTTGAACATGGCGTGTCCCGCAAGGCTTGAGTAACACATGTTGGTTCGATGGCATCGAGTATAGAGAGTTTAGTGGAGTGATGAATTTGTTTATGTTTGAATATGTTATTCTTCGATCATGTAATTATTGGATGATTGCGAGTTATGGTTGATGTGTTAGAGGATTGAAGGAGATGGATCCGATGGGGTGGGATTATGGTAGATAGTGGTGTGTCATTTTTGTTTGAATTAGTCTGAGTTTTAGGTAATGGGTCAACTATGGGTGGGTTGAGTGGTGGTTGAGGTTGTGATTTAAGCTAAGGATGGTCGTTGGTGGCATCAGTATTGCGAATTGGAGAGATAGCTATTGTGTAGGGAGTAGGTAGCAAGTTAGCAATAGCTATAGGAGCTTGCGGTTGGATCGATGTTAGGCCAAGAGACGAGGCTGGACTCATTTGTTGATCAGTGATTACGAGTTGAATCCATGTAGGATTTGTAGGTGAGGAGTTTGTTGTAACATATGGAAAAATATGTTCGTGGAACACAACATGACAAGAAATATAAACAAATTTGGTTTGGAGTTCAAAACATTTGTATGCACTTCGGGAGAATGAGTACTCAAGGAATATACATGGATCAAATCGTTTATCAAGCTCATTTTTAGAAATATAGACAGAGCCACGGATAGCATAAGCATTTGAAAATTCGAAGATTAAGACAGTTCGGCTTTTGATTGAAAATTTTTGATATGGAGATTCATATTGAAGGATTGGGGTAGATAGTCGATTGATGGGATATGCATCGATTTGAAATGCATAGGACCAAAAAGTGGTTGGAAGAGATGTATTGTGGAGTAAAGTTAAGCTTATTTCCACAACATGACGATGTCACCATTTGGCAGTATTGTTGTGTTGCGAAATGTGAGGAGGAGTGGTGAAGTAAAAAATACTGTGTATATTGAAAAATGTTTTGAATTTTAGACACCCACCTCCACTGTTGGAGTAGACAGAGATAATAGGACATTAAAATTGTTTTTTGACAATTGGTTAAAAATACTAAAGATGGCATAAACGTAGATTTTTTTTTTTTTTTTTGCATAGGATAAAATCATATGTATTTTGTATAATGGTTGACAAATGAAATGCAATATTTGAAACCATCAACCAAGGTGCTGGAGCAGGACCCCCAAACATCAGTGTATAGGAGTTCTAGTGGATTTTGACTTAAGAGAGTAGAAATATTGAATAACAAATTATTATCTTTTTTGCATTGGCACGAATCACAAAATGAATTTTGAAATGGATTAGGACTTCGGACTTATGGGTAATGAAAATGTTCTAACTATTTAATTTTGAATGATGAGAGAAGAATGTCCCAAACGTCGATGCCAATTGCAGTAAGCCGTTTTATCTCCTATGAACGCCACAGGTTAGTCTTTGTGTGGCCGTAGAGAAAGTGGCATCCAATGGACTTTGTGCTTATACTCACTGCGCAATAACGTCACTCCCATTCGAGGATCCTTCACCAAAAGTAACTTGGCAAAAAATTTAATGGAGGTATTATTTTGGGCACAAAACTTAGAGATGGAAATAAAATTTTGAGTAAAGGACGGTGCACAAAGTGTGTTGGAAGAAACAAAATCGTCATTGGAGACTCAAGTTTTGTCATCCTAACATGCGAAATACTCAAACCTTTCTCGTCAATGATAAAAATCTCATCCAATCCTTCATATTCTGAGTGAAGAGATTAGTTTACTAAATTGTTGGTAACATGATAGGATGTTCCTGAATCAACAAGCCATTGTGTGGTTGAGCTTGTGGCGATTATGTGGTTTACAACAAGTTCATCATTTGGACGGCCTTGAATATGATAGCAAGTCTTGGTCGTGTGGCCGTATTGTCGTAAAATTGACATAGAGGCCGAGAGTCATGAGATTGAGATGGGTTGTGTCACACCCCGAACTCTGGGCATGCGTATATCCATTGGCGGTCGACTAAAATGCGACGTTTTCAGGACGCATCAACAACCCATTCGTTTTAAGCACATACGGAAGCGAACTGGTAAAACCCTAGACAATAATCAAACACGAGAATAGTAAAAGTAGGACAATCAATTAATACCAAAAATACTTTATAAGCAAACTAGGTTAGTCCTACAGAGTCATATACAGAAGGACTAACTCAAAAAGAAGCTACTAAGTCAATCCTACACCGGACCCTACCTACTCGGGATCCGGGTCTACCACGACACCATCTGGGATGTCGATGTCTAAACAATTAGCTACTTCTACTCCGGGCCCTGGGTTCGCCGTAATATCTTCCAAAATATTAGCATCCATGATGAGGATGAGTACCTCCTCATACTCGGTATCAACGGCAAGTCTGTCAAAACCCTCTAGAGGATATTCCTGAACCCTGTTAGGCCCGTTACGGAACCACGCTTTGAAGCGATGAGGTACCAAGTGAGGTAGGCACTCATTGACCCAAAGAGTAGTCATCACGAGCTCACGGGTCCAAGTGGTCCCGTGGATGGAGAGAATGGTAGTCTCGTCTCTACCTCCCGTGGCCACCCAAAACGGACGTGTCTTACCTCCATCTAAGGACCTAAAATATTTAAACCACGGGGTGAGATAAAATCTCAGCGAATCTATACCCTAAACCTCGATTAGAATGAAAATTCACTTAGAGGCGGCCTAAACATGCACCATATAGGACTTACCTGGCCTCAGCACCTCCCTGTACATTAGTACACCACATATACATGTGTACACATCAATTGTATTTAATAATCAAGACACTTCATTTCATTCTCAAATAATCACAAGGGTCCCGATTATAAGGCCAAACCATTATGACACATTCTATTTCATGCCACACAATTTGTCCCATAATTAAGCGCGACTATCTCAATCACTCACACGTGTCCCAATTATTACGACCCATCGACCATTTTCAACTTAATAGTCGGCAGTCATTTGGCATAAATGGGTGTCGTCCCGCTCCGTCGGGTATGGCAACATTCCATGTAAACACATCAGGACAGCATTCCCAAAGGAGCATCGGTCTAGCTTCCACTACGACTGACATCTGTTGTCAGGGCATCTAAACTTAATCAGGCATCGTCCTACGTAAACACATTAGAACGGGTACTACCTTGCATAAATGCATCAAGGTATTAAGTGATCACATACCGGCACATACTTGGCCAAGAATGTTTTGCTTTGTACTCAAATACTTCCATTTCAGATAATAGACTTGGCAAATTTTCTCCGTATTAATAACACCCGGTAAAATAATGGGATAAGTGTTCCAGAAGTTCTAAAACTTGTCACAAAAGTGCATTTCAGTCTTACAACTTGCAAAAAGTGCATTTAAGTCCTAAAACTTGTCAAATTATTTCAAACGAGTCCTAAGATCGATCTTGTTAGCCTTTTCCGTTAAAAATGCGACGTGGCATTTTAAATAATTTTTTATTTTTCACGTGAATTTTTTTAATTATTTTTTAAATTAGATTTAAAAACTAAAAAAATCAAATTTATTAATTTTATCTTATTTTCACCAAATTTTTTTTAAAAAGTTAAAATATTTATCAAAAAAAAAAAAAACCAACGGCTCCTCTCCCCGCCGCCGCCCATCGCCCGAGGGGCCGGCGATGCTCGCCGGTCTTGGGCGGGGTGGCCGGGCCTCGCCGCCCCCGTGAGGGTCGGTGACGACTTGCCCGGGGGCGACGGCCGCCGCCCCTCGCGAGGGCGGGCGGGCCTAGATCCGGGCACCCGTGCCGACCTAAGCGAGGGTGCCGCAAGTGCCCGGATCCGGGCCTACCGGCCGTCGCCCCCTAGGCGAGTCGTCGCCGCCCCTCGCGGGGGCCAACGAGGCCTCGCTCGGGGCGGGCGACGCCGCCGGCCCTCGCTTGGGGCCGGCGAGGCCCGACCACCCCCGCCCGGGCCGGCGACCATCGCCCGCCCCTCCGGCGATGGGCGACGGCGGGGAGAGGAGCCGCGCTGATTTGTTTTTTTAACAATTTTAAAAATAAAATTTTTAACTTTTCTTTTTAGTTTTTGTTGAAAATAAGATAAGAATAAATTTCAATTTTTAGTTTTTAAATCTAATTTTTTTTAAATGGATAAAAATTAATTAAAAATACACCTAGAAAATAAAAAAAATATTGAAAATGCCATGTCGTATTTTTAACGAAAAAGGCTAACGGCGTCGATCTTAGGACTCATTTGAAACAATTTGACAAGTTTTAGCACTTAAATACACTTTTTGCAAGTTTTAGGGCCAAATGCATTTTCGTGACAAGTTGTAGGACTTCCGGAACACTTATCCCTAAAATAATTATTCGTGATCATATGGTCAAATTGAACCATAAAATGTGATACTCTTCTATTTCAAAATTCTAAAATTTTATATAGTACATAAAATGTTTTTGGCGTCAAAACTCGACGCCTGATATTTTTCTAATTAAATACCATAAAATTATTTTTTTGCAATAATAATCAAAAATCATCACCAAGCACTCAATTGCATAATTTAGCAACCAATTTCACAAATCAACACATCTACGGCAATCGCGTAAAATTCCGATAACCAGCTATCCCGGCATAATCTACGCTAATTATAATTAAATAAATAATTCTTGAGAAAATAAATTATTTTAATTTAAATAAACTAACCATGGTTAATTAAACTAAACAGGATTAACTAACCCTAGTTAACGAACTAACCTAGGTAGTTAATCCTAACCAAACTAACCCTTAACTAAACTAATCAAACCATCTAGTTCATCTAACTAAACTAACCAACTAACTAGTTACACTAATCCTAATTAAAACTAAACTAATCCGACTAAGTGCAATTAACTTCCTAATCTAATATTAGGGTGCTAACTCACCAGATTAGTGAGGCGACGGGTTCATGACGACGGTGGCATGACAATGGTGAGATCCCGTGTTTACAGCGACTCCAACAGAGGCCCGGAAGAGGTTGAAACCAGCCCAGCAAGCTCACGGCTTTACTGGTGGTTTCGGTTTTGAGCTGAGCTAAAGGGACTCAAGCTTGAACGGAGCTAGTGGGTGGATGGTGAGGTCAGAACAGCAGCTAGTGGCAGTGGCTGAGACGGTCGCGGCTAGGACGGCGCGTACGACTATGGAGGTGAGACGATGGGCGGAAGGGGCTAAAGGCGCCGGATGGGGACGGGGTTGGTGGTTCGGTGAGCTAGCAGCACTGGACTAAAGTGGACGGCTGGCGGGTGGAGGTGTTGGTTGGAGGTGGTTCTGTGTGGGCGGCAACAAAAACCAAGGAGGGATAAAGCTTGAGGGAAGAAAAAGAAGAAGAAGTAGGTCTAGTCGACCAGCAGGGATGTGCAAGAGGAGGGGGGGGGACAAGAGCCAAAGAAGTCTTGTATGCAACCAATCACCTTGCATGCAAAATATCAAGCACTTAAGTGCTTTGCCACACAAGTCTTCAGCCTAAGGAAGTCAAGGCACCACCCAATTGCTGAATTTCCACTATTTATTGACAAAACAATCCAATTTGGTGACTAGATATGCCTCTAAGGCTGCCTATACGAATTTCCATATGTTTTCTTTTAATTCCTCACAAAATCAATTCAATTTGAAGGTAAAAAATCTCAATAATTCAACCCCTACGAATTTCTTCCTATTTCTTCACCAAATAAACCAGATTGGCATCCAAAAATGCCAATTAAGATGCTCATCCGAATTTTTCTTCATTTCTTTTTGCCGATATTGATTTTTTCACAAATTTCTCGGCTCGACGGAATTTCTTCAAAAGATACAATGAGGTCCTAAAAATAAATCGTGACACGCTCGAACGTTTAATTCCCGAAATCGAATTGAATTTCGTGGTTAAAATCAACCGGACGCGATTTTAGTACAATCCAACCTACCGGGTAGCTTTTAGGGATTTTATTGCGATTAAATCCCTTAATGGCTTCACCTAATAGGTTAATTAACTCATGAATGATTAGCTCAGAGAAAAATGACCATAGGCATGTTGATGAAAATCCCATTTCATTTTATCAAGACGGGGTCAAAAATTCAGAATATCACGGGTTGCCCCATTAGGTGGGTTTTCTATGGAACTTTGACTAGGGTCGTTGCAAGCACCATGAGAAGCACCATGTCCATTTTGGGCACCGTTCTAGTGAGTAGCGAACGGACTAGAGCGTGATTTGGTAATATATTAATTTATGACAGAAATGAATTCTGTAGCTTTTTCTTCATGCTTAAGGTAAGTTTCATAAGTGACAAGTTCGTTGTGTAATTCCTCAAATGATATAGGATTTTCTCTAGTGCAAACAGCTAATTCTTTAAATTTAAGACTAATTCCACATAAGGCATGAATAACAATATCATTATCTTGAAGGGGTGTATCAATAATAGATAGTTTGTTGACAATAACCTTTAATCCTTGAAGATATTCAGAAACTGATCTCGATTTACGCTGGATTGTAGACAATCGGTCTTTGAGAAACATTACCCAAAAACGGGATTTGTTGGCATGAAGGTTGGTGAGCTTTATCATAGCCTCTTGAGAGGTTTCATGATGCAATTAGTAGCAAAATGGATTTAGAAACCGAGTCGAAAATGGCGGATAACAATAGTTGGTCTTGGTGGATCCATAATGTGCATGCGCATTGGCTGATTTGAATGAATCAAGTGGTAGATAAGGGTGTGTGCCGTCAACAAATCAGAGTAGACCATGCTTGATTAAAATAGCTTGAAGTTGTGCTTGCCAAGAGGGAACGTTCCCGATTGTAAGCTTCATAGGAAGTTGGACAGTGTTGCCGATGGTGATGAGACCATTGTTGCCGATGGTTATGAGACCAATTGCAGAGGAGTTGGTGTTGTCACTAGTTAAACTCATGATGACTGCTTCTTTGGCATCAGAGGAGATGAGTGACTCGATAACTAATGGGATCAAATGCTCGGTTGATTGAAGAAACTCTGATACCATATAAAGTTTAGGAGAATCAAGACAATTATGAGAAAAGACTTTTTGCAACTGATCTATTTTTCATGAGTTGAGTACACGTATTTATACAAGAGATTACAAGCTGTTAAAATTAATCAATTTGAATTTACAATCCCTCAATCTTAGCACTTGCTTGTTAAGTGAGATATTTCCTTGACTTTAGCACTTGTCTGATTTGATTTGATTTTGATTTTGATTCCTTGATTTGTGCCATTATCCTTAACACCACTAAAAATTGGTTTTGAAAAATAAAAATAGAAACCGTTCCAAGGATCCACATGGGAATCAGATTGGACATAGTTCAATTCATAGATGGGTCCATGGAACTGATTGAAATGTTCCCAATAAATTTACGCGGTTCATCTATCTAAAGCAGAGCAGTTCACCTTCCTTTTCCATGATCTATTTGTATATGTTTTTAATTTTTATAGCTTTTCTAGCAAGGGTGGCTTTAGGAGTCTGTTCTAAAATTTGGGTTCTTTGGGTCATCCAAAGCACCTTCTCAATATCCAATATAGAATGCATCCTGCGATAAGCTTTCCAACATTAACCTTTTACAAAAATCAAATTTGAAATGGGCTGAATGGTACCAGCAAAAGTCACAGAAAATGTCATTTGCCAAGACTGATGCTTGGCCCCTACTCGTTCATAAATATTTCTAATGGATGTGAAGAAGTTGGAGATGAGCAGCTAGCCTTAGAAACTATGTTGAGGTAGGAGTTGTCTCAATGATTTTGAAGAATCTCTGCGGAGGGTGCGAGATGAGTGAGGAGAGGGACAGAAAACTAGAGACTAAAAATAAGAGGAAACTGCTTTGATATCAAAATTTTTTTTTTAAATATTTTTGTCATTTTATCAGTTCATCCGGCGAGGGTCGCCCTCGCCGAACGTCGAATCCTCGAGGGCACCCCTTGCCGGATTGGGCAAGGATCGTCCTCCCCGTACGTTCCACTAGATCGAGCGAGGGTTGTCCTTAGAATTGAGGGCCGTCCTCGCCCGACGCCAGCGAGGGCCGACCTCGCCTGTGTCGGGTGAGGGTAAATCAGGGTGACTCACCGGTTCCAATTTGAACTTGAGAATCGTCAATTCTTGAACTTGAGAATCGTCAATTCTAGGCCAATTTATTTTGGCTCCATGTGGTGTGGGCGATTTTTTATTTTTTTTGTGCACCTTTAAGCGAAATGACTTTGTTTCACTTGATCTTGCAAGACAGGTACTTGGCGAGACCTGTCCTTCAAAACGTGCTAGCCTAATGTTAATGGATTGGGAAACTTTACCTCGCCACAGTCATTTCTCACCATCCTTGTCACATTCCCGGCATCCTCGTTCTCCTAAATGCACAACCTTCAAAGCGTAGACTACAAAAAAACATGTGCAATTATCGAGCCATAGACCATAATTTTCTTGTTGGATAAAATATTATCAGGGAAATTTTCTCTATCCTAAGAAATTGAAAACAAGCTAGAATGACATTCTATGACAAAGCTTGTCATCAACTCAAATATGAAATTTTATTGCTGGGTGTGCAAAGGAATTAGGGATCGCCCATAATCGGTGATTCCTTATTTTGGGTGTGGAACCACGACCTGGATGGGGTCGGTATAAATTTAACTTTTACTAAAAATTTTCGAATAAAAAATTTAAGAAAAATAAATTTCCTAAAATTCCTAATTTAAAGCTCCATATCTATTGATTGAGTGCCCATCACGTTCCATTCTTACCTTGTCCAAGCTGTCTCCTTGTCCTTCACTCATGGCCTTGACCCTCAAGCTCAATACTTAACACCCATTGACTCATGGTCTCAACTCTTAATTTTCAATATGAGCCTTATCTTTTTTACTAATATTGTAATTAAGAATGGTGAAGTTCTTTATTTTTTTCCTTTACTTTGACTTGTTGGAAAAATTTCATTGGGTGCGGGAAGCTTAGGACTAGTTCCATGGACCCACCTAACTGGTCCTTGGGTAGTTTCCGGTTCTAAGGTGGAAACCGCCACCCGACCATGCTCGCCCCTAACTATACTATTCTTTTTTCTTCTCTTAATTGAAGAAATAATTGGAAAATAAAACAACAAGTACAAAAATGAGTAATAACCCCAGTAGAAACCGATACGATTCAATTCAACATTTTGTTCGTTCGGATTTGATTGCGTCGTTGTTCTATAATTTTTATTAGGTTTATCGTTGGATGAACTGCATTGCTGATATTGACCCTAAAAAAGAAATGGTAGGTACAGGTAGTCCATGAACAGCTAATACTCTAAAAATTGGACATACATGGCCACCAAAAAAAAAAAATTTGATTAAAAAAAAATATATTGATTAAAAAAAGAAACAAAAGGGAAATAACGACATGGAGGCGCTATATGAAATTGGCCGTATGGATAAGGGGCGGACTCGCGCTTAAAATCCATCTTCTCTCCTTCGATAATTTTTCTCTCCGTCTCTCTTCCCCTCCTCTGCTTCTCCGTCGAAGCCGCGACGATGGCGATTGCGGCCGCCGGCTGCTACTTCTCCTCCCTCTCCTCCGCCGTCACCTACCGCGGCTCCCTCCTCCCGGGCCTCGGCCGCCTCGCTTCCACCGCGCCGCGCGACTCGCCTTTCCCCCTCAGCTTGAAGTCCGAGCACAAGCGACCTCCGAAGAAGGATTCCTCCTCCTCGCCGCCGCCGCCGCCGCCGTCTGCGAAGACGAGCAGGGACAAGGTACTTCGCCGCGCGCGCTCTCTCTCTTTCGGCTGTCGAGTCGTCGAAGCGTGCGCAGCACGTGCTCGCTGCAGAACTATCTGGAAGTGAAGCTTGTCTACTGTTTAGACTGTCGAAGTGCTGAGTGCAAGTTCCTAGCTTTGGTAGCTGGTTAGGGCGTTGCGGATGATGGGCATAGTTCACATTTTTGATTTTCTGTTCTGCCGTGAATCTCATGATCTAAGATACTAAAAAATATGCCTGTTGATGGATTGCCGATGATTGCACATTGTTCGATCTTTATGTGATGACCTTGCCGATAGCTACAAAGTTCGATTTTTTTCGCTAGGGGAGCTCTGAAGACGCGAATGTGCACATTAGCGATTTAAGATGTTTCTGCTTTGGGTTTCTGTATTGTCTGAACTTTGTTGCTATGGTTGGACTTGGGGGTGTTCTTATTTCTCTCTTGACTCGGTTTGCCATATTTAGGGGAAACCTATTTCTCAGAAAAAGTATCCTGGAAGATCAAAAGATGAAAGGCCTTATCCATTTGTTGATGGTGATAGGAATAGAGGATCTGCAGGGCGATCTGAATCTACGGGTTTTGGTTCGTCTGGCCTCCAAAGAAAAGAAAAGAGGGGTTTCAATTTCACTGAGCAGCAGGTATCTCTCGTGATATCTCAACTGATATTTTAGATGTTTGGACTTTATATCTCCTTGGATTTTACTGTTATGGTGATATGATATTGTTGCGCCCTATGACAGTCACAAACTGAACCTGGGAAGTTCCAAGATGCAGCTTCTCTCAATGCTGTCGTTAAGGTAGACTATGTGTTGCACTTTAATTTAACATCTTTGTTTTTCTCCCAAAAACTTAATGTTAATTGGTAGAATCACCTATTTTAATTTCTCTATTGAGCTCATCATGAATCTTTACATGCATCAACTGGAATTTGTTGCTGCATGTCTGAGTAACAAGTATGTTTATTTGAATATTTCATGTTTATTTGAATATTTCGCCCTATCATATTTTGTCAATGAAATTGTTATATGATTATATCTAGATGTTTCATTTAAAAAAGATGAAGATAATGATACTTGAGGATCCTTTTAAGTTGACAATTGCTGTGTAATTTTTTAGTGTTTGATCTCCCTTTATGTATATCAGGTGTATTGCACTCATACAGAACCCGATTATTCTCTTCCCTGGCAAAAGCAAAGACAATATACAAGTACTGGAAGGCAGGTCTTCTTGCAATAGTTCTCCCATTCTATTATTTGTCGGCAATTGCTCTTTCTATATGCAAAAGTCAAACTTCTGGTGACTTGACTATTCACTCTTAATCTTGCTCCAGTGCTTTTATGATTGGTGATGGAAAGCTCTTGACTAATGCACATTGTGTGGACCATTATACACAGGTAATCTACTTATTTGTCATGCCAAAAGTTTATTTATTGTTTAATAGATATCCATGGTTGTTTGAGTTTGCTTTAGTTGTTTCTCTGGCAAACTAGCTTCTCCAGGCTATACGATTAGATACCAGACAACATTTTGCAGATCTAGAAAATGATTCCTGATTGTTCTCGGAAAAGAATTTCTGAATGTTGCAATGGTATATTGGTTATGGCATTCAATACTTTAGGACATCTTCTTTTCACGTGGTAATTGTCTTGGACCTCCAACTTCTGTGGTTTTGTGATAGGTATCATTAATTATATGTTGTGCTCCATTCAAATCTTTGCATTTCTTTGAAAGCTATCAATGCTTCTTTCAATAGGTTTTGGCCATTCATACTTGCCTACATCCCCAATTTAGATACTTCCAGTAATATATGGCATTGGATGAATTTTTACTCTTTTCCTTGTTCATGGTAAATGTCTGTCTTGACATCTCTTCTGGTCTTCTTTTGTACGACCATCGACCTTCTTCCCCTCCCTCTCCTGCTCTGTTTATTTCTATAGCCATGAAAGACTTTATTAATATGCATTTTCGGTATTCTATTTACCTATAATCTGAGATGAAATTTACCATGTTTCAGCACAGTTTCTTGGCAATATAAATTGATGCCGACTAGTAAATGCATTGATTGAAATCTCAACCAACCATGTGTTTTTGATATTTGTCATGATTGCCAGTTGGTGATCCTTTTTTATGCTTGACACTAAGCATACGTGTGAAAATTGTTTGAGTGGGACTTTTATCAGATAGTACGCTTATGAAAGATAATTGATGGCCAGCGTACTGCTATCAACCAATGAAGATGATGGAAAGATAGTAGTTAGTCATGTTTTGCCTGGTGTTGATGTTCTTGAATGGGTTCAAGATGGATTGGGGATAGGCATCTGGGTGGCCGTAGTTCCTATGGCAACAAAGGGTTGGTTGTGAGCAATGATGGTGAGTGATGATACAACAAAGTATAGGAAATGGAGGAATAACAAAGAAATTAAGAAGAATATGAGAAGAAACATGTGTTTCTTGTAAAGCTTTTGGTATCAATTGTTCATCAACCAGATACCAAAAAGAAAATGCCATGACTGATTTTTCCCTTTTGCCAAATCAAAGAAAATGGGGTATGCGTTTTCTGAGAAGCACTTCCCTGTAAAACAGATACAGACTCTGGAGTAATCTGGAAGTATAATTGTGTAGACTAATCTTCTCTTTCGATTCATTATATGCTGGCCCCACAATTTCCTTGTGTTTATGTTATTATCTTACGCAAGTTTCTCTTCATTTCTTTCTTATTCTTTCTTAAAATTGTGACCGAAACTACCAAACTAGCCAAAAATCTTAAACATCCTTGGTAATCTCCATCTGTCTTTTCTTGTGGGACAGGAGTTATTTTTTTATCTGCCTAGGCATCCTTAGAATTTTGAACTGCCCTGGATATGATTTGCAGACAAATTTGTAAGACCAAACATATTCTGTTACATTTGTTCATTGATGTTTTCGATTGCAGGTCAAAGTAAAGAGAAGAGGCGATGATACCAAATATGTGGCTAAGGTATTTCACTGGTTCAGTAATCAAGTGATGCATTGTGATATCTGTTTTATTTTCAAGTAAAGTATTATTTGGCCAATTATTCCATGTATACAACAATTTTTTACTGTTGTGTGGATATTAGTGAATGTCAACTAGAAGTACTGCTGGAGACAAACTTGTCTTAAAAAGGTGTTTAAAGACACAGGTTGATAGATGATTCCTCACAACGAGTGGGAATATAAAGTAAGGTAGCATGTAAAATATTAGAAAATCAAAAATACACTGAGCAGCCAGCCACTCCTCAGAAAAAGACGGAGACAATTTGTTTTGTCCAAACAAGTTTCAGAGAACCGTAACCTACTGAGAGATGTAAATTCTTTTTGAAGCATTGATAGTCCATAGCAAGCTCTTCTGGCTAAGATCCACTTTTCACTTTGTAAACTTCCTATCTAAGTTGCATTATTTATGTGGAAAAGATTTCAGAATATTTGATTGATCTCTATAAGGAGGCTCAATTTATTAATTGGTTATTCTGTTTGTAAACCTGATTTCACCTGTGGAAAGCATATTTGAGCCTCTTAACCAGAAGATCTTGCTGCTGTTGCAGACATGTTGGACAATCACGGTTTAGGTTAGAAGATATCAGCCACAATTAATGTTTCTCCCTTACATTTGCTGATAATATGAACTATTTTTCTTTTACCATGTGCCAAAGAGAGCCAAAGAATGACTAAACATTCTCATGTGTTTGCTTCCATGAGAAACAAAACAAATTCTTCATGATTACTGATTTTCTGTTATGTTCATCATATATGCAAGAAAGTACCGACCTACATATCTGACCATGGGATAATGTCTTCTTTCATTTAGCAAGGCTGTAAATTGCATCATGTAGATGAATCATCGTTTATTGACCTGTTTATGCCGGTACATGAAAAATGATCTGATATTGTATGGATAGTGCCTTAGTGCGTGTGTTCATTTACCATTTTGGTTTTCCCCCCAAAACAGCTAGATGGTGATTCTCCTTTATTTTTTCTCTGTAATATGGAGCTAGTGTCCAATTATCTCTGTTGCCTTCTCTACCTTTTTCCTTCTATAGGCACATACATGTCCCTTTGCATCATTGGGTCAGCAGTGTGCATTTTTTCTTTTGACTCTTAGTGAGAAGTGAAAGCTGAATATGAAGAAC
Source organism: Eucalyptus cladocalyx (assembly GCA_017140615.1). NCBI lineage: Eukaryota > Viridiplantae > Streptophyta > Magnoliopsida > Myrtales > Myrtaceae > Eucalyptus > Eucalyptus cladocalyx. The sequence goes on along the minus strand of CM029523.1, from coordinate 22,701,866 downwards.
CAATCAAGTTCTCAGTTCCAAATTTGCAGTCTCGGATGTAACAATCCCATGCCTCAGCTTCTTCTTTCTGGTTGAATGGACAGGTTTTGGCTAAAGGCATCGATTGTGATATAGCTTTGCTTTCTGTAGAGAGTGAGGGATTTTGGAAAGGAGCAGAACCACTGCAATTGGGACGCTTACCACAGCTCCAGGTAGGACTTATTTGGTTGTGAAACAACTAGCTCTCTGTTTCACTTTGTAGAAGTTGTTTCAAATTCTATGAAGCTTTCTTTCTGGTTCTTCCATCCCTAGCAAGATTTTTTGACGATCTTGAAATTTGGCATTTTAATATTATCTTGCATGGAGATATCTCCTAAAATAGACTAATCTATTATCATAAAGATGATGGGTTAGTGCAGATTAATGTTTTGCCCAAGTGTTAGATATCTTTCTTGCACTATCATCTTGTAATTTTCTTAAAAAGTTTTTCTTTGTCTGAGTTATTCTCTTATTTTGCAAGAAGCAACATCACTATTTGGGAGATGCATCTGACTATCTACCTTTACACCATGGCTTTTGGCAAAATGCCTTGGTACATGGAATCATAAATACAGAACTTGGTCCAGCAAAGTGGTTCATAAACTAAATTAATGGTATACAGAGAAAATGTTAAGGGAAGTCTAAGATCCAGGATAAAGCTTTGTGGTCTCGCAAAGGAACTGTGATGGACAATTTGGAAGTTCTATATCTTTTTTTGTTTTCTGACTTTGAAATTTTAATAGATATTGGGATTTTTTTTTGTTTTTTTTTTTATAAGGTAACAGAAATTGGATTGATGTGTCACTGAAGACTCTCATAATTAATAGGAAAGTGAATTTTCGCGATGGTTGAACGACATTAGTCTACTGCACTTTGGCAATAAACATTTTGTCTTGTTCGATCAGCTCTACATTGATGTTTGCAACACTAGAGATTGTCTGTTGTCATTCTGCAGATTTGTGATTGTTTGTGTGAAATTTTGTGAGACTATTGCGAATTATTTGAAAAACTTATGTAGTTGAATAAATGCGGGTTTAACATTTCAATACTCTTTAATACTCCCCTCAAGCATAGACCGGATTTTGATCTAAGATTGAAGTGGAGAAACATATGCTCAAGTCTCTAGCTTTGATACCATGTAAAATTTTGTGGGACCTTTGCAACTGTATAAAAAATTTAAGCAGTTAGATGGATTTTATATTAAATATTCTAAGAGTTTGAACGAGCTTAAAGTCAATGTAGCACCATTTCATGACTCATCAACTCTCAATTTCCTTTACTCTCATCTTGTGGGTAAACTTTTCATATTTAGCTGTTCCTTATTGGACAGGATGCTGTCACTGTTGTCGGATATCCACTTGGAGGAGATACCATTTCCGTAACAAAAGGGGTTGTATCACGTATAGAGGTTCGACATTCACGTTTAACTGTATTATTTTCTGATAAGTAATGAACATGGCTTTTATTCTTCGAAGACCCATATGACAAGTGTTCACTAAATGTTCTAATGTCTGCCTTTTATTGTGCAAAACTAGTTTGCTGGGGAGTCTTGTACCTCTATAGATGTAAATGTCTTATTGTCCTTTGTTTGTTGACATGCTTTGGTTTGATGGTGACAATGGAATGATTCACGGTTTACATAATCAATGCCTCTCAAAATATGGTGTTAATTTTTTGCCTATAGCTCGAGAATTTTTGTGAAGGATTTGCCTAAAGCTAGAAAATTACAATCATGTATTACTAGAGCAAGGGCTTTATCCTTGTAGTTTCACTCAGCGTGAGAGCAGCAAAATTTCTTGACTTTTGTTTTCTCTATGAAATCTTTTGGAGGTTTAATATAGCATTTCTGTTGTTCCTTTAAAATGTAAATGCTAACAGTCGAGAAACTCTGAAAATTGGAAGATTTTGACCGTGTAAGATCTTCTGGTCTTGCCCTTCATGATGGGCAATGGGGCTGGCACTTAATTTCAGATTAGCGTCAGCTTTTGACATTCATCCTTTACTGCATATTTTGCACTGCTTCATCAACTATAGGATGACATATTCACATTCGAAGTGGTCTTTTTGCATTATTTTGGTGGATTGATAGAGTGGTAAAATATAATCTTGTAGTCACCTCCCGGTGTTCCTCTTTTTTTTTTTTGGGTAAATTAAGTAATATATAAATGGGGAAGACCAAAAAGTACAAAACGAACCGGCTTCAGAAACTTGCACTCAAGATGAACAGGCTCATTTTGAGTGGAAGGAAGCCGAGAAAGAGCCCAAGCGGCAAGAGCAATAAAAGAAAAGAAAGAGACCCAGACGGCATGAACAACCGCCAGACAAGCACGACACGAGGACCAACATCGGTCGGTCTAGATACGGCTAGTCACCCGAGAGGGAAACGCGCGGAGCAAAGATACTCGGATCCAGGTCTCAGCTACGCTGTAATCTCCTATTTCTGAAGGAATCTTCCACATTCTTGAAAGAGAGTGCCTTATCTTTGACCACTTTAAGGAGATGATTCTTCATGGTTGGAATGGAAAGCAGCTCGTCTCTGAAGAGAATATTGTTCCTATTCCTCCAAATGATATGACAGAGAGCGCCAAAAGAAAACTGCGCCATGCTTTTGGAGAAGTCCTTGCCCACAAGAAAGGTTGTGGCCCAAAGGAGATTTCCATCCCAAGACCGGTTCCGCCACGGGAGGTTACATTTGGTTGCCCAAAAGAAAGTCAAATGAGCCATGGCCCGACACTAAAAAAATAGAGGGTCAATAGAGTCAGGCACCTCCTCACAGAAGGGGCAAAAAGAAGTATCAATCCTGCCATAAGAGAGGAGGAAAGCTTGGGTGGGAAGCCTATGCTTGGCAACAAGCCAAAGGTGAAATTGGTACCTGGGTGTAATGGCATTGTTCCAAATGAAATGATGCCATAAAACTCGAGGCTTCTTCCTCCTAGAGGCCTCCCACGCCGTGGCCACCGTGAACCCCGCTGGATTATCTTTCCAGCAAAAGCAAACTTGGTTAAGAGAGAGGGAGGGGAGGGGAATCTACCATGACTCCAACACTGACCTTAAAGCTTGCCCATCCTTCACATAGAGGTCTGCAACTGAAGCCTCTCTAGAAAGGCCAGAGTTATAGATAAACACATCTGAGAAAACCAAATTCAACGGCCCCTAGGATGCCAGTTATCAAACCAAAGTGACGTAGAATGGCCATCCCCAATTCTCCACCAGAAACTGAGCTGGACTTCTGCTCTGAGTTGTAAAATTTTCTTCCAGGCCCAAGAGCAAGAGGTCAGCCTCTTAACCACCCAGAAGTTCTTCCTTTTAAGGAACGTGGAGTGGATCCACTTGCACCAAAGCGACTCCTTATCCATGAACAAAGTCCAGATGTGCTTCACCATAGAAGCCTTGTTGCAATCACGCAATCTCTGGATCCCCAGACCCCCCTCCTCTTTGTATAGGGGAAAATATGTATATGTCATTTTCATTTCAAATATATGAGGCTAGCTTGTGTATGATTGCTAAGTGGTTTGAGAGTGAATGTGTTGTCTGTTGGGGCCATAGCATTAGGAGGTTGATCAATTTGAAGAGTTTGACTACACATTCACTCTAGCTAATCTCTTGGATTTTCCATTGCATGTAGCACTCCAAACTAACTGCTCTATCTGACATGGTCTGTTCATGCTATAACATTGAAGCCTTTTTGTTATTGAGTTTGTCTGTAAAGTCCATATCTTAAGAATTAAGTATTTGTCATCAGGTAACATCTTATGCTCATGGATCCTCTGATTTGCTGGGAATACAAATTGATGCGGCAATTAATCCGGGTTGGTGGATCTTTTTCCTTTATGAATGTCTCTTCATGCATTTTCTAAGGGACAGTTATCCTCATATTAAAATCCTTATTTTACCATAAATTTCGACACTCATTTTTTGTACCGGCCTCTGCTCATATTTGGGAGATTGTAGGTAATAGTGGTGGACCCGCATTCAATGATCAAGGAGAGTGCATTGGGGTAGCATTCCAGGTAAATCTATGGCTTCTGGCAAAAATAGCTTCAGAGCTGTGGTGCTCTTATGTTGGCTAAGTCAATATGGAGCTCTTCTTGGATAACGTTCTTACAAAGCTTTTCTTTTAGGTTTACAGATCTGAAGAGGCTGAAAATATTGGTTATGTGATTCCAACAACAGTCGTTTCTCACTTTTTGAATGACTATGACCGAAACGGGAAATATACTGGTGAGGATTAAGTGGTCACAGTGCATGTTTCATGTTCTGTTGTCTTCTGTTCTTAACCTTGTATTTATCTGAATAAAAGACATAAGCAACTTAAAGGTTCCATAGACATGAAGCTGTAGCTGTATGATTGCACAAATGGTTTTGATGCCCAACATAATCAGCACTGGAAATTATGGAGCTTTAATCTGCTTGAAAGCTTGTAACACACGATGCACAGTTTTGCCACTTTGCTTACTAGTCTGATGATTATCACTGAGTTTCTTCCCCTGCAAAGCTTTTATAAGCTGGTTGAATTTATTGTTGGTTCTTAGGCTTCAGTGGCAGCTCCTTGGTAGAAATTAGAGATGATTGAAGTGTCACTATTAGTGGAGGTTCTGCCTTCTGATTATTGGGCATAGCTCGTTACTCCTTTCTTGCATGTCTTGAAGACCTTCTTTGTTGGTGTCATTTTCTGCTTGCTATTTTTGTAGCAATTTGAATTTGTCAAATGGCCTGAATCTGCTAAATCGATGGAACAATATTCTTATTCATGAAGGTTTTCCTTGTCTTGGAGTCTTGCTGCAAAAGTTGGAAAATCCAGCTCTACGTGAATGTTTAAGAGTACAGTCCAACGAGGTACATCTCTCATTTACTTGCAGGAAGGCCTTCTTGGATCAAGTTTGCAATTATTGATGGTTATTGGCATATCCATAGTTGCTGTTAATTCATTCATGTATCGTGCAGTGGTCAGATTATACCAGTTGGCATCTTTTTTATTTTAGACAGATACATCAGATTGCATACCCAGCCCCAAATTATTTAGTTACTGGCAATTTACATGTGCACCACCTTGCTTTTTGACTGATATCACTATGCAATGGAGTGAAATGTCCATCATTTTGGGATAGATTCAGCATAACAAATTTCTTATCTGTCCTGATTATTGATGTTTAAGATGTTAGATTTGTAGCACATGACATTTTCCCCATCTTTTGTGCAATAGTTATTAATTGAAAGGTAGCTTCACTTGGATAGATGATGCCTGTAACTTGAAAGCAATCTTTTTGTGAAGGTGAAAGCTAGCCTTGTTTTATATACCTGTCACTGGTAGGCCAATGATGTACTTATCCATTTATATATCGTGCTTTAATTAATTAGCATTTTGTAAACTTTTATGTAGTTTTATATTGATTTTCATACTAAAATCAGAGGAAATTGGTTTACTTAGAAACTGAAAAACATATTTTTATTCACATGTAGCCATCCCATCATGTTTTAATTTTCTGAAAACCATCATCTTGCTGCATCAATATTGTATCTGTCAAGAGCATCTGAGACTACAGAAAATACCAGAGTTCTGGTTCACTCTGCCTTTTATCAGCAAATTGCTGCATGTCATGAATAAGAGTAAATGCAGCATCCTTAGCGCTACTTTCCCCTTCTTTCATGTTCATGTGGGTTCAAGAGCTTGCACCTGCTTTTAGTGTTGCTACACACCATCCTCACAAGAATTGCACATGTGCAGGGGGTGTTGGTGCGAAGAGTGGAACCAACATCTGATGCAAATAATGTTTTAAAAGAGGTATTCTTCTGACTCAAGGAGTACTTTTGACACAGTCAACATCGATTGCTTTCTCAAACATCAAAAGTTAGGCTCCGTGTAAGGAGCTTTACTGGAAATAAATTTTGTTTAGGCAACTTAAATGAACCTTCAAATTGGTTTTGGTATCAATAGTTGTGCTATTAATGTTTCATTCTGTCAATTTTTCCCCTGCGTCATACGCATGGATTGCCTAAATAGGTTCACTAGGCCCTGTTTGGCAAAAAGAGTTCTTGTTCCCTGGAACAAAAATTTCTGTTCTTTTGTTCTGGGGAACAAAATAAAAAAACAGAAACGTGTTTTGTAAAACTTTTGTTCCCATGAGCAAAAAATTTATTTTTTTGTTTTCGGAACAGATTTGGAACATAAACAAGAAGTAAAAAGAAGTTTTTTGTTCCCGGAAACAATTTTGAGAAACACTTCTTTTTTCTTCTCTTTTTTCTTTCCTTCTTCCTTTTGGCTGGTCGCTGGCTTTGACCATGGCCAGCGATCGGCCGATGAGGCTGAGCTCGCCCAGCCACCGACGAGGGCCGGCAACCTTGTTGAAGCGTCGCTGGTCCTTGTCAGCCGGTCACTGGCCATGGCCGAGGTTGGCGTCTAGCCAAAAGGAAGAAAGAAGAAAAAAAAAATGAAAAAATATAATAAAAATATTGAAAAATTAAAAGAAATAACAAAATTATACAAGTTTACCAAACGCATTTTTATTCCTGGAATATAAATTTTTTGCAGTTACCAAGTATATTCTTATGATCAGAAATTGTTTTCAGGAATAGAAATTGTTTTCAGGAACAGAAATTGTTTTCTGTTTCTGTTCAAAAGTTGTACTCCGGAATAGAAATATTACCAAACGCGCCCTAAATTGCTATCAACTTTTTTTAAAGAGATAAAGTGAAAGGCTTGCAAATTCACACCATGAACTAGTATGCCAAAGTAAAGGTTAAAGGTGGGAAAATGGTCTTATAAGTCACATGATCATGTATCTATGCTTTTCCAGGGGGACGTGATTACTAGCTTTGATGATGTTCATGTTGGGTGCGAAGGAACTGTGCCATTCCGATCATCTGAGCGCATTGCATTCCGCTACCTAATTAGTCAGAAGTAAGGAGCTCATTTTTCTAAGCAGGTGTCAGAGGGGAAAGATATTCTTCCCTTGAAACTTCATGTTAGTTTAGTAACTACGACAATCAAATGTTGGCTCAATCTTGTTCATTTTAGGGCTTCCCTCATGTTTCCCAACTCTTTCTTTTGTGATGGAGTTTTGAGTCGTCATAAGACTAGTTATGCCCATCTTTTCTGTCATTGAGATGTGAATGAGATGTCATTACAAGGTGGAGTCATTCACATATAATCAGTTATTATTATGCAATTGTGAGATTGCTGCCAGTGATTTTTATTTGCTCTGCATAGGCCCTACAATCACAATGTGGCATATAAGTGTCATTCTGGAATTTTCACTGATGGGGCACTTTAGCATGCATTATGGAAGGTCAAGGAAGCAGTTGTTATCACTGCCACTGGAAACTTTTGACAAAATACACATAAGGAGGAATTGTCTTTTTTTTAAAGAAAGAGAGAGGGTCATATTCTTATGTCTGGCCATTCTTAGTATGCATTTCGCGTAATGCATATATGCTCCTTTTAAGTTTTTTATTGCATTCCGTAATCACAATCGAAACCATTGTCCTTCATAGAAGCTACAGGCCCATGCTCAAGTTCTTATTGACTACATGTGATGCTTATGCAGGTTTGCTGGTGATGTAGTACAACTTGGCATTATTAGAGCAGGGACGTTTGTGAAAGTTCCTGTAATTTTGAATCCGCGAGTTCATTTGGTAAATTACTATAGCTTTTTGTCTCTACATAACATTGCATCCCTAATCTCTGGAGCTCTCCTCTGTGACAATCCTGTACGGTTTATGCTTGTAGGTTCCCTATCATATCGAAGGGGGTCAGCCTTCTTATCTAATTATAGCCGGTCTGGTCTTTACCCCGCTATCAGAACCGCTAATAGAGTATGGTCCAACTACTGGCCGAAAATTCTTCTAGTTGTATAATGTTCACATTTTGAAGTTGATTAAAACATTGCAATTATGTCTGATAAATTTCTTTTCTAACTGTTTGGACAGTGAAGAGTGTGAAGATTCTATAGGGGTAAGTCATTTTGACATGGCAGATGATATGACGAATTATATTATCAAGTGATGTTCAGATTTCTTTTTTTTTTTTCTTTTCAAGAGCAAAAGTACAGGAGATATTCTTGTAATTAACCATCTGAAATAAGTCTTACATGCGCTCTTCGTGGCAGCTAAAATTACTAGCAAAGGCTCGCTATTCTTTGGCAAGGTTCAAAGGTGAACAAATTGTGATCCTATCGCAGGTTAGTGGTATCTATATTTATATGATTTCCCTGAAAACTTTATGAGATTCCAGTCAAATCTACTCCGAAAATTAGATATCAACAAACAAAAGAACGGCAATCATTTTGCTTTCCTTGCCTTTATTCCATCTGGAGAACTAGATCTTGCAGTTTTCCAGATCCTCCTCACACAATCGCGACTGTATTTCATCATCCCTTTTCATATGTATAGGTGCTGGCAAACGAGGTAAACATAGGATATGAAGACATGGGCAATCAACAGGTACCATGGCACTGCCCATATATTAGCGCTTTTAGTTCCAGTATTTTCCATGTACTCAATAGGAGGTATTATCAGGTCTTGAAGTTCAATGGCACTCAAATAAAAAACATTCGTCACCTCGCCCACCTCGTCGACTGTAAGTGATGACATTTGTCCCCTTTCCTGTCTTAACATGACCTTGATTACTATGACGCTCACAATTTGTCCACTGGCTTTCTTAGCATGTAAGGACAAGTATCTAGTTTTTGAGTTTGAAGACAATTATCTGGCTGTCCTGGAGAGAGAAGCTGCTATGGCAGCCTCATCCTGCATTCTCAAAGATTATGGGATTCCAGCGGAAAGATCTTCCGATCTTTTAGAACCCTACGTGGATTTGCCAACAGATAATGAAAAAGTAGAGCAAGATTTCGGCAATAGCCCAGTTTCAAGTTTGGAAATCGGGAATGATGGAATTTTGTGGGCATAGTTAACTGACAGTCGGCGTCGGCCTAATTCTTTTCGCCCTTGTAGCATCTCTTACTGGAGGCAGGGTTGCATCATCAATAAGGATGAAGTGAGGAGTCTGAAGACTGATCTCCTATTCTTCCTTTGAGCCTGCACGATTCTTGATCAATTCTTTTTTACTTATCAGGTGGAGATCAAGTTACGAGTGGTTCTACATGTAAATTATGGCGGTCAATTTTGTATTTTTTTTTCATTTTGACGGTTGAGTGATGTTGGATCTTGGGTCGGAAAGATTATAATGAATGAATTTTTTGGATGATACTCCTCGAATAGTCATACGTGCATTACTTTCTGTTATCTAAATGTAGCATTTTGAAACCAATGGGAGTTTATGCAGCCTTATCAAAGGTTGAATGAGCTTTGAAAATGTCTGCAGTTTGCTTCTTCTTCGCTCCTAGCTTTTCCTTCGTGGATCATTCTCGTTTTGCCTCAACATTGACAAGGTGAGGGTATGGAGGCAAGTCGGAAGAGGATCGTCTACCCGCCACGGTATTTCCCTCGGTGGCTAAAATCATTCGGTAACGTCATTTTGATAAATCAGTGGCTGAGATCTGTTGAGGCAACGAAGATAAGGTATAATGACCAAAATACGTAGAGGCATTGACTGACAAGTGGTTGTATTACAGAGAACAGGGGAAAATTTTTCGAAAAAATTATAAATTTATTGTACTTTTATCAATTCAATTCTAAATCTTTCATTTTTTTTAAAATTCAGTTAAAACCTTTTAATATTTTACTAATTGAGTTCACGGCTAATTTTGGCCAAAAATCGCCGACGTGGACATTAGAACCAGCACGTGTTAATGACGTAGATATTTTTTAATAATATTATAATAAATTTTAAAATTTTAAAATTATTTTTTTGATTTTCTCCTTTGTATTTTTTTCTTTCTCTTTCCTTTTGCAGCCATTGACCGTGGCTAGGTTAGTTGGCCTTGCCTTAGTGGGGGTCGCCCTTGCCTACCAAAGGTGAGGTGCGGTAGGGCAAGGGCGAGTGCTTGTCAGGCTTAGCCTTGCCTCGGCCAGACACGACGAGGTCGGCCCTCCTAGGTCAAGGCGGCTTCACTTGTGGCAGATGAGGCCAAGCTGCTCGGCCTATGGCCAATGGTCAACCATCAGCAAAAGGAAGAACAAAGGGAAAAATTAAAAAATATTAAAAACTATTAGATTATTATTAATAATTGTTCTCTCATCATCACCAACCGGTGTCCACGACAACAAATTTAAGCCAAAATTGGCCAGATTGATTCAATTGTCAAAATGTAAAAATATTTATGACTAAATTAATATATATATATTTGATAATTTTTGGACAATTTCCCCAAGACTGTGGTATGTTATCATAAAAGAAAGGAAAAATTATACGAATGTCAATATGATCTTTAAATTTCGGTCTAATATGTAATGTCATAATTAAATTTTCATTTCATTCAATATGGTCTTCCAATTTTGGTACAATGGTCAAGTGATCCCTAAACTTTTAAATATTTTGATATAATTTATAGTATATATAGTATGCTTCACACGTTTCTTCGGCACTCGAATAATTCTCATATTGGTAAAACACTGTTATGGATCTTCGTAGGGTCCGCTGTCGGTGTTAGAAATAGTTTACACATTCACCGTTGAACGGTTAACGTGCGGAAGAAATTAGTTTCAAAAATATCGACCGCCGTTCTTTAATCGATTCGCTCGGCACCATGTTTCGCTGCATTTCACTGAGACGAACAGAATCAAATAGCCAAGCAACTGTTGATGATCATCACCCTCGGATCAGTTAATTTGCTACATTTGCGTACAGAGAGTACACGACTGCACTATCAGGAGCATCATACAGCAACGTTTTCGGCGGCGATTTCGTTTCGCCGGCATCGGGGCGACGTCACAGGAGCCCCTTTATGTCGTTCGCGACGCTCTGGGAGTCGAGAGAAGCTCCAAAGAACCCTCTCCTCGACAGTCCCACGCAGTATAAGCCGTTCTTTCCTTTCCACTTGTCTGGATAACTCGGCTTCACGATGCCGTCGTCGTTCAGAATGCAATCCTCTTCCTGTCATCGGAAAGGGAAACAAAGTGAGAGCAACATCATCTGCTGTGTAACTTCTACTTGAACGGTCATAGTTGACCATAGTCTCGGACAATCATTAGTTCGAGAGATCGAGAGAGAGAGAGAGAGAGAGCCGGGTACCTTGACCTTGAGCCACTGTTTCGTCGGCCGCTTAAAGCCGGTGGCGAACACAATGGCATCGAACGAATCCGAGTGTCCATTTTCAAATACCACTTCATTGCCTCTTATGCATTTGACTGCCGGCAAAACCTGCAGAAGAATGCAACATATCATCCAAATTCAAGCAAGTCTCCAGCCCCTTGACGATAGATTTTGTAAGATTCTGATAAGATCATTGCTAACTGTTCTGAAAGCTTAAATTATCAATCTACTCTTTTTTGGGTCTAATACTAAGCGTAGAAATTTAACTAGCAAGACAAATAGGACTTAAAAAGATTTGAACACGGGACCTTCTGTTCTGGTATCATATAAGATTTTATTATGATAATTATTAACTGTTTCAAAAGCTTAAACTTATTAGATAAACGTGTGATTTAATATTTAATTATTCTAACAGATATGACAAAAGTGAAACTGTTTAGACAGCTGCTGTTTAACTTCAAGCCTCATGCAACAGACAAAACTTCTCAAATTTCCTCGCAAAATCCCTTAATAATAATGATTAGAAGAAACGAGTTACCTGAATCTCTCCGGATCTGATCTTCGCGCAAGTGCCGACATCGACGAGAGGGTACTTGCCGTACTTCATCTTCATGGTGAAGGGGCCCTCCTTGGGCTTCGGGATGCCGTACTTGCTCATGTCCCCGAACCACAGGCGGCTCGCGATCATCGTCAATCTCTCGGCCCAATTGAAGGACAGGTACTTCACCAGCACTATCGCCCAGTTCAGCATCTCCCTTGTCACAAAATTGACCTGCAAAGTCGCACACGAATCGCCCAAAAACATTAAACAGAGAAGAAGGAAAACCACGAGAAACCCCTTCATACATAATGATTTGATCCACATATGCACCATAAGTACATTAACCTCTATTCTTATAAAGCAAATCCAATGCCAATTTCAAGTTCCAACCCTAGATTTTTCGCTCGAAAGCTTTCCGACATTATCTATCAGACTCATTCCCTGAACTAGATTAAATCGCAGTCCTCACGGCAAGTGTAAAACTCATATATGAGCTTGGAAAGATCTCTCTCTCGCACTCGCGTGCGCTTGTGGTTGCGACCACAACCGCAGGGATCACGGCAAACACCCTTATGTGTGGTATATTTCCTTGACCAAATGATAGGATGAGAAATTCTGGGAGGACTTCTTTTCCAATCTTATCCTATTCTAACCCATCTTATTTTTCAGTACCAAACGTAGCCTATTAGAAACAAGCTAGAGGGCAATCGATGGAATCATATTTTTCACTCTGATGGGCTCTATTTTGCTAGATATCATCTAGACTCGTTCTATAAGATCAATCATCCCCATATCAAATGCAAAAACTCGCGCTCAATCTCACTAAAAATCATGATTATTGATATAAATCATGCACCGTTATCGGTTGTATCCATTGTATCGCACCGAGAATGTGTCCACAAAATGTTTTTCTAAACTCCAAAAGAGAATAATTCACATGACATGAGTATTAGCGTATAGAACAGTGTATGTATGTACGTATGCATGAGGGTCTTATCCATAATGGAGAAAAGCTGAGGATTAATCACCGGACTCCGGACGACGATGGAGGTGATGGCTCCATGGTCGGCGAGATCCAGCGCGATCTCCATGCCCGAATTGCCGGACCCGACCACCAACACTTTCTTCTTCGCAAACTCCTTCCCGTTCTTGTACTCCGTCGAGTGCATCGCCTTCCCGGGGAAACTTTCCATCCCCTCCACCTCCGGCACGAACGCGTCGCAGCTCTCGCCGGTCGCCACCACCAGGAACCTCGTGCTGTACTCCTCCACCGCCCCCGCGCCGCCTTTCGACACGTCCCTGGCCACCACGCGCCACCTTCCTGAGGCCTCGTCGTAGCTGGCGGACTCGACGGACCGGCTGTAGACCGGGTTGATGCCGAAGCGGGAGACGTACTCCTGGAGGTACTGGACGAAGAGGGACTTGGGAGGGTACTTGGGCCAGTCGGCGGGGACCGGCACGTGCGGGAGCTGGCAGGTGTGCTTGGGGAGGTGGATGTGGAGGCGGTCGTAGGCGCCGCGCTGCCACAGCGGGGCGAAGCAGTCGGCGCGCTCGAGGAGGAGGTAAGGGATGGAGAGGGAGGAGAGGGCCCCCGCGGCGGCGATGCCGGAGGGGCCGCCGCCGACTACGATCACTTCCGCTTCGTTGCTCATGTGGTGCGGTGGAGAGAGCAGCGGAGGAAGAGGATTAGAATTTGTAAGTGGAAGATGTGAGGATGGAGGAGGGCGTCCGGACCGGCACTACTTGGGAGTCTTTTCTCCCTAATTTGGCTGGGCATGTGACTCACGTCATTTTCAATGATTTAAATTCAGTTTCATATGATAATTTTTTTTCGAAAATACATGCAATCCCTTTGGATCCCAAGCTACGTAAGATGTTATAGTGCCATATTTAATGGTAAGGAACGATTGTAGTGAGTTTTAGTTAAGAGTATTTTTAAAATTAATTTCGTTAATCTGTATCGCGAAACATCGCTCGATACAAGAAGATCAGGGATTTGTGTGGATGGTCCTGATGATTAATCTATTCAATCCGAAAGTGCCGTATAAGGAAAAAAAAAATTGTTAAGGAAAGTTTGGTTGTCAGTTGCGGACCACCACCACCACAAATGTCTCTCTCTGTCTCTTTCTATGGAGCCCATGGACTCCATCTCCATAATGGACGCAGCCGAATGTGGCAGGTTTGCCACCACGAAATCTCTCTCTTTTTAAGTTGGTCCTCAGATATATATTTGGTCGCATGCTCCGAATACATAACAAATATCTCTTTGGGGAAGAAGCCCGCAAATGATGAACTAAATGACAACCATAAACTCTTTCAAATTACGAATATTAGGATTGGATTCATACTCACCATTGATAGAAAAGTATAGGAATCTCGCTTTAGGGATTACCTTGGCACGGGGTCACAGGGGCACCACGCCCAGGTAATTTATTGGTAGTTTAGGTTTGGATTATGAGTAATTGATGAGTAACATACATAACCTCTTTTTCTTGTAACTAAGAGTTGTAACAAAGAAGTGTAAGGTGGTGATTATAGTGGAATCATATGCTGGATGTACAGCCTTAGTTCAAGGATGAACCGAGATGAACTATATTTCTTGATTTCTCTTTATGGCGTTACTCTCTATGCCTAATACTAATAACGAGGGGCTAGTGGTGGCCTTATTGCCCCTTATTGGTCCCACAAAAAGTTGCTTAAACTTTTAGTAAAAGAAATTTGGAATGAAATTTAATTTAATCACAAATAGGGCTAGCCTCCTAAAAAGACCCCAATTTTGGGTCAAATTTCAACTGTCTCAAATTTCTTTTATTCTCTAAAAGATACTCGTCTTTCACTCTAATCGCAAATATGCCTATATGTCCAAAAATGGTCATTGATTTCTTCAAGATTGTCAACATCACGAGACTATTATTATTTCATACAAAGCATGAGGGTGTTGATGAAAATGCATATTCTGATAATGGACCTTTAACTAGCCTTGAAGTTGATAAATTTGAAGATACTAGTGAACGATTCTTGGACATATGGATAGATTTTGGATTATAGTGAAAATTTAGGAGTTTTTTTGGAGAAAAGACCACCAAAAATCCCAAACTTTGCTCCAAGTGACACATTTACCCCAAACTTTTTTTTGTGATGTGAAAAATCTCAAATTTTTCAAACTGTGACACATTTACCCCATTAAGGGAATTTTTGTCTTTTTTTTTTTTTCATTTTTCATTTTTTTATTCTTCTTCCCTTCATCGGTTGGCCGTGGTGGAACTAGCAGAGCGAAGCCAGCGTTCGGCGAGGGCTGCCCTCGCCGGCGTTTGGCAAGGGTCGCCCTCGCCTAGGCTGGCTAGGGCTGCCCTCGACTGGGTCGGGCAAGGGCTGCCCTCCCCTCACTTGCATCGGGCAAGAACGACCCGATGGCGAGGGCCGTCCTCACCTAACGTCGGCGAGGGCCTGGCGAGGGATGCCCTCACCGGATTTGGGTGAGGGCTAACCTTGCTAGATCTGGCAAGGAAGTCCTCGCCCAACGCCGACGAGGGCAGCCCTCGCCTACGTCGGGCGAGGCGGCCCCTTGCCGGACGCCAACGGAGGGAAGAGAGAAGGAAAAAAAAAAAAAAAAAAAAAAAAAAAGACCAAAATGTCTTATAATTTAGGATAAATGTGTCACACAACAAGTTCGCGCTTTTTGTGTCACAATTTTTTTTTGTAAATGTGTTATGATTGAGCGAAGTTTAGAGTTTTTCACGCGTCGCAAAAAAAAGTTTGGAATAAATTTATAAGTAAAGTTTAGGATTTTTTGTAATTTTTTTCCTTTTTTTTAGACATGAATAAATTCAAAGCATAATTGAGATTTGATCTAAAGTTGAAACTTTCTAGGAAATTAGGCCATCATAGGTAATGTTTACTAAAACAATTTTATCGCCCCTCTTTTCCACACCCTCCATTTCTCGTGTCGCCATTGGCACATAAGGATGATTTTTTCTTTTAATTTTTTTGCTTTAGCTGTTGATTATGTGAGCCCTAAATATGAAATCCTTATAGATTCACATGATCAACAGCGATGGCAATGGCAGTAAAGCTTCGATACGATACGCTTGAATTCAAGGAAGCATTTTCAACAGACAGGTGTGTAGCGTATCAATTTTTAATGGTAAGCTGCACCAAACCCTATAATCACTATGGGGTCCAGTAGGATGACCATATCAATAGTAATATTGGATGGATGAGAGCCATCCAAGTGAGCGATTCAAACAATTTGGCCAATTTTATGAACTTATTTCGATTTTATCCAGCAAAGAAATTAAAGTAATTTTGCACCCGGTTGCTATACAATTTCCAAAGTTTTGATTGGATAAATCTTTATAGATGCTTATGAATTAATCGGCCCACGTCCATTACATAAAGCTCTAACTCATCGCTATGATGATTATCTCTACAAACCCTATTCAAATCAGGATCTTTTCATAGGTGGCCCCAAAAAATAAAATAAGGATCTTTCAGTAAATGTCCAAAGACACTATTTAAGATTACTAAAAACAGTACGAGGGTTTGTTCACTTACAAATCTTTGAAAGTTGTAAATAACATATATTTCGAGAAAATCACATATTTCAGTAGATTCGTTTACGTTTTCAAACTAAGTACAATCAATCATTTTTAACAATTGAGTTTTAAGCGCGCATTTTCAATGATTTCCCTTTCGAAGAAAAGCTAATGAGATAATTATGACTACTTGATTGAGACTTGAATGGTCGAGACCGAGACACGATGGGAAAATTTTTCAATGCGAAAATAGTTATGTCCCTGTGTTTTGTCTTGTAACTGAGGATAAAACTTTAGCTCGTGCCCTTATTATCCGTCCAATCCATCCAAAGAACTCCCCAAAAGGCCGTATAAGTAGAAGGACCCACTGAACTCAAATATCTTCTTCCACCATGACCTTCCGACCCTATACTGCCACACATCTCAGAGAGAGAGAGAGAGAGAGAGAGAGAGAGAGAGATTACAACAGTACTTTTGAAAATGATGAATGGAGATCGTTTCACTCAATGTGGCTCCATGCGTATGTAAGAACGTATCATCCAACGTGGGTAGCTTAATGATTAAAGCGCGACTTCATTTGTAGATCAGGCACATGATATATACTCGATTCTCGTCACTATCAAGTGAAAATGATATTCACAACTTACCGCATCTATAAGATGAATGGAGGGATTTTGGGAGCTTGAAATTTATTTATTGAAAATAAATTTGTTTTGTTGTAAGAATGGATTGGGACTTGATTGCAACATGGATCAAACGTTCAGGATTCCTCATGTAATTTTTCGTATGTAATGTAACTACATCTTGAGATAAGTCTGGAGTATCGTGAGAAGAAAATGCGAACCCGTGGCCGAGATGAATCATCGTGTGCATTGAGTACGCAGAAAGATTCCCTCTCTCGTAGTCACGACGTGATGATTGTTCTGTTCTCTTCTGCCAGAAGATAAGATGACATCTTGTGAAAACATCAGGAGCGGGTCGTGTACGCAAGACATAATCTGGAATGTACAGACTACGTCCTGAACATGACACGTACCAACATAAAAAGCGACAGGACAAATACAACTTCGACGAAAATACTGAATCTATGTCGCACAGCGCCATGTCATTGTCCCTGTGGATAATAAATCTCAGCAGGCACCGCACGCAACCGATGCTAACACGCGCCGTACTTTACATCAGCGACGTTTGTGAGCCAGCTTGCATCCGAATCTGCCGTTGGAAATAGCCATGTCTGGTCATTTTGTATGATGTGTCCACTTCACATGGCCGGAGAAGCTCAAGGTCCAAGTCATTCTAGGACAGACATTCAGTAATGGAATCGGTTGTTCCCATTCGTGGCCGAAAACAAAAATCAGTTGTCTTCATTCACAAGGCACCAATTGTAATTGGACAAGGACTGCGTTGTCTCGTCTCTAACGGGAGAATGCAGCCGCGGGATCGTGGTCCCCAGAAAGGGCAAAAATCAGAATGAAAACGGGGATTATCTCTGTACAATGGCGGTCGCTTTGAGATCGGCCTACAAAATCGATTCATTAATTGACGAGCTAGACAGAAAGCTCAAACGTGTTTACTGCAAAAACTTAAAATCTTTTTTTTCCCGATAAACGAATTATCATAGTTCGTCATCAGAACATATTAGTTGCTAAACCTAAGAAGCAAGGAATTCAGCCTCACTACTCATCAATGGGCCGAACGAGTGACGTGTAACGGAGCATTCGGACCCACCTCTACTATATATGCACTGGGTCGCTCCAACGTATAACATGCGTATCAAAATTATAAAATTTCTGATGTTTCCAAAGATCGTCAGCTGACGACTGTCTCAGTCGGCGAGCCCCGGATGTGCTGCACGAAGCCCCTCCCTCCAAACACCGGACGCATAAAAGCATTATCAAACTTACGCCAGTAATAGTGCACAGGATGAGCAGGGGTTGTCAAGAGCATGCATAGACTCCTTGGACAAGTTGTGCCGTTTTGGCCGTTCATCGCAACTTCCGGGTCATGACCATTTTGAAGTAGAGGCAGGGTTGTGCCGTTTTGGCCGTTCATCGCAACTTCCGGGTCTTGACCATTTTGAAGTAGAGGCAGCGTAAGAGATTTCGGTGAGGACAATTCAGATTCCACCATACTACTCAGAGGCTTCCGCAGGGGCAGCAGGAATCTTATAAGAGGTTTGGTCACCAACCCAAACACCTGAAACAGAAGAGGTGAATAGTCTATACATTAGATTTGTCGCTGTTAATTCATCCTTCTTAAAAAAGAGTGTGGTCTAATGTTCTTGACAGAAGGTCAAACTATAGATATACTGATCCTTAAATCGAGGCCCGTGCAGGCTTCTTTAGGATCACCTGTGGTAAAGCTAGGTACCCAAACAAGAGATGGCTCTGATTAGATGGGTTTGCACCTCCATCCAGTCCAGAAAGCATATGCCTTAATTTGTGCTTATGTTTCCCACCTTCCAATTAGTTTATAATCAAAGCTTAATGGCCATTCAGATTTCTTGCTCATGCAATAGAGGCTTAATTTGTGGAATACGTGGCCTGTGATCCACATCCTCATTGGATTATATGCATATCAGGATGGATTCTAACTTGATGAAATTATACATGTATATGTACAATTGTGCAGAGTACGGTAATATTAACCACTGCCCTTACCACTGTGCTAAAGAGGACTATTGAGATGGTGCTGGTGATCATGATAGCATTTCCTCGTATCTGTGTATGGCCTGAGCTGGCAAACTGTGTGAAAGTTGAAATGTGAGCTTAGCACATTCAATGCTCGAATATAGCAATGCAGCTTCAGTGTATTGTATATAAATCATCTAGATGAGGAACAGGAGATGGACAGAATTTTTTCCAAGAAATCTTAAGAAGACACGAGGAAATACTAATTGACAGGAAGGCAACATGATCATACTCAGATAATCCCAAAGAAAACTGGAAATTGGCCCAAAAGTCTGGCCTAAGAAACACATGAGGATGTTAGAAAGGGCTACTCTGTCAAGTCTATGTAACCATAAGACAAATTATCATAGAAAAACTCCTCAGTGCCACCACAGATATCAAGGATGGTAATATCGTCAGTCAACTTTTTAATTTTCTTGCAGATAAAGGTTTGGTGGTAGCACTTTGGCAAATATACTTGTCTTGTAAGTCAGAATGGACTAGATACAAAAGGGAATGCTACCTAAAAACATTTCATTAGTGGTTACATCAATAAAACGCATAATGTTGGGCTACATGTGAAATAGAGATAACAAAAAAAATGCATGAAGATGACCACTTAGCCTATAGCGACCATATTTGTATATATTAAAAACCATACAATTGCTTTGTTTTGATGCATGCAGACGGGTTTATCTGAATGAGACAATGCAATTGGCCAACCTTTGCAGAATTAAGCACGTGATTGTATCATGTTAAGACTAGACTGATTAAAAAGGAACCAGGGCACCAAACCTAACAATATATAGCCAACGTCATTAATAAGTCAAAATTATCCCAGTGGTACCTTATTATAAGCAAGCGCCATGGATACAGCCCCTCGCATGAGCCCAGCCCACCATATTGTCACCTGTTATGGTTTCCATTATTTGATGGCTCATATGATGATTAATAAATATAATTACTTGGAAAAAAAGAAAAGCCTACCTGTTGCTTAAAACCAATTTTATCATCTGGAGACTTCTTAGTTAAGTTGGAAATGAAGGACAGGGGGAACACAAAAGCAGCCCTCGCAAGGACAATTAGGCCAAGCAGTATGGTGCTCACTCCAACTGACGTGCCTGGACTGCACAAGGCATCAAAGGAAGAAAAGAAACCTCTCATCAACAAAAGCAACATATAAAGAACCAAAAGAGGACCTTCACCCAGGAGACATCCCAGCTGAAGTAAGAATACAGGCACTAGAGTCTAAAGTGTATACTTGTGAATAATGTTGTGCGATAAACTCGCATCTCACCTATACATTCACCAACAAAATGCGAACAAGCATAAAAGTGCACTCTTAGAGAGAGGGCAAAGGAGGGAGAGAAGTAGATTGATATCACTAGACAGAGATCCTGCAATGAACTATGGCAGCCAATTCAATAATGTAATTGTTGTAAATATTTGAACACTACCTCTTGCTTACAGCACTCCACTTTTCAATGTCCAGGGCATCCATGCCAACGTACAAGAAGATGAAGATCTCAGAGATAAAGGACATTGTTGCGAAAGCATGTCTGCATAAAATGGAACCCAGAATGGGACCCGCATTTATTTTGTCCCGCATTGTTATTTTTGTAATTTCATTCATCAAGAAAATTGTATTGCACGACAAAGAATAGCATTATTGATCGACTGGAGAAAATTACGTACTTGGTTGTTACTCTTGAATTCTCAGTTACATTATGCCAAGTGTAATGTGACATCACAATCCCACAAAAGAATACTGTAAGAATGCCACTTAAAGAGAAGAGCTGCATAAGAAAACAAATTAAAGCAGTCAAATTCAGTTAATGAAAGCAATTGGACCCCAAACTTGCTACACTACCTAGAAGGAATTATTTAAACCTTACTTCTGCCATCATATATGAAAGATAAGCCATGAGGATCATCAGAGCAACTTCACGATCAGTAGAATGCCTGAAAATTGAACAGACAGCAACATCAGTGTCATAACAGTTCAGGATGCAAATGAACACTGAAAGACTTGATCTTAAATATCTGCCCATTGGAAAATAAAATTCTAAGTCAGCCTTTAAAAGCAGTGTATGTGTGCATTGGCACCCTTGGCAGTTCAGCCTCCATCATATTCGATAGATAATAATTCAAATTACTCTGAAGACACCAGAGCAGCATCAGTTGCTACAGCCGGAGCTGAAAGTTGAAAGTCTACAATACGCCACTGACAGACTGATACATGATGTCTCTAGGATAAAACCTATGAGGATGTCTAACCAAACTCAATATATCATTTGTTCATTACTATAACATACTGTTCTTTCTCAGAGGATGTTAAGCCATAAATCTTCTTTTCCTTATAATCATATCGGTAATCCTCTGCTAGAGTCTCCACATAACACCACATTAGCCAATTAATTTAACCAATCTTAGCTATTAACCTATTGGCCATAATATAAAGTCAGGAAAGAAAATGAGCTACAACTCCGTGGTGCTCTGTGTCTAGGCAGAAAGCAGACTCCACCAAATTACTCCTAATAAGGGACCACATTCATCTCTATATTACAGAGGAAACGTTTTAGATGGACTTCCATTACATTAAAGAAATTGTGTTAGAAAACTTAAGCCTGGCGGATACCTGCCAAAGTAGAGTTTCTTAATGATATATGCACTGAGTAAACCAACCTGCAAGTAAAACCAAACAAGATGTCACCCGATAAAAACTGCACTCATATCACATAGACGCATTGCTTGAGACAATGATACATCATGGCACAAAAAAATTTATGGCAAGCACCTAGCGCCTAAAACTCCAGAAATTTCCCCAACGTCCTGTAATATGCTCTGAAGATTTCTAAAAGAAATGTGGGAACCGTCTACTGTGCTTAAGAGGAAAACTGGAGAATATTGCTACCACTTTGATTCATCCACTAAGCTGACCTTCATTCATATGTGTTTCTCATTACTTAAATTAACTGAGAAACACCGAGGGAGGACAGGAATGATGTTTAACACAATAAGGAAACTCAAATTGCACAATGGAAAGGAAATAATGGGAACACAAAAAAAGACCCAAGGATACAATTAACAGAGGGGAGAAACTTACAGCTACACCAAGCAATGTGCTTGTGAAAAATAAACTGCAGAGACTGCCAGCAAATTGTGTGGCAATGCCTGAGGTGGTATGAGAGAGATCAAATCTTTGGAGTGTGTTGAAGAGGACAACAGAAGTAGCATCATTAACCACGCCTTCTCCAAAAACTAGACTGTAAAGTAGAGGTGTCTCATCCTGATTTAGCACCTGAATGACAAATTGAACGTTTAATTTGAATGTCTGTCTTGTCATCCAAATATGAAACACATTCACCAACTGAAGGCAACTTTACCTGCAATGTGCAAACAGAATCTGTGGCAGAGAAAATTGCTCCAAGTGCTACAAGTCAAGGCAAAAAGTTGTTAATATCTGAAAACCATACAAATGACACTTGATATGCACCAAATTCTTTTTTTAAGAAGGTAAAACCTATAGGTTTAAAGTGAGAGTGACCTGATGATAACATATATGGATCTACTGTAGGTAAATCAGCCAGTCTCTATCTTTCTGTTCTTCTTTTTTGCACAAAAAATCATCATCAAACCCAAAGCATATGTCCTTATTGACTTAGTAATTACAAATTGCAAAGGATTCAAGAAACCTGAAAACCTCAATATGCATAGTTAAGAAAATACACTGCAGAGAGGAACTAATTTTCTAACCAAACTCTACAACTATATAGACAGAATGCTCCTGTACTCACATAAAGGATTTGGGCTCTGTCTGGATTGACTTTTACTGTTTATTTTTTTGCTTAATTAAATTCTTTCAATTCACACATCTTGACTTTTCCTAAATCTGAAACACTTGAAACTTTCACAAAATGCAAATGTTGAAACGTGGATCCATGTAAAAAAAATTTCATATCTTTTTCAAATTAGAATGTTACTTTATATTTTGGAAAAACTAAATGTATTTATTAATTTATTTAAATTGAACCGAAGAAGCCCTTAACTTAAGGAAGCATGCTTTCTGTCAATTAAAATAAAGAAAAAGACATACCAAAATAATCTCCCATCTCCAGGAAGCCAACATCATTCAACATTTTGAACAGCTGTGCAGAACCTGTATTAACAATAGGACGGTTATATGAATAATGCAAAGCAGCATAAGCTCTTCCTCTGCTATCTTTTACTAATTCTTCTTTCTTCTTGTTAGCTGGAAAATCAGCTATCATTCTTCTGTTCTTTTAAAAGGCAGATTGCACACATGATACTCCATAGCAATATGACACACACAAAAGCCAACCTGAACCTGTAGTTCTACAAGGCACTAAACTAACTTAAGCCAATTGTAAATTCACTGTGGAGCTCTATTTTGTCAACCATTTCTATTGTTAATATTTTGGCAACAGATATGCATTTTGCTAGAATTTTGACCCCAAAAGTAAAATGCCCCTCTGTGGATGACGAACATGCAGCGATTCTTGAGAAATGCTTTAAGACAATAAGGGTCTTTCAGAATGAATAGTAACAATGATCTTGTTTTCTAATTACATGGGAAATTAGCCAGGGTGATAAACATTTTTTGTTCCTTTTTGGGCCAATACCAGTATGCTAAAAATAAAAAAAGAAGAGTTCTTGAGATTTTTTGACTCTTTCACTGCAACAAAATTATCATGCAGTGTGGTGCACATACTAACAAAACAATTAATGGTGTACAGATTCTACAAAATCAATGAAATTCAAGAGGTTCCACCAGAACATGGGAAATTTCACGCCAAATCTGTAATGAACTAGATGTTTGCCACATTAGATTCAGGACATACCTAGTGATATGATAAAGAAGGATATCAGAGTACCAACCACCCCAAATAGAGTAATTGTCATGAAATTTCTGAAGAACTGCTTCTTTTTAACTTGAAACCTGGGAAAATGAAAATTGCAAATAAAGCATTGGAAATAAAGTGAAATTAAATTATATTTCATCCTATCCCGGAATGATGCAAAGTGCTTACAAGTACACAAATTATGATGACTTCTGTAAACAATAGATCAGCATCCAAGACAACGGTAATATGCACATGATGTGCCAAGCAAAAAACACACAGGCACACACACAGACACCACAGAGAGAGAGAGAGAGAGAGAGCATACAACAGTACACCTTGGCAATCTTAGAGGAATGTAAAACAGTTCTTCAAACAAACAAAATAACTATTTCAATTTCAAATTGATCATATTCTACTCAATGCTGCAGCCATTCCATGTCAAAAGTCGCATTAAAGAATTTAAAGTACCAAACAAAATCTACCAGTCAGCATTATACCACTCAACCAAAACAGTCAGCCAGACTTTCTAGTTTATTGTAAAATGTTTGCGAAGAGAAAACTAAAAGTTAATAGGCTTCTAAACTTCATGCAAAATCACTGCAACAGCACCCAATCAAAATCACAAATGATTGCCTGGTCGCAAGCTATAAGTATTTACAAGTGTAAAGTTTACACTTGTTTCCTAAGACTATACAAGCTATTAGGCAAATAGGATGGTTGGTTGTTAGTAACTCCAGTCTCTAAAAAAAGTGCAAACTCCAACCTACCCAGCATTAAAGATAATAGGTGGAAGAACATATATAAAGAAAAGCTCCTCATTGAAGACCAAGATATGTGAGCGTCTTCCTTCTGTAGTTAGCAGAAGAACGATTCCAGTGCAAAGACCCTGCAAGAAAGCAACCATCCAGAAACCATTGTTAATCAAAATTAATGCTTTCAGCATCCTTCTTTCACCAGCCATCCATTCATTCTGGATCTCATAATGAAAAACTCACAATCGTAAGGGCTGTAATAGACTCGTTAATCCATTTGTTTTTCTCCAGAAGATGTCCAATGATAATACAGGTGCAAAGGAGCACAACGAACAACGTGATAGCATCCACAGATAATAGATCGGCCTCCGATCGCATCCCCAAACTCATCAAAACGGAGCCCAAGCTGAACCCCATCCTGCCACCTTGACTTCAATTCGATCCCTGGAAGTCAAATGCTGCCCATATGAAGCTGGATAAGTCAGCACACGGCAACATCGTTGCATCCCGAAACAGCTAGCTAAACACAATCAAATCAAAAGAGAGAACCCTCTAAACTACCAACCCCGAACTTCACCGTTCGTCAATACACACCGTCCCTTGCTACACAGTACGACGTAGCATTGCAGAGCAATCAACAAATCCTAAGCTAGTGCAGCCGCCTTATGCAGAACGCCGCACATTGCGAACACGGAATCGACAATCCAAACGAAACCTAAGCGGGTACTCATCAGTCACCGCTCGGAGCAAGCATGAGCTCACAAAACTTCGCCGGCAAGAAAAGCATAGTACACGGCGAGGGCATCATCAAGTTCAAAACTTTTTCTTCTGGGTATTCTCTCACCGCGCTCCTTCCATCGTTCGACTCAAATTCAGCAACAAAGCATCGCGCCCAAATAAAGGAAAAGAAAAGACAAGGACAAGGAATCACGTGAAAGCCCGGGCCTGACCTCACTGCTCCATCCCGCTCTTTTTCCCGCGATAAACGTCGTGGGTTTTCGTCGTTTCTCGAAGGTGGGTTGCAAAAACAAGGAGTCGAGGAGGAAAACTTACAAGCTAAGTCATCGCCTCCCCCGCCGAGACGAAAAAGCCACCAAACTCCAGAGAGAGAAAGAGAAAGAGATGTAGAGAGAGAGAGAGAGAGAGAGAGAGAGAGAGAGAGAGAGGGTTGCTTTGCTTGCCTGCCTAGAGCGTCGCTCTCACGGCGATATGAGCTGCTGCTTCCACCGCGGTTGTACCTGCGCAAACGCGCGAGCTGGAGAAGAAGGGTCGCTGCAGAGAGAGAAGAGAAAGAGAAAGGAAAGACCGCGAAAGAGAGAGGACTTCGTCGGGCGGGGAGGAATCGGATGCTCCCGCGAGCACCGTCGAATCCGTGCGACGCGCGCTCCTGGCCGTCCGATCGAGTTCGCGCGGGGGTGCGAGGAAAGGAAGGGGAATCCTATCCGCGCGATCGACAGCCGCGTGGTCGGTTGAACATTGCCATCCATACGACGTAAATCCCGAGTTTCGAATTTTTTTATCTGTCCGGCTTACTCTAATTCTTAATTTACTTTTAAATTTTTTATCCTGTCCTCTTTTTATACCTCGTAATCTGAAACTAAAGATTTCCAATATTTTCACCTTTAATTTCTTAAGAAAGTGAAGAATCAAATTCCTTACCTTTCCTCTTAATGCGGGAATGATTGTCATTAGAACAATCTGAAGTGATTTCCCGACTTTCAAATTAATCTTTATAATTATAGTCACTTTTATCTTTTTTTTTGGGTCATTGCTGGAACACATCCGAGAGAGAATTTCTCGAAACTCATCAAAGCCGTCGATCTGGGTGAGCCACGCGAGAATTTGGTACCTGAGCACCTCATGATTAACGGCTATGATCGCGCTGCCTCCTGATGATTCTTCCTCCTAGAGACTAGAGAGGGTGGAACGGTGGACTCTACTCCACGCAATAATTCTTTTGCCTAGCGGGAGAAGGAATCGAATTCGGAGTTTGGGTTGGGTGGTATGGTATTAAAAGGAGTCACTATCCAATATCCAAATAGCAACAACTACCTTTCAAGTTCCAATACTTACCATCCTTCAACTCACCTAACCGAATGTCGGCCCACCTTCTCCGGCTTTTCGGTCTTTGGACTTTTTGACCCCCTTTTTTTTTTCCCTCTGTTGTATCTTTCGTTCGATATAAGAATGAGTTAGCATCGTTCCCACGATATACCTGCACCGCATAGTACGAAGTGGGATATTATGGCCCGGTTTTGTTTAGCTTTCTCAAGGGACTTTGAGGGTCCAAAGTCCCTTAGGGAAAATATTGTGTTTGACACCATTTCCAAAAACTCATTGGGCAAATATCAGCATTTTCGATGCTGAAAGCCTAATGCAGGTCTGAACCAGCTTTGAGCATTGGGTATTTTGGAAATACAAGTCACTGTTCATCACATGTTCATCTTCTTCCCCTTCTTCCCCGTCTTCGTCTTCCTTGTCACCTGAGAATTCGGCTTCTCTGGTAGCCGCCACCGCCGCGTGGGGGTCGTGCATCCCCGGTGACTACCGCCCGGGGTGGCACGACTCGCGACCTAGGCGGCATTGCCTAGCGCGCACGAGCCAGGCGACACCACTTGAGGTCGAGACTTGAGGCTGCTAGATCTAGCCTTCGCAACCTCCGGCAGCTAAATATGGCCATCCGGCGATTGGCCGGCAATTGGCTAGCCGTCGGTTTTTGATTTTTGGACTTAAAAAAAATTTATTTTTAAAATAACAAAAACCAATTGCAAATATGAATTTTGCCAAACGGCGTTTATGCTAAGTTACATTTCAATACTATAATTTACCACACGACGTAATATTTCTAAAAACCCATTTACCTTAAAAGATATTTGCATTCTCCAAATGGCATTTTTCCAAAACCGAACCAAACGGGCCCTATAATGGTTTGAGTGTTTTCAATTGTTAACTAGGGTGCCACGACTTCTTCATATCTGAATAAAGTTACACAAGGCATTCATTGCTAGAGAGAAGTATAAGGGCATTTGAAAATCCGATGGTAGTTGAAATAAATGCAATAATTGGGGATTGCAAACTATCAAACTGTTTTGAGATTAACTTATAAATCGAGGCGTGTATGGAGATGCTGTGTCGACCCTATTTTCAAGTGTCATGTTCAAACTCCCAAATACTCAATTTAAAATTAGCCAGTGCTGAGGATGGCGAGGACTCTCTTGGCACCTCGTGAGGGGTTGACTCACTGCAATCTGCGTGAGACTTTTGTTGATTATCTCTAAAGTAAAATGTGCTAATTTATACAATATGTGAAGTCAACTTTGGATTTGGTGTTCATATCCTTAAGTTACTATCACGCCTTCGCATCTGATCTAAATCTAGATCAAAAAATCAAGAAAATAGTAAAAATGGGAAACCCGTTCATCAACTTTCTGTGCAGTTTTGGTGAAATATGATCTCTTTTGGTAATCGCCATATAATTGACAAAATAAATTTTGTCTCTTTTTTTCCATGCACCGTGTGCCCACCAATACGAGTAAAAATGAAACATTTAGCATGGTCGACAAATCCATGGCAGACATTGAAAAAGAAATCGAAAGAGAAACAAATTTTAGTGCAACTTTAAATACTTTTCGACTAATTTATCTATGTTATATAATTAATAAGTCCAGGATCGTGAGAATATTCATCCTCGTGCTCATCACCCATCACTCAATTTTGCCTCTATGATTGCCACGTGGCGAGATAGTCGGCATTAGTTTTGCCACGTTGCTGGTATTTGATCAAGAGAGTTCTCTTCTGTGCTCGCCACGTGTCGCTTTAATTCGAGTCTCTGTGGTGTGGACTGCGGTCACATAGCAAGACGCATGAAATAGTTTTGTCGCGTTGCCACGTTTGACTAGTGTGAATTGGTTTATTTAATTGTCACCTGAAACCTCCATTTTCAATTTTATTAAATTTTAATTTTAATAAAAGAAGATGAAGAGAGATTTATTTGTTCGTGATCCGATAGTAAACGTTAAAAAGTTTTCTTACGGTGACGGTGGATGCTATGTCAGTTTGAAAGCGAAAGTATCTCAAATATATTTTTCATGTCTATCTCTAAGTGGTCTTAAATTAGAAAAGTCAAATAGAGATACCATATGTTTTTAAACTTTAAAAATAAAGTATCTTGAAATAAATAATATATCAATTCTGTTTACTTAGATTGCATTTGGTCGATTCCATGCTTGGTAGTTATCTAAAATAGGATAAGGTTAGATACAGAGGGGATATAACCCGTATAAAAAAATATGAAAGGGTAAGATAAGATTGGATATGATTTCTTTTATTCAAAACTTGAAACCCTACACTTTTCTTTTATTTCTCCTCCGTTCACCCAAATGATTCCTCCATGACTAAAGCATCGATGTCGAAGCCTTCTTCTTGGTAGCTCTCCAGTTCACATCAAAATTTTATGGAAGCGACGGATTTGTGAAGGTAAATAATCATGCTCTCTCACTTCACATATATGATTATTAGATGCCATACGTGTGGTAAATATTTGCCTCAGCTCATGTATTGAACTCATAAGTATTAAAATATAGAAATGTTGTTTCCCAAATATAGTTTCTTTTGATTTAAGCCTTCCTAATAGATAGGCGATAACATCTGTGAAAATAAATTTCAACTTTTATCTTGAGATCTTAAAATTGAAGAAAATATTTGATATGGTATATTTTTTGAAATGCCTAATTGACCCATCTAAATATATATTTAATAAAAAGTTAAATCTTATTACACGGGTAAAATTCATAACTTGAAGCATCCCAATTTTGATAAGTATATAAATACATAATTATGCACTAAATGTAAAAATTTAATTAAAATATTGTAAAGAGTAGCTTATTAAATACTTTTTTTTTTACTTAATATTCCCTAAGTTCATATATTACAATGACATTAACTTACGAAAAGTAATGAAAGGAAATGTTCAAGTTACGGCTTGAAAAATGCAAGAAATTCTCCTGAGGTTTTCCTTCTTTTAGAATAAGGGGAATCGACTTCGACTGTGGTGAATTTTCTTTTCGTTGAATGAATTTGAACCATGCATTGGGTTACGAAGTACATCGACGTATTCGCATAATTGCTCATTTATTCTTAGAACTTAAAATAATGTTTTACCTTAAATAAATTTAAATAAAAAAGTGGGATTTGCTTGCCCTTATATTTGTTGAGCTCTAACGCCATGCAAAGTTTGAGCTCCTATTACGTGGCATAAAAAGTTTTATATATACATTGTCAAAGAAATAATCATAACTTTCCTGCAAATTAACTTTTTTTTTTCAAATGGTTCCCATTAAATTGGGCATTGACTTATTGATCATCCACACCTTCCCCGTTGGACTATCTCGGCTGCGTAATAAATTGTCACTCATGTGTCTTGACAAGTTCTTACCTAAAACACTAACCTATATCAGTCTCGATCGACTATGGACTTAATCCTTTAAAAAATTCCTAATATTATTTCCATCTCCAATTCCATCTTCAATTTTTTTGTTAAAAATACCAACTTTCCCTCAAAAATTTCACTCAAACACTATAATTTGCCGATGTGTCCAAAAACCATCACCGATTTCTCTTCACAAGTATCAATATAAGGGCCACTTGAAGTTTCATTACCAGAATTCGCATTTTCATTAACACCTCAACTTTTGTATAGAGTAACGGCAACTTCCTAATGTCGATAATTATGAAATCAGTGGCGACTTTTGGACAGAAGGTTAATAGGGGTAGAACTGAAATTAGAACGGAAGTACGTGAAAGTTAGAGTCAAAATTGAGATTGGACATAAAAAATGAGATTTTTAAAGTCAAGGGTGGGGGCAAAAAGGCTGCGTTTTGGACCGGTCACGGCGGACCCAGAACCGAGCGAAAACGGCCGGCCTTGGCCGACGCGAACAGCGACCACCGTTCGTACCTTCGCAATTAAAACCTAAAGTCCTTCCTCTCTCTCTCTCTGTCTGTCTCTCTCCGTTGCCTGTGCGAAGTGTGCGTGGCGAGTGTGCGTGGGAGAGAGGGAGAGAGAGAGATTCGACCAGTGAGTCGAGGAGTAACCGCAGGATGGTCTTTCTTACAAGACCCAGAATTCGATTCTTGTCGCCTCGGTAATACCACCGTCTTCTCTCCCCCCGGGGCACCGATTCCTTCCGTGGAAATGGGCGCCGGTTCTTGACGACAGCGCCTCGGGAGAAATTCCTCATCTGGGTAAGCCGCCTACCCGGGGACTGATCTGCGGGGGGGGCGTTCCCGGAAGGTCGGGTCGCGGCGCGTTAGGTGACGCGAGCGGAAATCTGGGTTTCTTCTTGTTAGGTCGTGCCGAGGTGGTTGTTGTTGTTGCTAGAGTTTTTTGGGGGGCGTTTTAGATCTGGGCGCTGCGGCGGTGCTGCCCAATTTCTGATTTTGCTCGTGGGGTTGTTATCAGTTAGAGTGTGTTGCTGATTCCGACACGTGGAGGGGGAGAGGAGAGGAGAGGGTGGTGTCTGTGCCCCCTATCAGTTCTATATTCATGTGCTTTTCGCTCGGGTTAGTTACATCACTGGATCTTCCGGGTGTTCTTGCTGGGTGGCTTTTGGTTGATGTGAGAAGATGGAACTGAGAATGGGCGGTTGCTGGGTAGGCGGGAGGGGGTCGGGGTGTTGAAATTTGGTGTCTTTCGGCGCGAATTGGTCATTTTTAGAGGTTGTGGGATCGTGAGGGTTACGGATATGGCGTCGTTCAAGAGCATTATTCAGGACGTGAAGGATGAGATTGGGAACATCTCTAGGAAAGGGTTTGACCATGTGAAGTTTGGGTATGGGCTGAGGTCACGCTCGCACCGGGTTGTGCAGGACAGTTCAGTGGTGGTCGACGCATTGAAGCAGAGCTGTTGGGCGAGCATGCCGCCCGAGCTCTTGAGGGATGTGTTGATGAGGATAGAGAAGTCGGAGAGCACGTGGCCCCCGAGGAAAAATGTGGTTGCCTGTGCTGGTGTTTGTAGGAACTGGAGGGAGATCATGAAGGAAATTGTGAAAACACCGGAGGTGTCTGGCAAGTTGACATTTCCAATTTCGTTGAAGCAGGTCTGTCATAGCAGTTCTCATATCGCCTTCTTTAACTGTAGTGTTCGAGCTTTCAATTATACATTCTTTTTACTTTTGTTTTGCTTTGGCTTGGACCTTTACCTCATGTTCAGCATTACTCAATGATACGTGTCCTCTCTAGATAGTAGGTGTGGGCTGAATTAGCCAGTGGCCCTGATGCAAGCAACACAAGAGGAGAAAGTGTAGAAAGAATTTGCTTTTCCATAAAGAACGCAGAAATAATGTGCTAGTGTGAGAAAAAAGAATTCCTTCCGTCCGTCTTCTAACTTTTCCAAGTGTATCTGCTTTTTCTTCCAAATGGCTTTCTCATGTCCCGCAGATTGGGTGAGGATTGTGTTTGGACGTTGATTTAAGTCATTTGGTTAGCACTGATATGTGGTACCCTCATTTCTTTAACTTATTCAGGGACATTGCCTTGATTTATTCTTAGAGTACTTAAGGATGAATTTCGCATTGTGAATCATAGTCACTGAATGGAATGGGAAGGAAGTTAATTATGGTGCTTCAGGACACTATGTCTAAGCTAACGTCTCTGCCCTTCAATCTTGCTTTTTTCCATGTTCATATCACCTACAGTGGTTTTTGATGGATTAAGTCTTCTTTTTGATGAGCAGAGTTTCCTTCAGTTTATTTGTAATTGGAATCTCAATAATCTGATGAAATGTCTTTGGTACTTTGGTCTATAATTGTTTTATGGTTGTAATTGCGATGATTTATATGCAAAAGTTATTGACTCTTAAAATGTAATCAGCAAGCACTTGAATAGAGTATTTGTTGGCCGATGTATGCCACGTGATTTCTTCTATTTCAATGCCTTGTGAAGACTAGATGATAAAGTAGTAACTTCTATTGACAGCAAGTTCTTCAAGCTCAAGCTTCATAAGTATCTCGTCACATGCATCACAACTACATATGTTGTATGATGCCTAGGTGTTATATTAGTAGTAATGCTGGGAAGCTAATGGTTCTTGAGCTGTTTTTATCACAGAAAATGAATGTCAACATGTTTATTATCATTAACTCATAATCTTTGGATAAATGTGCAGCCTGGTCCAAGGGACTCCCTTCTTCAGTGTTATATTAAACGCAATCGCAGCAACCAAACATATTATCTCTACCTCAGCTTAGATCAAGGTGAGAACAGGACAACCTATTTTTCCTCTTCTTTTTGCTCCTTATATTACTTTACTTTTGAAATACCAGAGCATCCTTTTGCTCTTACTCAGGGCATTTAGTTCTGGACCATGGAATTAGCCTCTCAAGTTGGTCTAGGTTTTCTATGAAGTTTTAGCTGTTGGATGTCTGTATTATGCATACAAGACATGCAAGGATTCTTGTTGTTTCCTCTTTAAGGGAAAAGTTTGTAAGGCTCTGTGAATGCACTATCTTTGCAGCTTTAAATGAAGATGGCAAATTTCTTCTCGCTGCACGTAAGCTCCGGCGCCCTACTTGCACAGACTATGTCATCTCTTTAAATCCCGATGACATGTCCAAAGGGAGTAGCACATATATTGGAAAATTAAGGTACTTACTGAAGTTTTGCTCATGCTGTATGGTCATACTGCTTATGTTAAACCCCTTGTATTATTTAATGATAGGTCAAACTTTCTGGGCACAAAGTTCACAGCCTTTGATGCACAGCCTCCAAGTGCTGGCTCCAGAGTCATGAAAAGCCGGTCGACCAGGCTAGTGAACTTTAAGCAAGTCTCCCCAAAAGTTCCCGCTGGAAATTACCCTGCAGTGCACATATCTTATGAGTTGAATGTCTTGGGATCAAGGTAGGAAAACTGACTCATTCCAGTTTACCACCAAAACAAAAAGAACGATTTTGAGAATGGTGAATTCTAGAGTCTCAGCTAACTGTTTCTTTCTGCATTTTATTTGTCTTGGGTGTGGAAAGCAGGGGACCGAGAAGAATGCAATGTGTCTTGGACGCCATACCTGCCTCTTCAATTGAGCCAGGAGGAGTTGCCCCGACACAGACTGAATTTATGTCCAGCACTCTCGACACATTTCCGTCATTCTCTTTTTTCAGATCTAAATCGACGCGTGTAGAGAACCTTGAGTCTGGGAGACCAATGTCTGCTCCAAAAGATGGGATGCTGGTATTGAAGAACAAGTCTCCGAGGTGGCACGAGCAACTCCAGTGCTGGTGCCTAAATTTTCATGGACGGGTTACTGTTGCTTCAGTGAAAAACTTCCAGTTGGTGGCTTCTCCAGAACAAGGAGTCGCCGGTACAGAGCATGAGAACGTTATCCTCCAGTTTGGAAAAGTGGGGAAGGATGTATTCACAATGGATTATCAATATCCTATCTCAGCTTTCCAATCATTTGCCATATGTCTCAGCAGTTTCGACACTCGAATTGCTTGTGAATAGTTGACTGCCAGGTACTGATCTCTCCATTGTTATGCAGGCTACTACTGGTTAATTTGATAGTAATGATAAGCAATTCTTTTCCAATTTTAATGAACTTCTGTTTGGCAATTTTAATGTTGCAAACTAATGGTTGTATCTCAAGTCATCATGTAGATATCACATTTTTATTGTTCGTTATACTTTCTGGGTTTTTATCTTCATGAGAATGTTACATATAGGATATCTTATCACATCATGGTCAAGCTCTCAAGCTCTATGTTCTTGCATAACACCCTGAAGTGTACATGCAGTGATTTTGTCTAGTTTCAGTCTTTCAGCATTTCCATCTGGCATTCTTTGAGAACAGTTGCTTTTCTTTGGTTAATAGCCACTAGCTTAACCTTATCGATAAATAAAGGCTTAGATGCAAAACCAAACAGTATATATGGTGCCTGTTTGCTATCTTATCGTGCTGTTGCTCATTCTTTTGGTTTCATTTGAACTGACTGCGATTTCTAATTTTTCCTTCCTGGGAGGTTTTTCTAGGCAGAGAAAAGGGTCTCTGGGAAGGCATAGAGGTTTAACGTGTTTCTGGGAGCATTCTGATCAAGGGATTTTGCCAGAACTCGGTAGCACCTTTTTTTTTTCTTTTGAAGTTTACCCTGACTCGTCTGGTTTTCCTATTGATTTTTCATTGTATATATGTGCTTTTGCAGCTGAGAGACATTTGTGTGTATGAGTTTGGTTTCTTGTGCTTTTGACTAATGTATTCGAATTCTTTGGTGAATGATTGCTGAGAGATGCCTAGTCAGTTTGCTGACAGCTTTGAAAGAAGCCAATGCCAAAATCGAACTTGTTCGTGTGCTTGCTTGATTGACTTTTCTGAAATGAAGAGTTATGATATAAGTCAATATATATGTTGCGTGAGGCCGGTAAATAATGATGTTTGAACCTTCGGGCTTTTGCCTATGAACTCAAAAAATTTAGAGGATGCACTTTGGGGATGGTGACTTGAACTACTCTTCAGAAGCTTTTAGGTATGCTAGTGAGAAATGCAGACCAATGTTCAGAGCATCAATGTTCAGAGCACTTACCACTTTGATCATCCATCTCCACAGTGAAGAAATCACGGCATGTTTTTTGGTTTGACTGTGAGTTACTTAAGCAGAGTCAGGTGAAATTCATACAATGCCAAGTTTGTAAGAATCTATTCCCCCTAAAAGGAGTATCTCCTAGTTATGTTAACAGCACTCGAACCCCTTCCATATTGGACTTCATACTAATTTATATAGGCCTTAGAACTTTCATGATATTAACCCTTAGCATCAGCAAAATTCCTGAACTGTCTTAGTACGGGACGCTGCACATGGCACAAGTTCACGAAAGTCCGGTCATGCCTGACCCAGGTTCAGTAAAATTTGGCTGGCGTTAGCCGACACGACATAGAGTATCGACCAGTGAGTTTAGAGCAACTGAAAAATGGTTTCAATTACAAGACCCGGAAATTGATTCTTGTCGTCTTGGTAATCTGTCGTCTCTCGGGCGATTTCGTCCGTGACAATGGCCCTGAGTTCTTGACAGCGCCCTGGATATCCTCATCTGGGTATCTGACCAAATCAACCCCGCTTTGTTCTGTTCCGAGCCAAATGGTGCAGTCCATCCCCGAATCTCTCGTGGTGAATTTGGGGATTGATCTGTGGGGGCAGTTGCGGAAGATCCAAGCCAATATCATTGCTGATTCTGACACGTGGAGTAGGAGTGATGCGTGCGCCCTTATCAGTTCTATATTCACGTGCTCATAGCTTGGGTTGGTTACATCACAGGGTCAGCAAGTTTCATTGCTTTGGATCTTGTTGGTGTTCTCGCCGGGGTGCTTTTTTGGATTGATGTGAAGAAATGGAACTGGGAATGGCGTTTGCTTTGTAGTGGGAGGGAATCGAGTTTATCAAAATTCATGTCTTTATACGCGAAAGGTCAAAAGCATCGCTCAGGACATGAAGGACGAGACTAGGAACATCTCTAGGAAGTACGGGCTGAGATCATGCTCGCATCGGGTTGTTCAGGACAGGTTGGGGGTAGTCGATGCATTAGAGCAGAGTCGTTGGGTGAGCGTGCCGCCCGAGCTCTTGAGGGACGTGTGATGAGGATAGAGGGGTTGGAAAGGACATGGCCTGGGAGGCGAAATGTGGTTGCTTGTGCCGGCGTTTGCCGGAACTTGAGGGAGATCGTGAAGGGAATTGTGAAGACGCCGGAGGTGTCTGGCAAATTGACATTCCCAATTTCACTGAAGCAGGTGTGTCGTGGCGGTTCTCATGTCACCTTTCTTTAACTGTTATGGCCAGTGGCACTGATGAAAGCAGCATAGAACCCCAAGAGGAGGAAATGTAGAAAGAATTTGCTTTTTCATAAAGAACGCAGAAATGGGGTTAAATGTGAGAAGAAAGAATTCCTTCCGTCTTCTAACTTTTCCAAGTGTTATCTGCCTTTTTCTTCCCGATCATGTCCTGCATATTGGGTCAGGATTGTGTTTGGACGTTTATTTTAGTTGTATGGATAGCACAAAGTTAGGGTACCCTCTTTTCCTTTTAAATTACTCGAGGGGGCATAGCCTACCTAAGGATGAATTTCACAATGTGAACCATAGTTAACTAAACAGAATAGGGAAGGAAGGTAACATCATGCTTCAGAACACCGCATCTGAAATCTATAAGAGTCTCCGCCCTTCATTCTTGCTCCTCGCCATGTTCATATCACCTAAAGTGGTTTCTAATGTATGAATTCTTTCTTCTTTTTGATGAGGAGATTTTCTTGCAATTTATCTGTAATTGGAATCTCAATAATCTGATGAAATTTATTTATTACTTTGGTCTATAATCGTTTCACAGTTGTCACTGCAATGATCTATTGGCAAAAGTTATTTACTCTCACAATGTAATCTGCGAGCACTTAAATAGATTATTTGTTGGCCAAACTATGCCAAGTGGTCTCTTCTATTTCAATGCCTTGGGAAGATTAGATGATAAAGTGGCAACTTCTACCGACAGCAAGTTCTTCAAGCTTAAACTTCATAATCATCTCATCAGTTGCATCGCCACTGCATATGTTGTAGAATGCTTCATCAAGGAAAATGATTGTGGACATATTTGTTATCATTAACTCATAATCTTTGGCTAAATGTCCAGCCTGGTCCAAAGGACTCCCTTCTTCAGTGTTATATTAAACGCAATTGCAGCAACCAAACAAATTATCTCTACCTCAGTTTAGATCAAGGTGAAAACAGGACAACCTTTTTTTTCTCTTCTTTTTGCCCGATATATTACTTTATTTTGATATATTACTTTATTTTGAAATTACAGAGCGTCATTTTGCTCGTACTCAGGAAATTTTTAGTTCTGACCATGGAATTAGCCTTTTCAAGTTGGTCTAGGTTTTATATAAAGTTTTAGTTGGTGGATGTCTGTATCGTGCATAACAAGATATTCGAGGGTTCTAGTTGTTTTCTTTATAAGATCAAATATGGAAGGCTCTGTGGATGCACCGTCTTTGCAGCTTTAAATGAAGATGGCAAATTTCTTCTTGCTGCACGGATGGTCCGGCACCTTTCCTGCACAGACTACATCATCTCTTTAAATCCAGATGACATGTCCAGAGGGAGTAGTTGTGCTCGTGCTGAATGGTCAAGCTGCTTATGTTTAACCCCTTGTATTATTTAACGATCGGTCAAATTTTTGGGGCACGAAGTTCACAGCCGTTGATGCACAGCCTCCAAATGCTGGCTCAGAAGTCATAGAAAGCCGGTCCACCAGGCTAGTGAACTTTAAGCAAGTCTCCCCGAAAATTCTCGCTCGAAATTACCCTGCAGTGCACATACCTTATAAGTGGAATTTCTTGGGATCGAGGTAGGAAAACTGACTCGTTCCACTTTACTACGAAAAAAAAACAATTTTAAGAAGATTAAGTCTAGAGTCTCAACTAATTGTTTCTTTCTGCATTCTATTTGTTTTGGGTGTGGAAAGCAGGAAAGCAAGAGAATGCAATGTGTCACGGATGCCATACCTGCCTCTTCGATTGAGCCAGGAGGAGTTACTCTGACACAGACTGGATTTATGTCGAGCACTCTCAACACATTTCCCTCATTCTCTTTTTTTAGATCTAAATCGACGCATGTAGAGAACCTTCAGTCTGGGAGACCGATGTCTGCTCTGAAAGATGGGATGTTGTTGTTGAAGAGCAAGTGCCCGAGGTGGCACAAGCAACAACAGAGCTGGTGCCTAAATTTTCATGGACGGGTTACTGTTTCTTCAGTGAAGAACTTCCAGTTGGTGGCTCCTCCAGAACAAGGAGTTGCCAGTCCAGAGAATGAGAACGTTATCCTCCAGTTTGGAAAGGTGGGGAAGGATGTAGTTACAATGGATTATCAGTATCCTATCTCAGTTTTCAAATCATTCGCCATATTTCTCAGCAGTTTCGACACTAGAGTCCCTTGTGTTGCCAGGTACTGATCTCTCCATTGTTATGCAGGCTATTACTGGTTAATTTGATCATAATGATAAGCAATTCGTTTCCAATTTATATGAACTTCTGCTCATCAATTTCAATGTTATAAACTAATGGTTGTATCAATCTTCATCATTATGATATCAATTTTTATAGTTCTTTATACTCTCTGGGGTTTTATCTTCACGAGAATGTGACATGTGGGGTGCTTTATCGCATCATGGTCAAGCTCTCAAGCTCTACGTTCTTGCATCCCACCCTGAAGTGTACATGAGTGATTTTGCCTCGTTTCAGTCTTTCAGCTTTTCCATCCGGCATTCATTGAGAACGTTTGCTTTTCTTTGATTAATAGCTACTAGCTCTACCTGTATTGATAAAGAAAGGCTTAAAAGGAATGGTATATATGGTGCCAGTTTGCCATCTTACGATGTTGTTGCTCCAGCTTTTGGGTTCATTTAAACTGACTTAAATTTCTATTTTTCCCTTCCTGGGAGGTTTTTCTAGGCAGGGACAGGGATTTCTTGCAAGGCATAGAGTTTGAATGTGTTTCCGGGGAGCATTCTGATCAAAGGATTTAGCCAGAACTCGGTAGCACCTTTTTTTTCTTTTTGTTTCTTCTTTTTGGAAGTTTACCCTGCCTTGTCTGGTTTTCCTATTGATTTTTCATTGTATACATGTGCTTTTGCAGCTGGAGAGACATTTGTGTGTATGAGCCTGGTTGCTTGTGCTTTTGACTAATGTATCCGGATTCTCTGGTGAATAATTGCTGAGGGGTGCCTACTTAGTTTGCTGACAGCTCTGGAAGAAGCCAATGCCGAAATTGAACTTTTCATGTGCTTACTCGATCAAATATTCTGAAATGAAGAGCTATGATATAAGTCAAAATATAGGTTGCGTGAGGCCGGTCAATAATGATGTTTGAACCTTTGGGCTATTGCCTATGAGCTCCAAAAATTTAGACGATGCACTTTGGCGGTGCTGACTTGACCTACTCTACAGAAGGTTTTAGGTCAACCAGTGAGAAATGCAGAACAATGTTCAGATCATTTTGATCATCCAACTTCCACAGGCATGTTTTTCGGTTTGACTGAGTTAGGTCAGGTGAAATTTATACAATGCCGAGTTTGTATAAACTTTTCCCCCTAAAAGGAGTATCTCCTAGGAATGTTAACGATACTCGAACCCCTTCCATATTGAACTTTGTACTAACTACGAAATTCCTGAACTGAACGGGGTATCTTAGTACTAATGTCATTCACCAAGCTTGTCCAACTGTCTAATGCATTGCTGAGATGACTACTTTGTCAATCTTGCACATCATGCAATTCGCATAGAAGGGGAATGGTGAGTCATAATCATCAGTACCTTGGGAAATTGGAAACGGTTCGTAGACATTCCAAAACAATTTAGTGCGCTAATGTGAAGCACAAACAGAAAGAATGGAAAACAGAGTTTATTATTGATGATATAGAAGTGGAAAGCGGAGAAATACATAGGAAATTAGCGCACTTGGGTGTTGGATCAAAACATCTCCGGATCAGTAGCCTGGAGGACCTCCAGGACCGGGAGGGCCATACCCGCGCGGCCCGCCGAAGCAATCTTGCAGCAGCCAGCAACAGCACAAGCAGTACATGCTGCACACGACCAAAGACTCATTAACAGAAATTCTAGTGTCGTTGCCATCAGTTTTCTAGCAAAAGGTGTACTGCAAGTCCTATATGCTCTTTTTGAACTAGGAACATGTTCGAATTCTACTTTTGTCAAGATAAAATCAACAGGACAACGCATATTTCAATCGCATAAGATAGATTCGGCCAAAAAGAAAACTATACGTCCATAAGAAGCTTCAACTGTACTGGATATGGTAAGACCAAGCAAAAGGAAGACAATGCTCACCAAGAAGATACCATGCTGCATATGCCATCAAAGCACCCACCAATGAAGCCTCCAGGTCCGAAGAAGCCACCGCCAGGTCCCCACGGACCTCCGAATCCCATCCCCGGACCCCACGGTCCCCCGGGGCCAGGACCCCATCCGGGTCCACCGAAACCCGGACCTCCGAAACCAGGTCCACCGAACCCTGGTCCTCCTGGCCCGCCGAAACCGGGTCCTCCTCCAGGCCCGCCGAAACCCCCTCCTCCAGGCCCGCCGGGTCCTCCAGGTCCCATTCTATCGCCGGAAAACAGATGAAGATCAGACACCAGTGGTATTTGGTGCACTGACCGATCACCGGAGAGATTCGCAAGCGAGCTCGAGCAGCAAACTGCACAAAGGAAATATGAAGATGGGTATGTGCAGATGATGACAGTGAAACGACTTAAGACAGGGCTCTTCACGTGTGAGATCTGAATACGTGAGCGGATGAGGCAGTTTCCTTAGTGTCAAAGCATCTCGCTTTCGTTTTTGAATCGTGGTGGCTCACGAAAATGTCAACCAAACTTCTCAAAGAAAAAGACCTACTATTCAAAGCAGGGCAGTTGCTCTCTTCTCGTCCATACCAACCAGTCAAAGCCTCAACTTGAATACTGTTGGAACATGAATTTGATCAAGATAAGTAACCACTCACAATGACTCAGAAGGGCAAACTGGGAGCTGTCAATCGATGACAATCTTTATGTTGTTCAGACAAACACAAACACGACACTACACGTATAAACTTGAAACATTAGGAATGGCACGTTTTTTGACCAATCTTTGACAAGAAATCTTTGTGATTGGATTGAAACAATTTCCTAATGACATGGCATGACACAGATGACCGGCACTTATTATGATTGCAGGGCATGAATCGCTAAACCTCGTTCGGCTGATCTTTCACTGGTACTTGTAACATGTATATTAACATCTGCAATCATTAGGTGCCCATCTCTGGATAATTAAAGCTGCTCAAATCAATTCACAGCTGGGCTACCTCTCTGTCATGTTTAGTATGTCTACCTAATAATGTAACAATCACATATCAGGGACATACTATAGGAGTATTTCCCCTGTGATGCCACAGGGGCCCTTACACTTTTCAGCAAATGCATATATTCCCCACTTATTTTGGCAAGTGTACTGATCGATTGTATTTCGAAAATTCAAAAGAGAGAATGAGCTGAATCTTGACATTATATACGGACTACAGAACAGAATATGATGCCAGAAGAATATGCTATGGTCGTGCCAGAAGCCTTCTATACAACTCAAGCGTTGGGTCAAGCTATTGATTTTTCTTTTTTCTGTTATAACCTCCTGTGCTCGTAATCAATTGCCAAACTTATATGAGGCTTATCTAACTACGAGCACACGTGTGACCTCACAAAACAAGGGTGAATGTTATGGCTGCGGTCGGCTCATGTATATCCTATGGATATCTTGGTCTAGTTCATTCACAGGCCCGCATAATGGGGGTGAATTTCCAAGATAAACATATACATATGTTCCCTAATCATGCCAGCCAAGTTAACAAATCAACGCGTTTCATTCCCCTTTTGGATGTGCTAACGAACTAGTTAGAGAAAACAGATGTCTGACCATGGAAAAACAATCATTTAGAGGCCGAAGTACATGATAACAGCGACACTGGTGTACAAAAAGCATATACATTTGAACAGACGTTAGTTAAGACTCCATACCGAAAAATGTGGTAATTCAATTCCACAGGCAAAAGCCAACTTGGCGGCGAGAAACAGAGACAAAGCGACGCCATTGGTCCATAACGATCTTCGTACATAAGCACAGTCGTAAACGACGAGCTCTGGTGATTATCCAGTATGTATAGCACCAGACTCCCCCGTGTTAGGCCAAAACCCAGTGAACACCCAATTAATTAATGGATATATGTTGAAGCTGCCATTTCATATTAGAAGAAAATGTACAAGCTTTCATTACATACAGAGATCAAAGAATATGCCATTTCAGGTTATACTTTCTGAAAAGGCCAGAAGAAGTCCAGAAACCCTGGCCATATCCCTCGTTCAAGCAAAGACCGCTCGTGTAGAAACTAAAGAAAAAAGAGAAGGGGATGACAAAATCCCCATTGAATGAGCAACCCAAGCACTAATTTGAGCCTTGCATGCTCTGCAAAAGATGCTCGATTCTGTACTTCATAACGGGTTGACCGGACCGTGTCTTCTTGAACATCTTCGCTCTTTCTGCCTTCCTCCGAGCCTCAGCTTTCTCCCTCTCTTCTTTCTTTGCTTGTACAACCACCTCCCTCTCCTTTCTTGCTATCTCTTCCTCCTCACGCTTCTTCTCGTATAGCTCCCTCAGACTATTTGAACCTCTCTTCTCGTTCTTATTTCTCTTCTTAGATTTGTCCATTTCCTTTGTGTCCTGCAAAAAACATCAACATTAGTGTATAAGCTTGAGGTATTCAAAGTGGGAATATATATCTGTGCCCTCGACGACAGAAAGAAATTTTTTTTTCTCAAACCTAACGTGCATAAAATCACAGAGTTCACCTTAAATTTCAGGAAAAAAGGTTGAAAGAATTACTCCGCATGCACACACTCAAATATCAGAAAAAATGCAAGTGAAGAGTAGAAAGTTTAGATGAGATCTACAAAGTAAAACAATCACATGCAAAAATAGATTTGTTTGATTAAAAGGTCATAAGGATACGGAGTGATTAGGAAACTAAAAATATTGCATATGGATATAATCATAGGAAGTATTCAAAGCAGGAGTGAATCTTTGTAAACCTCGACGATGGAGAGGAAAAGAAATTTCTCAAACCTAACGTGCATAAATCGTAGAGTTCACCTTAAATTTCAGGAAAAAGTTTGGGAGAATTACACCACATGCACACACTCAAATATCAGATTGCAAGTGAAATGCAGAAAGTTTAGATGAGATCTACAAAGCAAAACAATCACATGCAAAAAAGAGCAGTTTGATTAAAAAGGTCATAAGGATACGAAGTGATTAGGAAACTAAAAATATTGCATATGGTTATAATCATAGGGTGTTATGCTTAGTCTGCCTTTTTTAATAAACATGAATGCCTGTTACAACTTGTTGGTTTTTTCATTAAACAAGGTTTACTTTTTATGCTGCTACATCTTTTCTTATGAGTAAACCATAATATAATTTATTCTTATGAAGTAGAATAAGGACAAAATAATCATAGAGATATAATTAGATTCTTTCCATTCTTCTCTCTTCTTCAATCATACATGAAATGGCCAAATTCTTTTTATTTCCTTTCTTTCGTAAGCATCCA
Source organism: Eucalyptus cladocalyx (assembly GCA_017140615.1). Taxonomy (NCBI): domain Eukaryota; kingdom Viridiplantae; phylum Streptophyta; class Magnoliopsida; order Myrtales; family Myrtaceae; genus Eucalyptus; species Eucalyptus cladocalyx. Next base: position 22,658,160 of record CM029523.1, on the reverse strand, counting down.
AACACCAATAAATCAATTTTTTTCCTTTTCTTTCTTTTCTCTCCTGAGGTGATTGTCCAAGTCCTTTCCATTCCCTCCTAATCACTCCATCCAAACTGAGTGAAATATGATGAATCAAGCTTTTGACCATCAGATGATGAGAAATAAATATTTGAGTTACTGTTGCTCATGAAATTAATAAATCCTCTCAACTGAGATACTGCAAAAGAAGTCAGTCTTACAGAGTCACTCTGGAAATGGATACTCCCTAATCATAATCTCAACCATCATCAAGGCAGAACCACATGATATTTAAAAGAGAATTGCAGGTAAAACTGTAACTATGCAACCATAAGAAAAATAAAGTATATTTAGATTTACCACAGAAGGAGATGTGCATACAACATATCCTTTACCAAATGTCAACCAGATGGGTAGTCAATTCTCATGACAGAAAGCAGACATGACAAATAACCAAATTGTCAAATGCGACAACAAACCTCTGAAGGTTTCACGGCCGATGGATCATTTGGCTCACTTAAATGCTTTAGGGATTTCTTGTACTTGCTGATATACTTGGCATTCTTGTAGAACTCCCTCTTCTTTTCTGTTAATGATGAAATTTATCAGCTCACGAGATTAAAAAACAAACACTTTAAAGAAGCATGAAGTTGCAGACAACAGCCAACATCCATATAATGATAAAAGAAAGTCTTGCTCTGATCCTACACAATAAAGAGAAGCAACAAGTCAAGGGGGAAAAACAAAATGAAGAACCTATATTAAACAAGAACAAGTAAAAGGATGTACATGAGGATGAAGCAACAAAATTCCTAAATTCAAAAGTAGGTCACAAAGAGACAAGTCAGTTATCACTGATCCCTTATCACAGTTATCAAATTGCCAAAAGCTGGCCAGCAGAAGCTGATGATGCATCAAGCTGGTCATAGGTCACTCGAGTCAACAAATCATATAAGCATACTAAAAGAAACATTGCTTTCGAGAGATGTTGGAAGGTAATAAACCCAAGATGTTTGTTAAAAGATGAAAGAGAAATATTCAGATTAGCCTCCTGCAATGAGCCAAAACCTTGGCAAATCGCAATCTTAAAAGACAATAAAAAAGCATCCTCCTTGCTCAACCTCTATCACCTTAACCCCTAGAACTTTGAAAAATTCATCTCACCAGCCCTTCCTTCACTTATAACAAGAAAGGAACTGCAGGACAAAAGTCAGTTCTTGTCTGCGAGAAGCCTTACACTAACCACATTAGAAATCTCAATTGTAAGTACTAAATAGATCAGCCTTAAGCCTTTTATTGCTCAGGTCCTCATAGTCTTAATTATAACTCAAACGATTAGAAATGTAAACAGAAACGGGACGCCTTAGCAGCCACCTCCTTCATGAAGCAACAGTTAAAAATCAGATGGACATAGATATCCAGTAACATAAGCTTGAGTGATCACAACAACCACAAGCTGCGTGTTTAGAGAGACAAGAATTCAAGCATTTACGTCATCATAAAAGAAAACTAAGGTTTTTAACAACGAGCTCATTTACAAAGTGAGGCCATCTCAATTGTCTGAACACGACCAATAGATCAAATTTTGATTGCCCTTCCGCACAGAACAGATAGACAGAAACCCCGGAAAATATTCTAGCATCCTAGATCTCGCCAGGCCAAAACCATCACAATAACAAAATCCTATCAAGGAGCTATAGTAACAACATCGACCTGGACCTACCCGCTTGCACCACGCTGGCATTTCATTTTTACTGCGCCTTGATCAATCGAGAGTCACAAAATCCTCATTGAATAAGCTCATAGCGACCCAGTGAGCAATTCACTCCCCACCAAAAAAACTCCGCTTTCGATTTCTCAAACGACCCAAAAAAAAACGCAACTTTCGCAGTTGCACCTCACACCCACCAACCATAATCACCTCCATTCTAACACAACCGCAAGAAAAGAGAGAGAGATGCACACACACATCACCCCATTCAACTAAAACAACAGCCGGAAATTTATCAAACACAGAGCGTGCGCACGTACTGATCAGAGCGGGGTTGTACTGGTTCCGGTTCGTGGTCGACTTGATGTTGGCAAAGGCCTCGAGGGAGAGGCCGCCGCCTCCCAGGCGCGTCACGTTCTGCTTCTTCTTCTTCATCGCCGCCGCCTTGTTGCTGCTCCCCGCAGGCTTTGAGGAGCCACCGAAGAATCTACCGCCCTTTCCGCGGGGCTCTCCGTCCTTACCCGCCCGACCCTTCATCGCCGCCACGAATCACGGCCCGGACCAGCAGGAATTCCGACCGACGATCGCAAGGTTCAGGCGAAACAGAGCAGGTACTCAGAGAGAGAGAGAGAGAGAGAGAGAGAGAGAATTTGGAGCCCTAATTCACCCGGATTTCCTTTCCTCATGTCGCCTGTCGGGTTCCGGCCCAATGGGCCTCCGTTCTGATGACGTGGCGAAAAATTACCACTTGGAGCTGACGTGGCACACCACATTAGAAATGTCTAAGAAAGAATGTTAAAAAGAGGAGTGGGGTAGAGAAGGGTGGCCTACAAACGAAGTTATGTTGATTGATCTTACTTAAACTGTCGCAATTAATATAAGCCACTACCTAGCAATTAAAACAAGCGACATAAGTCACTTTCAAATTACGAAGAATGCACTTCTCCAATAGATAGACTATCTGTATTTAATTACACATTCAAAAGTTATGTATTCTCTTAATATTAGGCATGAAGTCGTACCCAATTATTGTGTCCCGAAAGTTGACGAGAATCTATTAGTGAATCACATATCTAAGATTAAGGTCATAAAGAAAGGTACTTTGACTTTTTCTATTACAAGTTTGACACAAAAGATAGGATGTACAAGACAAGCCATGGGTTGCTCCTAAGGAATCAGATTGGTCTGGTAATACTTATGTAAACCCACTAAACGATGAGGATTAACAAGCGAGGACATGGAAGTTTCATCCTCCTTTTGTTATAAGGCGGTCAATTTTCATGCATGTTTAATAAAGGGGGGAAAATAGAGAGGAAAACATATGGCCTTTTGCCTTGCATAAACTGACACTTGCAAAACATATTTGATTGTGTGCCACTTCCAATATTCTTAAAATACTGTTTGTGTTTGGACAAAGGGTTTGAAATGGAAGCGAAGAAGGAAGAAAAGGTGAAGCTAAAGCAAATTAAAGAACCAATGAAGAGAGAGATGTCTCCTACTCTTGATGTTTGGAGCATTGGGAACTGAAATGATTGAAATTGGTGCAGAATATGTTTTCACTTGGTTGGAGAATGTGAAGGAAAGCAGGAAGGAAAGAAAACTATGAGACCACACTTATTAGTACGTGTCCTTAGATTTGTCTTCTGAAAATGCTTTGGTGGGCAATTTGATGAACATACCAATTTTCTATGATGTCAGAATTTCTTTAATTGGAATATCATATTCTTTTCTCCTATTGCTATAGAGATTGTATACACTTATATTGAAAATGAGTCGATGATGACTCTTCGTAGATTTGTCTATATGAGCGAAAATTTAAAGTTGCAAAAAGAAGAGTTATGATACCATTCTTTGTAAGTCCAACAAAATAAGATGATATGCATTTCATTTTGGATTAGGAATATGCACAATCAGACCCATTTTTTTTTTTTTTTTTTTTTTTTAAGTATCTCTCCTTATTTGGGACCTATTCATTTCTTTGACTTTAATAATGACTAAATCCAATCGTAATCCAAAAATAACTGCTCTCCCTCTCCCTTACGATTTCCTCTCTTCTAAGTTGCCGCCTAGCCCTCTATTTTGAAGATCACATCCTTGAGGAAGAGATTGACATCCTCCACAGAAGGGGAGAGGTTTGTCCTGTGAGCTTTGAAGATCGAAGTGGGAGTGCATTGGGAGAATCTAGTCTCTCCGAATATGCTCGCTCGTTCCGGCTCCAGGTGCTTGCTCCGAATAGTTGAGTGCTTCACAAGTCTTTCAGGCTACTTTGTCGCTTTTTAAGAGTGATTTTGTGATCAATCGATATCTCTTTTACAACTCTTCTCCCTCGATCTAGCGGTTGTTTTAGATTTGTGTGCTCTTCTATGTTGATTATATTTAGATTTGGGATTTATAAAGTGTTTTTTGTGCCCTTTCAACTTATTGGTGTTACGATTGTCTTTATACAGTGATAGTGCTAGGGACGCTAATCCTAGGCACGCATCGCTTTTTAGCAAAACCATGGCTATTGGAGAGGGAAATCTCTGCGTGTGCTCATAACTAATAATGATGGGAGATTGAATGATCGGTCGCATGATAGATCCATGTTTATGGAATGAGTGAGTCTCTATAAGATGTAAGTTTTACTTACTTTATGGGATTTGCATTTCAGTCTTGAAGTTGTGTGCTTCTCTTTCATGGTAAATAAAAATTTCTCTTTGAAAAGAGAAAATCTCCTTGGCTTTATCAGAATCAATAATGAGTTTGATTGTCAATGTAATATTATACATGTAAGAAACCCTCGAGTTAATCCGCCACATCCACTTTTTTCTTGGCCTCTCAAACAAGACATTATCCCTCCAAGTTTTTGTTCTCTCCTCAACTTTTCCACCCACTCTTCCCCTTCCAAAACACAGCACTAAACCTCGAAGGCGCACAAGTTTGATCAAACACAATCTAGACATGTAGTGAATCCGTGCGCCATCTCTTTTCACAACAATCCTCATTTCTAGTGATTCGCATGTAATTGGCAAGACTAGAAATTGTCGTTCTTCAGCTAGAGGAAGGGCGAATAGAACTCGCATTTGTATATTTGATTGACCATCCAAGCAAAGCCAACTAAACATGGTCCCATCATTTGACAATCATTTGACGAACCTGCTAAGGTCGTATAAAAAACTAAGTAGCTAACACTCAAGACAACCACACCTAGACTTCATTTCCCTGTAACCTGCCTAGTATACTAGGAGAAGGTCATCGCGGGGATCAGGCCGGGGGTTTTCCCAATTATGGTTACATGCCCCCGGCGGTTTATTATTACTCTCTTTTTACATTAGAGAGTTGATTATGAAGAAACGACTCGAGTTTACGTCTCCAGTTTGACAAAGCAGTTTAAGGACTTGCTCAGGTCCATGTGCCCGGTTTAATAAAAAAACCCTTTTTTCTTGGTTTAAGGGTTTGCCCTAAGGGGCATCATCTAGCCGGCCGAGCAAAGAAGACTGCATTAAATTTGTGCATCCTCTCCTTTGAAATTCAACTGTGTTCACCTTCAATGCCCCTCCACCTTCCCAATTCTCTCCATCTCTCTCTATTTACTCATCAACTCCCCCTTCCTTCCTTCTCCCTCTCTCTCTCTCTCTCTCTCTCAAAAGTTTCACACTCACTGAACCCAAAAAACACACACACAAGGCGCGCGCACAAGACACAAAATGGAGAGCCAGAGCAAGTCGAGCAAGGACGGGGCGTTGGCGAGGGGCGACGTCGAGATGGCGCAGCGTCCGCCGAAGGCTGTCAGGTGTCCCGATCTACTGTTCCGCGCCCTAGCACTGGCGCTCACTCTGGCGGCCGCGGTCATGGTCGGCGTCGACAAGGAGTCCAAGACGGTCTCCGTCACCATCTCCCAGAGCCTCACACTGCACGTCCGTGCCACCGCGAAGTGGCAATACATGTCCGCTTTTGTGTAAGTCCCCGCTATCAATCCTTCGCTTGATCTTTTCGCTCTCTTTCACATCTGGCGTGAGTTTATAGCGAAACGGGAGGAGTTCTACATCGGGGAATGTAGAAGAAGTACATGAATGTAGCTAGCTCTCCACGACTCGTGCGTACGACAAATGAAGTGCGCAGATACGATCATGCAACAAGCTTTGACGTATCAGTATTTTGTTACATGGCATCCTCCTCATATAAAATGTAAATTATCAGTCTGTTTTCTGATATAATCAGTAATTTGGCAATTCATTCCCATTATTAGCATTCAAAATGAGGGTCAATAGCATTCTTCCCAACCAACTTGACAGTGACCCATGCTCGTAAAAGCTGACGCGTCATTACTCCGGATCCTTCGGTAGTTCAATGTTTACCTCAAGCGGTAATAAATCTTTAACACGTCCTGCCATTTGTCCTAAGAAAAGGGAGAGAATCAGACGGCAAAAGTGGTGTTATTATGGACATGACCGACTACATTTATAGCTGCGCAATATGTGCATACGTATAGAAACCTAGGGGTAGATTTCATGTTATATTTGCTTTTCTTTTATGATGTTAACTCCTTTTTGACTTGAATAATAATGGGTAAGTGTCGGTTTAGCAATTGAGAGTATGAAGGTGGTCCGCATTTATGCGAGCTTAGTTCCCCAAATTATTTTCGCATTTTGACTTCAGCTCGTGCCTTGAACTAGCCCCCGATGTTAGTACTGTATCACTTGATCTCGAGGTTTACCTAAGATAAAAAGTTATCCCCATGAATGTATAACGGGTGGGCTAAAAATAGACGATGATCAACGTATGTTTCCCGATTCTCCAATTCCCTTGCTTTAAAGGGAGATTTCGTGAACTTAATTCGTACCGGGGTAGCTATGGTTCAGTTCATTTAATATTGGATTTATGACACCCTCAACGAGCCATGCTGCGACGCACAATAAAGAAGCCCAAGCAATCCAGAGATTGTACTCCATCTCGAGCCGGTGACAACTACCTATCAAATGTCTTGTTTCCCATGCTCGAGGGCAGAAACACAACCTCACATTGTACGCCGACCCAAGTACAAAAAGGTTCACCAACACGTCGTCGTCTGCCTTTCAGAAGAGTGAAAATTTGTGAGGGTGGACAATTTTATGATGGAAACTTCGACCACTGATAAGTTATAACTGTGTATAGACAACCTCTTATTAAGTACTTTCACTTATCATAAAATTCATCAGTATAAGGAGGTTGCAAAATACGTACAGATGACGATAAGATAACGAGTTATGTTGGTAGTTTCCGCGAATGAGTACCATGAGGAGAATGATGCTCTTGATCTTTTCAAATTGTTAGGGTTTATATGCTCATGTGCATGTGTTCTTCAATTTCAGCTACAGTTCATTTGGATATTGAATGTCGGTAGTAGTCTAGAGAGTGCATGCTCATGCCTGTAAACAGATTTTTTAGTTTGGGATCTTTTCTAGAATTCATGAGTCGTATTGTAAGGTATTTGGCACCCTAATAATGCATTCGATCTCCAAATACTGTCTCTCAGATACTTCCTGGTGTCGAATGCCGTCGCATGCTCGTATGCAGCTGCATCGCTCGTGTACATCACCGTTGCTGGGGCGGCCCGCAGTGCCAAGGCAGCTTTAGCCATCAATGTGCTTGACACTGTCATGATGGGGCTGCTCCTATCTGCCAGCGGTGCATCCGCCGCCATCGGCGTGATCGCCCAGCACGGCAACTCCCATGTGCAGTGGAACGAGGTCTGCCATGCGTTCGGCAGCTACTGCCACCAGATGGCGGCGGCATTCACCCTGTGTCTCGTCGGCTCATTTGTGTTCCTGCTGCTTGCGGTGCTCTACGTCATGGACCTCCACAAGAAGGCCATGTCGAGATGAAATTTGAAGATAACTGGACATACAAAGCGATCGATGCTGTTTGGTAGGGAAAGTTAATATTTGTGTGGCTAGGGTTGTTGATTTTATCTCTTTGGAGAGTGGAAGGTGCGTGGGTAGGTTAGAAGGGTACGTATGGAGTAGTAAATGCATGGATGTGGTTTGGTTCGTAGTATAAAGTTAGCTGGCCATTGAGCTGCAGAGATCTGGTGAGTTAGTGAGTCGGGGCATGTGACGAATGTGTCGCGACTATATTACTTCTCGTTGGTTCTTCTGAGAGTATTAACTACGTTAAATCTGATATTGGATCTCTAGTCTGCCAATGCTGCAAATGAAGTCATTTTACACCATCAGTAACTTCTTATCGTGATAAGATATGTCATACATATGGGAAAGACATGAATGCTGGTCTTCGATTGATATCACGAAGCACAGCGACCAACCTAGCCCTCAACCCTGCGCGGCAAGATTAGTTAGGAAGAAGAGAAAAGCAGGTATATCATTCTAACATGGGAATCGCCAGAACTTCTTGAAGTCTAGCCCAAATTCTCCTGTTGGTATGGTGGTCAAAGATCCAGCATATAAGGAAATAAACATTATCGATTGGCAAAAAGGTTGTGCTTTTGGCCCCCCCTAGGTATTAAACCTAAAGTGTAGAACATTCTTATGTACTCACCGTTTCAAGTAGAAGCCATGGAATAAAGTTTCAACTTTCGAATGTTTCATCAAATACAACTCAGGCTTATAGCGAGCTGAAAACCACGACCTGAAGCCCAGAGTCACCATGAAAACCAGGTACCCTACAGAGGTTAGGCTTCGACACCTTTCATACCCCATTTATTCGATGATTTGGTTTGATGCATCTTGGTTAGTGGAGCTCAAAGTGGTGCACCAAGAAAAAGAGGAAGGTCAACAGAATTGGATACGTGGACCTGCAATAGCAAGCATGGGCTACTGGACGGGCATATAAAAGAGAATCCACGTATGAACAGACACTTTGTTTACTGACTATACAGAGGCTATGCATCATTTGACTCTGAATTTCAGTACGGGGAGAGCAAGAATGCTCTTGACTACCCTATGATTGACACTGATACTAGCAAACGAAAATCAAACCCAAAACTAACAGCTATGTCCATGTACATAAGTATATACTACCATAAACATTTACCATGGGATGCACTCATTGATCCCGAAGATGCGTATCTTCCATATCTTGTCCCAATTCGATCAACAGCGACTCACTCATTATCCATACCTTCGTTGCTTATAATATCTGTTGATTGCCACACAAGTCAGCTTCTTTCACTTGCACACGTATGTAACTAAACAAATCAGCCCATTCATGACTCAACTATTCAACCATGTGAGAATAAGTTGCCAGAAACAAATATTAAACCAAGGCAGGAAGGTAAATATTGAAAAAATCAATGGCCAATGGATAATTCGGTAAGCAATCGCTATTCGAATAAATCAACCTACAACGTGGACCACAATAAAGATGAGCAAAGGGTAAGGCTTGGCTGAAACTGGTACCAAACAAGAGGACACGAAATGAATCATGAAGGAGAGAATACAATGGTCTAGACTAATGAGAAGCATCTAGCACTATCAGCCTTCCACCCACTACTGTGAATTATTCCACCTCTTGGGCCACTACCACAATAATATTCTCCAATGAATGTTTCCTTCTGTTCTGCTCAACAGCCTACACTTACTAGGTTCACAGCTTTGCACTTAGAACTTCTTCTCCTTTAGAGTACACACTTTATGAGAGAATAAATGCATGCATAAGAGTTTAGACAAGATAAAGTACCGATTCATGCAATTGCTTCTTGCCTCATTACTTTATTCTATGCACCAAGGTAACTAAACCATTTGTACACCCAAAGCGACCTAAACAGATAATGATAATAAGCATGACCGCATCCAGTGATTTTCTCCATATTGCAGACACATTCACTTCCTTAGAGCACACACTCATCCTGCTAACTTTTGTACTTACAACTGTAACTCATGATCAAATCCATCGTAAACTCTTTCGAGCCCTTTTGTTTAAAGGTATAAAAATGCTTTCTATCTAGAAAATTTCCTTATCATATGGAAAAGCTGCCATGAAAAGCCATCTCACCAGTTTATCTAACCAAGACGGACAAGTGTAAATATGCTTCCATTTTCTTGAAAGCTCCACCACAGACTGTTGATCAACCGTAAATAAACTTCACACGCATGACTGTTGCTAACTTTTTATTGGCAGAAATAGAGCTACCAGATTGATAGACTGGCATAAACTATCAGCTGCCCGGAAAACATCTAACATTATGTAGCCTTAAATGCTGTGGCTGAAGGTTCTTTTTCTCATATTCCTACTACAGTCCTCTATGCATAATAGCCCTGGGGCTTTCAAAGACCATCTGCAACTTATCCAACTTCGTGCATGAATGTCACCTTCTCTAAGGTCAGTATTAGCTGGACGCTATTGTACTCTACATAATAATTAATCTTCTTTCACATGAATCTTCTTTCACTTGTCATAAACAAGCATTCTGACAATGTTAATCATTCTACTGAGGTAAGGTATGAACACACGTGCATGAGAAACATCAAAAACTGCAATAGCAATTGAATACTTAACAGAATATGTTTCTAAAGCATGCAAACCAAATTTACAGGAGCCAAAGTGATTACCAGGTCCTGTCCGTCTTAGCAAAACGTCCCTTGATTCTAATCCTGCTCTCGGCCCTGGCTTTCCGCGATTCATATCTGATGTGCTTATCATACCTGCATTGCACATGTAACCAGGGAGTCCAGACGTGATTAAAAGATGCAGTTAAAGCATTTAGATAAAGTGAATGCATCTAATCAACCACAAGGACCTGTTTTAAAAAGCAGATGAGCTGCAGATAACATATTGCTTGATGTATTTGAGGTTTCATAAATTTTAACTATCCATACTTTTTTTTTTCATCAACTATCCATACTAACACACCATATTTTTTCTACCAAAAAAAAAAAAAAAAAACACACCATATTTTTCCTTCAGAAATTACAGTGTTCTTACCTCCTTGTTTTTCTCTTCTCCTTGTAGCGTGAGATTGCAGACTCTCTCTCCTGGCTAGTTAACGGAACCAGAGGCAAAGGATTTGGATTGATCTGATTTTCGGATGGTACTTCATGACATTCATTGGTATAACTCAGAATACTGCCGTTTGGATATTTGTCTAAAGCTGTCGGTCTTTCTACCTCTTTATAGCCACCAGAGAATGAAGAAGCGTCATAAGCTTGGTTTCTGGTGTTGCCATCATTAGAAAACCACTGAAAGTCAGTTGCCTGCAAACAAAAAGTTCATGTCTTCGTCTTGGTCATCATGTATATATGGCTATGTCACTAACGAGTTAAGCAGGTGAGCTGGTGCAATCACATACAAAGAAGAAGAAGAAGAAGAAGAAGAAGAAGAAGAAGATTACATGAAGGCCACTGAAACTTCAGGTGGACTTCTATGCAGAGCTAATCTTCAATGTTATAACATATCTTGGACATTGCAATTCAGCCTCAAAGACAGTCAATTCTTAGTTTTAGTCTGTAAAACATGCACGAGTTGCACTAAAGCAACACAGATATCCAGAGTCAACAAACTCTCATGAAATAGCAAGTGAACGCCCATGCACCGTACCATGCCCATGATCCCCACCTCCCCTTCTGTATATATGCAGGTTCATCCCAAAGTGCCTTTTATGGTGTCGTATGAAAATGGAATAAGAGATATAACACGATGCTTTTGAGTCTGGACCACGAAAGGAGAAAGAAGTACCTCAATTTTGTGAAATCCACCTTGATCTCTATCTTCACATCCAGTGTGAATATTTGCTGGCTGAAGCACTTGAGTCAAAACTGGCAAGTGAAAATCATCCAACGGTTCAATCTCCCCCTCTTCAAAGTTGAAGTTATATTCTGGTTTAGCAAGTAAGCGGAGCTGGCGTAGCATTTCTTTCATGTGCAGACCACAGGTTGCATTTCTATTCTGGATAAAAAAGTAATCACGTGAAAAAGTCAAAATCACTGAGCAGACGGACAAGATGAAAGAGTATGAGAGATTCAAAACATGTCTGATTTCAGAATTCTTTTTATCGCGTTGTTGTTGGGCATAGGCAAAGGAGGCCAGTTATCCTTACATAATTTGTCGAAATTAAAACTGAAAGTGATTCCAATTCTGACACCCGTTCACTATTGTGACAGACCGAACCAACAGATAAAACGAGATGAAACTTCAAGCTAAGCGAAAGCATAGTAGACAATCACATCTCTGCATCACGGAGCTTATCTCTCCAGGACATTCCTTTCCATCAAATTCAAACTAATAATCCGCTGAGGATTCACAATATCAAACCCGTTCAATCTTCACTTCCCTGCACTACGTAATAAGACAGCAAGTCGAGATCTTTTCCGATCCTCTCACAGAAAACAGGACACCAATCAGCTAGACCTCTAAATTCTCTCTCTCTCTCTCTCTCTCTCTCTATATATATATATATCGGAACAACAGAAGTAAAATGCCTTACCTTAGGCAGAGGAGGAACATCCACAGCCCGAAGAGCACACGCATCCTCCCTGGGAACGATCAAATCATCGAGGGTAACAAAAGCAGGAGTGTCCCAAAGCAAAACATCCGAGAACCCACCATCCCCGCCGCCACCGCCGCCGCCGCAGCCGTCATCCCCACCCTCATCACCACCCAAAGGCGGGCCCTTGAACCCTAAATCCTCCACCCCCAAGATCCCCAAAATCTCGCCCAACGAAGGGCTCCCGGCGAACCCCTCGACCGGCCTCCGGTTGTGCGCCGCCGCCGCCCCCCTCCCCCTCCCCCTCGCCGCCGCCGCCGCCGCCGTGACGGTCCCAGTCGCAGTTCTGGCAGAGGAGGAGGCGCTCGGCCTCGCAGAAGAAGGAAGCGGAGGCGGAGTCGCAGGCGTCGCAGAGGAGGGAGCGGGTGTGCTTGGCGAAGAGCGGGTTGGTGGCGTGGACCTCCCGGTCGCAGGCGAAGCAGAGCCTCGCCGTGTCGGCCCGGCAGTAGAGCAGCGCCGTGGTCCCGCCGCAGTAGTCGCAGGGCCGCTTCCCGCCTCCGCCCTTCGCCATTGCCTCCGCCGCCGCCGCCGCCGCCGCCGCCGTCGCCGTCGCCGTCGCCGTCGCCGTCTCTCTATCTCTATCTCTTCAGGCCTCGATCTGCGTCTTCTTCATATCTCGAGGAGAGCTTCTTCGAGCTGCTTCTTCTTCGTCGTCTGCTTCTTATCTTCTGGTTTTCCGGGGAGTCCCTGCTCTCCTTACCTTGTGGAGCAAGAACAGTCGCCCGCAAGGAATTTGTGATCTGACGTCGACGTGAAATTGCAAAAAAGGTACTTTTTTATTTTATTTTTTCATTTCTCCTAATATTATATAAATCGATTTGTTATACACGGCCTAACGCATAATAACACATATCCGTGAATTATGTAAAAATGTTCGATATCATTTTTATATTAATTCAAATTTAAAGATAATATTAAATATTTTCACTTAATTTAGAGATTAAATTAAACATGTAGCAAAATAGTTCAAGATATAATTATACTATTGACTCAAAATTTAAGGATCACGTTAAATAAATTTAAAGGTTAATGATTATATTGCGCAATAACTCTAAATTCGGTAGTCATTTTGTCATTTACCTCCCAAGGGAATAAAGAAAATCAGCCTTTTGTGGGAATAATATATATATATATATTTTTTTTTTTTCCTTTTGGCATTTTGGGAAAATGAAAAGGACGAGCTATTTTTTTTAATGTTCTAGAAAGGCGCGGGCGTTGCCTTTGACTTGCTAGTAGCGGAAGGCGGATGACGTAATGGGTGACGATAGTGGAATTAACTGGCAACCGCCGAAATCTGCTCTCGGTAGATGTCAAAAAAGAGTTGCTTAAATAAATGAATAAACAAATAAATAAATAAATAAATAAATATATTTTATTTTTTTTATCATATAGTTGGGTGATCTTTCTTGTAAGATAGTAATATTTATTTGCACTTTTAGATTTTTTTTTTAATGGAAGAGGGCCCTACGCAATAACTGCTGATAAGGATGGTCGCCGCTCCCTCTTTCCTAAAAAATAGAATTGGAGTTTAAATTTAAATTTTCAATCTTTTAGTCATGTGATCGAAATTTGCTTCCTCCTCTTCTTCGCGGGCCTTAATTGTAGTCTATGGAGAGGGTACGAAAGTCGTAATTAGAAGTCGCTTTGATTAACATCACAAAAAACAAATCTATCCTAAATTATATTTTGATCAAAAAGCCCCAAATTAATATACATGTAACAAATTTATCCCAAATTAATACAATAAATCACAAATTGACACATTTATACTTTCTTAATTTTTATTAAATTGAATTAATATAACGAAAAACAATAAATTAGTATATTTAGGACAAATGGAGTAGGAAATCTATTAACTATCACATATCATCTAACTTAGAAACGGAAAAATGAGGAATTAATTTGTTATAAATATATCGATTTAAGATTTTTGATAATTAAAAAATTAATTTAAATTAAATTTATCATAAGTACATCAATTTGAGATTTTTTTATTTTTTATTGTATTAACCCAATAACGTATTGCTTTGTTAACGTTGATGAGTACAGATTTAACATGTGCACAGATCAAGCGCATAGCCACGTTCGATTTTTCGCCTTATTAAGTGCAGCGCGTTCCCCGACGATCGAGACTAGCCTCGACCCATGCAACGGCGCTCGATTCGTTATCGTTTGGGGATATTTTAGGAACTCGGGTTATCATTTGAGGTGGAGATTCATGTCATTAACTGGTGCCCTGAATTTAATAAAGTAGTGTATGACTGGACATCATCGTACTTTGTCTGAATAAAAAATATCAAAGAGCTGAGCAATCCATTTCGACCCGGTTACGTCGCCCAACTGCCCAGACAAATCGGTTCATGAATCCATTCCGATTAAGTCAATTTTCACCGTCCCAAGATGCGACCGCCTGGACAAATCGGTTCGCGGATCCCTTCCGGCTAGTCAATTTTCACCGTCCGATATTCGCCGAACTACGGTACATCATCAATAACTCATGACAACAACATGAAGTTGAATGCAAACTGCACTTAGGATGCCTCATGTGCGGCGATAAAAGAGAGAGAGATCTCGTTCCCCGGATGCGTACCTCTCTCCATGTGGATCCGCGTTCAACGCTTCACCCTGATTAGCCCGAGTCAGTTTCGCCGTGACGGGCGATGAGAAGTTTCGCCGTGATGGGTGATGAGAAAAAATTTCTATAGATTATATGATGGCCAAATGCGGAGCTCGGATGAGCACATGATCAGAGGATGCTACATCAGAACAAGGAATGCAATCATCAGACAACAACAAGATCAGCTGTAATCCTGCAGTAGCGACTCTTGCAGGGGGCGCTAATAGCTATGGGCGACAGAACAGTGAAAATGCTAATTGATTGCGGAAAGTATCAACGGCTATGAGAACTGCTTTGAAAAGTTATTCCCCAATCTAACATATCACTAATGAAGAAATTGGCAGGTGGACCGATCAATTGTCGACCGATGATCATTAGAGTCGGTGCAAGTGCTGTAATAGGTTAGTGCCAAGAACCTGCTGAAGAAGCACCTCCCGGGCCAATGTCGAATGAGAGAGCAAAGATCCAGGTATTTGAGTCCAGGATTCACTAAGTTGTACGAGGACCGCGAGTTGAACTTTCACCTGGAAATCGAGTAAAAACCGCATAGCATTCAGAAAGTATCAGGAAACTATTTTCAGTTTTATCTGTTCATGCATATGGGAATAATTGTAGGACAATTGTTTTGCACACAAGAGATGTTCAGTTGTCAAGATGGAAAATCTATCTAAAAGAATGTAATGTGATGATATGAATTAGTTTGCCTGAATCATCTTGCTGATGGTCCGCAGCTGATATTCTTCGAGTGTTGTATGAACGGCATTCGCTGCACTTCAGCCCAAAAATGTGAAATGGAACGTGCCCTGCTTTGTTGCAGTCATTGCAGAGAATCGTGACCTGTCAAAATTCCTTAAAAGTGAAGATGACATTACTTTTAAATGCACTCATAACCATCAAGAAAGCAAGGTCAGGTTGACAAGCTGGAAACAATGGCAACAGTCATTATGTCTGGGCTTCAGAGCAGATCGAGGATTATAATGAGGCCAATTTCAAAAGGTTGTAACAAAACCATAGTACTGTACACGCATGATCCCCTGTGGCTACTCATTAATTTGAATGATAACTATGCTACATTTCTTCAATGAGATTCAGGTTAATATACCAGCTATATGAGAAAACATAAACTGATCAAATACTCTTTCAGATGAATAGTATCTGTATTTGTTCTACAAAAGTAGTGCCTTAAATAAAGGATACTTGCACTCTATCCTAATGGCAATATCATCCCTTGGAGCTAGTGTATAGCCTGGCCTATTACCTATTATTTGCCATATTAAAGGAGAAAGAAGTCATCTGAACTTCTGTTTTTCTTTCGAAGCGTTATTATGCTCTAAAGCATAAAATATAAGACCAACTTCAATTGATTTTAATTAAAAACACCAAATAATTTTTTCCAGCAGAGCTCACAAAGGCAAACTGTCTTTTCAAAAATTCATTAGTAATTACTCAACAAAACATTACAAAATAAAAAAAATAAATAAAATTGGGCTGCAAAACACAAGACATGTGTGAAAAGAAACTGAGCAATATTGGAGGATGAGTTACACACACCTTATACTGATATTCTTTAGGCATGACTGTTGCTGCAATCTAAACAAGAAAAAAGATGATCAAACTGAAAGGCTATCTTTTCCAAATATTAAAAATGTAAAGTTCAATTCAGAAATGACGAAAAGGATAATAGAAAAGCATGAAATTGCATGGTGTTACATTTTGATGGGTAATAGTGATTATTTTAGAAATATTTTCCATTCTGCTCCAGCCTCTATTACTGGAGCCTCTTAAGGGCCTGTCTCTTAAAGTAGAGATCGAGGGAAAGGTGAGTGGCCATTATCCTTTTGAAAGCCCAGAGCTCTTATGAAGAGTGCCTCACTCTAATAAAAGTAAACAAACACATGCAGATTTGCAGAGTTAATTCAGGTTCCATTCGAAGACTGGCATATTTGCATCTAATTTTGTGCAAAGGCAGTACCCCTTATTATGAATTTCTCTTTAACATTTCAAACAAAGACTCTAGCGTGCTCATCCATGGCCTCCTTTAGCACTAAAACCTATGATTACAAGTGGCACAGACAATAAACTAGCTAAGTATCATAACATCCATTAGGTCTCTCAGCTTAACTGGTAAATTGGTCAAGCTGATCAATCTTTATTCACCTCAGACATGACTAATAAAAACAGACTACAATCTCCAGCCATTCATTACCATGCTCAATGACAACCGAGCACAATTTGTTAGAACCTAAAATATCAATAATGATATTATTTGTTAGTCACAGGTTTTTCCTTTCTCTTTCTGCAGAACTATTGATTTTCCATTCTTATTCTTCAATTTCAGTGTAAAAGTTAGCTACTTTTGAATGACAAGGTTGAGAGTTTCTATTTCACTAGACTGAACCTTCATTCCATCAATCTTTTTGGTCCCGCAATTACACATCTGACCCTCGGGATGTAATTCTAACGCAATTGTGACAATATCAAGTTAAAAGCTTACTACCTCTGCATCCAGCATTCTCCATTCTTCAGACTTTTCCATAACTGTCTTCGAGCAAATGGGACAACGATACCTGTGTGACCAGAACATAGGTTAATGACACAACCAATGACTATTTATCAGAAATCATATGCACAACTATCTACGAGAGAAAAGGTTTAACTGATTTTGGTCAGCCATTTCTTTGGCACAGTCCATATGAATTGTGTGTCCACATTTCAAGATTGTTGTTCCTTTCATCGAGTCAAATAGATACTGCAGAGTCAACAGAAAGTTGTTAGAAAGACCTTTCAAACCTTTATTATTGCCAAATTTGTTATATGTTAAACCATCAACCTCATAGCAGACAGGGCAATGGCTCTTCATTGAATTCTCCACGCATACATGATTATCATGTAACGACATAACATAGCAAGATCCTGCACTTTTGAAAGAAGTTTGTTAAGGCTATGCATATAGAAATTAAGCATCTCCTCAAGACATAGGAGCAAGAAAGAAGAAACTAACATCTAGAAGATGCAGAGCAAGACAACCAGTGATATGGACCTTCAGGAAACAGGTGACTTCATGTGATGCCAATAATAAAGCATACTTCCATGTTTCAATAGTAAAGTAATGATGCACCATGCACACATTATACTTTTGAAACAAGAATATGCACCATGCACACATTTATATTTTTTAAACAAATAAGAATACGACTATATTTTTCAATCTACCTAATTCTATGACTGATCTGTTTCAACTCTCACAAGGTTAAACTTCTTTCATCCATTTGCATGTATGATAACAGAACAACAAGTCTCCATCACATATTTTGAGAAACAAGAAACAGATATTAACTAAAACTTTCTTTTCTCTAATCTAAGGGATCACTCTCAGAAAATCATTGCATTCAGTTATGAACTTCTCCTGCTACATAAGCCTAACAACACTCTAACCTTGCACTGATAAATAACTTCTATTTTCTCAGTTTTAATTTAAATACTCTTACGCAACCCCTGCATGCAGAGTGCTCCTTTTGGAGATTGCAATAGTTTTCTGCAAGCTGATATAAAGTACTTTGATACTGCAATTGATCTCTTCTATATTTCAGATGCTAAAGTCAGTCCTATTGGTTAAATTGCTGCGGAAAAGAATGCATAAATGCTGCTGCAGTGTGGTTTGTGAACCCAATATTTGCCATTGTAGATATGACAGTAGTAGAAGATTTCTTGCCTTTGTATCCCTCCCCATGATAAAAAATATCTGAACCCAAATAAAAAAAAAAAAAAAATCCTGCCTCTGTCCTTCCTTGAATAAGAATAAGTTGTAAGTGATCAATGTGGCGCACACCACTTTAAGATGTCATCTCTTAAATGTCTAAACAAAATCATGCATTAGCTGCAGTAATACCATGGGAAGTACCCAAAACTCCAAAATAAGAATTCTTTCGCTAACATTCTCCCTCTCAAGATACAAAGTTGATTGCGCCAGCTTTGAACAAGTACCTTTGAAGTCATCACAACTCTTGTGGTAGACTTGATATCATATCCTAGATCCAGTGACCTCTAAAGAGCCACCCTGGTTACCATCATCCTTAGAGAGCAGCTTTGACTTAAGACTCTTCAGAATTTTAATTCAACCAAAAGATCTACTTAAATCTCTTTTAACATTGTTTTCTTGTAGGTTTGGAGCTACCCTTTTAAAACTGGACAAGTTATTTTCTTTTCAGGCAAGTAGGGGAGTGGAAAAGATAGGGATTCCAACCCACTATAGAGAAAAGGTTCAAACATAACGAAATATATATTTAAAAAGACTCTGGAAAAGAGCTTCTTTTCCAGAGTCTTTTTAAATATATATTTCGTTACCCATTGAACCCTGAGATGAAAAATTCTGAAATCCAACGTGAAACAAATTTGATAGGAAAAGTCCAGCAGGCTAAACCAGCTTCTGGTTTCTATTAACCATCCTATGGGCAAAACTCATTAATACATGTCAGGTTTCCTCATATCTAACCAGCTCACCACACATCTTACCTTTTCAATGAGAAAATCTAACTATGTAACTGAGCACTCAAGGATTCCTGGTGGGTATCTGTATACCAAGTGCCAGTCCAAAGCCAAAATTTTACTCTGCTTTATCAAACTTCTTCAGAACTGTCCTTACAAATCCAAATTGATTATTCCAAGATTATGTGAACCAAGAAGGATATTAACAAGGCAGTGTCTTCGATGGTGACTAGACCATTGCTTCAAGATAAGTTCCTACCAAGATCCACTCTGAAGGTAATTTGTATGTCCAACATAAAGCAAGTTCCTTGATTCCCATCTCTCATAAATTCAAGTAAGAAATATACTATCGCCTAATCATTGGTCACTGCATTTCCATCTAATGATACATGTTCATGCCTAATTATATGATGTATGAAATTATGGGCTTATGTAACTCACGGCAATTGCCAAACTAGAACACAACATTCCAAATAATTCAGAAATAAAAGCAGTCCAAACTTTCATAATTTTAGGAGAAGATGGAAACTCTCTAAAGAGATGACCTTATCAACATGTGTAAAAATGAGAGAGAGATTCTTTCTTGCAACAAAAAAGCACATGCAGCGATGGAGATGCTAAAAGAGAAAGCCATACCGCACTTTGGACAATGGAAGAAATTTTCACGACCTCCAACTCTGGAAGACAGGCAAAATTCAATTTACAATTCATATGGCAGATACAGTTAACTTCCAAAAGACAGGAAGAACATTCCGAACATCAATTAGCTCACCTACAAATTCCACATTCCTCACAATGAAATTGCTCCTTTTCGGTCTGCAAAAATTGAACATAAAATACACTGTCATATCACCTATGCTTTCAATTCATGTAGAATCAAAATGGAAAGGCTACACCTTTAATTAGTATAAATAGAACATACCAAATCCGTCTTACCTGATCATCATAAAACTTGCAAGTTCCACAGAAATATTCTCCCATGTTCACACCGCATTTCGAACAAACTTGAGCAGCCTAAACGAAGGACACATAAATTCCCCAAGACAGCTGAAAAAACTGACAAGAGACTATGTAAAATCCACAAGCGATCCACCATGACATACCTCTTGCTCCGTGTCGCAAACAGAACAGACGACCTGAAACGCGAAAAGACCTTCAGCACCGCACCACGCCACAAAATCTGGCGCAAGCAGAGCTCACATCAACAAAACGAATGGCACCTACCCTCTTCACGTCGTGCCGCACCAGCTCATGATGATCTTTCAGGTTGCTCAGCGAGCTCTAGTCGAGACGAAAAACCGGAGAAAAGATCAACGAAACCACATCCAAACACGACGACAGTAGCAACACACTGTTTCCCACGCAAATTACACACAAAATGAAGAACGAACGCAATGGGGGCGCGACGAGGGAGGCGGAGGAAGAGCCGTACCGTGAACTCGTTGTGGCAGTGGCGGCACGGGAAGACCTGATCGCAGCACGGGGCTCGAATCTTGCAGCGTCTCCGGTAGTGCTCGCAGCTGAAAGGATACGGGCACACGGAAAAATGAAAAACCCAGAAAGAGAAAACCAGAAGGAAGCGTCGGCAGAGGAAATCCGGGCGCGTAAATGGCGGCGGCGGCGGCGTACCCGTGCTCCAATTTGGCAAAGTCTCGATCTTTCGTCTGTATCGCGTGCTCTGCTCTTCTGCCATGGATGACTCCGTGCGAGCTGCTGTTTCCTTTCGAGGGCAGAAGTAAGCTTCTGATAATCGGCGGAGGTCAGAGGAGAGGGATTACCGTTTGCGGTCCAATCGCGAAAAATTAGGGCCTGTTTATTTATCTCTCTCCCTCGGAACAAAAATTTATGTTATTTTGTTTCGAAAAAGAAAAGAATAGACTTTTGTTCTCAGAAAAAAATTAAAAGCCTTATTGTTTCCCGGAACAATTCCGATAAACACTTCTTCTTTTTTCTCCTTTTTTCTTTCATTCTTCTTCATTTTGGCT
Source organism: Eucalyptus cladocalyx (assembly GCA_017140615.1). Classification (NCBI taxonomy): domain Eukaryota; kingdom Viridiplantae; phylum Streptophyta; class Magnoliopsida; order Myrtales; family Myrtaceae; genus Eucalyptus; species Eucalyptus cladocalyx. The sequence continues at coordinate 22,636,903 of CM029523.1, read as the reverse complement.
TATCGCCTAGCCAAGGAGAAAATATTCAGTGGTTGCTAACCACCAGGTCACCATCCTATGTGGCGCGCGTGAGCTGAAGTGGCTCCATTGAAAGATCGACACGTGACCTCTGATCTGGACCGGCCACGAAATGGAAAAGTCTAAAAGTTGAGTTTTCTTTTTCTCGTTCCGCAGGCTGGCTGTCAGAAAAGGACGAGACATTAAATGCTCGGACTCCCGCTTAAAAAATTCTCTCTTAATTTCAATTTTCAGAGCTCTTTACGTTCTTTCTTGAAGAACAGCCCAGACACTTCTCTTTCTTTCTCCAGCGAGTCCACTGCCTCCGCCTCTCCAGAAAGCCTCGCCGGTCGTCGCTTCCCCCAAGAGCTCCGTCGGTCGCTACTGGTTCCCGCCTTCGCCTCCGCCGTTGCCTCTCGGAGCGCCATCGGTGGCTCCAACGAGCTCGAGTGAACCTTGCACGCGCTTCGCTCCTCTCTCTCTGCTGGGTTTTGGGAAATCAAGCGACGAAGAAGAAGCTTCTCCATTTTTTTCTGCTTTTTCTTGGAGACATTTCTTGTTTTCGCCCAACCTGTATCCTTGTTTCGACACCGCCATTTGAAAAGCTCCTTTGTCGTTGTTAAGCTCAAAATCCTCTTGGTGTTTTATTCTCTATTGAAGTTCATTTCTCTTGACACTGTACAAATACTCTGTTTTCTTTCCCCTTTTCTTCGCCCAGTTTTGATTTCGAGCTCAAAAACACCTTATTTGCAAACATTTTTTCCCTTCATTCAAACACCCACAATGTGCACGCATTTTTTTTAATGGGTGTGTTTTACTTGTGCAGGATCCTAACACGTATGGGAAGATGCGAGTGTGCATGACGGTGTTGACATTGATCAAGGCTTTGGAGGGTGAAGCTTGCATCTTCATCATGACGTTCAGATAAACCCCTTTCCTTAGAAATATCTAAAGAAGCGAGGACTTCGAGATGGCAAGCCAGGAGAGGTCACGGAGGAAAGTGTGGAGGAGGGTTTTCATCTTCATGGAGCTGGAAACTGGAAAGAGAAGGTGGAAGCTTCATGAAGAAACTACGAAGACGATGATTTTTTGCCTAAAATGTTGAACCTGCATTTTGATTTTCATTTTCTGACCTTATGCAACATTAGCTTACCACCGGGGAGATGGACGTAGATGGCATACTGAATGGTTTTAATTCTTCATGAATGGTTGCAATTGTGGGATGGAAGGCATCAAATAAGGAGCTGATGATTTTTTGCCTAAAATGTTGAACGCCAGATTTTGACCTACTCAGGGCTTTTCCAGTAAAGGATTGAGGATTAAGGATGAAAGATAGGTGAGGAAATGAGCAACGCTTGAATGGAGTAGATATTAGTAGAAGCATGAGTATAAGTAGAAGGGAACTTGAGGAAAACTGAAGGAAAAAATTGAAGCATGTAAAAAGATCTCTTGTTATTAATGTAAAAAGATCTCTTGTTATTAACTAACTTTACATGAAAGAAAACGGCTTGTTTCTTTAAGCCTGCCATTCCCACTCTTGTCATTTAATTTGTACATTCTAACCTTCACCTGAAAGGTACGTTCAACCTGCTCAAAAATTTGAAGCCAAAAACACCCATAAAATAGAAACATGAGACACAAACTACATTTTCGCAGCCAAAGTTGGAGATTGATTATCTAATGATGCATCATTGGCTTCCAATAATCAATCGTCAATAGTCAAGAAGGTGAGACGTTTCTTTGCCTCCGCAACTCCAGAGAAAGCTTGGGTACTTGCGAGCATGAGATACAGATTCTCCAGTTTGGCCACAATTGCTTGCTAATCTCTTCTCCGCTTCCCGTGTCTTTCTTCTCCATTTACAAAAAAGACCACGTATCAACTCAACGATTCAGCGTTTAGGGGCTCAACATGACGCTACGGTATTAAATAATTGAATCAATATATTCACCAATATAAACAAGCAGAATTCTCTCTCTATATATCTATCGCTCTACAGGATCAAAAAGACACCAGCTTTTGCCTCACAAATGCACATCAAGAACCTAAAGAAGCCCATGATTACTAGGCTAAAGATATCTGCTTCGAGATGCAAAACTTTCCATCCTCTTCGTCTTCGTAGTTTCTCCATAAAGCTTCCACCTTCTCTTCCCAGCTCCATGAAGATGAAAACCCTCTTCCACACTTTCCTCCGTGACCTCTTGCCATCTCGAAGCCCTCGCTTCTTTAGATATTTCCAAGGAAAGAGCTTTATCTAAATGTCATGATGAAGATGCAAGCTTCACTCTCCAAAGCCTTGATCAGTATCAACACTGTCATGCACACTCGCATCTTCCCATACGTGTTAGGATCCTGCACAAGTAAAACACACCCATTAAAAAAAAATGCATGCACATTGTGGGTGTTTGAATGAAGGGAAAAAATGTTTGCATATAAGGTGTTTTTGAGCTCGAAATCAAAACTGGGCGAAGAAAAGGGGAAAGAAAACAGAGTATTTGTACAGTGTCAAGAGAAATGAACTTCAACAGAGAATAAAACACCAAGAGGATTTTGAGCTTAACAATGACAAAGGAGCTTTTCAAATGGTGGTGTCGAAACAAGGATACAAGTTGGGCGAAAACAAGAAATGTCTCCAAGAAAAGGCAGAAAAAAATGGAGCAGCTTCTTCTTCGTCGCTTGATTTCCCAAAACCCAGGCTAGAGAGAGGAGCAAAGCGCGTGCAAGGTTCACTCGAGCTCGTTGGAACCACCGATGGCGCTCTGAGAGGCAACGGCGGAGGCGAAGGCGGAAACCAGTTGCGACCGACGGAGCTCTTGGGGGAAGCGACGACCGGTGAAGCTTTCTGGGGAGGTGGAGGCAGTGGACTCGCTGGAGAAAGAAAGAGGAGAAGCGTCTGGGCTGTTCTCCAAGAAAGAACGTAAAGAGCTCTGAAAATTGAAATTAAGAGAGAGAATTTTTTAAGCGGGAGTCCGAGCATTCATTGTCCCGTCCTTTTCTGACAGCCAGCAGTCTGAGGAACGAGAAAAAGAAAACTCAATTTTTAGACTTTTCCATTTTGTAGCCGGTCTAGATCAGAGGCCACGTGTCGATCTTTCAATGGAGCCACTTCGGCTTACGCACGCCACGTAGGACGGTGACCTGGTGGTTAGCAACCACTTAATATTTTCTCCTAGCCAAGGCAAGGCCAAGCCTAGCGGGTGGCCTAGGTGGCTAGGCGAGGTCACCGGTGAGGCTCGACCTCGCTTAGGCTGTGTGAGGTCGGCCTCGCCCTGGCCTGGTGAGGCCAAGCCTCGCGCAACCAGCTTTTGGCCTCGCCTTGGCTGGGCGAGCTCGAGCTCGCCTAGATCTGGGCGAGGCCGAGCTCGTCTAGCCACCGACAAGGCTTGGTCTCACCGGCCACCGTTAGGCGCGACACTGACTTGGCAATGGCCTAGTGAGGTCACTGGCCAAAATGAAGAAAGAAGAAAGAAACAAAAAGATAATAAAAATATTGAAAAATTAAAAAAAACGAAAAAATTATACAAGTTTTACCAAATGCATTTTTATTCTCGAATATAAATTTTTTGTAGTTATCAAGCGCGTTCTTATACTTTCGAGAAATTGTTTCCCAGAATAGAAACAAAAAAAAGAAGAAGCTATTTTTGTTTAAAAATTGTTTCCCGGATCATAAACATTATACCGAACACGCCCAATTAATTTGAAAAATATATTTTAAAAAATTAATTATTTATATAAATTAAAATAATTAATTTTTAAAATATATTTTTATTATCAATAATAATTTGTCTTTGAATATTTTTGCAAATAATAAAAATATTATAAGTGATTGTTTTTAGGAATATATTTTAAAAATCATTTATTCTTTGTGAAATAAATGTATTTTTAACGTGCTAAATTTCAAAATCTAATGTGGCTACTCCATTGAAGCTCCGTGGACTTTCATGTGCTTGATTTAATTTCGCCATGCATTGTAATTTCAAAAGCTTAGTCAATTGATCGCCCTTCTTTTGTAGTCTTAATAAAATTTAAAGAAAATTTCCAAAAAAGGGTCTAAAGTGACCGTGATAGTTTGAATAAGGGCTTGACCTCGCCAATTGACTAAATATTTCGATCGGTTAAGGGTATTTTTGTCCTAAGACAATTTTATCCTAAATTTTATTTAAATTACATTGAAAATTAAAAATGAGATTAAGGTTTGCAAAAGAACTGGAAATTGCTTGGAATTGGATTGAAGCATATCGGAATCAATGGTTCCCATGGAGGTCGGTTCAATTGCCGATTTCAATTTATTAGAACCAGTGAGTACTGATCTGGTTCCTGATTTTAGAGGTGGAACCGCTCGTCCACCCACTCGGACTAGACCTATATATATAAAGAAATTACATCTTAATTACTTAATTATTTTATTATTTTTCGACTAAATATGTATGTACATACATGTATATTTGTAGTTATTGAATATTATTGACTAATTTTGTCTCTTAGATATGTAATAGGGTTAACCCCCTATCTTTTAAATTTATTTATCATTCTAATAATCCATTTACTTACCTTTTCAACTAAAACGAGATAAACAACCATTGAGGAAGGAGAGAACCAATTGAAGATGTCCATAAGAGCCAACGGGTCATTTTAAAAGTATAATTAGGTCTCCTTAGCTATTCCCATGATTAAATTAGGTTGATATTGAAAAAAGATGAATCGAGCGATCTATGCTCTACTGTCTATGGAAGTTAGGACTTTTAATGTGGAGTCTAATTCTCCATAAATTTGCGGTGCTTGAGAAATCTTAAGAGGACTCATGACGTTCGAAGAAATTAAGTTTTTAGCTAACGATTATTGTCTATATATTTTATCTTATAGTTTTCAATCCTTAATCAAATTCAATGGCTCACAATTTAATTCGAATAAACCATGTTGACACATAAATTTTACAATTTTATTTAGGACTTAATCGTGTACAAAATTAGGAATTAGTCATTAAAAAAAAAAACAAAAACAAAAACAACAAAAAAAGAGAAAAAAGAAAACATGGAAGGGGCCAAATCGGATCTCCCTTTGGCTCGGCCCGCGTCGAGTCTTCTTCCTCCTTTGCCCATCTTCGCAAAAAACCCCAGGGAGGGAAGCTCGAGAGAGAGGGAGCAGTGAAAAAGAGAGCCTGAGCGGCTTCGCCTTGCGTCCGCTCGAAGCCTTTGCTGCGTCGGCCGCCGGGCGGTGGAGCTGCTCGTTCGCGAGCATTGTGCCACCACCGCCGCACCTTGACCCGCTTGCAGCTCGTACGTCCGCGATCCCCGCTGCAGTTGTGACGACTCGACACTCGCGCCACCTCCACCAGTGTGCCCAACGCCCTCTCCACTCGAGCGCCCCTCGTCGACCTTGTGCTACCTCCATCCGGTGCTCGCCGCTTCGCTACCCGCTCGCTGCGGACCTCGAGTGACTCCTACGGTAGCTCACCTCTAGCGTCCTTGCCTCGCCCACTTGATCTTTGCGCTACCGCCCCCGACACTAGCAGATTTGAACCAATCGTCGTGCCGCTGCCTCCTTGCAACCGTTTGAAGCTCCGCCCGCCGTCATCCTTTGTTTCCGCACCCTTCGGCGGCTAGCACCCGGTTGCCCTATCGTGGGGGTCCGCCAAAGGCCCAGATCTGATCACGCTCGATCAGATTTGGGAGTCGTTCCCCTTCGCCGCATCATCTACCACTGCTGTCACTCGGCCATTGCCACCGATCCACCTCAACCCGACACCGTTCGAGTCGCCGTCACCCTCTTGCCCGACGCCAACCGTGCCGGCCTTTGACCTGCCTGCCGTTCACTCGACGTCGTCCGAGCCGCAACTCCGCCCGTCCCCACAAAGATGCCGCTGCCACCGCCACCGTCTCGCTCAACGCCGCAACCCGCGCCCCAGCCACCACGCCTCGCTTACCTTGCCATGCTGTCATGACCGACCTCCGACACAACGTCACCATGCCTTGTCGCGCCATTGTCGCCAACAAGCCTAGGAGAAGAAGGTGGGCATTCGAGTAAGGTTTGCCAGGAATGGAGTCATGGCCATCAACCCGGGCTAGACTCGAGTCATTGGTTGGGTAGGGTTCCATTCGGCCGGGCTGTGCGGATGGTTTGATTCATCCCCGGGCTAGCCCCTTTTTTTTTTTAGAAAATAAGGCTAATTCGTTTTGGGCCAGGTTTGTTTTTTAAAAAAGAAGGGAAATAGGAAAAGAGGGGCCTGGGCCGGACTTAGGGGTGAGCGGTTCCAGGTTCCGGTTCGTTCCGTCTGGAATCTGGAACCTACCCTCGGGTACATGTTCTTCATTTTTTGGAACCTGAAACCTACCCGTCAGAACCAAGAACCTGGAACCTACCCTGTTATAGGTTCCAGGGTCGGTTCCAGGTTCCAACAGGTTCTTTTTTTCTTTTCTTTTTTCATTTTCAGATTTGAAAAGCTCTTTTCAAACAATTGACAGTTAAGCTCACGGGATTAGAACAGTGCGACAACATGCATCATCAAGCAGTGTTCAGAAAACTCTTGGTTGATACCCACAAGGTTATGAATTAATTGAAGCTTCATTCATGAAGCAGCACATAAAACAGGGAATAACATGCACAAAATCTTGGCATATTTGTACATGAATATCTCCATATCATAACCAGAACTTTAGATCGATGCATAAAATCCCAGAAACATCAGTTCAAGCACCAGTCCAAGAAGGAGGTTGTCTAGATGTCATTGATAAACCTTGAACAGATGGATCACCCCAAGATGCAGCAGAGTTTCTACCTGAGAAGCATTTTTAGTGGATACGAATACCATTGGAAGTCACAAAGTAGTAATAATCTGAGCCTCCTCATTAAATATATGGAGCTAAAGAGTATAAGCGAAAGAAAAAGGAAATCAATATAATATTCCCTAGTATTACCCTCAAACTACTTCCGTGACGCATGTCGCCTGAGGGCTCTAAGGTTTCCACCATTCCCCTGGAAGAAGCTGAAATCCCGAGATTGGGATCAAGACCATGGTCACCATCTGCATCAATTGCATCAGAATATTTCATCAACCTTTTGTACTCGACCAGAAACCAATCAATCTTTAGCCGTGAGGGAAATAAACAGGGCTGCAGGCCAAAAGACTCCGAGAAAAGAACCCAAGGTCTAAAATGGATATACTTAAATCTTCTAAAACCATGACAACACTTCAAAAAGAGACAATCCGAGGTTTACTTTCACTGGCAACATCAAACCACAGTATGAAAACAAATAACATGAACATAAAAGATAAGTGCAACTCTCAGACGATGGTGTTGGCTGCACTGGCAATTCTCGGCCACAGGTCTGCACACTCTTTCCCGATCGGACCAGTAATGGTAGAACCTGAAAATTATTAGAAGACGATGAGATAGAAGGATCATGGAGAAACACCGTCCACAATTGCAACTCTAATTTAAATGTCAGGCCAAAAGCTTTCATCAATCAAATTCGTCTTGCCTCTAAAACCACACTATTTGTATCGGGAAGCCTAGTCCTGTGAAAGTATCACTGCTTTCCTTTCTATGGATATGTCAATACCGCTCAATAACTCTCCACTTCAGTTCATTGAATCAAAGCATGTAAATTCATGAAAACCTTTGCACGTTGTGAAGAGAACTATACCTTTCATTTCTCCTTTTGGATTCACAATGACCCCAACATTATCTCGCAAATGTAATTACTTACGTAGTCGAAAAACAAAATATCTTGCCACACACAAGAAATCTATAAATAGGGTACACCTGATGCAACATAACAAATGCATCTAATGTGCAATCACTTAATAGAGTGGTCCAGAAAACGAAAATAAAAACAAGTGAAAAGATGTCGTCGGTAGAGTTTGTCGAGCCCAACTATGTGCACCAAAATCTAAGAGGTAAGAGCCAAATTAAGGATTAAATACTACACAACCACAATTGTCTCGTTTGTTTTTTGTCCGGCCAAAAGATGGTTCATTGAAGTCAGAAATTAGGACTCGTATATGACCAGGCACTCTACCGGAACAGTGCTCGTCTAGGGTTTCGAAGAAGCAAAAGAGAGGCTCAAAATCGTCGAAAGACTAGACTATCGAAACAAGACAAGCTGAAATTACCGGTGAGGTCGGCGAGCGAGAGCTCGCAAGGACCCCGAGTCATGTTGTTCGCGACGTCGAGGATCCAAAACCCGAAGACGAAGGTACCCACCGCCCGCGGCTTGGTGGCGCCCTCCCTGTCCCCGAGCAACCACCCGATGTCGGCGGAGTGGCCGATGATCAGCACGGCGAAGGTGATCGACAAGGCCTCGGCGACGATGAACTGTGACACCCGAACCCTTCGCAGGTCGTCACCAGCGCCGGTGTTACACTTTATTCTCCTCTTTGCCTATCTTGTACTTAATACAAGCGTCACGGGCATATATATATATATATATATATTTAAAGCGGTCCCATGCGCGACTCATAGCGGAAGCAAAATTCACATCGTCATCTATCTCCCTTCTAACCCATGATACAAATACACACCAACTAACAAAGCATGATTTTATAAATAACGTTGACGCTTTGCTTACATACATACATATAGCGAGATGGGGTTTCCTTCGGTCGGTACAAAAACCAAAGGTTAAGACTACGCCATGTCCCACCTAAAATCTCAAAAAGGAACTCCGACCCCTAACATCACATGAACACAAAACCCTCCCATCACCGGCATCAACTATCTACATCAAAAAGTGATCTAGCTCCTACTCCTCGCGCGGTCTCACACCCAACCGGTCGTCGAGGTGGTGGCGGCGGCGGCATCCCTCGCATTGCTCCATCCCGTCGAACGTGCACGACAGGAACTCTTGTATGACAGGGCCCCCCAGGCCGATATCATACATAACTAAGCATCGCACTCGGATAACCGTCAATCCAGGCATAGAGGGACAATCTATCTTCGTACACTCCACCTCAACATCAGACGGTAGACCGTAAAATACCCCACGCAAAACAGCAGGTAGCGGCATAGTGCTAATCTGAAATGTTATCCCCAAAAGGGGTGAGTACAACCACTCAGCCAGATAGGAAATCCAATAACAACTCAGTGCACCATGCATACCATCATACAATGCGGCATTGCTTACCTTTTTGATGTCAAGCGTATTCATGCATCATCATAGCATATATATCATCATCATGGCATCTCATATATCATTATCATCACATCATCATTAACCATGCATCGCCATGCATATCACATCATCATTAGCCATGCATCACCGTGCATATCATATCGTATCATCAGCCATGCATCACCATGCATACCACATCATCATTAGTCATGCATCACAATGCATATCACATCATCATTAACCATGCATCACCATGCATATCACATCATCATATCATCATCATTAGCCATGCATCACCGTGCATATCACATCATATCATCATTAACCATGCATCACCATGCATATCACATCATATCATCATTAGCCATGCATCACCATGCATATCACATCATAGGTCAATTTCCACTTTTACTTATCAATTGATCCTCACATTATCTTTTCTCAAGTCATCAAATTCACCATCATCATCATCCATTCAGGCGAAACCTCCGGGATCCCAAGATTCCGACCATCTCATGGCCACCGGGCTTCCGGCCCCCACATTCCGGGCATCTCGCATCTCAACTAGCATCACGAGGCATTCCCTTCGGGCGAAACCTCCGAAGGGCTTCCGGCCTTTCCCCTTCTAGCCGGGATCTCGCACCCCAATCCCGGCATCGCGAGTCACTCCCTTCGGGCGAGAAACCTCCGACGGGGCTTTCGCCCCCACATTCCGGGCATCCCGAAACTCCCCGGGGAATCTCTGGAATTACGCCACCAGGCCACCAGACAACATCCTCCACCACAACCTCATTCTCATCCACATTTATCTTTTATCTCAATTTAACATGGAAATTTGGCATGGCATCAAACATATCACACTTGCATTTCAATTCACATGTCATGCACATGTCATAGCTTAATCACATAAGTATTTCAACTTAATGCATGTACAAAGACCTCATCACACAAGTGCCACACAAATGGAATTGAATCCATGGCCAAATAAAAATCTATTTTATTTTATTATTATTTTATTATTTTATTATATTTATTTATTTTCATAAATAAATATTTAATATTTATGATTTTCCCAAAATCATAATATTCAATAATCATTTATAGGATCACAATTTTATATAAAATTCGTGGCCAAATCGAATTTCTTATAATTTCACAATTTCCTCCAAATACATCCTAAAATTCTCGGATTTAAACCCACCGCACAGTTTCCGAATAAATTCAATTAAAATATCCATTCGGTCTCCAAAAATTACGAAAATTTACAGGGTGATAGCCAACACATTTTAGTACCTTTTTCATTAAGGACTTTAAGCCAAATTATTTTTATATTAATTTCCATATCCCTACGAAGCTTCTGGAACCACTACCGTTTCGTCCAGAACACACTTCTCCGTATTTCTTAGATTTCACCCATCAAATATCTTTCGTTCCTTCTGAAATTTAAGTATGTTATGTAAAAATGTGTCCTTTACAAGTTTCATAAAGGGATCTAGGTCAAATACCCAGATTATGGTCACCATTTTAACCCATGAAGTCTCGGGTGTCTCGGTACACCTCACCAGAATCAACCATCTCCAAGATCTAACAGATTCACCAAGTTATACTTGTTATTTTTTGCTTCAAATTTGAGTATGTTGTAGCTTAAGGTGTTTCCTACAACTTTCAAGAAGACAACAAAGTGAGATCTCCAACAGAAATCAACATGCAACCAAGAAATCAACAAAAGGTCAGTGAAGATTTCACAGATCTGAGGTCTCCGTATAACAGAGCTTTTGACCCCACATATCACCATCGTTTTCCATGAAATTCGAGTATGTCATACTACAAGATATTAGCTTCAACTTTCATGAAGACACCGAAGCCAAAATCGCACTCCAAATACACATGCAAGCTCGACTAAGATACTGACTACCACAAACCGAACGAAAACAGTCACATAGCTTGAACACATCCAACCCTTACCTCGGTTTTTCGCCCAAATCACACCTAAAACCGAACATGCAACCAACAAAACAGACATGCAAGAGAAGTTAAGGACCCCACTTGCCTCCAAGATGAACAAACAGCGATGAACGGCGGCGTACGGCGGTCGGACTAGGCGGACGTACGGCGGACGGGCGGCGGCAACTCTCGGCTCCACCTCCTCTCTCTCGGTCCCTCCTCTCCCTTTCTCTCGAAATCTCTCTCTCCCTCTCACTTCTCTCGACCGAATGGAGCTAGAGGAACCGGCCACTCCTCTTCTCTCTCTCTTTTTATATCCCTTAATCCCATCATTTGCAATGATTGATCCACCTAATGACCAACCAATGCATGCTCTTCCTTTGGCCACTTGTAATTTTTGTTTTTGAATTAATTGGGCTTGGGCTTAGGCCCATCTGGCCATTCCCCCTTGGGCTGGTCGAAATCCTTCTTGGCTTCCATTTGGGCCGGCCATTCGGCCCACTAGACTTAGGCTAATGGGTCCAAGGCCCATTTCGAAAATAACCCTCTTTTCTCCTTTTTTTTTTTTTTTTGAAATTTCTTCTATAATATTTTTGAATTCCAATTTCCATCTTGGCCAAAGTCTTGGAATATTTTTAATTATTGAAATTTAAATCATATGGCTAAGCATTTAAATTTAAATTTCCACAACACAAGCAAAATTCATCAAATTAAAAGACAAATTGGCTAAAGCATAAGCCATAAAATTCTATCACCTAATTAAAGACATTTAACACACCTTAAGGCTTGGCTTTGAATTTCCGGGATGCCACATGAACGGCCGCCGGTGGCCGAAGCGGTTGGTGCAGCGGTCGCTCATGTGGCCCAACCACGGCCAAGGGGGGAGAGCTCGGTTACGCGAGGCGGTGGCGATTCGGAGCAACGACGGCTCGGACGGCCGAGCGAGCGACGGCAAGAGATGGTGACGATGGCGGTGGCTCACGGCAGTGAGGGGCGGTGCGTACGGCGTGATAGCTCGTCGGGCTCAACGGCGAGATGGCTCGTCTGACGAGCGGTGGGTGGTGGGTGGTGGTGGTTCGGTGGCAAGACGTGGTGGTGAGTAGGGCATGGGGCGGCGATGTGGTGGTGGGTGAAGCAGCAGCCAGCAAGAGGAAGGAAGTAAGAAGAAGAAGAGAAGAGGAGGGAGTTTCGGCCAGGCCGAGAGAGGGGGAAAGAGAAGAGAAAGAGAGAGAGAGAAGAAAAAAAAAAAAAAAGTTGGGGGCAGGGAAGTGACGTGAGGAGGAAAAAGCGGAGAAAAGAGAGAGAGAGAGAGAAAAGAAAGGGGAAAGAGGGAAGAATCGGCGGAAGGGGGGGAAATCACGCGAGTAGGGTTTTTTTTTTTTTTTTTTTTTTTTTTAAAACTCTGACCGGTTCCCAAAAAAAGGGAATCGGGAACCGGAACTGGTCTCTTTGGAACCGGAACCGAACCGGACCCTCCGGTCGGTTCTCCGGTTCTGGTTCTACCCGGAACCGTGCTCACCCCTACCGGGATCGTGTGTTGCGGGCACACCGCAAGCCTGGTCGGGTTGGACCCGGTCCGGTCTGATCGTATCCGACCCGGTCCGGCTCAAAAAAATAATTAAAATATTATTATTTTTTATTATTAAAAAAAATTGAAACTCCAAAAATGATGAGGTTTGGTTAAGAATTGTTATATCTTGCATTCTTAGTATAATTAAGCTTTTATTTGTTCATGTGTTGATTATATCGTATGTTTAATTTACATATTTAATTACGTTTGTGGATGTTTAATTGTACGTGTTTAATTTTACTGCAATTAGGATATTGGTAGCTATGATTGTTACTTTAATGATTACGCACCCGCATGATCACCTCATATGTTAGTGGATAGGTATAAAATCAATCCAAACTGCTTGCCAAAAATCATTTTGCTAAAATGAACTAGATTAGATACCGAAAGGGTACTAATTGGTCAATTAGTGTAATCATGTCCTCGACCCTAGATTTTTTGGTTTCGTAGGAAGTGAGGCACACTCGCATGCCTCACTTGATTTCTAGCCGATCCCAGTAGGCTAGTGGCGACTCCTTTTGTGCAAAATTCCTAAAAAATATCCAAATGTCACACAGGGTATGGGTTTGGGAGAGTTCGCGCTTAATCATGGGCCTTAGGCCCATCTTTTAGGCAATACCCTTAAACCTCTTCCCTCCCCCCGAGGGTAGGTCGTAATAGCTTGGTGACTCCACTGGGGACTTGGTTTTAAACCCTAGAGAATTTAGGCCAAAATTAATCTTGTTCAAAAATATTTTTGTTTGGCAGCGAGGATTCCAAGTACACCCCTAACATTAAAGGTGATAAATGTTTTTGCAGAATGGGAGGTATAAGGGGAAGTGTTTGCTTACCTTTATCTTGCAGGGAGCTATAGGAATGTATGGTTTATTTCTTATGTACAGAGTGTTATTTGCTTATAAATTGTTGTGCATGTATTCTTTACATTGTACTACACCCTAGCACACACTACCTGCTGCCGGACCTGGGTCGCATAGGATTACTTAGGATGGTGTTGAGTTGGATACCACTCCAACTACAAGCATGTAGTACGAGTTACCCATCTCAACCCCGAAATTTCTTTCCTGATGTCAGAGGTCCCCACCCTAGTCTGGGAGCATGCGACACGGGTCGGTTCTTTGACGAAATCGGAGTCATGGGTAACGCGACCTAACCGCAAGCATGTTGGTTCAGTCTTGTGATCCCATGGCTCCATTTTGAGTCGGATAGAGTAGAAATCGAACCACATCCTATTCGCTTGTCTTGTAAATAAAAAAACAAAAAACAAAAAAAACAGAGACAAAGGTCAACACCCATTGTAAGTATCATTTTCCTTGTTATTTGCTCATTTTGTATCGAACTTTCATCTTGAAATTCGCAGAAATCAATCGAATGCCCTCGGTGGTGTAGGCTTATGATTGAAAAATTGGCAATCACTTTTGATAAGTGAGCATTTGAATGCAAGTTCTAAACATTTTGATTTGGCCTTGTTGAACACTTGATTTTATTTAAATTCCTAGTTATGGGCTCAAAATCACATTTAAAAAAAAAAAACAAAACAAGCCAAAAAGGGCTCGCAAGTTGCGATTATATATGGGGGCACAAAAATTGATATTGCATTTTAGATCAAACTCTTTCTTTTTCACGTTTTGGGACTGAAATGCAAATCACATTTTGCATAGATTTTTCAAAATAGAAGCCACTTCATTTTTTTGCAAAAGTAAAATCATAAAATCAATCTCTTCAAAAAAAAAAAAAAAATCAATGTCACTTTTGCATATGAAACTTTTGGAATAAAAGTGGACATTCGATTGATGGTTGTGGATTGATCATTTTAATGATGCCTTCTCTTATGATAAAATCTTGGCGAAATACTAAAACCCCGTAATAAGGACTATGGGGGCATGTACCGTTGCCTTGATTTTATTGTAAGAAGCGACCTCATTGAGATATCATTTTTTTCTCGTTCACGTACTAACATTGTCATCTTTTTGCAAGTTATACGTGGTGCTCCTTGACATTAGGACAAGAGTTGATTTTTATTTTTCTCTATACAAGAGTTTATTGTATTTTATCAATGTTCTTATTCATGTTAAGAATCATGTTTTCCATTTTGAGTTTTGATTGCGAATCCAATTGTTGTTTTTGTAAATCGTGCGACTCACATTTTTAATGATGGAATTTAGTTTCATGAAAATCATCTTTTTTTTAATTAAAAAAAAACAAAACAAAGTAGAAAAAATTCAAAAGTGTTTTAGGCAAACCTTTATGTCTACATGCCAAAATGAATTTCAAGAAAACTCAGCTTAAGGCCCTCTCTTCATGTAGTCATTTTCTCGAGCTCATCGAACTTGAGGAGCAAGCATACGTTGAGGTTTCATCGGCACTAATTTTCCATAGAGGCGGAACGAAGTTGAATTCCATTATAAGAAGTTTTGTTACTCGCAAATGCCTTAGGTGCCAAAACAATCCATCGATCTTGTTCACTTTGCTTGATGAGACAAACGAAAGGAGTTGCTAAATATCCAAAAGAGCGAATTCAAGGAAGAGTAAACTGTATCGATTCTAATTACCCATTTGTGATACCGTTTCTGACTTGATTTTCTTTTCATTGTGAAGGAGACATCAAGAGTACCAAGTTTTACAACATTCCAACAATTGCAATGGAGCATTATTGAGTCTTGTTCATCTTAAACAAAGAAAGATTCAAATGAAATAGAGGGGCAATATTATTCATTCCTCCATGAGAGATACCTTGGGATGTTGATTGCTTGACTTTGAAAAGGATGTATCTCGTTTCTAAACTTGATTCTCTTTAGCATAAAAAATGATATGTCCTTTTCTTTGATACAAGACAGACTCGAACGGAACAAAGGTTTGTCATATAAAGAGTGGGAGAACAACGTTTGATTTAGAGAAAAATCTCTCATTCACCCATCAATGAAGTGTGCTGGAACAACATTATCAAATTTATCAAGAAGAATGTATTGTTCCTCAGTTGAACCTAACTATGAATGGAGATAACTCGTTTCATCTCCCCTTCTTACAGGGTGATAAAAAAAAAAGAAAAAAGAAGTTGTACCTTGACCGTAGAAGTGGCACCTTTTACCAAGGAATCAAGAAAACATCAAACACTTAAAGGCGAAGGCAAGGGAATGGTAATGTCGAGTTACCAAATATCCACCAAGGTGAATCCAAGAGATGTTAGTGCACAAAGAATGAAAGCGAATGATGGGTAATAATGTATCGTTTTCAACATTTCAATCCCTATAGATTTTTGCACTAACATATTCGTTTTCATTCTTTACAGGGTTACTGGGTCGCCGTGCCGCAAGAATGTACCCTTATTCTCAATCTTTTTTTTTTCAAGTAAAAAAAAGAGGAGAATTTTCATTATAGAAAAGAACCTTTTGTGCTTTCCTAGAGACAAGCACAAAAATGAATAATTGAAAAAAAAGAGACTTTCTACAAGCTTTTTGAACATCATTTTTATCTCAAAATTGTTTTATCGTTTTGGGGATTATTCATTTTGAATCAAAATTCCCTATGCAGATTAATCTACTCAAACAATTTTAGCAGAGTGAAATAGAGATGTTAATCATGCCAAGTAGAGGATACTTAGGCTGCGTTTGGGAGTAGCTTCTCAAGGCTACTTTGAAGCCCCAAGGATCTTTGAGCCAAATATGGGGTGTTTGGCAAAGAATTTTCAAAGCCCCTTTGCAAAATATTAGACTTGTGAAGGCTGAAAGCCCAAGGCGGTGGGGCTACCTTGGGCTTTCAGATGCAAAATGCTTTGAGAGTGAGGGGTTAAAAACATTTTTTCTTCCTAAATTATCCTTGTCGATTATTCATTTTTCCGGTTTGCCCTCTCATCGTCTTCTTCTTAGGTACTTGTTCATCTTCTTCGGGAGACCTTGCTCGCGCCGGCCCTTTGTGTCGACGGCCCTCGATCGCGCCAGACCACCAAGACTGCACACTGAGCCGCCGACCACCACGACGCCAGCCCTCGACCGCACCCGCACCACCCGCGCCGGCGACCCACGAGCCCTCTCGCTCCACCGCCGGCGTGCCTCCACCAAATCTGAACCCGAGCGGACTCGCCGCCTTTCGAACCGCACTGCGATAGATCGCGAAGCTCGTCGTGCCAATCTTGCTCAACGACCGCGTCACCGTTGATCGCTGCTCGCCTCCGCCCGACGCGTCGTCACTCGGCGGCTCGCGACCCGGCACTGAGGCCCTCACCGCTCGGCTACTGCGCTGTCCCGATCTCGCGCTTTGAGTGCCCCGACACCCGGATCCGAGCTCGCCTCCGCCCGACGCCGTCGCCGCCCTAGCGACCCACGACCCGGTGCGACTCCACCGCGCGGCCGACGCTTCCACTCGTCGTTTGCGGGACCTCCGCCTCGGCGGCTCGCCTCGGTGTGCCTATGCCCACCGTCCTCCGCTCGGTCGCCGACCCCCGTGCCTCGCGTGACGCTGGTTTTCCCCACGCCGGAGCCCGACGCCACCGCACCTTGGCACCACCGCCCGCGAGCGATCGCCGCGAGGTCCTCCCACGACCCCGATGCCTTGGATCTACGTCACGGCGGGGTCGCCGGAGGTTGAGCGGTGTCGCACGACCTCGCCGCCCTAGATTCGAGGTGGCCGGAGGTCGTGGCGGCGTCGTGTGACCTCGGGCAGCCTTTGTCGGTGGTCTTTAGGGGTCGCTCGACCTCGGGTAGCCCTCCCCCGATCGTCTCGGGGCTGCCCGAGTCGGATGTTGGCTGCCGGCGACAAATTTCGATCACCGGTGTTCGCTTGCCCTTGCCGATCAATTTTTTATTTATTTTTCTTTTGATTATTTTTTTTATCACAAAAGCTCTTTGTAAATGTAATTCCCCCAAACTCCATTTTGCTCAAAAATACTTCACAAAGGGCTTTCAAATTATAATTTACCAAACACAATTTGCATTTTGAAAAACACCATTGGCTCAAAGGTCTTTGCATTTCCCTAAAGACTTTCCCCAAAAGCTTTCCCAAACGCACCCTTAGGATGATGAAAGGCAAGCCATTTCCAAACACATCATTCAAATACTTTTGAGAGTTGAGTGAAAGACAATATTATCTTAGGACGAATGATTCATTCGCATCGAGTGCAAAGATCGAAATGATAAATGTGTTTCATTCATCAATCCCAAGCATTGCACTAATCTCTTGCTATCCTTTTGGGCCGAAAAAAAAGATAATACTTCAAAGTACCATTGTCAAGAACAACCCTACATTGGGGCAGCATAGGGGGTTATAATCATGTTGTAGAGTGAAAAATTGAGAAAGATTATATTACTTTCACTTGCATCAATCTTCTGGTGATAGCTTTAGAGGAATTCTCATTAGAGCTTAACTCATCCCAAGGTAAAGAAGAGCATTTCCTTCTCTACCCAAATACCGATACTCATTGCTTTAGCCAATTTGGGCTTGATTATTCATTTCCAAACCTCGAGCGGTGATCATCTCCCTTCATTGGGGCAAGTCATAAGAATTGACCAAATACAATTGACAGTCACGAGAAAATGTGAAAAGCATCTCGAAAGTCATAAGATCTACAAAAGTTCAAAGAGCAAAAAGTTTGACAAACTAGGGGGCATGAAAAAGCAGTGTGCCTGGTAAAAGCAACGCCAATGGCCGTTTAAAAAAAAAAAAGCCAAAAAGCTGCATCTTATATGGAAGAAAAATTATCAAAGTCCAAGTGCCTACGCAAAAAAAAAAAAAAAAATTCATCGCAGGAGCAAAGGACATTAGAGAAAGGAGCAAAGCTCCCATGCATAAATGATTAGTCAATGGACTTTTGAGATGTGCTTGTTTCAAAAGCCAAATGCTTTTGAAAGGTCGAGTGACCTGGTCACGATGCCATGATGATCACCAACTCTTAAAATCCTCTTGAAAATTTTAAGCCTTTCAAGTTTCTCCCAAGCCAACATTACAACCCCCTTCCATAGTCTCTTATGATTGGGATGGTTTGAGTGAAAATGAGAATACCATAAAGAAAGCTATCACTTGAAGGAGTGGAGGCAATTCTATATTGTCTTATCTTCAAAGTTCTTGACTTGTAAACCCGATGAAGATAACGACAAATGTTTCTTTATTGGCGTCAAAGCAATAATCCCTTTGTGTAAGCCCATGACCAAACCCATATTGCGATCCTTTCAAAAGACCATTTTTGATTGATCAGACTGTGTTCATTGCGAATGTCTCTTAAAGCCTTTGACATGGGTTATGTGAGATATCCTTAGCAATCTATTACTTCTCACGCGAATGGATGAGATCAAGCAGTCATTTTATCGAGAGTGTGTGAGAAGTCATTTTTGACTAAGAAACTCTAGTTTGGCATGCTTAATGAGCTTTGTTCATGAGTCGTAGCCGTTCTGATAAGAACTCGACTCCTAGGGAATTTGATGATTAATGATATATCCTTGAGCAAGATGACAGTTTTGCACCACATGATGCTAATTGACATCGAATGTTTTTTTTTAAAAGCAGTTGAACTTAGCTTGATTTGCTTGTTCAATTAATACTGCAATAATGCCAATACGTCTATTGATGACGTCTCTAATGACATTTGCTCAAGTTGAGTTCGACAGGATTCCTTAGTAAAGCCATGTAGTTTTCAAGGGGTTAGCGGGTTCTTTCCTAAAAATCAAAGGTTCATGGTCAGCTTCAAACCATGTCATCTCCAAAGGTTCATGGTCAGCCTCAAACCATGTCATCTACAAGGTTCATGGTTAGCCTTAAATCATGCCGTTTCCAAAGGTTCATGGTCATCCTTAAATCATGCTTTTCCAAGGTTGGTGGGTTTATCCTTAAACCATGGGATTAATGGCTTTTCCTAAACCACACGGCTTGTGGTTTCATTCGAAAACCATGTTTGTCCGTTCCCAGTCGAAATCCGTTCGTATACAGTGAGACTATCACACTCGGTCGAAACCTGTTCGTACACAGTGAGACATTCTTTCCGATCGAAACCCATTCGTACACGGTGAGACTATTATACCCTGTCAAAACCCGTTGTTACATGGTAAGATCGCTTTCCTCTTTTCTTATGACCCGGAAAGTTTTGTATTTTGGAGTCTTCTCTCTTCTTATGACCTAGTGGGCTTCTGTAGCTCGGAGTCTTCTCTCTTCTTATGACTCGGAGAGCTTTGTAGCCCGGAGTCTTCTCTCTTCTTATGACCTGGAGAGTTTTGTATCTTGGAGTTTTCTATCTTCTTATGACCTGGAAAGCTTTGTATCCCGGAGTCTTTTCTCTTCTTATGACCCGGTAGGCTTCTGTAGCCCAAAGTTTTTTCTCTTCTTATGACCCGGAGAGCTTTGTATCCTGGAGTCTTCTCTCTTCTTATGACTCAGTGGGCTTCTATAGCCTGGAGTCTTTTCTCTCTTCTTATGACCCTGCGAGTTTTATATCTTGGAGTCTTTTCTCTTCTTATGACCCGGTGGGCTTCTGTAGCTCGAAGTCTTATCTCTTCTTATGACCCAGAGAGTTTTGTATCCTGGATAGTTTTTGTAGCCTGGAGTGCTTTGTAGCCCAGATTCTTTCTTCCTATGACACGGAGAGTTTTGTAGCCCGACGTGCTTTTGTAGCCAAGAGTGCTTTGTAACCCGGAGTCCTTCCTATGACACGGAGAGCTTTGTAGCCCGGAGTCTTTCTTCCTATGACACAGAAAGCTTTGTAGCCCGGCGTGCTTTTGTAGCCTGAAATACTTTGTAACCCGAAGTCCTTTTTCCTATGACACGAAGAGCTTTATAGCCCGACGAGCTTTTATAACCCAGAGTGCTTTGTAACCCGGAGTCCTCCTTCTATGACACGGAGAGCTTTGTAGCCCAGCGTGCTTTTGTAACCCGGAGTGCTTTGTAGCTTGGAGTCCTTCTTCCTATGACATGGAGAGCTTTGTAACCCGACGAGCTTTTGTAGCCCGGAGTGCTTTGTAGCCTGGAATCCTTTTTTCTTCTTATGACTCGGTGGGCTTTTGTAGCCCAGGATCCTTCTTTCTCTTATTGACAAGACGTGTTTCCATAGTTATGAGTTCTTTCCGTCGACCTGATACGTGCCTATGCACCTGGGGTCTCTTTATTCCCAAAATAATTTAGGTGTCTTCTGTTTTTGAATGGAACCTTTTCGAGCTCCCATTCAAAGAGGGGTAGCTGTTAACACCTAAATTTTACAATTTTATTTAGGACTTAATCGTGTACAAAATTAGGAATTAGTCATTTAAAAAAAAAACAAAAACAACAAAAAAAGAGAAAAAAGAAAACGTGGAAGGGGCCGGGCCGGATCTCCCCTTGTTTTGGCTCGCGCCAAGTCTTCTTCCTCCTCTGCCCATCTTCACAAAAAACCCCAGGGAGGGAAGCTCGAGAGAGAGGGAGCAGTGTAAAAGAGAGCCTGAGTGGCTCCGCCGTGCGGCCGCTCGAAGCCTTCACTTGCATTGGTCGCCTCACGGTGGAGCCGCTTGTTTGCGAGCACCGCGCCACCACCGCCACGCCTCAACCTGCCCGCTGCTTGTGCATCTGCGACCCCCTGCTGCAGCTGCGACGACTCGACGCTCGTGCCACCTCCACCAA
Source organism: Eucalyptus cladocalyx (assembly GCA_017140615.1). NCBI lineage: Eukaryota > Viridiplantae > Streptophyta > Magnoliopsida > Myrtales > Myrtaceae > Eucalyptus > Eucalyptus cladocalyx. The sequence goes on along the minus strand of CM029523.1, from coordinate 22,615,715 downwards.
GCGCCCGACGCCCTCTTCGCTCGAGCGTTGCCCGTCGACCTCACGCTACCTCCAATCCAGTGCTCGCCGCTCTTCTACTCGCTACTGCAGCACCTTTGAGCGACTCTTATAGTAGCTCACCTCCAACATCCCTGCCTCTGCCCACTTGATGACACGCTACTGCCCCCCCTCCCCACCGATGCTAGTAGTTTGAACCGGTCGCCGCGTTGCTACCGCCTTGCAACCGTCTGAAGCTATGCCCCGTTGTCGTTATTTCCGCACCCTCCATCGGTCTCGACCGCTCCTGCAGCTAGCACCATTCTGCCTCGTCGCGTTGGGGGTTCGCCAAAGGCTCATATTTGATCACGCTCGATCAGATCTGGGAGTCGTTCCCCTTTGTCGCACCATCTGCCGTTGTTGTCACCCGGCCATTGCCATTGATCCACCTCAACTCGATGCCGTCCGAGCCACCGCCGCCCTCTTGCCCAACGCCGACTATGCCAGCCTGTGACCTGCCTGCCGTTCACTCGACGTCGTCCGAGCCGCAACTCCGCTCGTCCCTGCAACGACGCCATTGACGTTGCCACCGTCTCTGCTTGATGCCAGCAACTCGCGTCGGCCACCGCGCTTCAGTCGCCTTGTCGTGCGCCATGACCGACCTCCAGCATAGCGTCGCCATGCCTCCCCACGCCACCGCCGCCAACAAGCTCGGGAGAAGAAGGTGGGCGTTTGGGTAGGGTTCGCTAGGAATCGGGTCGTGGCTACCGACTCGAGCCGGACTCGGGTGGGTTTCCGTTCGGCTGGGCCTGCGCGAATGGTTTGATTGATCCCTTGGCCGGCCCCTTTTTTTAGGAAATAAGACTAATTATTTTTGGGCCAAGTTTGTTTTTTAAAAAGAAGGGAAATAGGAAAAGAGTATTATGGGCCGAGCCTGTGTTGCGGGCCCACGCCGCAGGCCTGGCCGGTCGGACCCGAGTTCGGTCTGACCGTACTCGACCTGGTCCAGCCAAAAAAATTAATTAAAAAATTAATATTTTATATTATTAATATTTTTTTTTTTAAATTTTAAAAAAATTGAAAATCCAAAAATGATGAGGTTTGGTTAGGAATTATTATATCTTGCATTCTTAGTATAATTAGGCATTTATTTGTTCGTGTGTTGATTATATCGTAAGTTTAATTTATATATTTAATTATGTTTGTGGATGTTTAATTGCACGTGTTTAATTTTATTGCAATTAGGATCTTGGTAGCTATGATTGTTACTTTAATGATTGTGCACCTGCATGATCACCTCACATGTTAGTGGATAAGTATAAAATCAATCCAAACTGCTTGCCAAAAATCATTTTGCTAAAATGAACAAGATTAGGTACCGAAATGGCACTAATTGGTCAATTAGTGTAATCAAGTCCTCGACCTTAGATTCTTTGGTTTCGTAAGAAGTGAGGCACACTCGCACGCCTCACTTGGTTTCTAGTTGATCCCAATAGGCTAGTGGTGACCTATGAAGCACGGACACGCTCGGGAACCTTCTGTGTCGTGTCAGACACGTGTCGGCGTGTCCGACACGCTCGGACACGCTCGGACACGCTCGGACACGCGGTCAACACGTGTCGGATTTTCCGACACGTGGTCAACTTTTCTCGACACGCGAGTCGGAGCGTGTCCGAGCAAGAGGCTGGGTTTCTAGAGCGGATCTGCAAGCGTGAAGGGAGAGTGAATCGTTGGCGATGGAGGGTGAAGACGAGGCGAGGGAGAGGAAGCAAGGCTGCAGAGGCAAGGCGGCAGCAGTGAGGCCGCGACGGTGAGGCCGCGACGGTGAGAGAAGGCTGGAGGAAGAGAGAACCAGGCGGCCGAGATGGCCGCGACGAGGACCGGAGACAAGGCTACGACCGCAAAAGAGAGAGGAGTGAGCAGCTACAACGAGGTGACCAAGAGAGAGTAGGGATTGAGAGGAAGAGGATCGTGCAAATGGAGGAGGGAGCGGCTGTTTTCCAAGAGTTTTCAAGCTGCTCTCGAAGGGTTTCTAAAAGATAGAATGGGTGCTGTGCAAGGAGGATGAGCAGTGAGCACGAAGGAGGAGGAGGGAGGCTACGATTTAGTTTTCCAAGGAGGGGGTGCCGTAAAGGAGGAGTCAAAGGGGGATGAGGCAGCTAGGTTTAGGTTTCCAAGGAGTGCAGAAAAGAATTTAAAACTAAGCTACCGTGCATTTGGGTTTTCAAAGAAGAGCAGGAAAAATAAAAGTAAAATATGATGGTGCCAGAAGAGCCAAAAACAAATTAAAAAGTGCGGGATGTCCATTTTTTCTTTTCTTTTTTTGGAGGGAGAGGGTGGAGGGTGATTTTAAAAAAAAAACGAATAATATTGAATAATAATAAATTATAATCATCATGAAAAATAATAAATTTATTTAAATAAATTGACTTTACTCTTTATTTTTGAAATAATTATATGTATATATAAAAATATTTATTTAATATTTAACGTGTCGGAACGTGTCGGAATTTTCTACTTTTTTAGAAATGACGTGTCGCGTGTCGTGTCGTGTCGTGTCACGTGTCACGTGTCGCGTGTCGGTGCTACATAGGTGGTGACTCATTTTGTGCAAAATTCCTAAAAAATATCCCAATGTCATGCGAGGTATGGGCTTGGAAGAGTTTGCGCCTAACCATGGGCCTTAGGCCCATCCTTTAGGCAATACTCCTAAACCTATTCCCTCCCCCGAGGGTAGGTCGCGACACACCGGTTCCTTGGACCCATGCAAGAGTCGGACCAAATTCAATGGCTCACAATTTAATCTGAATATAAGGCCAAACAAATTTTGTAGAGATTAGGAACTGATTCCATGGACCCACCCGAGAATTAGATCAAATTAGTGATATGGTTCCTAGGTGGATTCGTGAAACCAATGGACAAGTCTTGATTTTAATTTTTTGGAATCAGTCTTTAGTGGGTGGTTTCCAATTCCAAGGCGGGGACTATCCACATGGACCATGCTCACCCCTAACGGAGACAAGGGCTTGTTGCCCCATTGCCAAAAAGAGGAGAGGACCCCTCTTTGTTCTAGCGATGGCAAGTGGTCACCAGCAGAGGCCTTGGATTTTTTTCTTTTTTTGGTGTATTTTTTATTTAAGTTTTAGCCTTTTTATTTTTTTTGAGCTTATCTTTTTTATGAAAATATTTAGATTTTTAACATAATTTAATTAAGACTTTGTGAAAAAAATTAGGATTTGGATCAAAACAATATCATTTTACTTTAATTAACCTTAACACCACATTGGAGAGAGAAAATATTTAAAAATTTACATTGACATTTTTTGTTTATCAAATTAGAAGAAGTTAGGAAAAGACTTGATTTTATAGAAATTCGACTCTTAGTTGAGTGTCTACAAGCCCTTGCAGGCCGCTGGCAAGGGTTGCCTTGCCTAGATCGTCGTTCGGTGTGGGCAAGGCGACCCTTACTTAGATGTGGTGAAGGTTGGCCTTGCTTTTGGTTGATGAGGGTTGCCTTGGCTAAGCTAACCCTCACCTTTTTGGCTTTCAAGTGTGGCCTTGCTTGGCCGTCTCTGGGTGTCGCTAGTGGATGACCATATTGACAAAAAAGAAAGAAAAAAGACAAAAAAATGAAAAGAAGAAGAAGAAGAAAACAAGGGAAAAAATAAAAAAAAAAGATAAAGGATGAAAATGCCCTTGACTAGCTAGTGAGGTCGAGTCATTCTTTGAGATGCATTTTAAGCCATCAATTGAAATAAAGTTCACTTCAGAATTTTTTTTTAAAAAATAAGGGCAATTAAGATCTTAATTTGAAATTATTTTCATAAACTTAGAGGGGCACTTTTACCACTTCTCCTTTGGCTTAGATACTTTTTTTTTTTTTCGTGTTTTGACAATATCAATTTTTATGTGTCCCACCACTTCTCGTACAACTCTACCAAAGTGCTTACTTATTTTATTAAATGGTCATTTTTTTTTAAAAAATTTTGTTCCTTCTTTTACTTTCCTCCTTTTTTTCCACGCCTTTGATGTTGCTTCACTCTTACATATGGTTTTTTTGATTTCTCTCTTGCAAGCCATTCTCTTCTTTCTAAACATCACACTCCTACTTCTTCTTATTCCTTCACAAATCTCTCATTCATCTGTAATCCCCAAAAGAATTGCTTATTTCAACAATCGATGCCCTCCTCATTTGCTGTTGGACATTTAGTTTTAGTGAAAGCTTGTTTTGTTTTTTCTTTTTTTTTTCTTTTGAGGTTTCTTGGTCTTGAATCATGCTCATTCTAGCTACTATCGAGTGTTTCTTGATATCTTTTCTTAAAAGTGAATTTGAATTTTGGGTCGTGAAAGTGCTTGATATTGTGTTTCAACCCTACATTTAGAGTGTAGCATGCATTAAAACAAAGTTTCAACACTTAGACATGGCACTGAAAACACAATCAATTTAAACTATTAATTTGAATCCCACTTCATATTACTTGAAAGAAGACAACTGTCGCGATCAAATTTTCGGGTGTGAACCACTAGGGTTTGGCTAATGGATTGTTAAGCCTAACTCGGGCTCTCCCAAGCCTAACTCGGGCTCTCCCAAGCCCATACCAATTCGTGACTTAAGTTCACATTTCTTAATATGAAAATGGATTTTATCTAGGAGTCGCCACTAATCAGTTTACGGTAGGTCGATTAAACACCTAAGTAAAATAATGGGAGAATTATTTTACTTCTGCGAACCAGAGATTAAAGATATGGGGACTTGGTTACACTAGATTTCTCTAATGCTTTTTCGGTACCATTTCTTTTTAATTTCAAAAATGTTTTTGCAGGCAACTTGGATTTATTTTAACCTAAATCTCTATCATGCAAATGGGTGATCACACGGATGCTCAACCCACCAATTTAAAACCCAAGAAAGCAATTAATAAATTACGGGACTTACCTTGTAGTAACAAAAACATCTGCGTTGTTAGATTAGAATTCACATAATCAACCATAAATATGATTTCTAATTAACACGCAATTTCTTTTTGTTTTCATTTAATTAATGAGAATCATGGTTTATGCAATGCAATCTAACTAAACGACCTAATTCTAATGACATGCAATTTCTAATTAAATGGACATAGCAATAATCACTAAATGACATGCATTTCATGAATCTAATTCTATATGATATGCGCATGATATTTTTGTATTTCTTATAAAAATTCATAATTAAAAATTACTAACAATACAAATCTAACTAAAGTGAGATATTATCTATTTTTAAGTTAGGAAATAGACTAATTTGAATCCTATCTTAACTTAGAAATTTATCTCGACATGCAATTTAATTCCAGGATATTATCTAACCTATGCATTCTAATATAATTAAAAAGGTATCTAACTATTCTATCATGCAATTCTATATAGGAAATCAAATATAATCTTACATGATATGCAAATGCAATCTTTTTTGTATTTTCGGGATAAATAAAACAATTAAAAGATAAGCACAAAATCATTTAGAATCATCACAAATATCACACATCGTCTGAATCAGGAAACAATATCTAAATCAAACTTGATTATTTCGCTAATAAAATCGATAAATTGATCTTAAGCCTTAAAGATCAATATATCAATTTTATTCCTGCGTAATTAATTATTCAATCTAAAGCATGGAATAAAAAATCGGTATGCGGTTGCGAACTAAGAAATAAATCCTAATTGAAAGTTATGTCTATCACTCATGGATATGAAACTAGATATAAGTAGCATATATTAGGCAATAAAATATCCAAATATACTAGAGATGTGCATCTTACCTAATTTGATGATATTCTTCCCAAATTTGGACCAAGTGCAATTGAACCGGGATCGCAGTCAGCTCCTCGACAATGAGGAGCAACGGTGGCAGGGCGGTGGCGAGCAGCAGTGGTTCGTGGTGAACCACGATGGGTTACTTTGCAATAGTTCGCGGTCCTCGACTAGCGTCTCAACTCACAACAACGTGGCTGCTTGTGGTTGTTTGGGAACAACGATACCAATGATTCTTCAGTAGACCTGCAAAAACAGAAATTTCGTCGAGGTGCAGCAGATTTGTCGGCGTCAAGGCAGTGGCATGGATCTCGTCTGGTTGTATCGGCTGGCTTGCTGAAACTTGGAGACAACAAGGACGACGGGGTCGGCTTGCTGTGTCACAGGTGCAGATTAGAACAGCTCGTCCTTAGGAAATTGCAGCTTGTCACGAAACTGTTGGTCTTCAAAGGAGTAACGGCAGCGAACGGAAGTCGCGACAACGAAGGGGATTCCAAGCGGTGGTCAGCGGCGGCGACAAACGTCAGGAAATCTTCGAAAAATTGATGAGCTTCGATTGGTTCGAGAATTTGCTGCGTTCACCGGAAATCAAAAACCAAGGAGTGCATGCATGACAAGAGACGTGGCAAGAGCTAGTCTTCTTTTCAGTGCGTGTCTTCTGTATCTGTTGCACCCGTGAAGAAGTAGATGGGAAGTGAAGGTCTTCCAGAATGCTCCCTTGTTGTCCCTACGTTGACTCCCTTTCTTTGTGTATCGCTCCCAATATTGCTGACTTTCAAAACTTTGACCAGGCATTAAATAATCCCCAACATCACCTCTTGGAGTCCACCGGACGATTTGACTCGGTCCTTTAACGACGCTCGGTGTCGCGCATGAGCCAGATGTCGATGGAGATCGCGGATGAAGGCTGCTCTTGAAGTGATGCCGTGGACGTTGGAAAAAAAAAACCGGAAGTGAAAGTCGTTGATGAGCCACTCTCGAGCGGTCGTCGTTGAAAATTCAGCAACGGTGCAAGGAGGCAGCGGACAGCGGTGGGGGCGTTGCGGCTCAATAGGGCAGCTAGTGATGACAGTCCAAGATAGCAAGATGAGCGTCTCGGCCAAGGATTGTTGGCCGAGAGGGCTCTTTCCCTCCCTTTTCTCTCTATTCCTCAAGTGTATTTCTCTATTGTGGCTGTATATTCAACGTGTGTGGCCCCCCCTTGGGATCGTCTTCTTTCTTCTTATTTATATGTGTCAATCCTAAAAGGCAAGAGATATCTTGGGCTGGCGTGAATGAAATCCACCACTTGATTTTCTCAATATTATGCTCAGCCCCTATTAGTACGTAAATATCCGACTTCCCTTTGAGTCATTGCTGAATATTTCCCTCGAATAATTGGAAAACCCCATTGAATTTGCCTTTTTCTTTCTCCACCGCCATACACACATGCACCAATCTCCTTTCTTGATCTTCCCTTGCTTTGTTGGTCAAATTTCCCTTTTATGCTCTTGAACGAATATTGACACAATATCTCTTTCGGTCTTGTTCTGATTGTGAATTTTCCCCTAAATATTTGACGAAGATATTCATTTCTTATTTGAAATAAAGAAATATCACATCGAAGAATAGAATACCTTCGTATCTATTAAGCTCAAAACCATTCGTTCGAGTCCATTCACCATCGTCAATCCAATGTGAAAGCAATAATAAGAAAAGTAAATACACCTAAAACTATATGATATGCAATTTTAATTCTATATTTTTTTAGGGGTTAAAAATTAATCCCTAATTTTTATGCAATAAATAAATGACTGGATCACCAAAACTTAGGTGTCAACGACACCTATTGCCCTCGACTTTTATGCCTACACATGGTGGAGACACCTTTTCTTTCTTTACACTCTCACATGTGCAAGATGAGGAGAGGAAGGAAAGGGAAGGGAGAGATGTAGTATTTCTCAATATTACCTTCCATGGTGCAAGAAGAGCCCGCGTGCAGCGGAAAATAAAGGGCTCAGTGGGGAGGTCACTAGTGAGCTCAATGTCGACAAAAGTGTGGAGGACGACGGGTTTGGCATCATTGATAGAAAATGGAGGACGATGGGGTTTGTGGAAGAAAAAGAAGAAGAAGAAAAAAGGAGTAGGAGGTGTAGAAAGAAGAGAATGGCCTGCAAGAAAGAAAACATAAAGACGGTTTGCAAAAATGAAGAAGTAAGACGGTGTGGAAAGAAAGAAGAATTAGGAAAGTGGAACCTGAAGGAAGAAGAAACAAACTAAAGAGAGTTGACCAAATAAAAAAAAGGATCACTTTTGTAGAGTTGTATAGAAATGATAAGCCCCACAAGGATTAATATGGCCATAACACAAAAAAGGGAGTGTCTAAATTAAATGAGAAATGTGAAAAGCACGACCCTAAATTTATAAAGAAAAAGACCCTAAATTATATTAAACATGTCACTCAATACCCTAATTAATCTTCAAACTTGCACCAGTGTGACAAAAAAAATCCCCGTTCGAGACGAATGTTAAAAATCTTAGGTGATGGCTTACATTGACAACGACAGGCAAAGGAAACTAACGTGGATATAGAAAATTCTACAAAAAGAAAATTTAAATTATGCCTGTTGTAATACTGATACCCGCTTTTTTATTTTTTGTCGTCAATACCCGAAGCTTAGTCAATTTGCTTTTGTTTTATGTTGGTTTACTCGTATTTGTAATTATGTTATTGGGTTAACCAGTAATTTCGTCAGTCAATACAGGTTTTTTTGGTCAGTCAGTCAATACAGGTTGAAAGTAATTTTTTAACCGAAAAAACATGAACGACTATTGCGCATAAAGTCCCCACCGAGAAAGTTCTTGAGCGATTTTTATAATTCTTTTATAATTATCATAAGATCCATTCTAACTAAATCTAGATCTTTCGCCTATCCTTTTGTTAAAAATCATCCCATCACAACGTACTCATGAATCAGAAGTGTTTTGAAGTAACTATCAATTAATTTTTAGTGTTATTTTTTATTTTATTTTTGTGGATATGAATATTTAAAAGGATAGGACCTATTTTTAATATTTAGCTTTCATTTTTACATTTAAAACAGTAGAAAAATACTCATAAATCTATTATTGCGAAAAGAACCACTTAATGGCCTTGTTAATTATTTAATCCAAAGCTCATTTTATTGAGGATACACTTGTGAATAGCGCAATGAAATTGGAAGCTTTTAACTACTCATATTTGGGGTCGTCTGAGTAGGCTTGGTAATTTCTTCTGTGCAAGAAAATATTGGGATAACTGGTCTACCACGCGGGTAATGGGCCACTCCATTCAGCGCTCGCCATTTGAAACTCACTCTCTTCTCTCTCTCCGTTAATTCTCTTTCCTCCTTCGTTGTTGAGCTCATTACGGACACTCTCTTTGTTCTCCTTTCCTTGCTCTTCACTTCCTCTTTTTATTTTTATTTTCTCAAGAATTACCAAGAATGAAGTCTATCTCTTCAAAGCTTGTCTCTCCCATTGCTGCGAATGTGTCTTTCTCTTCACTTAATCGGCATATGTCAGAAAACATTATCAATGGAGACCCTTTGACTCGATCTTATATCGCATGACAAACATCACGATCAAAAGCTAAACTTTGTTTATATATGAGGTTGTATAATCCCTGAAGCTAATTGTCATTCTTAGTGCGCCAGTTGTCTTCCATTTCCCTCCAACTAGCTTCAAATTGTCCTCTAATTTGCATTTATACGTAAGTTCTGAGATATATTTATTTTTAAACCATAGTGGAGGTGGTAGTGGCATATTTGGAAGTGAAGAGAGCGACACCTTCCCAATAATGGGAAAGATGCTTCCGAAGAGAGAGACGTTCGTTCTTTGAAATTTTTCAGAAAAAGAATATGAAAACAGGAAGTGAAAAGGGAGAAAGGGATAGCGCAGAGGGCGTTTGTAAAGTGCTTAGTATGGTTTGGGGAAAGAGAAGAAACGGAGAGAGAAGAGAGGGATTTTCAAAAACATCTAACAAGTGGGATTCGTGAGACATACGGTACGCGTCAAATGGAATGGCCTACTGTCCACATGGCAAATCAGGCTTCCCTAATATTTTTCTCCTTTCATGCAATCTGCTTGGCTCTTCACACAAACACGAGGGGGAGGGAGGGAGGGAGGGAGGAGGAGATGGGTCAGAAGTAGAAGTAGAAGGAGATGGAGATGGATAGCCGCAACTTTGACCGTGATGTGATGTAACATGATAGGAAGAGAGGAGGCGAACGATGATAACTGGCGGATGTGCATGTGTTCACTGTTTAGGAATCAAAATGTTTACGGCATTCTTTCCTAGGAACATGTAATCCATCGATCAAAGATCGAAAGGAGAAAACTTCCTTTGATGACAAAGATGACGACCAGGCCCTTCCGCGCGGTAGTTTAGCGAAAATCCATCCCCCGACATGCGGGGTCGCAGTCGAAAGAAACGAAGATCTCAGCCGGGCCGACAATAATGTGCAGGCGAATCCCAATGGGCAATCAACCCACTCTGCTCCGTTCTCATCGACCACCGGAATGAAGAGAAGAAGAACAACGAATATGAAGAACGACATTGCAAAAAGCAGGGAATGTAATTCCTTTCATTTCCAATCCGGAAAAAGCTGAGGAATATATTTATTATTCCGTCCACCATTTGCAAGAAGGGAATTGTTTTTGCCCCCCAATATGATAGAAAAATTCCTATATAAGTCCCGCACGTGAGCCCGATACGTCCAGGCCCTTGATATTGATGAGTGTCGCATGAGACTTAAATGATCGAAAATCTGAAAAATAGAGAGTTCACATGCATTCACATGCATTCGGTGCATCCAAGAATGAGATACCAGCTTTCGGCATATTCAGGGAATTACGACCAAGATGCCAGCAGTCGAAGACCACAAAAAATTCCCACTCTCTCTCTTCAACTTTTTGTTTCTTTGATGTTTATTTACAGGCTGTAAGCATCGACTTTGGTTGATTGTATGTATCGAATCTTAGTTAGTTCTCTTGAAGCTTCGGTGCATTTCCTAGGATTCCAATTGGTCACTCTTCTCTGCTTTTCACCCTAGTACCAATGGGTGACAAAATCCCTTGAAACAACTTTGACGGCCAGAGCACCTTGATGCACTATATCCCTTCAATCATCTAGGCAAGTTGTGGATGTCAACTAAGTATTAAGGGTGAGATCATTGAAGCTGTTGCGAAGGCTAAGAACTTAGTAAATTGAATAAGTTGGTGGTTGTAGGATAAAATGAATAACCATGACCCCGTAAAAGAAGGAATACATAATATATGTTGGCTAATTTTTCATATATATATATATTTTTTGGCTAAATCAAAGGGACTACCCCCACAACACTACTCCAAGCTACTGAAAACGCTAATAACACAGCCACAATACATACAATTCATAACAACACTAATAAACATCTCCTAAATTGACATGGATCATCAAGCAAACCCCTAGCTTGTACCTTATTCCCCAAATTGCCAATATAAAAATTACACTTTCACATACACATTCATATATAGCTGCACCAACAATCTAGGGAGGCTCTAACCGCTCCCAATCAATTTGATTTGATTAGATTGCTGAAGACTGGGCCTGGTAGGGCCTGATCATGGGGATGAGCGAGCCGCTGAGGTGGAGGGACATGACTTCGTTGGTGGACCCGACAAGCTGGCCCCCTATGAACACCGCGGGCACGGGCGCGTTGCACCCTAGCCTGACCAGGGCCTTCTCTATCTCACGGCACTCAGGGTCGCGGTCGATCTCGTACACCCGGGGTTGGACCCCAAGGTCTCGGAACAGGATGGTCACCGTGTAGCACAAGCAGCACGAGCTCTTGCTGAATATCACCACCCCCTGTTCCGATGCGCATCTCTTCACCTTGTCCATTCTCACTCTCTTGAAAACCCTAAATCAATTTAGGGTGATTCCCAACAGGAATGGTACTTAAAACTTCTTTTTTCAAGTTTGGAAAAAGGAAGATGTTTTTAATGGTTTTCTCGACTCAGCGTGCCCGACGAGAACCCGATCACCACAAGACCGAATCCGGGGCCAAACTCGATCAGATGGGAGGTCGCCGGGGGCTGAGAGGAGAAATCTAGAATAGGCTTGAGGTGGTGTGGATGTGTTTGAGCTTTCATGTTCGCAATGTATATATAGGGACGGCTAGTGTGGTAGACCAGTAGTAAGAAGAGGCTAGTAGAGAGATACTTCGGTCCTTAGGAAGGAATTTCGAAAAGTGGGTCTTCTTTTACATAGATGCTCAAGCTCATGATAAAAGTAGCTTTTTCGGATAATGACTAGTGTATTCGACATGGGGCTCTACAACTGGGGCAAATCCATTCTCTGCTAATTCATTCACGAGTTTATAGAACTTAGTTTATTATTTATTCCATCGAGTTAGGTGTAGAGCCACCTCACCAAAATCTCCTACTTCAAGGTAATTGGAGGAATAATGACCTAAGACAGTGTAGATAGATTGAGTCAATTTCAACTTGAAACAAAGAGTGCAACTTGAAAGGATGATTTGTGCATGTTTTCTTTGCTATCGAATATTGATTATGTTGGTCAAGAAATGAGCATTGCAATACCCACATAGTCAAAAGGGGAAGGAAAAAAGCCAAGAAAAGAAAGAAAAAGAAGGATATGAAACGTGGGGTTGCCGGATCAAATCTTACCAATTACGTTCTAACTGTTTCGAGGGTCATCTGTGTGAGTATCAAGACTTAACCTATTCATAGGGTTTAAAAACAGGAAGAAGGACATGGAGGTGGAAGAAGGAACGTGGACTATTGTACTGACAGAGAACAAAAGATGCAACAGAACAGAATATATGGGAGGGCTTGGTCAATTTATGCTTAGATTTCCAGCAATCTAAGAGATTCTCAAAGCCCACTTTCTTTGAATCAGTTTTCTTTTGGTTGTGCAGACAGGTCATTGGGGAATGACAAGGGCTTTCGGTGGCTGCGATTCCCTGCCGGTTGTGACCACCAACTTGCGCATTCTGTTGAACGTTCCTCCTCACATGCTGGAGGGGACAGACTAAATATATGCCCATTGCTACGAAGAGGGATTGGGTGGGGAGATATTCAGCACTTTCATTTACAGTTTGAATTGGATCGTATCAAATTTAAAAGTCGACGTGTAGATCTTGAATTGCCGGCATCGGATTTGAGGTCCCCAACATCAGATTTGGAGAGAGGGAAAGAAAAGAGAGGGGGGGGGGGGGGGGGAGGGGGGTGGTTAGAGAGAGAACTTTTTTCCGATCTATTTATGACTTAAGTAAATTGATAGGAAATATGATTTTAAATGGAGGAATCACGTCCGGATGGGTAGACTCGAAACTATCCAACCATATAATCTTATTTTGTATCAGCAACCATTGGCACTTAAAAATGCCAGAATAGATGTCTCGAGAAGGATATTGCCTTTGTAAGACATTAATCGTATTAAGCAATATACCGGATTTATAATTATGGATGTTATAAAAAATAATGCCCACTAGATTGTGCTTGCAATAGGTTTGGCTAGCAGGAGGTTTGGCATGTCCAACATCCACATTGGCCGGTTGAGATAATGCTGACATGAAAATAGAGAAGCAAAGATAGTTCAGCCAGGACCCTAGTTGTGGGAAAATTATTCAAAAAGTCCTGTATTGCGCAAAATATCAACTTTATAATGGAGATGTTATGGAAATAATGCCCACTAGATTGTGCTTGGCATAGGTTTAGCTAGCGGGAGGTTTGGCATGTGCAAGATCCACATTGGCCAGTTGAGACGATGCCAACATGAAATTAGAGAAGCAAAGGTGGTTTGGCTAGGACACTTGTTGTGGGAAAATTATCCAAAAGGTCCTAACTCTATTGTATGATGACAACCTTAAATTTTTAATTTGGCCAATTTAGTTATAAACCTTTTGATAATTTACAAATTTAGTCATTTTTGCCAATTTTGATCAAAAGTCCCTGATGTGGACATTACTCATCCTATATGGCAAGTGCTAATGTAGATGGCTTTTGTATTTTTTTTTTTTCCTTTTTCTCTTTTGCCCCTTTTCTTCTCGGTGATCTGCAGAGGGAAATAAGGAAAAAGGAAAGAAAATGAAAGGAAAAAAGAAAAAGAAAAAGATTCTGAAAATTCTAAAAAAATTTGCAAAAATCTTCTACTTCAATGTCATTCATCCATGTCATATAAGATGATTAATGTTAACTAAATCATCACGTCAGTGATTTTCAATCAAAATTAGCTAGAATGGCTCAATCAGCAAATCATCAAAAAGATTATGATTAAATTGGTCAAATAAAAAAATTTAAAACTAAATTGGCCGCTGTACAGGACTTTTTAGATAATTTTCCTTGAATTGTAGGATGTGGGGACTATGGCCAAACACAGGATCGAGGTAGCTAACGTACATGTGACAAAAGCAACTGGCTTACACGTAACTGAAGCGATTGACATGATGCATGCCTATTAAAGTCCGCGAAAAGTGTGGAACTGCTTATTTCTTTGTCCAAAGATGCGATTGAAATCGTGGCCAGACACATGCCTAAAGCAGACTAGTATACATAGAGAAGTGCTTGGCATAATTACCAAACTTGTTACCAAAAATGGATAGCAACTCGTGGGGCCATGCCCAAAACATAGGGTAAAAAGTTTTAAAGCTGAGATTTTAGAGACTTATGACTATAAAAGTCACGTTATAATGGGGAAAAAAGGCCAAGCACTCAATTAAATCGCCAAACTTAACTTATTTAAATCAAGTTCTCAATTCATTCCTTTTATTTTACCAAACTCGCTCGTGTGAATTTGATTTGAGCTTGTGCAGTCGAGTCTTAACTTTGAGCCATCATTAAATCTAGTTCGTGTTCCTTACTAGACTGTAATCATCTCATCAATAATTAAGGACTGTTCCCATAGGTTAATTTCGAGCCTGGTCCTTATTGAGGAGTTACGAATTTAGAGAGAAAAACATAAGTAAATGTCAAAAATCGAAAGATTAGAAGCATATCAGACAATATGTTGTGACTGCAATACGACTGATAAAGCAAAATTAATGGAAAGCTTGATTGCATAAACTCTATAATTTACAAGATTTGATTAGATGAAAGAAAATTTGTAGGATGAAGAACGAATAAACAATATAACCAGAATTTGATAATTTACCCATCACCGAAAAGAGAAGTTAAAATATAAATCAACAATATTGTAATTGTTGAGATTATTTCTGGAAAGTAACATGGACGTAAATCGATGGCATTCCTTGAACTCGTATAAAAGCCCTCTAGCCTTGATCACTCTAGCGGACAGAACAAAGATTAAGATTTTGGATTGATTTTTCCGTTTTAATTAGTTTAAACCTTAAGGCTTACATACTTTGACTTTTTTAAATTCATAAGATTTGGAGATTCCAGAACATACAAATATTGATATGTAGGTTGGCGTATAAATTTTATTCGAATTTTAGTAGTGGATAATTATGAAAGACTCTTAGTTTGATGCAAAAGTGAAATGGATGGAAATTTTGTGACATCCGGATTTCACCGGAACTTGAGTACGTACGGTCCGTGACAGGTCGATGAATTTATCGTCGGACTACATCGTTGGTGCCACTTTTGGTCGCCGTTTCATCACCACATTTGCCGTAACGAAATGTCATGTTTCATCACGTTCTCGTGATAGCTTCTCATCTAATTTTCTCGCTTAACACGGTCGGCTATGAAGACACTTAATCCCAAGCGGCCTTGCAAATCAACCGAGCCGAAGAACCGTGGCATGCAACGGCCATGCGTACGTCCGCAGCACTTTCTTCATGCAGAGATAAAGACGTGCACGTCGGTGTTGTCCTCTCCAATTGCTGCCAGCGTGATTTCCTTTTAGTTGACTTAAGAGTCAACTAAACAAAGCCACGTCCATCTATTTTCCTGCATGAAGACATGAAGACCATCGATTTAAACGGCCATGCATCCGCGAAAAACCATGCAGCCAGCCTCACCGCCATCCTTCAGCTGCTGCCAGACCAGGAGACCCGCAGCTCGCGCCTCATTGCACGCTGCCGTCACTGCTTCTCCTCACCTCAACCGCAGCTGGTAGCTTGCGGTCCGCTCGCCGTCAACGCCGTTGGACCTAAGGCAAGTTAGAGTCTACTAACCTATATAGTATAGTGTTGTGGTTGTTTGAGGAAGTGCTGTTAGGTTGAAATGGCTTGAATTCTGATGTTGGACAGTAATTTCTAGAATGACCGAATGGATTTGGGGTCAGAAAATTGGGAAGTTTTTGTGAGTGCTTCAGTTTAGGCCTTTGAATCTATCCTAGATGTTGCGATGGTAGAACCTCGGGATTTTGTTCGAAAACCGTTTTAGAAATCTCTTGATTTGCATCAAAACTTATGCGTACTGTGGCACCGTACTCGGATGTTTTAAAAAATGTTTATATTGACATGCCGATTTCAAATGTACTTATAGATCTCGATAAATCATTTTATTCCAAGCCGGGAAGGGAAATTATCATTCAAGTTTTTATACGGATTCGAAAATGGTTGAAAAGTATTTGCAAAAGTGGGACTTTCAGGGGAAAACCCAAGGGATTTTCCGTATTGACGATTTAGAAACGTTTTGGCATTGAAATGATTTAATTTCCACATCATGGTTGATGTGTTATTGCTGCCGTCGGACCCTCGGGATGACGAAGCCTCGGGAGATGGGATGCCTAGAGGTGAGACATGACATGCTCTGGATAATTGAGGACCGGTGAGCCCCAGAGGTTCCCCTAAATCAAGAAGAAGCATCCTCGTCCAACTAAATTCTCTCACCAGATCCGGAGGGTAGGGGACACTATTAACATAGTGAGCCCTAGTGATTCCTCGTGATGCTAGGTAGGGTGCGAGATGCCTGGAGGTGAGACATGACACGCTTTGGATGCCCGGTGACTGAAATATGGAACCGGAGACTTTCGTGACGTCGGGTTGGGTGCAAATGCTTGGAGGAATGCAAACACTAGTCCTTCGGGAGTAGGTGATAGTGAATCACAAATTTGTTGAGTTTTAAAGTTGATTGTTCTGCTGAGCTACGCCATTTTGATAGTTGCACCTGATTATGGGACAAAATTGTGTAGCACGGTATGTGACGTGTCATAATGGTTTGACCTTATAATCGGGACCCACATGATTGAAATGATGTGTTCTGGTTATTAAACTACGCTTGTCATTTCGTTGAAAAGCTTTATTGACTTAATGCGCATCTATTCTTTTATTGATGTGTTTTGTGGATTTTGCATGAAATCAGATGACAATGATTCTACATAATATAGTTTAGTAGATCTTTAGCTGTTGAGTGGTTGTACTCACTCCTCGCGGGGACTAACATATTACAGAGTATTGAAGATGCCACTGCCGCTAGAGGATGATGATAGGGGATCAAGTGGAATAGAGTGACCGTAGACATGAGGTCAGCAGTGAAATTTTTGGATGCCAGCACTTGCTAATGGACGCCATGTGAATAGGTGATGGAAAATGTTGGTCTAGTTTTTGGATATAGCCAAGTATAGGAAACTTGGGCTTTTGATGCACCGACAAACGATGTCCATCCAGTATATGTAAATAAAAAGTGCCTGATTATATCTATGTGTATCTAGTGTGCATCATTTTAGTGTCTAAGGAATGGAGTTGTTGGATATGCTTCCAACATATAAATTGCGCAGAGACCAAATGAAGTGTGAGATAAAACCCCCACATGGATTCCCTAAATTCCATTGATCTAAAATGGAAGGCCATCCAGGACAAGGAAGTAAGGTGGCGACCCTAACAGATCGGGGGCCGTCGGGGGCATCACAAATTTAAATTTTGAAAAAAATTATACCAGTCCCATTTCCCCCAATCTGCTATCTTAGGGATAAGCAATATCATTTGTGCTTTTATTGCACTTGCCTTTATGGCTACTTTTAGTGTAGCATTTTCAAGCAACTTGGAGCATTCAAAGGCACTTTGAGTGAAAGTTTTAGTGTTTGATAACACAATTATAATAGGCTTTAAAATAAAGTTGTGTCGCGACCTCTTTTATTCCGGCGCCCGCGGTCGGGTGCGAGCGCCTAAGGAGGCTAATGGCTCGGCTGAAATTAGTTAAGCCCGGACTCTCCCAAGTCCACCAATTCACGACTTAATGGTTCAAGTTTTTAACCTGTAAATCAATTTTTAAAATGGAGTCGCCACTAATCGATTTGGGGTAGGTTGATTAGAAACCCAAGTGAAGTATCGGGAGAAATACTCACTCTGCGCAAAAACTGAGAGAAATTAGGATCGGGGACTTGATTACACTAGTTAATCACTAATGCCCTTTCGGTACCTAATCTTGTTTAAACCTTGAGGTTTTTGGATGTTCGAGGGATTTTCCATGCATTTTTGGGAGGAAAAACATTTTTTTTTTGAGTCATTTTCTAATTTTTTTTTTTGGGATTTTTGGGAAAATACAAGTCTTTTTGGCTTTTTCTGAAATTTTTGACATTTTTGGCTTTTTCATGAATTTTTGGCTTTTTTTGGATTTTTGGCATTTTTAGGAAAATATGAAATATTTTTGATTTTTTTGATTTTTTGGAAAATAAAATATTTTTTAAATATTTTTAATATTTTCGGAAAATAAATTATTTTTATTTATTTAAAATATTATTTTATATTAAAATAATATAAAAACTGACCGGGTCGGATCCGCGGGTTGGGTTCGACCGACGGACCCGGCCAGCTGAACGGGCCCGCGTTGCGGGCCCGACTCAGATTTTTTTGTCTTTTTTTTGTCTTTTTTATTTTATCAAGCCCAGCCCAAATAGATCTATTTAAAAAAAAAAAAAAAGGCCCGGCCCACATGCGAATGGCCCAAGGCGGCGAAACCCTACCGGGTGGGGTATGCCCGACCCGACTCGACCCCAAGAAACCCGCTTCCCCCGGCGAAACCCTACCCGAGTCCGACCCGACTTTCGACCCGACTCGCGGCCGCCCCGAATCGCGGAATCCCTACCCGGTTCCGATCCGAGTCCGACCCGACAACCGGGATCGCGACCGAAAAATCGGGAACCCTAGGGTTTCCGAATTGGGGGAGCACCGAAAGGGGCTGTCGCGGCAACGATGGTGAAGACGGTGGCGACGGCGGCGATGGTTGGCGAGGACTTATGGAGGGGGATGGCGATGGCCACGGCGACGGCGACGGTGCGGTACCCGTTTGGTGGGATTCGGCACGGCGGCGGCGTCGGGGACCTCTTCTTTCTCCCTCTTCGCGGATCCGAATTTCTTCACCTCCTTCGACCTCGTTTCTCCCTCACTGCGTCGATCCGAGCCTCCACCGGCCGGATCGACCTCCACGACTCGTTCGCCGGCGGCCTCCCCGAAGTCTCTCGGTGGGAGGTCGGCCTGCTCGCGATCCGACTTCTCTCTCACTCGCCTTCCTCTCGCTCGCTCTTCAACCTCCTCCGAAGTCTCTCGGGAGGGAGTTTCCAAGCTCGCGATCTTCCGGCGTGCCCCTTGACGACGAAAACGGGGCCTATTTATAGGCGAGGAGGTCCGGTCGATGGAGCTTCGACCGGTGGTCCCCTTCGCGCGCCGAGCGGTTCTCCTCGGCTGAACCGGCGTCCCATCCGAGCTCGTCCAGCGGCGTGCTTGGCATTGATGGCGCTTGAGATCTTATCTTCTCCGGCCGACGTCGGCCTACTCCCCTCGGGCCGTAGGCCGTCCTTCGCGCGTCGGCGGTGATGCGCGTGGAATACGAGGCGAAGAAGGAAGTCGCGAGGAAGAAGAAGAAGGAAGAAGAAGGAAGAAGAAGGAAGAGAGGGGCCGGGCCGAAAAAAGAAAAAATGGGCTTGGGCCGGCGAAAAGGAGAAAAAGGGGGGCTGCCAATTTTTCTGCTTTTGCTTTGTTTTGTTTTTGGTTTTTTTAATTATCTTATTTATCCGAAATGACAAAATAAAAACTTAATAAAATAAAATTAACCTAATTAAAATTGAGGTGTCAACAGTGCCCCTCTTTGAAGGTGAGTTCGCAAAGGTTGCATTCAAAGACAGACGACGTCTCAATTTTATCCATGCATGCGTAGTAGATTATATTTTATTTAGGACCTATTATTCTATGCGGATAAAGAGCAATATACTAAGACAGAGATAAGAAGATACCCGTAGTTACTTACCGGGAATGAGTGAGATAGGGTGTGAACCCCGAGTTTTGGCAAGTATCAAGGCACCATCTTACCTGGTGATATGAGGAGGTTGTTTTCCCGGGGCTCGAACCATTCTTCGGTCGCTGTTAAAACAATCAATGACTTGTCTAGGACCCGAATCTTTCTTCGGTCACCTTGACGGAGATCGCACCTCCAGGACCCGAACCATTCTTCGGTCGCTTGTTTAAAACAATCAATGGTTTGTCTAGGAACCGAACCTTTCTTCGGTCGCCTTGACGGGGAATTGCTTTTCCAGGACCCGAACCATTCTTCGGTCGCCTGTTAAAACAATCAATAGTTTGTCTAGGAACCGAACCTTTCTTCGGTCGCCTTGACGGGAATTGCTTTTCCAGGGACCCGAACCTTTCTTCGGTCGCTGTTAGAGCAATAAGTTGTTTGTCTAGGACCCGAACCTTTCTTCGGTCGCCATGACAAGAGATGCGCCAACCTTTCTCAAGGCATCTATTTGTGGGTGCTTGATCTGTATTGAGGACACCAGTTGGTACCCAACCTTTCTCGGGAGATGCGCTGACCTTTCTCAGGGCATCATATTTGTTGGGGTGTCTGACTTCTATCAAAGACACCGGTAGGAACCTGACCTTTCTCCAGAGGATGCACCGACCTTTCTCAAGGCATCGATTTGCGGAGTGTCTGACTTCTGTCGAAGACACCCGTTGTAACCCGACCTTTCTCGGGAGGATGCACCAACCTTTCTCGGGCGTCGATTTGTGGGGTGTCGACTTCGCCGAAGACACCGGTTGAAACCCGACCTTTCTCGGGAGGATGCACCAACCTTTCTCAGGGCATCGATTTGTGGGGTGTCTGACTTCTGTCGAAGACACCAGTTGAAACCCGACCTTTCTCGGGAGGATGCACCAACCTTTCTCAGGGCATCGATTTGTTGGGGGTGCCTGGACATTCACAAGTATTGAAAGAGTACCTGGATATTCACAAGTACTAACCTGGAGGATATTTAGGCCTTTGCAGGCATCGACGAGGTACTTGGATGATCGCAAGTACAAACTCTTGAAGGATACCTGGATGATCACAAGTATCGAAGGGTACCGAACAATCACGGTACAAACTCTTGGGGGATACTTGGATGATCACAAGTATTGAAGGGTACCTGACGACGATTACGGTACAAACGCTTTGGAGATACCTGGATGATCACAAGTATCGAAGGGTACACGGACGATTACGGTACAAACTCTTTGGAGATACGGATGATCACAAGTATCAAAGGGGTACACGGATGATCACGAGATACAAACTCTTTGGAGATACCTGACGATCACGGTACAAACTCTTTGGAGATACTTGGATGATCACAAGTATCGAAGGGGTACGTGGACGATCACGGTACAAACTCTTTGGAGATACTTGGATGATCACAAGTATCAAAGGGGTACTGGACGATCACGAGATACAAACTCTTTGGAGATACCGGATGATCACAAGTATCAAGGGGTACTGACGATCACGAGATACAAACTCTTTGGAGATACTTGGATGATCACAAGTATCAAAGGGTACTGGACGATCACGAGATACAAACTCTTTGGAGATACGGATGATCACAAGTATCAAAGGGGTACCTGACGATCACGAGATACAAACTCTTTGGAGATACCTGGATGATCACAAGTATCGAAGGGGTACCTGGACGATCACAGGTACAAACTCTGAGGAAAGAATCAAGGGCATACCTGAGATATTCGTGAAGGTCTCTCACCTCCTGGTAGTGGGAATATCGAGGACGTACCTCGCATATTCGTGAAAGTCTCCCACGTCCTGGTATGGGGAATATCGAGGACGTGCCCCGAATATTCATGAAGGTCTCTCACCTCCTGGTAATTAGGAATATCGAAGGCGTACCTGAGATATTCGTGAAGGTCTCTCACCTCCTGGTAATTGGGAATATCGAGAACGTACCTTGGATATTCCTGAAGGTTTCTCACCTCCTGGTAATGGGGAATATCGAGGACGTGCCCCGAATATTCATGAAGGTCTCTCACCTCCTGGTAATTGGGAATATCGAGGGCACGCCCAGGATATTCATGAAGGTCTCTCACCTCCTGGTAATTGGGAATATCGAAGGCGTACCTGGGATATTCGTGAAGGTCTCTCACCTCCTGGTATGGGAATATCGAGGACGTGCCCCGAATATTCATGAAGGTCTCTCACCTCCTGGTAATTGGGAATATCGAAGGCGTACCTGGGATATTCGTGAAGGTCTCTCACCTCCTGGTATGGGAATATCGAGGACGTGCCCCGAATATTCATGAAGGTCTCTCACCTCCTGGTAATTAGGAATATCGAAGGCATGCCCCGATATTCGTGAAGGTCTCTCACCTCCTGGTAATTGGGAATATCGAGGGCGTGCCTTGGATATTCCCTGAAGGTTTCTCACCTCCTGGTAATGGGGAATATCGAGGACGTGCCCCGAATATTCATGAAGGTCTCTCACCTCCTGGTATTGGGAATATCGAGGACGTACGGATATTCATGAAGGTCTCTCACCTCCTGGTAATTGGGAATATCGAAGGCGTACACAGGATATTCGTGAAGGTCTCTCACCTCCTGGTATGGGAATATCGAGGGACGTGCCCGAATATTCATGAAGGTCTCTCACCTCCTGGTAATTGGGAATATCGAAGGCGTGCACAGGGATATTCGTGAAGGTCTCTCACCTCCTGGTATGGGAATATCGAGGACGTGCCCCGAATATTCATGAAGGTCTCTCACCTCCTGGTAATTGGGAATATCGAAGGCGTACCTGAGATATTCGTGAAGGTCTCTCACCTCCTGGTAGTATAAACTTGAATGTAGCACAAGGCTTACGGATGGCCGCGGGCACTCAAAGGGGTGGAGCACTGGGTAGCCGCGAGTGTACAAAATCTTGGAATACTTGGATGAACATAAGTATTTGATGATACGATGCGGGACCATTAAAAAATTTGGTCCAAGTGTAAGAAAACATATCTGGATAACCACGGTGCTGTGCGATGGAATACTTGAATGGCTACTAGTATTCAATGATACAATTTTGAGGACAACTCGGACATGTCGAGTGTCACGGAAATGGAGTACCTAGACAATGAAAGGCACTCAAAGGTAATGGGATACTTGGTCAATTGTAGGCATCCTGGCTATGAAGACAACTCAAACAAGTCGAGTGTCAAGAAAAAGGAGTATCCGAACGGTGGCCGGTACTCAAAGACAATATGGATACCTAGACAGCAGTAGGTATTCAACAATAAATGGATACTTGATCAGTCACAAGTATCAGTACTCTAGGGACAACTCGAACAGGTCGAGTGTCAGGAAAATGGAGTATCCGAACGGTGGCCGGTACTCAAAGACAATAGGGATACCTAGACAGCAGTAGGTATTCAACGATAAAGGGATACTTGATCAGTCACAAGTATTAATACTCTAAAGACAACTCAAACAGGTCGAGTGTCAACGGGGGAGCACACGAGTAACGGTAGGCACTCAAAAAAGGGGGTACCTAGCAAGTGGTGGGTAGTCAAAGACAAGGGGATACTTAGACGGTTGCAAGCACCTAAACTCAAGGGATGACTCGAACAAGTCGAGTGTGAAGAAGAGAGTACCTGGACAGTGGTAAGTACCTTAAGATAAATGGGGATAGGGATATGCTTACCTGGCAATATCTCTGATCTTTGAGAGTATGTCTGTTATTTGCACAATATGCACACATGATTGTATATGCTGTAAATTCATGAGTTTAAATGTGATTTATGCATGACAATTTTGTCGGTTTTGCATCATCGAGTTCCACTTTGGGAAGATTTTGAAAGACAACCTTTATTCAGAATGTAGATGTCTTGAGCATGCCAGATGAGGGACTTTCAGTCTGAAAGGACTTTTCGCTCACTCTCATGGAAAAGGCTATCCTGACCATTGATGCAGGATTTATAAGGACCACACTTCTCACTGTCATCATGTCAGCAGGGGTCTGAGTATTCTCGCAAACGGTACGACTTTACCAATGTGAGAGGTCTTTGTTGAAATTGTGATGAAGACTTGGTCAATAGCTCATCAAATGGGACCGTCGAGGTCAAGGCTCATGAACAAAGTGCCGCACGATCATCTCCAGGTTTGCAAGTCAAGAGTCCTGCGAAAAGAGATAGAATAATCTTGCTCGTACTTCTTCGAGCAATGCTTATGCACATATGAAATCCTACGTTAATTGAAATGCCCCTAGTCTGAAGAGACTTTTACAATGGGATACAATGTAGGCTTGATTCATGTGTAAAAGGGTGAGAGTTGGTGATTGTCTTCACATTTGTCATCGGTCTTTCTTCTCACTGTTATACGGAGGTTCTATGGACCACAGCAACAATTTTTTTCTTGACTGCATTTTTGACTAGGGGGCATTGGCCTTACTTTTACCAGGCACACTACTTTTTCATGCCCCTATTTTTATTACAGTTCTTCATTTATGAGCATTGACCTTGCTTTTACCAGGTACACTGCTTTTTTATGCCCAGTTTTTTTTTTTGTTGCTTGAGAGCTGATCTTGACAAGTTTAATCGAAGCACCGTTATTAGACTCTTGAGTCTTCATCTTCAACCGGCGCTCAGGCTATGACAATAACTTCTGCTTTGTCTCGATGTGAGGGTAAAATTACAGACTCACTTGGGTTGTACAATGAATACAAGTGCGTAAAGAAGGAATTGCTCTTCATGACTCTAAGGCACTTAAATTAACGCGAGTGTTCATATGCAATAAAGACACTCGAAGATTGATGCAAGTGCAAGCAAGAAAATTTCTATCCCCTTTCTCACCTTGTGATGCTACTTGCTTTCGACTTGCCCCAGTGTGGGGTGGTTCTTTGACGGGAGTATAGCAGAAATTTGTCAGTGTATGGGGCTCAATGGGGTGAGCGATGGAATGCCTCTCACTATTTTGGTTATCGTACCATTCGTGAGAGAACTCTTTACCCTGCAGTCATGGAATCTTCTACACTCATCTCACAAGTGTATAGATGGGGGACTGTGTGTAGGATATGGCTTGCCTTTCATCATTCTGACGCGCCTTATCCAGCATGCTCAATGAATCTTGTATTCTTCACTTAGCTGTCTATTCTAATAGTCCTTGATGGAATTAGTGATCTAGATAGACAAAATCATTATGCAAAAATCCATTTGGAAAAGGCATGCGTGTATGATGTGATAGAGTTTGTACCCTCAAAATAAATGAATGACTTTTTACTCAAGAAAAACCTATCAACAGCTTTAGGGGTGTTTGCTTGGTGAAATGGTATTCACAAATGTGTTGAAATTTGGACATCAAAAGAGTTATTTACAAAGGGTTATTCACAAATGAGTGTCGATGGTTATCCCTATTGATTAGGGATATGACACATGAATGATCAGCCAAGGATTGAGAATCGGTCGGGCATCTCTCTTTTGCCCCCGAGAAGAGAAGATGTACAAGTAGATCAATTAGTTTGGCCAAAATCAAATGTGAGTTGAGGCCTGAAGATTTTCTGTCATTTGCTTTGGTGATTACTCGGACGTCATTTCGCTTAGGAGAGCTTATCAGAGTTTGACATGTCTTTCCTTGATTTGTTATCCGCATTTTTTACGGCCAAGTGATCCTGCAACAGATAAAAGGGATCATGTTAGTCAAAAGCTCTTTCAAGAATCGAATAACTTGGAAGCGATACAACATTACCCTTCACTGGATTGGATGGACCTGAAGTGCAAGTGGGACACGAAGTCCTACGTCTTTTGCTTCGTTAGGTCACCTGCTCTCTCATAATTTGCAAGTGCAAGAGAAGCAAAAAAATTTATTATTTTTTTACCAAGCGGCTAACTGCCGCGTCGGGGATTCGAACCCCCGATTTCGGACCTTTTTGCTTCTTCCCGGATACCACTCGGCTAGAGGCGCCGACGGTGTCCATAGGACGCTGTTTTTTCATTTAACCGACTCGGTTCCTGGACGACACGTCCTTTCATAGCAAGCTAGGTAAATCGATATGGGTTATTTGATTTGCCCAAATTAACCATTAAGCTTGCTTCTTGAATCATATGCTTCCTGTCAATAGGAGAAAATATGTCAAAAGTGAGTTCGAATCGGGAGTATTGGAAACGATACCAAATTACTCTTTTCCAAAGTTTGTATTTGTTGACTCATAGGGATATTTGAATGTCGATGTTGGCCCTTTCATCTTGGCATAGTTCAATGTTTCCTTCAGTTGGCCTTCCTCATTTGTGACCATGTATGCATGATTGTTGGTCGTTGATTCATCTTCAACGCCTTCCTTCTATGGAATTTCTTCTTACATCTTTAACTATAGCATCATTAGCGCATTGAACAAAGTCATGTACCTCAAGCTTCTATGGAATCGAGATCAAAATCTCAAGCTTTGTGATGGCAATTACTCCTTGGAAGAACATGCGTCCGGAGTGAAGCTTCTAGATTCCAAAGTCATTGTCCGGGTGTGGGGCTATAGATCGCCTTGACTTGTCTAGATTTTCTCCTTGTTGACGTATTCACTTTAAAGGAAGAGAAGGAACTTCTTTCTTATGCTTCCGGGCTCGTCGAAGTTGAAACCGTAACATCTAGGCTTGTTTGGGCGTGTCGTGCGACACGATAGTCCTTTGGCTCGGGATGGAGCTGGGGGGAGTGAGGCATGTCATGGATGCTTCGATCTCAACTCTATGCCTGTACCTATTACGTTTCATCTTTTGTATCCTGTAAATAGAAGAGAGAAGACATCATTTCCAAATTATATTCAGAGGATAAGACTTACCCTCTTTTAGTGTAGGATGATTCTTTCTATTTGCCCCTGTTTTCTTGGCAAGGTGTATTTGAATTTGGCGAGTTTGTCTGATGCGTTTGCTTCAAATGCCCCCTGTCACACTAAGTCAAAGGGATGGGAATGATCTTCGAGACATGAAGCGAATGAGTCGAAAAGACAAACACGGTTAAATTTATCATCTTGTTTTAACAAAAGCTTTTGGGTGATGAAATATTTTTTATTTTCAAAATACATCTTTGGGGAGAAAAAGCATGAGGAAGCCCAGCCCTCAGTATTCTCCTTGGATGATATTTTCTTTTCATGGTTGGATAACATCACTAGGCCGGTTTGGGATACCGCATCATGCTTTCAAAATATTAGAACTGTACATTAGATTACTGAAATGGAAAATACAACAGTAGCACACTAGACAAGATAAGAAACATGAAATTATAAAAACAAGCAACACCCATGAAAACTCCTATGAAAAGGAGCACTTTGATAGTGCTGGTTTTGAAATCAAGCGCCTTTGAGTTCCTCGCCTCCTGTAGACTCGAAGTATTCGCATGAGAGGACCACTTCATTGAAGCTATGGAAGTGCAACCCATGCAACCAACAACGATGCTTGTGAGGTAAAGCCCCTATGAACAGCTTTATCATTTCTTCTTCGGCCAGCTGAGGGTAAATTTGCATCATGAAAGCCTCCCACCTCCTTGCATATGCTCGAAAATCCTCCATTGGTCTTCTTCTAAAGTGGACCAAGTTCTGACAAGGTATTTCAGCCCCAATTTGGCTTTGATACTGAAGCAGGAATGCAGAAGACAGCTCATTCCAATCTCTCATAAGGCAGATATCTGCTGTGATGAACCATTGTAATGCAGATCCCGTAAGACTCTCTTGGAAGGCCTGAGTTGTGAATGACATTGGGCCATAGTACCGACTCATTTCAGCATGGAGGTACTGCAAGTGGGCCACGGGGCAAGTCGTGCCATTATATTTGCGGAGGTTAGGTATCCATATCTCTCCAGGGGTCATGATCCTATGAGCGCAAGACGGGCTTGATGTATCTTGGTTAGGCCATTGGTTTTCCCACTGCATATCTGTTGCAGTGGTGAATTTTTCTGTTTCAGGGAAGTTGGATTCTACCGAGATTACCCCATTGCTTTCTTCTTGGTCAAAATTTCCGAATGAGGATAAAGTATTGAAGCTATCCTCATGGTCAGAGGACAAGCTTAACACTTCATTAGGATCGTAGCGGATAAAGACGTACGCTTCCTCTTCTGACGGACCTTCATCCCCGGATGAGAGTATGAAACAGTTATACGATGAATCGTCAGTTTCATTATTAAAATAACGTTGGAAGTCCTTGGGATTGTATTCTAGGGCCGGAAAGTCTTCAGGGTTATATTCTAGAGGATGGTGGCCTTCAAAGTTGTATTCTTGGGAATGTCCAAAGCTTTGGTGCGATGGCTCGTCGGTAGATCTTTGAATCTATCTGCTTGGGCTTTCTTTTCTTGCCTCCCGGTCCGGACCTTTTGAGTAAGGCCCTTCGTTTTGCCGGCTCGATCCTATCCGGGGAAGTGGGAGATGTTAGAGTGTCGCTCTCGATTCACTTTCTAGGTTGATAGGGATTGGTATTCTTTGGACCCTAGCTCTTGGAGTAAGCTTGGGGAGTTGTCCAATTGTGCCCCGCTCTTGAACAGCTCGAGTCCATGATCTCGTACAAAGGCTCCTTGCCTTTCCTAGTGGGAAATTTTCCAGTAACAGGATGTTGCTTAGCTACCCATTTATTATGCAATGCTTCATTGACATGCTTCTCTCCTATCTCAGCAACTAATAACTCCTCGTGCTCTGCGATCATCGACTCTTCGTAAGGCAAGGTGATGTCAGGGGTGATGTCAATATTGTACTCTTGGTAAAAGACATGAGTTAGTTCCCTCCAGGTTTTAAGGGGACTAATCTTCCTGACAATGTACCATCGCAAGGCAGGGCCAGTCAAGTTTGATTGGTACAATTGAATCATCCTTCGGACCAGATAAGCCTGTAAGTAGGCCTCTGGGCGTGAGGTATCAGCATACCTTTCGCATTCAGGTGCTTTGAGTTTTTCAGGGATCTCAATACCGGCATAATTGGAAAGGTCCATGGGGGGATTCTGCCCCTGCAGCTGGTTTAACTTTTTCATGATCCTTTCAAATTGCCCATGATACCGGCTATTTTCTGGTAAATTTACGGGCGTCATGACAGTGCTTAAGGCAACTACAGAGTTGGGTTCGACTTGAGTGGATTCCATTTGTCTTGAGAGTTGTTGAAGGACAATGGACATTTGTCCTACGCCATCTTCAATGTTAATGAGGCGATTTCGTACATCATTCTGATCAACCCCTATTGGATGAGGCCATTCACGGACGAGTGGTGGCCGACGATTCATAATTACACAATGTCGTTGCGAAAATAATGAATGAGCACGAAAGTAAACAAAAATTGACCCATGGCAATGGCCTAACTGCTTTTTTATTCATCAAAAGAGGATTTTATAGACCACGGACTTCTAACATCTAGAACTTGAAATTGAAATGACAGAATAAAATACTAAATATTAAACAAAAGTCCCAGAACTTTCACACTATTAATACTAAGGGGCACATGATTGCCAATTTATATGCGACATGGAGTCTTGCGCTTGCGCATATGCTTGCTTTCTTAGACCGGCTCTGAGGTATACATCCAGTCCATTCCCAAATCCCTATCCATGAGCTCTACTTGCTCGTGCGGGCTGCTCTCTCTGATTGAGTGAGGGACCGATGGCTTCCACCTTGTCGGGATGTGATGATTGTGGATGTAGGACATGGAGGCGTGGTGGGCTTTTTCTTCTCCCTCGAGCCCTTCAGGTATCACAATCCTTTTGCGATGGCACTTGTCCCAGGTTTCCTCAGCGGTAGAAATTTCGAATTCATAGTCACGGCTCGTGTTGAAAAGAACTGGAGGGACCATCATCTTGAAAGGCGGTGGGATCTCCGAAGGGCTCCATATTGCCGTGCTACCCGATACGGGTAGTAGGGAATGGCGCCGGTGAGACCGAGCAACGGAATTGGGCGGGTGCGCATGTAAGCAAAGCGGGCCCTCTTTTCATGGAACCAACCAGCACACCATTGGAATGCCTCAGGAGCCGGGTCTCTTAGGAAGTTTACCCAATTTAAACGGCTTTGATTGGGAATGTACGGTCCTAAAACCATAAATTTTTGCAACGGATTTTCGAAAGCATTCGTTTCAGACGATCGCATGAAGTCTCGAAATTCGATTAAGTGAGAAAAGAACCAAACTTGTAAAATTTCAGGAGAGGCTCGCATGATTTTCTCCGAGTTGTCTTTAAAACGATTAAAAGACAAGAATGTTTCAGTTAAAATCATGTTGACATAATTCCCTCCTCTTAAGATTTGATCAACTATCCATGCCATCTTGGGAGTTATGGCATTTCTTTGATGGGGAAGATGATGAGCCCGAAAAAGGCCAGGAGGAAAATCTCACTTTTCCGGGTCATAGGCTGATTTTGGAAACAGGCATTCATAAATTCTAGTGTGCAGGTATTATGGTTGTCTTCAAGAATTTGTCTCATGACATGGATTTCAGTTCCTAAAAGTCGTGCTAAACCGCGCCATGGGAGGGCACCTATTGATGGCTTGACAAGCTTTTTCTCAAGAGGCATTCCAGTGATGATGCTGTATTCCTCCAGGGTTGGGGTTAGCTCAAACCTACCAAATATAAAAGTAATTGTCTTCGGGCACCAGAAATGTGCCATGGCCTGTATGACTTCGGGATGAACAGTGATTTGAATCAATGATAGGAGATGACCGATTTTGGCTTTCACGCGCTCTTGGGCAAGCTGATCCAATTGACCCCACCATCTGAAGAGTTCCGCCTTAGGAGCAGGAATGAACTGGATATCGTCTTTCCCCATCGCACATAAACTGGAATTTGAAAAGCTTATCCTAAATTGCCATGAGCCAAATAAAAAGACTAAGTAAAAGTAAAGAAATCATTTTGCTTTTAAGGAAAAATGGCAAGCACAAAGACATGCACATGGGACGTGCGGCTCGATTTCTAACTCAGAAGGCTTGATGAAATTAAAAAGGTATCCGCCCATCGCAGTCTCGCGTTAGCAGCATACCCCCTTAACCTCGGCTAAGAAATTCGGGGAAAAGAAAGGCAACCTCTACATCGCGTCTCGCGTTCGAGGTCGTATCTTTCTTAACACCATCCTAGAAATCCTATGGCGGCCCAGTCCGGCGGCCGGGTTGTGTGTGCCATGTGTAGTGCTAAAACGTAAAAGCATGCACAATAATTTATAATCACAAAACAATATATTTTAAATAAATTTCTAAGCTTTTGACTCGCATAAAGAAAAAACCTAAGTCGAGAAAGAATTTAAACAAGACAAAAATGGCCTAAGCTCTCAAAATCCCCAGTGAGTCGCCAAGCTGTCGCGACCTCTTTTATTCCGGCGCCCGCGGTCGGGTGCGAGCGCCTAAGGAGGCTAATGGCTCGGCTGAAATTAGTTAAGCCCGGACTCTCCCAAGTCCACCAATTCACGACTTAATGGTTCAAGTTTTTAACCTGTAAATCAATTTTTAAAATGGAGTTGCCACTAATCGATTTGGGGTAGGTTGATTAGAAACCCAAGTGAAGTATCGGGAGAAATACTCACTCTGCGCAAACCGAGAGAAATTAGGATCGGAGACTTGATTACACTAGTTAATCACTAATGCCCTTTCGGTACCTAATCTTGTTTAAACCTTGAGGTTTTTTTGGATGTTCGAGGGATTTTCCATGCATTTTTGGGAGGAAAAAATTTTTTTTTTTTGAGTCATTTTCTAATTTTTTTTTTTTTGGGATTTTTGGGAAAATACAAGTCTTTTTGGCTTTTTCTGAAATTTTTGACATTTTTGGCTTTTTCATGAATTTTTGGCTTTTTTTGGATTTTTGGCATTTTTAGGAAAATATGAAATATTTTTGATTTTTTTGATTTTTTGGAAAATAAAATATTTTTTAAATATTTTTAATATTTTCGGAAAATAAATTATTTTTATTTATTTAAAATATTATTTTATATTAAAATAATATAAAAACTGACCCGGTCGGATCCGCGGGTTGGGTCCGACCGCCCAGGAACCCGACCCCAAGCAGCAGGGCCCGCGTTGCGGGCCCGACTCGATTTTTTTGTCTTTTTTTTGTCTTTTTTATTTTATCAAGCCCACCCAAATAGATCTATTTTAAAAAAAAAAAAAAAGGCCCGGCCCACATGCGAATGGCCCAAGCTGGCCGAAACCCTACCCGGGTGGGGTATGCCCGACCCGACTCGACCCGCAACCCGCTTCCCCGGCGAAACCCTACCCGAGTCCGACCCGACTTTCGACCCGACTCGCGGCCGCCCCGGTCGCGGAATCCTACCCGGTTCCCGATCCGGAGTCCGACCCGACAACCCGGGATCGCGACCCGAAAAATCGGGAACCCTAGGGTTTCGAATTGGGGGCACCGAGGGGCCGTCGCGGCAACGATGGCGAAGACGGTGGCGACGGCGGCGATGACTGGACTTATGGAGGGGGGGATGGCGATGGCCACGGCGACGGCGACGGTGCGGTACCTGTTTGGTGGGATTCGGCACAGCAGCGGCGTCGGGGGGACCTCTTCTTTCTCCCCTCTTCGCGGATCCAGAATTTCTTCACCTCCTTCGACCTCGTTTCTCCCTCACTCCGGTCAGATCCGAGCCTCCACCGGCCGGATCGACCTCCACGGACTCGTTCGCGGCGGCCTCCCCGAAGTCTCTCGGTGGGAGGTCGGCCTAGCTCGCGATCCGACTTCTCTCTCACTCGCCTTCCTCTCGCTCGCTCTTCAACCTCCTCCGAAGTCTCTCGGGAGGAGTTTCCAAGCTCGCGATCTTCCGGCGTGCCCCTTGACGACGGAAACGGGGCCTATTTATAGGCGAGAGGTCCGGTCGATGGAGCTTCGACCGGTGGTCCCCTTCGCGCGCCGAGCGGTTCTCCTCGGCTGAACCGGCGTCCCATCCGAGCTCGTCCAGCGAAGCGTGCTTGGCATTGATGGCGCTTGAGATCTTATCTTCTCCGGCCGACGTCGGCCTACTCCCCTCGGCTGTAGGCCGTCCTTCGCGCGTCGGCGGTGATGCGCGTGGAATACGAGGCGAAGAAGGAAGTCGCGGGAAGAAGAAGAAGGAAGAAGAAGGAAGAAGAAGGAAGAGAGGGGCCGGGCCGAAAAAAGAAAAAAATGGGCTTGGGCCGGCGAAAAGGAGAAAAAAGGGGGGCTGCCAATTTTTCTGCTTTTGCTTTGTTTTGTTTTTGGTTTTTTTAATTATCTTATTTATCCGAAATGACAAAATAAAAACTTAATAAAATAAAATTAACCTAATTAAAATTGAGGTGTCAACAAGTTGAATTTTAAAAATGCTAAAAATTCAAGGCAGCTCTCCCAATTTTGGACTTTTAGCATTTTGTAATGCTATTCGGGGGTTTAGTATTTTTTTTTTAACAACTTCGTTCTCACTAATATATTCGTATTTCTATTTAGATAGAGGGATGAAGGGTTTGTGTTTTGTCCACCTTTATCTCTCTCCTAGTGGATGAATTTTTAGAGCAAAGGTATGAAAGTTCCGCCTAGAACCAAAGCTTCGCAATGTTTCCACCAATCCTATTTTGGCCTTATTTATTGACGTATTCTCAGGCCATTGGATACTTCATTGCTATTTCTTGAAGCTATGTTTGCTTGCGAATTGGTGGTATTCATGTAATTCTCTCTATCTCTAGCTCTCTGTGTGGAAGTTTGGTCAAGAACCCATGAAATAACAGAAAGGAAGGTCAGCATTGGTATCTTACAACTTTATATCAGTGGGATTCGCTTTGAGAAATTTAACAATTTAAACCAACAAGACCATTCACTATGCACAAAAGCTTATGAGGAATACCAAGAGAATTGTGAGTTTTTGTACGACCACTGCCAATTGTTCTAAAAACTTAAGTTTTTAGATGAAGGCTTGGTTTATGATTTATTCTAACACTCCCCCTCACGCTTAGTCTGGTCTTTTGTCTAGTATTAAACTTGAATATCTAATTGGGGAGGCAAATGAGAGCTAAAAAGATTTGAATTCAGGATCTCCAGTTCTGATACCATGTTATTGTAGTCAAATCCACCATAATAAGAACATAGGAAACATTGCAAAAAGTTAATTGAATTTGATCTAGAGAGAGGAACACAACATTTGAATAGAAATAGGTAGTGAGTGCAAAATACACAGGTCCAGACTCTCTACATAATTTTCCAAATTGGAGTTCATCAAAGAGAACTTGTATGAAGATTCCATGAAGTTCAAAGTAAGTGAAATCAATAGTATTGTGAGGTATCACTCCTCTAGCCAACAGTGAGCAGAAGAATTCCAAGTGTTCCTTTCACATGAAAGGTTTGTTCTCATATCTAGGTATTGCAATAAAACCAAGCTTGCTCTTAAACTTGTCAAAGAACTTTTCATCATCATCGTCATTTTTCTCTTCTAGACAATTTTCATCCTCAGTAGTAGGGCTAAAAGTAGCCCTTGGAGTTGTCTTAGCCACAGTAGTTCTAATTTCAACTACACTAGGAGTAGAGGATTCTACAACTTCTTCTTTCCTCTTGCTAGAAGGCATAGCCCTAGTATCCTCTACTGGCGAAGTCCCACGAGGTCTAGCCATTGCGCTCTCTACTTCAACTTCAAAGCGAAACCAGAATGTTTTATAAAAAATTTCTATCATTTCTTTAGAAACATTATTGCTTCTTAAAAATGCCACCTTTATTTAACGTACTTGGCATCTACCACTCTAAAACTTCCAAGAGGAGACAGAAGATTACCCTAATTCTCAAGTGCCTCGATTGTCTTTGTGACAATGCTTTGAGATTCCTTCTAAGTTGGAGTGGATAGATTAGCACTTGACAATCTTCCCTTCCTTGGTCAACGGATCAATGGAGTACCCTGACTCTCAATTTCTTATTCAGGCTCGTAAGAAATGTGGATGTGAGTTGCTTTTCTGGCTGCCCTAAAAGCCATTGTTGAGCTTCTTAGTGATCCACAAATGCCGTAGTATGTTTTGCGAGAAATACTCTTGAATTTGGGTGCCTTTTCATGATTTGTGAAAGAGTTGAGAAAAAAGTTTGAATTGTTGTTGGTGCAAAGCTTTCTCAGCATACTCGTATTTTTACTACTATTAAAGACGTCTATAAAGATCTCAATGTAGATTCTAACTTCACTAGAGAACTTAAATCTCATGTTCCACATAGTAGTTTTCCTCTTAGATACATTGTCATGCCTATAATTTTTAGGGGTGTGCAACCGGACCGGGTATACCCAGTTCCTGGACCAGCCCACCCGGAAAATAGGGTCAGAAACCGGTTCCCCAAATTCGGAACTGGTTTAAACCAATCTGGGAACAGGTTCCGAGTGATTACCCACCCAGAAACTGGTTCCTAGACCGGTTTTGTAAGTAAAGGTCCAAAACCCTTTTTTTTCCCCCCGATTTCTATTCTTACTCCTGCAATCACATGATATTTTTCCTCTTGGCTCTTTCAAACACGCACGGCACCCCTCCTTTGTCATTTCTCTTCCTCACTTGCTTCCCTCCCTCCCCGGCTCCCTCTCGCATCATTTGATGGATGGATGGTGTTCATCACGCCGCCAAATTATTGTGTATCATATGGATTGGATCGCCTAATTTCTCTTTTGTAGGAGGAGTTATACTTCTATAATTGAGTAATTTCATGTAGTAGTTGTGGAAATAAGACTAATATTAGACCTATGTTTGTTACTAATTATTTGTCTTATGATTTTATTTATTATAATTAGCCTTGTGGATCCTTAATTTTTCGTTTAGTCAAAAAGTTCATGTATTTATTTATTACATGTGTTTAATGTTTCAATACAAATTAGGAGGATTACGTTATTTTCTCAAGTATTAATATAAAATTTGAAGTTGTATAGAATATTGGGAGATTGCCTAGAACCGGATCGGGGTGAATAGTCCAATACAAATAGTGTATAAAAAGAGGAACCCGTTATAATTTCTCTAGAGACCCTACCCACCTTGGACTCAATCACCCATAATAATTTTCACAAATTGTCTTAGACCTAAAGTCACCTCCAAAACTAACATTTCTAAATATGAGGCTAAACTTCTCTAGGTAATAAAGTGAGATAGCTAGTATAAGCACATAGAGGGGGGTGAATAGGTGTAAAAACAATTTTGATTAACAAAATGAAAGGAAGTTCTCTTTTGATTAACAAAATGAATTACGATCAAAGTAAAGTAAAGAGTAGGGAAGAGAAAATTAAACACAAGGTTTATAGTGGTTCGGCTTATCTCAAGCCTACGTCCACTCTTCCGCACTGACAGCCCACCGGCTGGATTTCACTATGAACAAAAGAGATGTTACAGCACAGTTCTTCCTTGATTCCACAGTGTAGATATACTACCACACTTCCTCAAGGTTTCGCTCAAATGAATTGACTAAAAACAACAAGGAGCTTCAGACTTTGGAATTCTTTTATCGTGCACACCTCGAACAACTAGAACGTCTTCCTTATATATTCCTTTATGCCATCATACCTGTTGGCACTTACCAAATGAATTCTTCCAATCTTCCTGTTGGACATAATCAATTAGGAAGATCATTCGAGCTATTAAAGGAACATGTCGATAGTCCATCAATCATGTTCGCCCATACAATCAGGATCTCGGTTTCCATAAGTAGAACATTCCAAGAATATTTCGCCAATCATCGGATCCTTAATCTCCGAATCAATTAAGATCAAATAAAGGATTCCGTTATGTCATATCCAGCAAAGAGATCTTCTCCAATCGATAAGGTCATATCCTTAGTGAAACATCCAGTTCTGGATAGCCTTTCTTCAACGGATTAGAAACTGTCAATGAGAATAGACTTTGAGTCTTGAGTCTGGCTGTTCGGAGGTCTTCAGACTTTAAACAACAGAGTCTCAAACCTTCGACTAGATCGATGGAAACGTTTTGTCGCTTCAAAACATTTCAAGAAGATTTCTCCAACAATCTACCCTTTTTTGATGGTGACAAAAATTTTCTGCAGATTTGGATAACTTTGACCTGCAAAACATTACTCAAACAAATATGCATATCTTATAAAGATAAATGGCTAAATGAATAACACTAGAATCTGCAACCACAGAAAATAGGTTAGTCTTGTATAAGATAAAGCCATCCATAAGATATCAATAGCAGTCAAATCCAAATTCAAATTCAGTTCTCATCCAGACACAAAAGTAAAGTCAAACATCAAAACAATTTAAAAATTCAAAGTTTGTTTCAAATTTGTTTCAAATCTTGCATCTCTCCCCCTTTTTGTCAGCATTAAAAAGGTTGAGATGAAAATGGAATAGAGTCAAGATTGCTTGGGAACACGAACAAGCTGGAAATCTCCCATGGACTGAACGATCCCTTCCAGCCTTTTCAAGTCTTCCTTCAGTTGTGCAACCTCCTCACCCTTAGCATTAGCCTGAATCTGAACAGAGAGGGCTTGGATCTGATCATTTAAGGAACCTGAAGAAGCTTGACCTCCATTCTGCAAGTTCTGAACTTCGCATCCCAGAGCATATATTTGACCGCGCATCTCCAAGAGAATATCCATAATTCTGCGAAAATCTGCTGAATTATCGGTCTGCGTATTGGCTTCGGCACGATCTGATGGAGTAAATGCAGACGATGGCAGATCAGCATAATCACGCAGATTTGGCGATGAAGCATCATGTTCTTCCTCAGGAAAATGAGAGGCATGAATGTCTTCTGGATCTGCTGGAGAGCGGCTGACTCCCTCACTGGTAGCAGCTGACATTCCTCTTTTCTCATGATCTCCCCCTGTTTCTATGCCTTCAGGTGGAGAAGAGTGTTTTTCAGACTCTCCTTCCTCTTGATTTACTCTCTCTTCTTCTTCTTCAAGCCTTTCCTCCTCTACTTCTTTTTCTCCAGCTTCTCTTGCTTCTTTTTTCTTCTTCTTCTTCTTTTTCTTCTTCTCCTTCTCTTGTCCTCTCTCCTCTCTCTATCTCCTCTCCTGTCGTTCCATTGATTCTGGAACAGGACAACTTAGCTTCTTCAATTCTATAGCAGAAATGGTAAGATCTTCATCATCATCTTCATCTTCAACGATGTTAGCTCTTCTTTTCTTGGATGGAGCAACCATAGGCTCCTTCCCTTTTCTTTTTGCTGCATAAGAGATTTGATGAGTTTTGACAGGAGTCTTCTCCTTGAATTTCTCCAACGCCTTGCTTAGTTCCTTTAGACGCATTTTAGTCACCATTTTCAGTCCTACCACCATATGATCACACGATCTAACACAGAGAATTTGTGGAGGCTGAATATTCAGATGTGTAAATAACTTCGTCACAAGACTTGGATAAGGAAGTTGACCTCTGTCCTTTGCCACTGCTCTATACATGTGAAACATAACAGTGTGAGGAAGAGAAAACTTTTCCCATTAATGATGGCATACATCAGCTTTGCCTCTAAACTTGAAACATCAGTCTTGGAAGTTGATTTCGGTCTGAGGCAATTGATCACAATCTTGTGAAGTAGAATGTTAAACGCATTCATCCTCAAGTAGGAAATCTTTTCCTCTGTTCTTCTATCCTTAACAAGCTCCAATGTGGCACGAGCAGTAGAAACATTGATCGGTTGATATCTTCCTCTCTCAACCCCAATCACATCCGCCAAAGATATCCACATCAACCACAAAGTCCTGATCTCGGACACTAAAAGATATTCTATTCGCATCCAAGAAACTAAGATTTGAATAGAAATATGCAGTTAATTGAGCATAGGCCTCTGTGGTGTCAGAACAGAACTTTTCTAGTTGAAGAAAACTGAACTTTTCCCTCAAGTTCACATTCACAGCATCAAGAAAATCAAAATCCACACTCCTAGGGTTTATCACCCCACGCTTCAACAATTTTGAGTATAGAGCCTTATGTTCCTTTGATCTAAACAACTCTCCCCTTTTTCCTCGAATTTTCGCTGCAACACCCATTCTCGGTTGAAATTGACTGTACAATTTGTCATCATCATTTCCATCTATCGGATTAAGTCCCCCAACACGCGGATCACTTGGGATATTTGCAAGGGTTTCTTCTACCATCCCTTTAGGAGCAATTCCCAAACGTTCCATTTTTTGCAAAAAGATGTACTCATTCCCATATCCTTTGTCCTTAAGAAACTCATCGACGTAGTTCAATGGAGTACCAGTCCTCTTTAAAGCGCGGTAAAGCTTATAAATAAAAGAGGGCCTTTGAATTCTTACAGGATCTGCGTCTTCAACGATTTCTTCCTCTTGTTGATGACCAGCACCCTGTGGACTAGTTGGTGGAGAATGACGCTGCTGAGAATGTTGTGGGCTCTGTTGCTGATTTGGAGACTCTTCTTCCTCGGTGAGATCGAAGTGCGTAGGCCCCTCACTCATCCGCCGTGGTCCCCTGCTTGCGATTCTCGAAGACTTTCTTGAAGACGACATCTTTCTCAGTCTTTGAAAGATTCCTTGCTTGACTTTCCCAAGAAAGATGACAACTTTTTCAAGATTAAACAAGGAAGAAAACAGGAATGGAAGATTGGTGCTTTCTTAGGGTTTTTGGAGAGTAAAGCGAAGAAGAAACAACCAGTGCATAACATTTTCAAAAAATAACTGCCTAGTTAAAAAAAAAAAAAGGAAATGGTATACGGAACGTCATAAAAGTAAATAAAAAGATGCATTTTCAAAAAAATAACTACATTTTTCGAGAAAATAGTCATTTCAAAAATAACTTCTTTTTCAAAAAGGAAATGTTGCAATAATCACGTCAATTAAAGATAGCAATAATCAAACACGGTTGATAATCGTACATTTTCAAGATGAGATTCGAGAGAGAGAAACTTACATTCAAGAAATCAAAGTCTTGTTTGTTTTTTGGAACGAGTTTGAGAGTCTCTAGACTTTAACTTCTTCAAACCTCAAAATGTTGAGTTTGGAACGGATAATTTCAAATTGATTTTTCTCCAAAGGCTTTGTGAATATATCCGCCAGTTGATTCTTTGAGTCAACAAACTGAATCGAAACTTCTCCATTTTGAACATGATCTCTAATGAAGTGATGTCGAATCTCTATATGCTTTGCTCTTGAGTGAAGAATTGGATTTTTAGTAAGATTAATTGCATTGGTGTTGTCGCAGTTAATCTCCGTGCATGAATCTTCAATTCCAAAGTCTCTTAGCTGTTGTTTTATCCACAAAATTTGTGAACAACAACTTCCGAGAGCTACATACTCTGCTTCTTCTGTAGAAAGAGCTACTGTAGTTTGCTTCCTTGAAAACCAAGACACTGTTCTGCCTCCAAGTAGTTGACACGTACCCGAGGTGCTCTTTCTATCAACTCTGCATCCGGCTAGATCTGCGTATGAGTATCCAAGAAGAGTAAAGTCTCTCTTTTTAGGATACCAAAGGCCGATGCTTGAAGTTGAAGCAATGTATTTGATAATCCGCTTTGCAGCACTTAAGTGAGATTCTTTAGGGTCTGCTTGAAATCTGCACAAATGCAAACACTAAACAAAATGTCAGGTCTAGAAGCAGTAAGATAAAGAAGTGAGCCAATGATACTCATGTATAGCTTCTGGTCGACTTTCTTTCCTCCTTCATCTTTGTCTATCTTCAAGGAACTTGACATTGGTATTTCAGCCTTTTTGCAATTGTTCAGTCCAAACTTTTTGACGAGATCATTAGCATATTTTTCTTGATGAATAAAAGTTCATTCCTTCAGTTGTTTCACTTGAAGCCCGAGAAAGAAGGTTAACTCACCCATCATGCTCATTTCAAATTCATCCTGCATAGTCTTAGAGAATTTCTTGCACGACTTTTTCATTAGGAGATCCGAATATAATATCATCGACATATATTTGAACTAGCACAAAACTTTTGCTTTCTCTTTTGATAAACAGAGTAGTGTCTACTTTACCTTTCACAAAACCGTTTTGAATTAAAAACTTACTCAGCCTGTCGTACCAAGCTCGAGGTGCTTGTTTTAAACCATATAAGGCATTTTTGAGTCTGAATACTGAGTCTGGTTTCCTTGGGTCTTCAAACCCAGGTGGTTGTTCCACATAGACTTCCTCATGGATGAATCCATTTAGGAAAGCACTTTTGACGTCCATTTGGAATAACCTGAAATTTTTATGACAAGCAAATGCAAGTAATAAACGAATTGCTTCTAACCTTGCTACTGGTGCGTAAGTCTCGTCATAGTCTATCCCTTCTTCTTGCGTATATCCTTTGGCCACGAGTCTTGCTTTGTTTCTTATGACTTTCCCTTTCTCGTCCATCTTGTTCCTGAAAACCCATTTAGCACCAATAATAGATTTACCTTTTGGTTTAGGAGTTAACTCCCAAACATCATTAATGCTGAATTGCCTGAGTTCCTCTTGCATAGCTTCAATCCAGCTTTCATCAGTCAAAGCTTCTTCTATGCTTTTGGGTTCTATTTCAGAAATAAGAGCCACAGCACTAGACTCTTCGCGCCTTTTGGATCTTGTGCGAATTCCTTCATTGATGTCGCCAATAATATGATCTTTGGGATGACTGGACTTATGCTTCCAGTTGTTGGTTAATTTGTCAGATTGATGGTCACTTCCTTCACTTGAATCTTCAACAGTCACTTGTTGCTGGTCCTTCAAAGTCTGAGCTGCTTCTTGAGATTTAGACTTTGTAGAGTCTGGAGCAGGTTCAGTCTCTTCAAGATGAGTTTGGATAGATTCATTTTGCATAGAATCTTGGAATTTGACATTCATTGATTCCTCCACAGATTGACTCTTCTTGTTATAGACTCTGTAGGCTTTGCTTGAGGTTGAATATCCAAGGAAGATGCCTTCATCTGATTTTTCTTCAAACTTGCCAATTCGATCATTTGCATTTTTCAATATAAAACATTTGCATCCGAACACATGAAAATATGAAACAATAGGCTTCTTTTCTTTGAATAATTCATAGGGTTTTTTTTTTTTTTTTCTAGAATAGGCCTTAGAAAAACTCTATTGATAATATAACAAGCCGTAGAAACTGCTTCAGCCCAAAATCGTGAAGAGATGTTGCTTTCAATTAAAAGAGTTCTAGCCATTTCTTGAAGCGATCTATTCTTTCTTTCCACAACTCCATTTTGCTCTGGAGTATATGGAGAAGAGAACACATGCTGAAAACCAGATTCATCACAAAATTTTGTAAAATCTTGATTTTCAAATTCACCTCCATGGTCTGTTCTTATACTTGAGATAACATATCATTTTTCATTTTGAACATTTTTAGCAAAATTTTCAAAATAAGATAAGGTTTCAGACTTACTTGCCAGCAAATATACCCAAGTAAATCGTGAGTAGTCATCCACAATTACCAGGCAATATTTCTTACCTCCAATGCTCGTGTTCTAGTTGGTCCAAAAAGATCCAAATGCGAAGCTGCGGTACACGGTTAGTAGAAACTTGATTTATTGGTTTAAAGGAATTTCTTACTTGTTTTCCCAATATGCATGGTGTACATAGATCAGACTTTTGGTATGATAAATTGGGTAGACCACGAACAAGCTTCTTTGCTGAGATTTTGGCTATCTGTTTCATATTAATGTGCCCAAGCTTTCTGTGCCATAAGCTTGCTTCATCTTGGATTGAGATTAGACATTGCGATTCATCTGGTTTCACATCCAAGAGGTAGATATTTCCATGTCTTCGACCCATGAATGACTGAGTAGAGTCTTTACTTGGTTCCCCGTACATATTCCCTCTTGAAAGTAGATTTTGAAACCGGTATCACACAAATGGCGACGATTGAGCAGATTGTAGTTGAGTCCTTCAACTAAAGAAACATTACTTATTAAGAGGTTTCCAATCTTTATAGTTCCAAATCCCACTATTCTTCCTTTGCTATTTCCTCCAAATGAGACTTTTCCACCATTCACTTGAACAAGCTTTATGAAGCAATTTGAATCTCTTGTCATATGTCTTGAGCATCCACTATCTAGATACCATTTTACCTTTTTCTTGATAGTGACCTGCATTTAAAAAGAGACTCAAACTTTCTTTGGTACCCATATTTTCTTGGGTCCATTGGAGTTAGTATGATATGAGGTTTTTGCCCATACTTTCTTAACAGGTTTCCAAACCATAGGACATTCTTTTTCAAAATGATCTGCACTATTGCACTTTGAACATCTGAGAGCATTGCGACCTACTGGTTTTACAAAGATCTTTTTAAAATGATTTTTGTAAGTATCTCTTGTCGATCTTTGCTTAATTATTTCTTTTTCCTTTGGAAAATCAATTAAAGGAATGGTTTCAGCAGTCATTCCTAAACCAGATTTGTTGAAATAAGGTCTTTGAACATAAAGAATTTTTTTCCAGTTTTTCAGATCCTATAGAAAAATTTTTAGAAATATTTGAGATATCATTTTTTAATAGAGCATTTTCTTTCGAAAGATTATCTTCACTTTCTCTAAGAGAAGAAACATTTATGTCTAAACATTTCACATTTTCTTTCAAAATATTTTCCTGTTGTTTTAGAGCAGAATTTTCTTTTTTGAGTTCGGAAATCTTTTTAAGAGAAGTTTTAAGACTAAAACACAACTCATCAATGTATTTTGAAACTTTAATAGGGATTTTGAAGTTACTCACCTCAAATTCACTATCTGAATTTGATTCTGTCTCGGAGTTTGAATCTGAATCGATTGTGCCATTAGACATATATTGGCATAATCATCATCACTTTCTTCACATTCTCGTATCACTCCAGTTTTCGCTTTAAGAGCCTTTTGATTCTTTTCAGCTTTTCCTTTCTTCTTCCTCGAAGAGGACAGTTGGGTCGATGTGTCCCTTTTTCTTACATTCAAAGCGAGACTACATCTTTGTTTGATTCATCATCCTCAACAGACTTTAGTCTGTTGCTTTTAAAAACTTTGTTTCTTTGGATTGAATCTTCTTCCTTTTCTATTCAGCTTTCTGAATCTTCTTATCATGAGAGCAAGCTTCTCATCATCCATATCGTCTTCAGAATCTGTAACGTCAGAATCATCATTGGATTTTAATGCAATGGATTTCTTACCTTTAGGGTCTTCGTCTTCATTGATTCATTCCACTTCATAAGACTAAAGAGTCCCAACCAACTCATCAACAGATAGTGGCATGATTCTTTGGGTTTCTCTGATTGAGGTCTTTATGTGATTCCAATCCTTGGAGAGTCCACGCAGTAGCTTGTTTACCTTCATGGGATCAGAAATTGATTGACCTTGATTTTCAAGACCATTCACGATTTCTATAAAACGACTAAACATGTCAGTTATAGATTCTCCCGATTTCATTCTGAAGGCTTCGTATTGACCGAGGAGAATGTTGATTCTAGTCTCTTCACTCGATCAGTTCCTTCATAGGTAATATGCAATCGATCCCAGACTTCTTTAACTGTAACACAAGAAGATATTTTGTTATATTCAGTAGGAGATAAAGCACAATATAAAGAATAAATTGCTTTTGCATCAAGAGCTTGTCTCTTGATTATCTCTTCCTGAGTCATTTCACTAGACTCCACAATATCTTTTCCTCTCTCTAAGACAGGTGCAACTTTAGGAGTGATTCTTTTTTCTACAACGTCCCATTCTAGATGATCCTTTGATCTTAGGAATGCCTTCATCTTGTTTTTCCATATGTTGTAATCCTTTCCATCAAAGTAAGGTGGTATGG
Source organism: Eucalyptus cladocalyx (assembly GCA_017140615.1). NCBI lineage: Eukaryota > Viridiplantae > Streptophyta > Magnoliopsida > Myrtales > Myrtaceae > Eucalyptus > Eucalyptus cladocalyx. Next base: position 22,571,176 of record CM029523.1, on the reverse strand, counting down.
TATTGCTTTGCCCTTCTACCAGCCTTGGAGCCAACATACTAGCCATGAATCTTTAACTCTAAAGTAAAACACTTCAAACAAAGTGAGTACACAAGCTCTGATACCAATTGAGATAGCTAGTATAAGCACCTAGAGGGGGTGAATAGGTGTAAAAACAATTTCTCGAGATACCACAATGATACTAGGCAGACAATAGAAATGAAGTTCTCTTTTGATTAACAAAATGAATTACGATCAAAGTAAAGTAAAGAGTAGGGAAGAGAAAATTAAACACAAGGTTTATAGTGGTTCGGCTTATCTCAAGCCTACGTCCACTCTTCCGCACCGACAGCCCACCGGCTGGATTTCACTATGAACAAAAGAGATGTTACAGCACAGTTCTTCCTTGATTCCACAGTGTAGATATACTACCACACTTCCTCAAGGTTTCTCACGAATATAAACACTCTTTTGCCTACAAGTTTTCGCTCAAATGAATTGACTAAAAACAACAAGAAGCTTCAGACTTTGGAATTATTTTATCGTGCACACCTCGAACAACTAGAACGTCTTCCTTATATAATCATTTATGCCATCATACTCGTTGGCACTTACCAAAGGAATTCTTCCAATCTTCTCGTTGGACAGAATCAATTAAGAAGATCATTCGAGCTATTAAAGGAACATGTCAATAGTCCATCAATCCTGTTCGCCCATACAATCAGGATCTCGGTTTCCATAAATAGAACATTCCAAGAATATTTCACCAATCATCGGATCCTTAATCTCCGAATCAATTAAGATCAAATAAAGGATTCCATTATGTCATATCCAGCAAAGAGATCTTCTCCAGTCGATAAGGTCATATCCTTAGTGAAACATCCAGTTCTGGATAGCCTTTCTTCAACGGATTAGAAATTGTCAATGAGAATAGACTTTGAGTCTTGAGTCTGGCTGTACGGAGGTCTTCAGACTTTAAACAGCAGAGTCTGCAAACCTTCAAACTAGACTGATGGAAACGTTTTGTCAGCTTCAAAACATTTCAAGAAAATTTCTCCAACATAAAGAACACTATTGCTTTCTCTTTGCCACACACCATATTCTTCCATATGTACAAGACGGTAAGTAAAAGTCAAGGGAAATTGCCTTATGATTCATTGATCCCAAAGATCTTTAAGCATTTCAATGTAGAACTTCCCAAGGGGTTGTGCGAAAAGTCAATTCCTGAGTTGTCTGTTGGGGAAAGTATGATTCTGAACATGCATTACAAACCATCTAAGGAAGGTTAGACAGATGCAAATAATAAGCTCGTGAAGGTTAGAAACAAAGATGATGAGTTTGCAAGAATACTTATGGTAATGACACTTAAGAACAAAGAAGTATTGAGCAGAATATTCGGAGAGTGGAAAGGCTCAAATGATTCTCCTAGCCCCACTTTAGGTGAGTCTGCACCTCCTCCAAAGAAGAAACAAAGGATTAAATCCTTGAAGAGGATTGGAAGTGAACCTACTAAGGAATGTGAATAGATTGGTGAAAAATCTATTGTGACTGAGAAGTACAATGTTGAAAAGGAAAGACAAAGTAAAGAAGAGGAGAAGACAATTGAAGAGATGAAAAAGGAAGCAACAAAGTTAGCGGAAGAAGAAAGGATAGTTGACGCAGGCATAAAGGCATAAAGGCAGAAGAAGAAAGGCTAGCTGAGGTAGAAAGGTTGATGCTGAAAGAAAGGTTGAAGAAGAAAAGTAGGCTAAAGATGTTAAAGTTAAACATGCGATTCAAAGACAAGAAGAAAATAGAAAGGATTGATTCCAGACCCCGAAATTTCCTTATATTCAAAATAGAACGCACACCGATAATGGAGAGATTTGAAAAAGAAAAGCTAGATGAGCTTTGGGAAGATTTGCTAAATGAAGGGGAAGTTGCAGGTGATGATGAAATGGATATTGAAGATAACGTTGTAGACCCTATCAGTCCAGTACCTCCAAAATAAATATTGGTAGAGATTACTAAATCAATTGTAGATAGTACGGGAACCGGATTAAAGATTGATGAAGTTGATATTCATGAGGATGCTCAAACTCAGGTTGAGTCTTGAGATAAGAAGAAATATAAGATTCATGTCACTGAGACTGGGACTACTCATACCGATGCTCCTAATCTTTTAAGTTTTTTGAAGGAGGTAAGGGAAAATAGGATGATATGAAGTCACTCCAAATAGAGCTATAGGGTCACATGCAGAGCTTGAAGGAAGATGTTGGAAATAAAATATTTTTTCTTGAGAACGTCTTTTGGCAATGCACGAGGAAGATTGATGAGACTTGCTACAAGCTGAAGTGCTATGGGCTGATTCGAGTGCCCTTTGATGGTTTTGGCAACAATGACAAAGATGACAAGGCCGATGACAACACCAACAACCCCTCCACATCAAAATGAACTTGGTTATATTTTTTTGCAGAATTACTGGGGATTTGTTAGTGGGACTATTGTCAACTGTTCTAAAAGTTTAAATTTTTAGGTGAATGTGCAGTTTATTATTTATTCTAACACTTCTTCCACATATTTAGTTTGGTCATTTTGCTGGGGAGGCAAATGGGGCTGAAAAGATTCGAACTCAAGATTTCTATCTTTGATATCATGTGAGATTTCATGGAACACCATCTAAAAACTTTAAGTTTTTAAATGAAGGCGTAGTAAATTATATAATTATTCTATCAAAGATTTATTATTTATTTATTTTAACAAGAATCGCTAATCGTGCACCAAAGCCAAATGGTTGGAACAAGGTCTGATTCCAAATGACGGGCATAGAGCAGTGTATAAACCCTAAAGCGTTAGCTTAACATTCATGCAACTATACTTGGTTTCGTGACAGAAACTAATAGATGATGAGCCGTATTGCTGTTTTTCCTGAGGTTCGCACTTGTCGCAGCAGTCGAGCTTTCGCACGCTCGCGATGCCGTGAGAGGAGACGCAAGCACGGACATTGGATATAGCATCCGCAATGGGCAAAACTTTCGCCCTTTCTCTTCAATGATTGTTGGGCTGGTCTCCGGGGTTTCTAGGGCTTTGTTATGACAATGTAGTACGCAGAGCTACCCCTACAAGGCTACACAGTCCGACTGCAGTCACTGCTTAGTTTTATGAAAGGAGACACTTGAGAAAATGCGTCATTGGAGCATCGGGTATTAGGTTCAACTCGAGGATCGTCAGCTTCGAGCTTCGGATCTAGAAATACTCCTTCCACGAAAAGTAGAACTTTCCACTGGCCTTCACTTTTATAGTGGAAGGAGTATTTCTAGATCCGAAGCTCGAAGCTGACGATCCTCGAGTTGAACCTAATACCCGATGCTCCAATGACGCATTTTCTCAAGTGTGCGTGTAAATTGAACAGAGAGAGTTATAGGTAATGAGATGCGCCGAGATCTTTAGTCATAAATGATGTATCTGTACATGATTCTCCGATGGAAAATCAGGCCATGTTATGGAATACTTTATTGGGTTTAACATTTTTTATATAAAAAAATCCATAAAAGTTCAGCATAATCTTACGTATATAGTTTTATGGATTGATGAAGTGACCCAAGGGAAAATTGTTTAAGAAGTCTTAAATTTATTACAGTTTTATCAATTTAGTTTTAAATATTTTTGTATTTTAATAATTAAGTCAATCTAACCAATTTTAACTAGAAATCGCAAACATAGAAACCAGTCGTTCATGGCCAATGTAGACAATTTAAATAATTTTTTCAAAATTTATTATTATTTTTTTCAATATATATATTTTTACAACTTTGGCCAATGATGGTCGGCAAGCGACCTCACCGCCACAGTGCCCTCACTTGTGGCCAATAAGGGCCGCAACACCCTTGCCAAGATCCAAGAGAGGGCATTAGGCACCTGGTTGGCAATTCAACTATGGCTAGTGAGGGTGTCATCACCCTCGTCAACCAACAAGTGAGGGTTTCAGGCCTCACTTGGATCTCGGTGAGGGTTCGTGGCTAGCGAGAACGCATTGGAATTGTAAAATAAAACAAAGAAAAGAAAAATCATAAAAAAATTTGAAAAAATATTTAAAATATTATTAATAATTGTCAATGTTACCGCTACTTGTGCCGCATAAGATAGTCGTTGTCTATGTTAGCGATTCATGCTAAAATTGGTCGAATGAATTCAATTGGTAAAATGTGAAAAAGTTTAGGAAAGACTCAAGTAACGCAATTAAAATGTTTATAATTGAATTAGCAAAAATATAATAGGCTTATGACTTTTTAGATAATTTTCTCAGTAACCTAATGAGCAATTCCTTGAGCAGCGCGATAGCTGTCAGGAGCATTTTCTTGCTGGGCTTGAAAAATTACAAATCCAGAGTTTCTTTCCTGAATTTGTAGTGGGGAAAGGCATATCCGAAAGCCCCCATCTCGCTCGAGAATCTTGACTATTGTCTCATAGCCAGAGAAGTCGGAGGATTGGTTTTCGACCGGACCTGCCCATATTTCTCTTCTTGTCGGATTCTTTGGGAGATGAAGAAAAAATCGATGCCCCAGGCTCGCTATTTGAAGATTTCTTTGACTTGAATGCTAAAGTTCGGATGGTTCTTGCTTTAAGGAAGGTGCCTTGCTAAAGTTAAAAGTAGAAAAGGTTTTCCCACTAGAATTTTTCTCATATATGCGAGCATGAAAAATGGAACCGGCAAAAGCAACTCTCTTACCTGACTCATATTTTTAAGAGAAACGGTTAACCTAATATGATATCATTGTATAGGGTAAGAGTTCACATCCTAATGCGCTCTCTCAAACTCATCAACCATGATATTAGGCTCATAATTTGCTCACAAGAATATAAGAATCGAGTCTTGCGAAGGTTAACATGCTTACACGCTAGAAAGAGTGTTAAATAATATGCTATTTGTACTTTATTGACTTGGTCGTACCGATTTAAATTTTGGGAGAAAACAGTTAATCTAACGTTGGACATATAATTTTTTTTTTTTTATGACCCAGGGAACCCGTAACTCGACAGTCGGTGGGCAAACCTTGAGGCGATGCTAGCGGAGGATCCACCACCCCGACGTCGCACTTAAGATCCTGTACGGCCAGCGGGATTCGAACTTCTCTCCTCATCGCAAAGGATCATGGGAGTCCTATCCAACTGGGTCATCGCAGGCGGTGGTGACATGTAATTCTTTTTGCTCCCTTATATTTTCATAAAATTAACCATTTCACTAATGCACAAAAGGCCTTGGTAAAGATCCTAAAAAGCGTCGGTGCAGCACACTAGGCTCTATGCCAACGGATCTTTACTTTGTAATGATAAGTGTGTTAAAAGGTCCTGTCATGAGCCAAGGCCTCTTGAGATCAAGAGAGTGACTAAGAGATTCGAACATGTGACCATCGGCATTTCAGATCAATTGAGGGTAAACCCTCCACCACTAAGCCAACTATGGCGATGGTCTCAAGAAAACAATTTGATGATCTTCTCTACCGATAGTTTATCTACCGGCAGTGAAACCTTGTATTGACAAGTTTTTCTGCCATTTATACGACATTTACGGACAACATATGTGTCGCTAACAATTTGGCGTCCTCCTTACCCATTCTTCCTATTTCCCCTATCAATCATTAAATAATCTTTCTCAACTAAACTTTAAAGGGTAAAATTAGACAACTTTTCTGTTACTTGGTAGTAAATATATGTGAGTTGACAAGTATGTGAGTTATATTTGTACAATATGTGTATAAATAACTCCAAGGTTTGTCAATATCATTCAATGAAAAACCTCCCTTGCACTTTGTGAACATGTAAACATCCACAAACGAACCCATCTCTCGCATAAAGCTATACAATCCGTGATAAATTCGGACAAAATTTGGATATATTGTTCTGCGTCGTGTCACTGATGATGCAACAAAAGAAGAAACCGTCAAGAAAGAGTAACATCACGACGTTTTTGTTGAAGGGCTGTGTCTAAGACCTTGTTTTGCATCACTCAAGGTATCGTTCGTTCCTAAGGTCTTCCGAGGAACCCAAAATTAGGATATGTCGTTCTGCATTTTGTCACTAATGATGCAACAACGGAAGAATAAGACAAGGAGTAACATTATGGCGTTTTTGCTGATGGGTGTGTCTAAATACCTTGTTTTGCATCACTCAACATATCAGCTGGTTCTCATCTCCAAAGATGGCCGATTTTAGAAAATTGTAAGGCTCTTGCGTTTTGGCGAAGCTTAGCAGCATATTTCTGAAATAATACAGTAATACCGTTCATCTAATGTGGAATATCACATCTGCCGTCACGTTTAACTTCTTAGTGTGCTAATTACAAGGAATCTACCAAAAGAGAATCGATTATTCTGCACGAAAGCCGAACGTTGGAACGGACTCTTATTTCAAAAAACAAGTGCAAAACATTATATAAACCCTGGAGCGTTTGCTAACATTCATGTCATCGCACTTGGTTTCCAGACACAAACTCATTGAAGATGAGTCATATTGGTGTTTTCTGGAGATTCACAATCGTTATGGTAGTTGGGCTTTCTTGTGTTTATGACTCCGTGAGTGGAGAACCAAACATAGACATCGTCGATAGGGACTGCAATGGGGTCAAGTTTGGCCCGTCCCTTCCTTTCCATTATTGTCGAGCTGGTCTTCTCCAGGATTTAGCAGAACACACCGCCACGAGGGGCTACGACTACTATGACACAAATACGCAGTTTTCGGAGGTTTGTTATGGCCATGCTGAATGCAATGCTCAGCTTTCACAGGCCGAATGCATTTACTGCTTACAAGTATGTGAGGAAATACTTGGCAAATTGTGTTATTGGAGCTTCGGGTATCAGGTTCAACTCGAGGATTGTCGGCTTCGGATCGAGCCATGCTACTTCAACGACAATTACAACTTTTCGCTAGTCTAAATAACCTGATGGCAATCTGACGTGTGTCATAAGTTGAACAGAGGGAGTTGTTTGCATGAGATGCACCGAGATTTCTAGTCGTCAATAATGTAGTTGTACACGATTCTCCGATGAAATTAAGGCATGGCCTGGAATAATTGATAAAACATCTACATAGTTTTATGAAGTGATTTCGTTAGAACTTATGAACGTTAAATTTCATGCTAATCTATTATTTTGTTTCCTACTAAAATTTTAGGGGATAACAATTAACATGATACCATAGCACAGGTGAAGAGTTCAAATCCTAACCCTCCCTTTCAAACTCATTAACCTTGATATTGGGCCATAATTAGTCAAGTCCTGGGAGTGTAAAGGACCGGCTTACAAAACAGGAAGAGTGTAAAGTAATATGCCTATTTGCACGACTTTTCGAAACTAGTTAAGTTTTAGGGGAAGTACAAGCTTTTCTTGTTGAGGCCCGCGGCTTGTCCAGGTGGTTCTAAAGAGTCCCCTTAGTCTATTATTCAGGTCGCGAATCGAATTGCTAAAATTCGTAGACAAAATTCACTATCCCCGAATTGGCTTACTTAAACTCCTTTCTCTTTGGGATTTACTTTATCATAATACTCCTTTAAGAGCCTTTTTGTGTGAGTAGTTGCATCTTGAATAAAATTCATTCTTCTGACAAAATAAAAAAGTGTTGGGGGGAAACAATTAGGCCTTATTTGGTAACCATCCAAATAGTGCCAAATTCTGATTTTTTTTGTTCCCAGAAGTAGTGTGGGCCGAGAATCGCGTTTGGTAAAATTTTTGTTTCTAGGAACAGATTAGGAGTAGAATCAAGAATTAAAAAAAAAGTTGATTCTTATTCCAGGAACAAATTTGAGAATCGAAAACCAACTCTTCTTCTTCTTCCCTTTGGCCATCTCGCGACCGCTGTCCACCCCGCCCGCCACCGTTTGTCGCCGCCCGCCGTTGCCCGCCATTCGCCACCACGCCCGCGGCTAGTGAGTTCGCTAGGCCAGGGCAAGGTCCAGTGAGCTCGTCGGAGGCAAGCCCAGCCACTGGCGAGGCTCGGCCTCCCCAGATCTGGTGAGGCTGAGCCTCGCTGGTGGCTAGGCAGGCCTCACCGGGGTTGGGCGACACTCCGGTGATTCAAATACGTTGTTGACACATAATTTAAACTCATTTTTTAGAAATAGAAGATAATCTTTGATTATAGAGGGAAATTTTGAAAAAAACAAATTGAATTTAAAAAAATTCAACAATCGTGTGATTTTGGAGCCACTTTTTTGTTGAGAAGTTGAGTGAATATCGGGAAATCTTCACTTATTTGTTGAATTTTCCCTCTATAAATAGAGAGTGCGAAGCCTTGAATGAGGGGGCTTTTCTTCGTCTTCGTCGAGGGAGAAAAGAATACAAAAGTGAAAAGAAAGAAGAAAAGTGAGGAGACGTGAGGGGGGTTTCTCTGGATCGAAAAAAAAACGAAGCAATCTGGGAAGTTTCGTTGAAGAAAAAAAGAAAAGTCAAAGGGAAAAGCAGAAAAAGCAGGAGTCAAAGGGAAAAGCAGAAAAAGCAGGAGTCAAAGGGAAAAGCAGAAAAGGCAGGAGAGGAGAGTGTACGAGGACGGAGAGAGAGAGATAGGTGAGTGACGTGAAGGCAGAAGAAGAAAAAAAAAAGGGGGGGAAAACGCTATTCATCTTCTTCCTAGCTGGTCCCTCCGCTGCTGCAGACTCGCGATCGCACCACTGCGCCTCTACCACCGCCGCTTTGTTTGCTGCCTCCGAGCACCGCACTTCTGTCTGCCGTTCGCCGGTCTCTCCGCGGCGCACAGCCCCTTCGCACATCACTTCCGCCCTTGCTCCGACGGCCCAAGCGCCCCTTTCGCCACTGCTGCTCATCACCCCTGCGCAGCAGCACTTGATCCTGCGCCGAACCGCCGCAGCCGCCGCTTGTTCCCTCGCGACTTGCAGCACCCGTGAGCCTCCCTCGCCTGCAATCAGAAGCCAGAAGCCACCATTCCTGCCGCGATTCCGTCCTCGGGCCGTCCGATCGTAGTTGCTGGTCGCTGGGCTTCCGACTTTTACCCACGACTCTGCTGCTGCTGTCTCCGCCTCTGTTCCGACGACCCGACGCCAACAGCCGTGACGCCTGACGTCGTTGCCCCGAAGACCAGTGACCGACGTCCCTGCTCAACTCGACGCTTTGCTGTCTGGAGCCTGGACCAATCTCAGTAGCCCGACGCCCCTGCACACGACGTTGCTGCTCCTCTGCTCGCTGCTGCACGCTCGAACAGAGCCACCTACTGCCTCCCCTGTTTTGCTGCAGATCCAGTTACTGCCCGAACCTCGCCGGAGCTCCGACGGACAGCCCCTGTTCTGAACGGCGACCCATCACCGAACCACCATCGCGCTGTCCTCCCTGCAATATTCCCCTAGGTGGTTTATTTTTTTATTCTATTTTTATCCATTTATTTATTTATTTTAAATTTTGTTATTGATTAAGTTAGAACATGATATATCAATGTTAATTATTTGTATAGTTTAGGCATTAACTGCACGTGTTTTACCCAAAATTATTGTAATTATTAATTTGATCCGTAAGACGTCGGATCATTTTTTAATTACTTTAATTGTTAGGTATTTTGATAGTGTTTTAATTGTTAAATATTATAAGTATTAATTTGATATATGTTGAGATGTTTAGAGTTAAAATATTGTTAATTTAATCCGTGAGATGATGGATTATTTTTTTCGGTTATTTTAATTCTTATCTTGATTTTTAAAATAATTACTTGTTTTGGAAAGATATATAAAAAAAAACACTAAAAAAAATAAATATATATATATAAAAAGTCTAAATCTTGCATAAGAGCATTTTTAGGTTTAGTAAATTAGAATTGCTTTTTTAGATTGCACTTTTAGATGGATAATTTTTGTAATAAATTAGGATTAGTGGGTCATAGGTTAATGTTTTAGTATTCCCATCGTATTTTTTTTAAAATAAAAAAAGCCAAAGATTAGTATTGCATCATTATGTTGTTTTCTTTTTAATAAGAATTATTAATTCATTTAAAAAAAAGAAAATACAAAAGTCATTTACTTGTTTAGTTAATAAGTTAGTTCATAATTAATCCAATTTTATATCATCATTATTTAGTGTAGGTTGCATATATGTATTTAAAAAGAATCATTAAAAAAATCATAAAAAGAACATGTATATAGAATTGTCATATCATCCATCCCATATCATGTAGCACATGCATATTTAGGATTATGTAAATTATATTGCACATATATTGTAATGATTCAAATTATGTCACATGAATTGCATCTCGTATGTCATTAAAGTAAAACTCATGCATATCAAATTTAGATTAAGATTGCATATAATTAACATTTTTTAAAGAAAAAGAAAAATTAGGTGTCATTCATTTAGAAATCATGTTTAGGGCATGCATTTTTAGAGAGTAGACCTTAATAAGGTTGTAGTTAATAATTTCTTACAATCTATCACTTTGATTTACCAATGTTATTTCATTGATTGTGCACCTGCATGACCACCATTTGCATGTTAGAGCTTAGTTTAAAATTAATCAAGACTGCCTGCAAAATATTTTTGAAATTAAAATGAAAAGGTACCGAAAGTGCGTTAGATTTTATTAGCGTAACCATGTCCCCGAACCTATTGAATCTCTGGTTCGCAAAAGTAAAGTACTCTCCCATACTTTACTTGGGTTTCTAATCAACTATAATTGGTTAGTGGCGGCTCCAAATTGAATATAATTGCATGTTTAAATGGGTTAATTTCTTAATATCAAATCACGATGGTAGGACTTGGGAGGGTCCGTGCCAAGTCTTTGGACTTAGTAATCAATTAGCCTTCTTTAGATAATTCACCCTCGAAAAAAAAAGGTCGCGACATACGTGATGACCAGAGAGGGCCCTTACACCAGTAGGCCAACCTCGGGGATGGTCTCAAAGACTGATGGATTATCTGTCGGCAAAGAAACTTATACCAACACGCTTTTCGGGCATTTGCACGACTTTCACCGACAACATGTATGTCACAAAAAAATTTGGCCTCATTTTCCTCCCTGCCCATTTTCGCTGTTTCCCCTATCAATCGTATCAATAATCTTTCTCACACGAGTAAACTTTAAATTGTAAAATTAGACAGCTTTTCACGACAAAACATATACATCTGAGTCAGTAAATACACGTGTGTTGTATTTGTCCAGTATGTGTATCTATCCGCAAGGCTTGTCCAGATCATTCAATGAACGGAAAAGTTCCCTGCACTTTGTGCAATATTAAACATCCGGATATAAACCCATCTCTCGAATAAAACTATATACTATCTGGCGTAAATTTGGGTGATTTGTTCTGCATTTTGTCACTGATCATTCAACAGAAGAAGAAGAAACAGACAAGAAAGAGGTAACATCACGGCTTTTCTATTGATGGCTGTGTCCAAGACCATGTTTTGTATCACTGAACATACGAATTTAAGTTGGACTTGAGTACTCCAATGAGGCGGATACATCGGATCCTGCTTGGACTATTTACGAAGTCGGTACTACGTGGGCATTATCCTGATCGTGTAGTTAACAGAATATGCGCGAAGGATCCTGGGAAGCATTAAGATCGATGTACAGATCTTTCTACTAGACAAGCGTAATTACCAGACGTAAAAGTTGGAGTATAACTTTGTAAGAGAAAAAAAACCGGAAATTCTATCATATACTGCACGTTAATCTGCTATACATCAAAGTGTTACATCAAGTTGCTGTTTTGGGGCATACATGATAAACGCATCCATCTAATGCAAGATTATTGACATACTTGTCGAAAAATTATGTTTTCACTCGGTCAAGTGAAGTGTATTTACCGTAGTTTATGGACCCTTTGTCTTACTTCGACCATTATATTTTCATGAGTTCATTGTGCTAGGATTTGATGCGTGAACATTTGATTATACAATTGTGAAAGGAATGAGATCAATGTATATGTTTAAGAAGATTATTATCAATGAATAAGTTCAATTAAAAAGGGGGGGGAGGGGGACATTCAACATTGGGTAGCATTGGATAGGCAAGTTTAATACAAATACTGTTATTGGAGCCCAATGTATCAGGCACCGAACAGTCTCATTGGATCAACTTTCGGGGCCGGATGAAATAGAGATAGGGATAGAGTTTTGTTAATTTTTTAATGAAATAAATTTTCTTTAAGGCAATAACTTGGGAAAATATTACCCAAATCTTAGTATCATCTAAATTTTAATTTATCAGAAATCCATGTCAATTGTTGATCAGAATTGGTCAACCATGGAAAATGGCGGAACCAGAATTCTGAGAGAGCGGAGGAGAACATGAATTTTTTGAGAATGTAATTGATGGAAGTATAGTATATTTAACTTCAATTAGATCTACGGAATGGTGGGCGGATTTTTGTATTTTTATAGGCCCTGTCTTCTTCCATCCAATCTTCTCATTAGTAGGTTACAAATAGGGATACCATCTTATTTATATTCAGTTCAGTTTGCACGTAGGTGATATCAATAACTTATAACCCTTCAATCAAAGATATGGTTGAAGGGAATTTCCTCTATCCTAATTTGAGAAAATTTCCTTCAAAGATATCCCTAGCTAATTTGTATATTACAAGTTATAAACGCTATCACATATTAACTAATATTAATACTGGGTGACGTCCATATGTAACCCATCAATTAGAAACGTGGTGGGAATGATGTCTCACACACTAAAAAGTATTTGTTCAACCTTGCATCGAAACATAGAAATTATTTTTATCAGTGAAAAAATTTATATTATCTACTAAATGTTTTTTAGACACGAGGGTTATATTTTCCTCAAACAATTATCTTCTTAAATGTGAATTACAAAAATGGACATCACCCATATTTATATTAGTTAGTTTGCATATATGTGATATTTATAACTTCAAAATCACCAATAGGAGGTTTGAGTAGACTCCCACGAACTCTCTCGAATTAAGGATTAATGAAAATATAGTTTTTTTTAAATATTCTAAGTAGTCAATCATAAAACTCAATCTCAAATGATAATTGACTTCTACAGCTACAAAAATAACAATAACAAGGTCTAGAGTTACGGTTTTTGTGTGGCTTTGCACGGGTGCCCAGAAAAGCCGGACAAATTTGCAACTCCCGTTAACTCGGGGAACTTGAATTGATCATTGGCTGGGTTGGATCGGCCCATCATAGGCGGCCCAATTCAGTCCAAAAAGCCTAGCAAATTTAGTTTACTACTGAATAAAGTGTTCAACTATATAATAGGGATCTTTAATCGGCTAATATTAATTTAGTTCAACATTTGAATCATATATTGCAGGGTTTACTAATAAATTTCTTCTCAATTAGCGTGAAAGAACTTGGATCGAATTACCTTGTTAGGCATTTTCCCAAATTTTCTTTTAAACATTTAGAGTGCGTAATGACAAACCAGAATTTACGTTCCATAAACAATTTTTCTATTCCAGACACTGTTTCGGAATAGAAATCCGTTTGATAAACCTATTCCGTTTTTCGATTTCTGGAATAGATTTCTGTTCCAAAAATAGATTTTGATCAGAAATCAGAAATATAAATTTTTTACTTCTCTATTTCTAGAACGAAAATTAGAAATAATTTCTCCATAAAATTTTCTACTAAGATGAATATGCTTGGAAAAAATATTGCCAATAAGATGGCAAGAGATCATAATATGCCGGAGATTCCATGAGATCGTATTTTCAACTTTTGTAATGTATTTCTATTATTTTGTATTTGAGGATTCCCAATCTTTGCTTTTGTAATGTGATCTTGTATTTGATGATTCCTATCTCAATTCTTGTAATGTGATATTCTACTTGAGGATTTCCTTTATTTGTAATGGTCCTTTATGACAAGCTCTATTACACTTCGTAAAATTCACCGATTTTGTAAAATTTGCCACAAATTGCCCAATACACTTCTTTGTATTTCTTTCGAAAATGATTGCTCGATATCATAAATCATGGCGGTGATCGACATGACATACTAGCATGAAGGGGATTAGAATTTAGTTGCCCACCTTCATTCTACTAGAGTTTTGGGAACCTTCTATCATGCTCAAAAGTAATGCATATTGATTTCATTTTTCTATTATATGGAGACTATTGATAAGTATATTGTTTGACCGTAATTGCCTATCTAGGTGGATGCTAAAGAATTTTGTGTGAAAATTTAGAAAATTTGATATAACAACTCCTACTTTGTATTTTTTTTTAAAAAGGAGACTTTACTAAAAAAAAAAAAAAAAAAAAAAAAAAAACTCTTATTTTGTATTTGGTCAATGGGTTCATAAGCATATGAAATTTATAAGAATGGACATCTCATTTGCTCAAAAAAAGAAAATTTTGTTTTAAGAAATAAAAATTTTATACTTGTTATCAAACGAATTTCTATTTCTAAAACAGAAATTTTGTATCGTTATCAAACATATTTTTTTGCTCGTAAACTCGTCTAGAAATAAAAATAGAAAAATCTATTTATGTTCCAAAATTATTTAGAACAAATGAATTGTCATGCGCGCCCTTAGATAATACCAAAAATACTGAGCAACACGGATACATGACTAATTACTAGTTACAGATAAACTGTAGCCGAGTCATTGCCATCGGCACACCATTTTTGAATTACTGCCCACATCGTCAATGATTTGAGTATTAAGAAACTGATAAACCTAAGTATCGCATTTATGACCCCAAAAAAAAAAAAAAAAAAACTAGGTACACGTATTTCGAATGTGCCTTAACTTCATTCTCACGTTTTGCAAAAGAGAAAATTTCAAGTACTTTTATATTGTCAATACTGAAACAAAATTGCTCACTACAACAATTCATCTCTCTCTCTCTCTCTCTCTTTACTTCAAGCATAAATTTATGATCCGACAAATGAAACAACACAAATAAATCCCCCCATAATCGATGTAGTTAGTTTTGGATGCCAAGAGATTTCTAATTTAGGAATTGTATAACATTTTTTTTTTCATTCAAAGAATATCATCTATTCAAATCCTACCAATTTTATACAAACCATTTTGTGTCAAGGCCAAACAAGCCAAAAGACCTGAATTAATTGATCCATGAATCTTACAAGGTATTCTGTGGGCCCTAAGTAGATGAACCTACGTGTCCTTACCCTTGTATTATGAAAAACATATACGTTGCATATATGGGTAATTTGCCTCCCCGAAGAACTCTTAATTGACAGATTTTGTGGATTTAATTAGTCAAATAAGAAGAAGTAATCTATTACCGAGTGGTGTAGCAATAGTAAAAGGGTCATACAATCTTCCATGAGATTACAAGTTATGTCAAAAACAAACTTCTTCATAAGCACGTAGTTAGGCCCTCAACCTATAACCTTCAAGTTTCTAAGTGGACAAAGTACTTATGATTCAAACCTTTGAACCTTCTATATACAAAGGATATGTAGCCTTTGAAAAAACTGCTGAAAGGGATTTTTAACCAAATCCACCACAGTAAGAACATATGAAACATTACAAAACATGAATTGAATTTGATCTGGAGAGAGGAATGCAATGTTCAAATAGAAATAGGTATTGAGTGTAGGATACACAAGTCTAGACTCTTTACAGAAATTTCCAAATTGAAGTTTATTAAAGAGAGCTTATATGAAGATTCCATGAAGTTCAAAATAAGTGAAATCAATAGTACTGTGAGGTATCACTTTTCTAGCCAACAATGAGCAGAAGTATTCCAAAGGTTCTTTTCACAAGAAAGGTTTGTTCTATATCTAGGTATTGCCATAAAGCCAAGTTTGCTTACAAACTTGTCAAAGAACATTTCATTGGCATCATCATTTTTCGCCTCTAGACAATTTTCATCCTTAGTAACAGGGCTAGAAATAGCCATTGGAGTTGTCTCAACCATAGCGGTGTTAGCTGGGTTCACTCCTATGTGGAGGAGGCCCAATGAGTTGCAAGCCCAAAAAGGGCTTGAGCCCATATAATAAGTTATATGAGGAAATAGAGTTTCTCACTATCTATATAAAGAGGTAGCAACAGAAAAAGAAACAGTAACAAGGGAAAAAGAGAAAGCAAAAAATCTGGGGTTTGGAGCAATATCTGATTTACATCAAGCTGGCGTCGAAGGTCGATTCGTGGTCCGATTGAACTGAAATTTTGTCAGCATGTTCGTAGCGCAATTTAATCGAATCTGAACGGTTTGATTTTCGTTTGAAGCTCCATACATCAGGTTTTTCGTGAATTGATCAAAACCTACGTTTTTGATCAGATTTATCCTTGATCTCTTGTAAAGTTTATGTGTATTGTCAAGAATTATGTTCTTGAGGTGTTTGCTGCTATGTACATCTAGTATTTACTAGAGAAGAACAATTTTATTAATAGTGAAGATTTTCAAGTGGACTCTGGTCCCGTGGTTTTTTATCTCCTCACATCGATGAGGTTTTCCACGTAAAAAATCGTCTTGTGTTCGCATGCTTGGTATTTGTTTTACTCTACTATATCGATTCCTATTAGGTTTACACAAAATGAGAGATTATTTTATTCCGCTGCGTTGATTTGATATTGTTCGAATTATTATCGTTCTCCCATATGAGTAGAATGGTTACACTAAATGGTTCGAATTATCATATCTGGAAAGGGAAGATGGAAGATCTTTTATATTTGAAAGATTTTTATTTGCATGTATTTGCTGAGGAGAAACTAGAAAATAAAACTGATGTTGAATGGTTTATATTTCATCGTCAAGTGTGTGGTTATATCAGGCAGTGGGTAGATGATAATTTTTTGAACCATATTATTGAGGAAACACATGCACGCAGTTTATGGGATAAGCTCGAATAGTTATATGCTCGAAAGACTGGGAATAATAAGTTATTTTTTATAAAACAGATGATGGCTCTAAGATATCATGATGGTACTCGTTTGACTGATCATTTAAATTCTTTTCAAGGAATTATAAATCAGTTGGCTGCAATGGGAATGATGATTGCTACTATGGTTGCTTGGTACTTTGCCGGACTCATGGGAGACGTTCCGAACATCTTTGTCTAATTCTGTCCCGAATGGTACAATTACCATGGATTTAGCTAAGAGTAGTATTTTGAATGAAGAGATGAGAAGGAAGACACAGGGATCATCCTCTTCACATTCTAATGCCTTGGTTGTTGAGAAAATGGGGAGAAGTAAGTCTCGAGGTCCGAGAAATAGAGATAAAAGTCGAGACAAAAGCAGAGGTAAGTATAATAAAATTGCTAATGTTGAGTTATTGTCATCAGAAGGGACATATTCAAAGGTTTTGTCGCCAGTTAAAAAGGGAGAAACAAAAAGAGAAAGGTAAAGAGAAGAAAAGTGATGATGACAGTGATGACAATCGTGTCGCTACACTTAAAGAAGACTTTCTCACTATTTTTTATGGTGATGTGGTGAATTTTGTATCTCATGAGACCAGTTGGGTAATTAATAGTGGTGCATCCGTTCATGCTACGTCTCGTAGGGATTTCTTTACATCATACAGGTCAGGTGACTTCGGATCTGTGAAGATGGGAAATAATGGACTAGCTCAAGCTGTAGGCATTGGTGATGTGTGCCTAGAAACCAGTAATGGCACAAGGTTAGTATTGAATAATGTTAAACATATACCTGATATCCGCTTGAATTTGATTTCTACAGACAAGTTGGATGATGAGGGGTATTGCAACACCTTCAGTAATGGTCAATGGAAACTTACCAAAGGTTCTCTCATTGTGGCTAGATGTGAAAAATAATCTTCGTTATACATTATGCAGGCAAAGTTGTCTACAAACAAAATTAATGCAGTAGATAGCGAAGATGCAGCTGAGTTATGGCATAAGAGGCTCAGTCACATCAGTGAGAAGGGTTTGTCAATATTGGCCAAGAAGAAGCTCCTTTCAGGATTGAAAAGTTCAGCGCTAAAGAAGTGTGCTCACTGTTTAGTAGGAAAACATAATAGAGTTGCATTTAAAAGTTCCCCTCTTTCAAGAAAGTCAGGTATACTGGATTTAGTGCATTCTGATGTTTGCGGTCCTATGAAAACAAAATCACTTGGTGGCTCTCTTTATTTTGTTACTTTTATAGATGATTTTTCAAGGAAAATTTGGATTTATACCTTGAAAACTAAAAATCAAGTGTTAGATGCTTTTAAGCAATTTCAGGCTTCAGTTGAGAGACAGATTGGAAAGAAATTGAAATGCATTAGAACTGATAATGGGGGAGAGTATATTGGACCTTTTGATGAATATTGCAGACAACAATGTATTCGACATCAAAAGACACCTCCCAAGACGCCTCAGTTAAATGGCTTAGCTGAGAGAATGAACAGAACATTGGTTGAAAGTGTAAGATACTTACTTTCATAGTCAAAGCTACGTAGATCCTTTTGGGGTGAGGCTTTAAGTATAGTTGTGCATATATTAAATCTTACTCTATGCGTTCCTTTAGAGTTTGATGTTCCTAATAGAGTTTGGATAGACAAAAAAGTTTCTTATGATTATTTGCGTGTATTTGAGTGCAAAACATTTGTGCATGTTCCCAAAGATGAGAGGTCTAAACTTGATGTGAAAACACGACAGTGCATATTTATTGGTTATGGACAGGATATGCTTGGCTACAAATTTTATGATCCACTTGAAAAGAAAATTGTAAGAAGCAGAGACGTTGTGTTTATGGAAGATCAAACAATATAGGATATTAAGAAATCGAAGATGATTTCAACACCACAGGTTAGTGATAATCTGATTGATTTAGATCCAGTTCCTCTTACAAATATTCCTTCACAAGTTGATGAAAAGCAGCAGGAAGTCAATGTTCCAAATAACGCACATGTTCCTGAACATGTTGAAATAGATAATACTATTCCTGAACCAGATGCTCAATTAGATGTTCCACTGGATGTTTAAGTCCAGAGATCCGTTAGAGACCGACGACCTTCCACCAGGTATTTGAAGATGAGTATGTATTATTGACTGATGCAGGTGAACCAGAGTGTTATGCAGAAGCAATAGAAGATGAGTACAAAAGCAATTGGTTCGATGCTATGCGAGATGAGATGCAGTCACTTTATGATAATCATACTTTTGAATTGGTGAAGTTACCTAAATGTAAAAGAGCTTTGAAGAACAAGTGGGTATATAGGTTGAAGCAAGATGAACATACTTTACAACCATGGTACAAAGCTAGATTGGTTATTAAGGGATTCGGTCAGAGAAAGGGTATTGATTTTGATGATATATTTTCTCCCGTAGTGAAAATGTCTTCTATCCATGTGGTACTAGGCTTGGCAGCTAGCCTAGATTTAGAAATTGAGCAAATGGATGTTAAAACAGCCTTCCTACATGGTGACTTGGAGGAAGAGATATACATGGAACAACCTAAGGGTTTCAAAGTGAAAGGGAAAGAGGATTATGTGCGCAAATTGAAGAAAAGTCTCTATGGCCTAAAACAAGCACCGAGACAATGGTATAAGAAATTTGCGTCAGTTATGACAGAACAAGGCTATAAGAAGACTTCCTCGGATAACTGTGTGTTTGTCCAAAAATTTTCTGATAATGACTTTATTATTCTCTTGCTTTATGTTGATGATATGCTGATTGTTGGCAGGAATGCTTCAAGAATTGAGTTATTGAAGAAACAGTTGAGCAAGTCTTTTGCTATGAAAGACTTGGGCTCGGCGAAGCAGATTCTTGGCATTAGAATTACCCGAGACAGATATGCTAAGAAGTTATTTTTGTCGCAAGAGAAATATATCGAGAAGATCCTTCAGAAATTTTACATGGACAAGGCTAAAGTGGTTAGTACTCCTCTTGCTGCCCACTTTAAGTTAAATATGATGCAAAGTCCTACGACTAATAAAGAGAATAAATATATGGAAAGTATTCCATATGCTTTAGCTGTAGGAAGCTTAATGTATGCAATGGTATGTACACGCCCAGACTTGACGCATGCAGTTGGCATTGTTAGTCTCTATTTGTCAAATCCAGGTAGAGAGCACTGAAATGCAGTGAAGTGGATTATGAGGTATCTTCGGGGAACTTCAAATTTGAAACTCAGTTTTGGGACCTAGAAACTTGAGTTAGTTGGATACACATATTCCGACTTGGCAGGAGATATTGATACTCGTAAATCTACTTCTGGTTATTTGATTTCTTTTGCGGGTGGAGCTGTGTCATGGAAGTCAAGATTGCAAAAGGGTGTTGCACTTTCTACAACCGAAGCTGAATTTATTGCGTGGATCAAGCTAGTAAAGAGATGCTATGAATGAAGAAGTTCTTAGAAGAACTTGGGTTCAAGCAAAAGAGGTATGTGCTATTTTGTGATAATCAAAGTGCAATTCATCTTGGTAAGAATTCATCTTTTCATTCTAGATCGAAACATATTGATGTTAAATATCATTGGATAAAGGATGTTCTAGATGAAAAGTTATTGGAACTTGAAAAAATTCATACGGATCATAATAACTCAGATATGATGACGAAGACTCTACCAAGAGAAAAGCTTGAACATTGCCGTTTGATAGCAGGGATGGTGAATCCCTCCACATTGTTGTGAGGGTGAGATTTGTTAGCTGAGTTCACTCCTATATGGAGGAGGCCTAATGAGTTGCAAGCTCAAAAAGAGCTTGAGCCCATATAATAAGTTATATGAGGAAATAGGATTTATCACTATCTATATAAAGAAGTAGCAGCAGAAAAGGAAACAGTAACAAGAGAAAAAGAAAAAGCAGAAAATCTGGGGTTTTGGACAATATCTGATTTACATCAAGCTGGCATCGGAGGTCGATTCGTTGTCCGATTGAGCTGAAATTTTGTCAACATGTTCGTGGCGCAATTTAATCGAATTTGAACAGTTTGATTTTCATTTGAAGCTCCATACATCAGGTTTTTCATTGATTGATCAAAACCTGCGTTTTTGGTTAGATTTATCATTGATCTCTTGTGAAGTTTATGTGTATTGCCAAGAATTATGTTCTTGAGATGTTTGCTGCTATGTACCTCTAGTAATTACTAGAGAAGAACAATTTTATTGATAGTGAAGATTTTCAGGTGGACTTCGGTCCCGCGGTTTTTTATCTCCTCACATCGAGGAGGTTTTCCACGTAAAAAATCGTCTTGTGTTCGCATGCTTGGTATTTATTTTACTCTACTATATCGATTCCTATTAGGTTTACACAAGAGGGGAGATTATTTTATTCCGTTGTGTTGATTCGATATTGTTCGAATTATTACCGTTCTCCCATCAAGCAGTTCTAATTTCAACCGCAATAGGAGTAAAGGATTCTACAATTTCTTCTTTCCCCTTTCTAGACGATACAACCTTAGTATCCTCAACTGGCGAAGTCCTACTTCAAAGGCAAAACCGGAACGTTTTACAAAAATTTTCTATCATTTCTTAAGAAACACTACTACTTCTTAAAAATGCCGCCCTTTCCTAATGTACTTGGCATCTACCACTCTAAAATTTCCAAGAGGAGACTGAAGATTACCCTAATTCAGGGTGCCTCGATTGTCTTTGTGACAATGCTTCGAGATTCCTTCTGAGTCGGAGTGGATAGAGTAGCATTTGACGATCTTCGCATCTTAAGTCGACGGATCAATGGAGTACCCTGAGTCTCTTTTTCTGATTCGGGCTTGTAAGGAATGTGGATGGTTTTCAAGCTGCCCTATAAGCCATTATTGAGCTTCTTAGTGATCCACAGATGTCAGAGCATGTTTTGCGAGTAATACTCTTGGATTTGGGTGCGATTTCATGACTTGTAAAAATGTTAAGAAAAAAGTTCGAATAATTGGTGCAGATTTTTTTGAGTTTACGAGTATTTTTCCTACCATTAAAGAAGCCTACAAAGATCTCAATGTAGATTCTAACTTCAACAGAGAACTTAAATCTCATGTTCCTCATAGTAGTTTTCCTCTAAGATACATTATCATGCATAGAATTCTCACAAATTGTCTCAAACTTGAAGCCACCTCCAAAATTGACATTTTTGTTCATGAGGCTAAACTTCTCTGGATAATAAAGAACACTATCATTTACTCTTTGTCACACACCATCCTCTTTCATATGTACAGGATAGTAAAAAAAAAAAAAATTAAGGGAAATCACCCTATGGTTCATTGATCCGAAAGATCTTTAAGCAATTCAATATTAAACTTGCCAAGGGGTTGTGTGAAAAGTCGATTCCTGAGTTGTCTATTGAGGAAAGTATAATTTTGAACATGCGTTACAAACAATCTAAGGACGATTAGAGAGATGCAAATAATAAGCTTGTGAAGGTTGTAAACGAAGATGATGAGTTTGCAAGAACACTTATGGCAATGACACTTGAGAACAAAGAAGTATTGAGCAGAATGTTCAGAGAGTGGAAAGGCTCAGATGATTCTCCTACCACCACTACAAGTGAGTCTGCACCTCCTCCAAATGAGAAAGAAAGGATTAAATCCTTGAAGAGGATTGGAAGTGAACCTACTGAGGAATGTGAGCAGATTGGTGATTAATCAGTTGACTAAAAGGGGCAGAAGTACAGCACAAGTGCCATAACTTGGCACGAGGGGACACTTAGGTGCCATAACTTCAAAACGGTACACTTAAGTGCCACTTTTTTTTTCTAGTGGGACACTTAAGTGCCACCTCCGGCGACCCTTGCCGGAAATCCTACGTGGCAATATTTTATTATTATTTTTTGCCTACGTGGCTTGCCGGAGAGCTGAGTCGGCTCTAACACACCAGAAACGACGTCGTCTGCATAATAAAAGCCATAAATCTTCCAAAAACGATGTCGTCTCCCCAAATGCCCCAAATCTAAAACCCTAAATCGGCCAAAATCCCTATTGAAGTGCTCGAATTCAAGTCTCGAACCCTAATTTTCATTTGCCCAAAATTCATTCGTCGAATCTTGGAAATGGAGAGCGGGACTCACACGCTAGCGCCTCAATTTCCTCTCACCGAAGCTAATGAGAAGGCCAGCGTTTCTGTTCTTGTGGGTTACCGAGTCCAAGAAGAACATCGTGGACTCAAATCAATCCTAGGAGAAGATTTTATGGATGCGCTCAATATAAAGAAGCGTCGAAGTGCAAATACTTCAAATGGATCGATGAGAAGTTCTCTGACCGAGCCACAGAGGTGATATTGGATCTACTTAATAAAAGACATCAATCTCAATATGTGTTCATGGACGACTTGGACGATGTTGACTCAATGCAAGCTCAAGCGTCTTCAGTTAAACTTTTTAAGAATGAAGTCTCAATGCACGCTCAAGCATCTTCAACTAAACCTTTCAAGAATGAAGTTTCAATGATGAAAATTGAACGAAAGTGTTACCAAGCGTGTATTCTGGTGTTGTTTTGTTGTCTATTGTACTTTATGATGAAATGTAAAGTACTTGAAAATGAGAAAAAGTTTCTCCGACTGCCATAGTTAAAAATGGTGTTGTTCTGGATTAAACGTAGGGTTTTTTCTTTTTGAAAGATGCGAAGAAGTTTGTGTTGTTTCACAAAATCATTATGGCTTTGTTGTTGTTTGTGCTGTCGTATGGAGTTTCCATAAGTTTACCATCATCTTCTCTGTTTTGATGCAGAATCATCTTCTCTGTTTTGATGCAGACCAACATATACACAAGACAAACATGAGTGATTACCCAAGTGTCATAAGTTGTATTTAGTAATCACGTAAGTGCTAGTCGCGATGAAAAAAGGATCACTTAAGTGTCAAGTTATTGTTAAAGTGATCAGTTAAGTGTCACTTGTAGTTAAAAGTGAACAGTTAAGTGCCAAGTTTTTTTAGAATAAGATCAGTTAAGTGCCAATTTTTTTGTGGGTTTTCTCTAAAAATTGCGCCAGCCACCAGAACTAGCTGCACCACCAACCATCACCATCACCACTAGCCACACTACACACTAGGCGCTCCAGCCACCACCATGCTGGTAGTGTTGTTGCACAAGATACTAGTGCAAGCTGAGCCTTGCACTAGTTTGCATTAGTACACCACATGGTGTAAGATGTGCAAACTGCACACTTGTACCAGGTAGGTGTAGCTGCTTAAGCCTATAACCCCCACCATAAACCGATAATCACCAAGCATCACCACCAGCCACACCAGCACCCCAGCCACCACATTAGCACCCCAACAACAAACTGACTACCACCAAACATCACCATCCACCATCACCGATACACCAAGCACTCCAGCTATCACCACGAACACCAACAACAAGACAACAAGTAAAAGCAGAATCCATGATAAACAACAACATAAATTGACAAGCGCGCAAGATCATTTCATTGATATTTCATCAAGTCTAAGTCTGACAACATCAATGAATGACAAACTAAAGAAAAAAAAAGATGGTTATCCGTAGATAGAAAGTCTAACAACATCAACGTTTACATAACTGTTTTGACTCCTAAGCTCCACAAATTCTATCACATCTCATCTCATCAATCAATATGCACGACACCTCATGTTCGTGCTCCTTTCAATGGGCCTTTCACTTGATTCATAATTCTAGCACTCTTTCTAACTGGACGTGCAACTTCTTCTTCAACCTTCTCAGTATCCACTAACTCAAATGGAGCTGCAAATGTCTTAGGCCGAATTGAATCAAAAGGAGCTGGAGCTGGAGCTGGGTTCTTTCTCTTCTTTTTTGTTGGCATAGTTGATGTTTTCTTTTTTATTGGTGCAGCTGTCGATTCTTGAGTTAGGCCTGAGATAAGAACCTCTAAACTTCTCCCAAGCTACAAAAAAACAATAAATTGTTAGCAAAAATCTACAGCATAAATTAAATTTAAATTAAATTAAATGCAGCCAATAAAACTTACATTGAGAATAATTGTTCCAGTACGCTTATCTGTATAAAGGCCATAGCCATATTGTCTTAACCTCTTCCCAAGTGCCCCTCTTGTTTGAATAGGGGCGTCACTTTTAGGAATTTATGATTTGTTGCCCCTTTTTCCTGCTTTCTTGGGCCCTTTAACTACAGCCGGGGCTTCTTCAACACAATACGTCTTTTAGATGGCCTTTGTATACCTACCCCTTCACCTGGCCTTGTTCTAGTTGTCCTTCTGTGTAGCCCTTCAACTTCAGTGACACCTTCTTCTGTTGGGCCTTCTAGTGGTACTGGTGGTGGTACTTGTGGTGCCCCTTGCAGTGATTCTTCTAGTGGCCCTTGTGATGATCCTTGAGGTGGCTCCTGTGATGGCCCTTCGGTTGGCGTTGAGTTCCAACTTGCTTTCTTGAACTCGAGAAAGAGGCCAAAAGATACCATAAATATAATATCGAGACATCTAATAATAAAAACTAAATACAAATTGGTTGAATTTACCACTGGGTATTTTTTTCGCTGCTGAAGAACAGTCGACTGCACTGGCCGTGATGCTGCTTGGGCTAATCCTTCAGCTGGCCCTGATGCTGCTTGGGTCAATCCTTCAGCTGGCCGTGACGGTGCTTGGGCCAATCCTTCACCTAGCTGTCTTCTACCTTGCCTTCTTCGAGCAGTTGTTCGGTTTCATGACTTACGAGGTTCTTCTTGTGACCTAACAAACACATTACATACAAGGTCAAATAGGATATTATGTACATTTTTATGATAAACGACAAGAAAGCAACATAAACATAAAATAAATTTCATGACTTACTAAGGTTCTACTTGTTGACTGAAGAACAGTTGACTCACTTGGCCCTGCTGTGTGCATTTCTCCAACTGTCTCTTCACTAGGCCCTTCACCTTGCCTCAACGGTTGTTGTTGCTTCCTCAATTGACAACCTTTCATATTGTGGCCTGTTAGGCGACAATAAGAGCACGTGATCTTTGCACCCTGCCTACTCATTCTTTGTTGACCCGAGACCTCTCCCTCCACCATTCTTCATCTTCATTTTGTCCTTCTAATTTTCTTCTTCAGTAGCAAAAGTTGAGGTGCTTCATGATCCGTGGGCTCCCAAAACTTGCTACTTCTAATTGGCTGCATCATGAACTGATAGGAAGCAAGATATTTTGATTTATGGTACCAATCATCGATGTAATCATCTGTATTGTCGCCCTTCAACTGGATGGCACATATGGCATGTGCACATGGAATTCCACTTACTTGCCATGCTCTACATGAACATTTCCTACTTCCTAGATTGACAACATACTTATCTACACCATTCATTATCTCATATCCGTCATCTCCATTCCAAATGGGATGATAATGCGTACTTGCAGCCAAGTTCTCATCCAATTTCTTGACAATCCTAGGACCATATTGTCTTGTCCACTTTGCAGCCTCATCTCTTTGTTTCTGCAGCTAAGTCATAACCACAACTCATATATCTTCAAGCATTGAGATGACTGGTTTGCATCTGGCATCTATTATCTTCGAATTAAAGACTTCGCAAATGTTGTTGTCAACGTTATCGCACTTGAACTCCTCACTGAAGAATGCCCTGCACCAATGCTTCGGTTCTAGTTGAAATAGGGTAGCACAACCTTCCTTTGTCAACTGAAGCAATCCTTCTTTGGCTATTCTAAAATCAGCCATGTTTGCACTCTTTGCTAATTGCCAAAATTGCAATTGTAGCTTATCCCCTTTATAGTTCTTTGCCCAATTTCCGTATATGTGCCGCGCACACATTCGATGTTCAGCATGAGGCAATAACTCGCTCTCTTGCTGAACCAATCCCTGCAATAATTCAAAGTAAGAAATACTAGAGCAAATTACATGTTCATATTACAAAGCAAAGCAAACTATTGACTAATTTTTTCAAAAAGCAAGCATTACCTTTTTTTGGTCGCTCATGAATGCCCACCATTCCCCGTTTGTTATCTCCAAGTCAGCCATCAGATTTTTCAAGAACCAGGACCAATTGTCCTTGTTCTCAATCTTTACAATAGCCCAAGCTAGTGGGAACATTTGGTTATTCGCATATCTTCCAATCGCTGCCAACAATTCTCCCTTGCACAAGCCCTTCAAGAAACAGTCGTCCAATCCTATAATCCGTCTACAACCAGCTAAAAATCCTCGTCTACATGCATCAAAGCACACATAGAACTTATCGAACTTGGTCCCATGATCAGGAAGTGGTCTCTCAATCACCTCTACATACACTCTACTTGTAGGGTTTTGCAGCCTACACTCCCAAGCATACTCCCACACCTGCCCATATTCCTTAGCATACTGACCAATAAGTATCTTTATCACCTTTTGCTTTGCTCTTTTGCACTGATTCCTAGATACATTGATGCCTACACGCTCCTTCACCAGCATCCTAAAGTTAGCAATTTTCATCTCAGACATCACCTTGATCAGATCGAAGAAGTGCTTGGATAACCATGCACTTGTTACCCTTTTGTTTTGAAAATTAATGGAACAAGTGTGTTCCTCTTGGTAGGCTCTAATCTGAAAAGACCCACTCTTCTTAACAAACACACCGTAAATCTTCCATGGACAGTTTTGCTGCGAACACCTAGCTCTTACAAATTTCTTGGTATTTCTAATGAAATCAATATTTCTTTGTGCAGCAATGGAGTTCTTCAGTATAGCTTCCCTAAATTGTATCGCATCATGGAATTTCATACCTATCGACAAAGTAGAAGAGGCAACAGATGGATCATAGGAAGGAAACTTACTTTTCCTTCTACACACAGCTCGTTGATCTTCTTCAACTTCTTCCTGGGAAGTTGCAGTGTCGATGCTTTCTTCATAATCTGTCTCCAGGACCTGGCCAGCAACACCAACATCTGCAGGGCCTTCGTCTCTATTTGGATGAACAACTACATGCAAAGTTGCAAATCTATCTGACAAAAAGTCCCTTTGTTTTTTCCTTGACTGTGTAAGCTCCTCATCGTCGGCATCACTTAAGATTAATAAATTTTCAGCTTCAACAGCCAACCCTTCATCGTCATCGTCATCATCACCGTCACTGGATTTAGCTACTTCCTAATCTAATTCAATGATTGTAACATCACCCATGTCACAATCGCTCTGGTGAACAGCATATGCGCCCCTCTCCTCCCCATCCTGTCCATCATGCCCTACTTCTTCCCTAACCTTAGTACTAGCTTGAATACCATCTTCTCATTCTCCTACTTGGGTGTTATCTCTGTCATCATCTTCGTCCTCACTATCAATATTGTTTTCAACAAACACTTTCGCCTCTTCGCCATGAAGATAATGATATAAGACATCCCTAAAACCATTATCATCTTCCAAAACTCTCAAACCATTTCTCAAGCCTTTCCCAGGAACACAGTACAGTAACTTTTGTACTGTACAAGGCAAAAATGTCACTATATCCCTAACAAATCCAATATAAGATGCCTTCTTTATATCTACAAAGATAGTACCTTCATCCCCCCCCTCATACTCCCACTCATCCTCCCTAATCACAAAATCTCAACCGTAGTAAATGATGATAGCAACATAGTCTTTATCATGAGCCATTTCTGCAACAAAAGAGGACGTATATACAATTAACTTTTGGGACCACATTCACAAAGGATAGACAATTGCAAGTGGAGGTCCCTACACTCTTTATTAAAGAAAAGAAAAGAAGAAAGAGAGAGGGAAGATGCGGTCGGGACGACGACTACAGCTTGAAAACAAGAGGCCTCGGGACAAGGACAAATAAAAATAAAGATGGGACCACCCGACAACCGCTTTTGATTATGCCGTCACATTCCTTTAAAATATGGAGAGATTCCTCGGCATGGGTCATCAACAATGCAATTTATTAAAAAAATTATCCGAAGTCCCCATCCCCACAACCTTCGATTCGAACATGTCCAAAGTCTAATACTCGAACCCTAACAATCACCAATCATCGCACATTTCACATCCGACCACTACAAATTACTTTCGCACATCACAATTCAACACCCTGAATGAATCACACATCACAGTGGATGAGGCGACGTCGAGCCCTCC
Organism: Eucalyptus cladocalyx; assembly: GCA_017140615.1. NCBI lineage: Eukaryota > Viridiplantae > Streptophyta > Magnoliopsida > Myrtales > Myrtaceae > Eucalyptus > Eucalyptus cladocalyx. The sequence continues at coordinate 22,542,338 of CM029523.1, read as the reverse complement.
ACCGAGCCCTAATTTTCCCCCCGCCGAGCCCTACACCAAGCCTATATTTCAATGCCGCTCCTAAACTGTCAATTCGAACCCCCCAATAGGATTGTAGCACCACATTTGAGCCATAAATCTCACATCAAGCCTGAGCTTTCCCAGCCGACCCCCAAATTTCAAGTCCAAGCCCTAATAAACGAGTCGGAGCCCTAATTTCACCACAGGGGAGGGGAAGAAGAGAAAAAACCTGAGCAAATTGACGACGGCGAGTGACGACGGCGAGCGATGACGGAGCGACGAAGGCGAGCGACGACGGCAAGCGATCACCTGCGAACGGCGAGCTGTGAACGGCGATGGATGGAGAGAACGTCAGACCTAGTGTGAACTGACGAAATGTTAAGATCCAAATAAACCAAACGACATCATTTAACGTTAAGGAAAAACGACGTCGTTTAGTTTGGCCAAATGCACAGTGGATGGGGTGACGTCGTTTTCCTCCTCCACGTGTGCTTTTTTTTATAAAAAAAAAATTGCCACATCAGTTAAGCATGTCGCCGGAAAATGCCACGTCTACATTTTGGCTGGTTTTTGGCCAGATTGGCACTTAAGTGTTCCATTTTACTCTGACAATGGCACTTAAGTGTACCATTTTAAAGTTATGGCACTTAAGTATCCCTCCGTGCCAAGTTATGGCACTCCAGGTGTCCCAACCTCGACTAGAGCGGCACCGGAAAAATTGGACTAAAACGGACAAGGCACCGAAGGGCCTTGTCGGAAGTCGTCGAGTCCGTGAACTGACCTTGTTAATAGATTGGCAATTGGATTGATGACAAACGCTTCGGTTATTATTGACGATCGGAGTCTTGGCCAACAGAAAGGTCTCGATCGAGATCCAATCTCTTTAGGTTCTCAGCCATGAAGCAGAATGCTCTGAGCTCTTTTGAAACTATGGCCGACGCCGACGAGCACGAAAGCCATCTAGGAGCAGACCCGTTGGCAAGTGAAAGAACTTGTCCACGTCGATGAACCCAACCCACTCGCTTGTTTTTGGTGCCTGCGTCGCTCAATGGGCAAACTTGGCTTCTTGCGTCTTAATCTATGGCTACACGTGCTTCGAAATGTTGTAATCGACGTTGGCAAGGGACTTGATTATGTCGTCTATGTCATCCTCGATATTGTTGTAGTAGATGAACCAACGCTACACTTAAATTCATGCATGATAAATGACCCATTCCCCGATGAACCACCGTTTCCCCATCAAAGAAGATATCCTGCACTAATACACAAAATAACCAAGAGATGCAATCCAAAGAAACATTGCAGTGTTCCCATTCAGTGCTAAGAATATTGATGCCATCAAATAATATAATATTGGGATCTATAAAAGCGCGGCAACAATTAGAGCGAAGGAGGCAGCAAAAAAAGGATCCATATTTCCCTGGCAATGAAGTCCCACATGCTGGTCAGTGCACTCTACAGCACTCTACATTGTAAATGGCTTCCTTGCAACTTCACCTCTCTTGCTCGTGCGATCTTGTTTCACCACATCTAGACTTATGACTTTGATTGACTCTGACTCCATTGTTATGCAGATAAATCCTTAAAATTGTTGGGAAAATATGCTTTGAATTGGGTTGAACAATGAAGTCAGATCGAGTAATCAAGTCGGACTTTGAGGCATAATATCACTTTCTTTAAGGATTTATTTGCCCCACTATGTTGCTAATGGTCACCGGCAAATTTCCTCTAGGATACAACAAAGTCTCAAATGAGAATACTAGATAGCAATTCTAGTATTTCTCCAGGATCTCTCATGGAAAACAATTGAAAACAATGGCTATATTTATTTTCGAAAGAAAACGAAAATGGAAGAAGATATATATTTTTGATCTAAAAAAAAATGTACTTATATGTCTTTCGAATAAATGCAACTCTTCAAAATATTGCAAAAGAACAAAGACAACCTTTCGGGAAAGGTTGTAAAATGAACAAGTATGTCTCAAAGGTTACGTTGAAAAGACATAAGAAATTCGGAATTAAATAAATAATAAATAATTGTAACTTTTCGTGAACAGTCGCACAGTTTCAACAAAACTTTATTATTAATTTTTTATAGAAATAAATCCGAATTTTCAATAAATAAAAATAATGATCGTCAATTAGTGCCAAATCTCGTCCACGTGCGCACTCACATCTTTTCGATGTGGGACAAGGCACCTCTCAATTTGTTTTAAAAACAAATTACCAACAAACATCATGGCGTTTCTATTGACGATTGCGTCCATGACTAGTAGTAACATCACAGTGTTTCTATTGACTACTACATCCACAACCAAGAAGAAGAAGAACATCACGGCATTTCTATTGACGATTGCATCCATGACCGGTAGTAACATCACGGTGTTTCTATGGGACGCAAAGAAGAAGAAGAAGAAGTAACATCACAGCGTTTCTATGGGACGCAGTAACATCACAGCGTAAGAAGAAGAAGAAGAAGAAGAAGAAGTAACATCACAACATTTCTATGGGACGCAGTAACATCACAGCGTTTAGAAGAAGAAGAAGAAGAAGAAGAAGTAACATCATAGCGTTTCTATGGGACGCAATAACATCACAGCGTTTAGAAGAAGAAGAAGAAGAAGAAGAAGAAGAAGAACATCTCACAGCGTTCCTATTGAAGAAGAAGAAGAAGAAGAAGTAACATCACAGCGTTTCTATGGGACGTAGTAACATCACAGCGTTTAGAAGAAGAAGAAGAAGAAGAAGAAGAAGATCACAGTGTTTCTATTGAAGAAGAAGAAGAAGAAGAAGAACATCTCACAACATTTCTATTGAAGAAGAAGAAGAACATCTCACAGCGTTTGTATTGAAGAAGAAGAACATCACAGCGTTTCTATTGATGATTGCGTCCATGACTAGTAGTGACATCACGGCGTTTCTATTGATGACAGCATCCATGACCATGTTTTGCATAATTGAACATGGGAATCCAAGTTGGACTTGAGCTCTCCCCAATAAGGCAGATACTTCGGATCCTGCTTGGACTATATAGGAAGCTGCTACTACATGGGCATGATACTCATCAAATAATTAACAGAATATGCGCGAAGGATCCTAGGAAGCATTGAGATCATTGTACGAATATTTCTATTAGACAAGCATAGCGTTTTGATTAAATAGGTACATTAAACCAATGTAATTTTCTATTACGAGACATAAAAGTTGGATTATAACCTTATAAGATGAAAACCCGGAAATTCGACCATATACTCTAAGTTAGTTTGCTATACATGAAAGTGCTGCATCAAGTTACTGTTACGAGGCATACATGATAAATGCATACATCCAATGCAAGATTTATCGACAGGCTCGTCTGGAAATTACATTTTCACTAAAATAAATATGATTTTTTTTTTGGTCAGTCCGACTCTATTCCTACTCTACACTCACTCTCAAACTTTTGCCCTGCCTCTTGCAGGGCGTGGGAGTCGAAACCCACTCCTGAAATTTACGCGTCCCCACCCCATGCCCCCCTGAGAAGGTGGGGATTTGAACCCATCACCTCCCCATTCCATGTTGGAAGGGTGGCCACTGGGGCGAATCCCAGTGGTTAATAAATATGGTTGAGCATAAGCTTTTGCACTCGGTCGGGTGAAGTATATTTACCATGATTTATGGACCCTTTGTCTTACTTCGACCCGTTATATATTTCATAAGTTCATCGTGCTTGAATTTGATGCGCAAACATTTGATCATACAATAGCAAAAGGAATGGGATTGAAAAGGGGGGTGGGGTGGAGACATTCGACGTTGGATAGCTTTGGTAAGCAAGTTCAATCCACAAGCATGACATATATCACAATACCGTTATTGGAGCACAATATATAATGCACCGAACAGTTTCGTTGTATCAACTTTCGTGGGCCGGATGGGGTAGAGTTTGTTAATTTTTTTATGAAATGAACTTTTTTTTAAAGGCAATAACTTAGGAAAAGATTACCCAATTCTTAGGATCATCTAAATTTTAATTTTTCGAAAACCCAAGTCAATTATTGATGAGAACTTGTTAACCATGGAGAAAGGCGGAACCAGAATTCAGAGAGAAGGGAGGAGAACATGAACCTTTTGAGAATGTAAGTGGTGGAAGTAAAGTACATGTAAGTTCGATTAGATTTACGGTATGGTGGGCACATTTTTTTTTCTTTTATAGGCCATGTTGTCTTCCAACCAATCTTTTGATTAGTAACTTACAAATAGGAACATCACCCCATTTATATTTAGTTAAGTATGTTATGTGAGTGATATCCATAACTTATAACCAATCAATCAAATGCATGGTTGAAGGGAATTTTCTCTTACCAGAAATAGGGGAAATTTTAACTTTTTTCTTATTGCTTTTTGCCTATGAAAATAATTTACTGCAGGCAACAATTTTTATACTTGCTATTCCTTTGCTAGTACACATACACTAGTATCTGAAGGATGCATGGCCCGGGCTATATTTTCCTATATCCCTAATTTGAGAAAATTTCCTCCAAAGTTATCCTTAGTTAATTTGCATATTACAAGTTATAAACATTAGCACATGTTAACTAAAATTAATGGTGGGCAACATCCATGTTTGTAACCCATCAATTAGAAATATGGTGGGAATGACATATCATACGCTAAAAAGTATTTATTCATCCTTGCATTGAAATATAGAAATTACTCTTATTAGTGAAAAAAATTTGTTTTATTTAATAAATGCCTCAAGATACCAATACTTACATATTTCTAAGGGTTATATTTTCCTCAAATGGTTGTCTACCTAATTGTGAATTCGAAAATGAATGTCGCCCATATTTATATTTAGTTAAGTTTGCATGTGTGTGTATGTATGTATGTATGTATGTATGTATGTAAACTCGCTAATTAGAGGTTTGAGTGGGCTGCCTCAAACTCTCTTGAATTAAGGATGAATGAGAATATAGCCCTATTATTATTTCTTTTTAAGATTCTAAGTAATCGATCATAAAAGTCAATCTCGAATGATAACTGACTCCTACATAAATCTTGCTACATAAATAGTCTAGAATTACGGTTTTTGTGCGGTCTGACATGGGCGCCCAGAAGACCGGGAGGAGTAATTCCCAATCCCGTTAACTCGGGGAACTTTGAATGGATCATTGGCTGGGTTGGTTCGGCCCATCATGGGCGGCCCAACTCAGTCCAAAAGGCCAAGCAAATTTAGTTTGTTAATGAATAAAGTGTTCAACTATATAGTAGGGATCTTTAATCGGCTAATATTAATTTAGTTCAACATATGAATCATATATTGCAGGGCTTACTAGTAAATACCTTCTCAATTTGCGTGAAAGAACTTGGATCGAATTATCTTGTTAAGCTTTTCCCCAAGTTTTCTTTCAAACGTTTTGATATTATCGAAAATTTCAGGTAATGTAGATATATGACTAGTTACCAATTACAGATAAAATGTAGCCGAATCATTGCCATCTGCACGCCATTTTTGAATTACTACCCTCATCGTCAAGCATTTGAGTATTAAGGAACTGATTAACCTAAGTATCACATTTATGACCAAAAAAAAAAAAAAAAAAGCATCACATATTACAGATATACCCCAATTTCATTCACACATTTTGCAAGAGAGAAGATTTTTAGTACTTTCATATTTTCAAATACTAAAATGAAATTGTTCACTACATTGGAATAATTCGGGAGCATTAATTTATGATTCAACTAATGAAACAACACAATCACCCCGTTAATCGATGTAGTTAGTTTGGGATGTGAAGAGATTTGTATATCATATGTTCTTTTTTGTTCAAAGTATATCATCTATTCCAATCATACCAATTTTATACAAACCATTTTGGGTCAAGGCCAAACGAGCCAACGGACCCAACTTAATTGATCCACGATCTTACACTTTGTTCTATGGGCCCTAAGTAGACGGCCATATGCGTCCTTACCCTTGTGTTATAAAAAATATATATATTGCATATGTGGGCAATTTGCCTTCCTGAAGAACTCTTAATTGACACATTTTGTGGATTTAATTACTCAACTAAGAAGAAGTAATCTGTTTCCAAGTAATGTAGCAATCATACAGTCTTCCATGAGATTATAAGTTTGATTTATGTCAAAAACGAACTTATTATAAGCACGTAGTTAGGCCCATCAACCTATAACCTTTGAGTTTCTAAGTGGATGAAATATTTACAATCCAAACCTTTGAGCCTTCTATATACAAAGGATGCGTAAACTTTGAAAAAAATGCCTAAATGGATTAACCACAAATACCCACAGCAGTATTTGCTTAGGAAGATTATGTAAAACGTTATTAACTTATTGCACGGCTGCTAGAGGCGGTAAATTACGTCATAGACACATATTAAAACTCATACTTCTTAAGTCAGGTGAAAAAATTGGTTGCCTTAAATTTAAAATACTGGCTAAGATAGGTTTAATAAAGCAAAGCCCAATTAAAGATAGCTTCTAATGAGTAATGATGAGTGATTTCATGATCAGTCCAAGTTTCACCTGAAACCTAAAAACTATCCTATTGGAATTGGTTCCCCAATTTTTGGAATTTGAAACCTACTCGGAACCTTATAACTTTGGATCTACCTTGTCAATCGGTTTTAGGGTCTACATGGAACAAGCAAATTTTTTTCTTTTGGTTTCATTTTTATCTAAGCAAAGTGCAAGTGAACACAACAACAAAAATCCTTATTTGTCAATAGCAACAATCCAAAAAAGATGAACATGTAAAATAAAATAAACAATAAAAAATAAAATACATAACATAGAAATGGAACAAACCAATACCAACAAGGACCGAACTCTTTGGTGGCATGCTCACAATTATTGGACGAGAGTGACAGTTCATGATAAAATAGTCATCCTACCGGCTGAAGGGTCAATCCTCCCTTTCCCCGAGCTAGACGATGAAGACATTATCATGCTTGCTATGGACTTCAGAAACTTATATTTGTTAAAAAAAATATATTAACTATATAGTCCCCGTACTATTCTCTAACATATGGGGATCTTCACTACCTAAGAAAAGGCAGTAGGTGAACGAAACTACGAGAAATTAAATATATAGAGAAATGAAACAATATAAAATGTTGAATTAATGGGTATTAATTTGCTATTGATATGTGGTAGAACCAGAAATGAGAGGTCGATGAGAGGTCGATGAGAGTTAGAGAGGCAATGTTTTTTTTTTTTTTTGAACAGACATTTTATCCAGCTATTGCTCAATGTTCATTATTGCTCAAAAGAAAAAAAGAATTTAGGATTAATTCATATTTGGTTCATCGATTCCCAATTCTAGGTCCGGTTCTTCAATTCCTGATTTCTAGTTCGATTCTTAATCAAGAACAGAACCACACAATAACAGTTCCACTTTTTTTTGCAATTAGGAACTAAACCGATTCCTATGGCTAGTTCAACCCCACTAATGAGTTTTCAAAGAAGCCAACTTCAACCATTTGTTTAAGGAGTAGTATCCTCTTGTGCCTGTGCCTCGGTTCCTTGTGGCCATGCATGGGTACCTGACTCTTGCACCCAAGTCACTAGCACCCAATATCGATCCATCGAAACTGGGCTTTATTCCTCGATGGCTAGGTTTGATCTACAAAGGCTAGGCCCAGGTCATTCAAGATCTAACTCGAAATCCTTATGCATGTGCCCATGTCCACATAAGCTTGACTCAAGACCTTACTGCCCATGTTTGGTCTTCGGTGGCCATGCCCAGGTACCTAGATCTTGCCCTCAAGTCACTAGTACTAGGCCCGAGTCCATTGAGGTAGACTTAGCTACATCGAGATTGGGCTCGATTCCTTTGCGATCAAGCCCAAGTCTACAAAGGTAGGCCCTAGGTCCCTTAGGTCAAGGTTGAGACCTAGATGCCCATGCTCGAGTTCTAGAGGCTAAACCTAAGTCTCTCAAATTGGGCCTAATTTCTCAATAGCACGGCCTAGGTCCTACAAGGTTGACCCCAAGACCTAAGCCATGGTCAAGATTGCATGCCCATGCCCGTGGTTGGGACCCCCATGCCTAGGTCCTCAGTGACCCCCCAACTCTCATGCCCAAGTCACTAATGCTTAGCCCGTTCATTGTGGTTGGGCTCATTCCTTGATAGCCAAGCCCAAATCCAAAGTGGTTAGGTCCAAGTCGTTCAAGACCAGGTTCAAGTCATTTGAGGCTCAACTTAGGACCTCGGTGCTTGTGCCCGGGTTCTCCACAACCATTCTTAGGTACCCAACTCCAACACCCAAGTCATTAGCACTTGACCCAAGTCCATTGAGGCCAAGCTCAATTCCTCAAGGGGTTCGGGCGTGACACATAAAGGCTAGACCTAGGTTCTACAAGGTTGACCCCAAGACCTAAGCCATGGCCAAGACTGCATGCCCATGCCCGTGATTGGGACCCCTGTGCCTAGGTCCTCTGGGTCCAATGAGGTTCATTGTGGTTGGGCTCATTCCCCATAGGGTCACTAGCATTCATGTCCAAGTTCTCCACAACCATTCTTGGCTCTACACCAAAGTCAATTCCTCAAGGGCTAGGTCCAATGAGCACTTGTCCAAGTACATGCCAAAGTCACTGGCACTCGGTCAAGACCATTGTGGTAGGGCTTGATTCCTTGATGTCCAAGCCAAGTCCACCAAGGTAAGGCCTAGGTCCTTTGAGGTTAAGCTCAAGGACCTAATGCCCATGCCTAAGTCCACTAAGTTTGGGTCCCTCGAGGCCAAGCCCTAGTACTTGGCTTCCTCGCCCAAATCATTGACAAACGGCCTAGGTTTATTGAGGTTGGGCCTAATTCTCTATCAATTGAACCTAGATCCACAAAATTTGGGCCAAGTCCTTCAAAAATGAGCCTAAGACCTCGGTGTTCATGCCCAAGTCCACACACAATCCGAGCACTTGCCTCCCTCATCAACTTGACAAGCCAGGTCATGTAGTCACCCATTTTTGAAAGGTTACAATTTAAAGAGAAAAAAAAAATACTGTGAATTAGAGCCCAAGTTGTATTAAGGTCAATTTGAGTATGTGTTGCTAAAATTGCATTGCATAAAAATTATTCAATATGGGTTAAATGGATCAATTTAAGTTGGACCATTTTTTACTCGATCCAACCCACCCATGACAAGACTAAGGTTGCCAATTCAGTATTTAACTTTCAAATTTAGTTAGTATAGTCCTAAACCTTCTCATTATCTTTTTATGTAGTTATTCAGTCAATTTACGCTGAAAATTGTTAATATGACGGTCCAATAAGTATTGCTCATTTTACGTGGTACGGCTAGAAATTTAACGTGTTCGACTTCACTCAAAATGATGTCGTTCAGAGAAATTTTGTAATTTTTCTTATATATATTTTCCATCACTGCTCATCTTCTTGAAAAGATCTAGTGAGGGTTGCTAGATATGTCAACATTGGCTAGCAACCCTTGATCAAATCTGGGTAAAGGCATGCGGGCGAGGGCAACAAGGGTTGTGAGCGATGATCATAGGCAGGGATGGCGAGGGCTATTAGCGAGGAGCACAAGTGAGGACTTGTGGATCAGGTTTGTGATCGTTGCTCATAACCTAGGCCTTGTGGGATTGTCGCTCGCCTATGACCAATTTTGGAATACTTGCTCGCCTGTGGCTAATAAGGATCGCAAGCCATCGCCAAGGCTCCAGCAAGGGGAAGAATAGGATAAAGAAGAAAAATGAAAGAAAAATGAAACTCAAAACTATGTCATTTCATTTAAGATCATCCATGTCATATGCCATATATGCCAAGTAGAACGGCCATCGTTGACTACATTGGAAATTGTTGAAAGATTTAGAACTATGTTGGTAATATTGAAAAGTTTAGAACTAATTTAATATATAATATATGATAGATATAGAAATTTTTAAATAATTATCGCTTTTATCAATAGGGGATACAAAACCAAAATGTAATAAAAGAAATCGAAATGGTGTCACTTATCAAATCAAAAATCCCCATTCATCTAGCACATTCATTAGAATTGATAACACTTGATTAGATGAATGATGCAATTTCAAAATCTTACATGATATATTTGTCATACGTAAGTCATTTTCTGGAAAAAAAAAAAAAATACACCAAACAAAACACTAGGATTAGTGAATCACGTGTGAAAGACATAAAGGAGCCTCCTTTGCTAAAGATATATATATACCCTCATCCTGTCTCCGGGGAATCTCCCCCGACACAACAACCATGTATATTTCTACTTTTGTGGATATCATGGCTCTGCGTGGATAATGACCAGATCATCATCCTCGAGATTTGGTTCTTCCAAAGCATTATATTCACGCCTCGAGAAGATCTCAGTTCCATCGTGGAGTCACAATGTCGTGCTTCGCGCCTCATGAAACACAGCTTTGTCTTGAAGAAAAGCATCAGATGGGGCCGATCAAATGCTCCAGCAACATGCAGTGGCTTTGATCACCCTTTTTGCAGAGAAACCCATACCAGATGATACCTGAAATAGAAAAGAGAAAGAACCGAAAAAGTAATCTGAAGTCGATCTTTGGTTATCGCACGCAAGCATAGCTCATGGAGAAAGGAGATGAGCGAATAAAGCGCATGAGAATGCGTTGATTTGCATAACCAAGAAACCCTAATTTCCCTCTTTGATGCCAGGAACCCACCTCGGATTGGAAAATCCAGGTTCATGAACAATGTATAATGTGGGAATACCGATAAAGTTGACTTTGGTGTAATCTTGAACCAAGCGAGTCGTGCTAAAAAATCTATGGATTCCAACTTAGTTTCTTTACTTGCTATCCAAGGATTCCGATACGGTTCGGACGAGCTTAGCTTTCCCACTTCCCTTCGATGCGCAAGTATAATCTTTTAATTTCGACAAGTAAATTCTAGTAGTGTTAGGCATAAAAGTAGGTTTGAATTCTCTCTATTTGGGAAAGTAATTCACATTTCGAATTTATCCCCCTCAAAAGAGAGAATACATAGATTGATTTGATTTGAATGACTGATATTTGTTCTTTTTTTTTTCCTATTTCTTCCTCTCTTTTTCCTCTTCATCCTGATGTTTGTGCACACTTGCCGCCTCCACCACCACCCGTCACCTCTCTACTAGAACCGCCCCTCCCTCTATCCCTCTCCTCACGAGCAAAGGTCACTATCTCCAGTCCGAGGTCGCCGGCCTTATTTACCCCCCAATGTAGGATCCCCTAAAGCAATTCACCTCCTTAACCTTGATTGGGTGGCCGAGAAAGTGAGAGGATATGGATGTATCTAGATCTTTCGATGAATTGTTGGCATGTCAATTTTTGAGGAAAAAAATGCAAATGTACACCTAATCTAGAAGATCTCTACCACAAGAAATAAGAAAACGCTATTAATAATGCTCAAATGACGAAAGTGTCGATCTTCTTCTCTCGAGATTAGGGCTTGAAGTACCGTTTGTGTGCATTCTCTTAAGCCAGCCATAAAAGCACGAACAATCTGTGTCCCCAATAAATTTTAAGGTATAAGCAAGGTGGAGGGATCACATAACTCATGAGATGATAGTCATTTTCTAAATGTAGCCGGAAATTCCAACACTAACAAGGGGAAAACGAAAAAAAATAGGTTTTTTATTTTTTATTTCATTTGAAACTACCTCCTGATGCTACGGTCAAGTTCCAATTTCTCCCGCGTTGCATCGTCTTTCGAGCAGCTTTAAATTTATGAGAACCTTTATTGCAAATACTCCTAACTAAATCTTCGGCACTTCATATAAGCCAATGCGTGTGGGCTCTTTAGATATCTGGTGGACGGAAGAAAAGAGAGACTATTTAAACCACGTGTCATGGATGGTCTGACTTTCCAGGCTACATGTACGTGGCAGAACCTGGCCTGTTGAAATTAAATGATGCGTCTTTTCAAGGAAAAAGCATATTATATATCTTTTCTTATCTCTAGACAGAGAAGAAAAGTGGATGCAACTCGCGTCACTCCCCTGATTCGATTAGGTGGCTATGCTAAGAATAAGGAAAAAAAAGAAAGGAGAAAAGAAGAAAAAGAAACAGAGAAGGGAGGATGAAGTGGGTATTTCTTTCGGTGATTACATGGATCCATGTAAGATTCAGACATTATCATTATCAGTAAAAACAATCTTATCTTCTGTCTGTGTCTATCTTTTTATGGTCAGTTGAATAAAGAATTCGTTAAGCTACTTGAGTCAAGTGCAAAACAAGCCTACATAGCAGAAGGCATTGCAGTTTATTAAGCTCGAGTCGAGAAAGATGATGCATGCTTCTCCAGAACCCTGAAGCGAAAAAATATCATCTAAGAGCATAATTAGAAAAGTTGCAATTATATATCGGTATGTTGATGCATTGCATGTGATACAAGTATTATCAGTCTAGTGTTGATGGTCCATGTCAGTTGCGCAGCAAGACCCTGCAATCCACCATAATCGTGAGACAAAAGAGAAATAATTGAGAAATAGAGAGATGGGCACACAGTAAGTTATGTCTCTCAATCCCAAGTTTTGATCACACCCAAGTGATCCCTCCGATTACACCGAATCAATTTTCTCCCATTGTTTCACACTATCGCTCACAGTATTTTCTTCACAAAGCTCAAAGAGAGAACCCGAGTAATACCCTCAAAAGGCTCTCATGTGTAATACTAATAGAATGTCGCAAATAGGAACTTAAATCTTGTATTTCCAAGACCCAGGCGCCCACTCCATGCCTCGTATGGCCGCGCACCCAGGCGCCGCCAACTATGGGCGGCCGTAATACGACCATAACTAGCCTATGGTTGCCCATACTCTAGGATGACCCATTATGCATAACTTTTTTATGATACTCTGCCAAAAGTTTATTGTATTGCCCCACCATTGCCTAGTTATCTAGATTGATTTCCACAGTTATATGGGAAAATTATCCAATCAATCCTAAATATATTAGATGGATATTAATTCAGTCCTATACTTTTCAATTTTGTCAATTTAATTATCAATTTTTACATGAAATTACAACATAGTCCTTTTGGTTAATTGTCACTGAAAATCGCTAATATGGTGGTCCATTCATCGCTGGCCATTCAACGTGGCACACCACCACATTAGCTGTTTTCGGTGAAAATTCATCCAAAGGACTGCACTAGAATTTCATGCAAAGATTTAGGACTAAATTGGCAAAATTGAAAGTTAAGTCCAAATTGGCATACTTATAATGTGCTTAGAACTATATGGAAAATTTTCCCCAATTATGTGATAGACTAATGACTGTATGCTTTGGCAGACACAAAAACTTAGATTAGGACCGACGAGACAAGAAGTTCTACAAAATGTTAGCTAAGGGGGCGAGATAATTGATATTTTTAGGAAATTTCTTTTACTACATCCTAGAATTACTAAATACTAGGTATAGTGCACATCTAACAATCAGGTCGATGCTGTCTGCCCTAAACATGATCTCGATGGGTTTACTCCAAATTGTCTAAAAGCAGAGCGATATTTTCCTATTATCTCACCGGAAATTTCAGTTATGATTGGCCTAGACAGTACCGACCAATCGTTTTGTCCAAAGGCCAATTGCTATTACTAGTGAAGAATAACACGATTACAATATGCAGAAGTTGAATGCATATTTTTCTTTTCCTTTTCATGCGGCGAATATATCAGCACTGAGGCTAATAAGCATATTCTCTTGCCAAATATGACAAACTGCGAGATGTGCAGAGGGAACGATAACGTTGTGGGGCCTTCGTCGGAATATATTTTTCTTCTCGTACGGATGTTTCTGTTGACCTACGATTTTTCTTATTTTTCAGTAAATTAGACGATAATTGAGACTTTACCATTCCATTAAAGCCAATGCTTCCTTAGATTCTCATATTTTGTCTCACTTTCCTTCATCTTTCGGTTTATATTATATGTAGAAATCTGTGCAAAACCCAGTAAGATGAAGCAAAGCATCTTTGACTTCAGCATATCTTCTGAATAAGGGATGACTACTTCGATTTGTGACATTAGTTTGGTTTCTTACATTTTTTAGGTTGAAAATCATATTCTTGAAGGCTTCCTGAATGTATGTTTGACCCTTTTTCAAGAATTACATATACGTACTTTGCACACGCTTTGTGCCTATATAAATGAAAGAGAGTGAGTGTTAAGATTTGAATTCTTGAACAATGCAAAATCATCCAATGTATGCATTGGGTTTTTGTGGCCCACACAATGTTTTGATGATGTTATGAGTACATACCACAATTTGAGGGGTACAATATACTGGCTTGAATGTGGAAATAGGTTAAAAGTACATGAGTAAACCTATCAAATGAATGGATTGGGCTGAGTCGGGTCGGATATGATCCAATCTTAATTGACCAATTTTCATGTAACACAAATATAGTGACAAATATCCGACTGGACCCATACTCAACACTTATTCAACCTAACCTATGTTGTCAAAACACATCCATATTTAACTGAACCTAGGAAACTCATATTCAAAATGAGGTGAGAGCACAAAGGAAACAAATGCGAGATTGAGTGAGAGCAAGAGAGAGTGAAGAGAAAATCATAAATGTGGGTCGGGTCTAAGTAAGTTGTCGACCCATTTAACACCCGTATTATTTTAAGTTTTATCATTATAAACTCATTTGTGACATATTTACCAAATATAACCAACCCATATAACAACTCAACCCATCAAATATGAGTTAAGAAATGAGTTTATAATCTATTCTGACAAGTCTAATGTTGAGGTTTCAAGAAAATAACAATACCTCAAGAGACTAAAGTATGCATTAGATTCTATGATTGATACTTAATTCATATAAAAGTTAAATTGTCAAGAGAACAGCGCAGGTTGTATATCATATAACACGACAATTTGTATTGATGAAGGCAGATTAGCATTTTCCTTTTTCTTTGGCATGGAGCTTGCCAGCATGAATAAGTAAACAAAGCATGAATAATGAGGCATAGGCAACTCAAGAAATTAACAATAACAAGTCTACAATCACAATTGCAAATATGATTCATAAGTACTAAGAAGGTTATAGCACAAAAGTAGGATTATAACATACATATTTATGTGGTCAAACCTAGCATAATTGAAGGTAAAAGCAATCGATGATCAAGAACAAGAGACGAAATAGCACAAAAATTTATGTGATTCGATCCATGTAGCCTAGTGCACAGGAGAGCGATCATAAAAAAATCCACTAGAATCAGTAGACTACAATAGGCAATCACTATCTTTTAAGGATGGTTTGATGTGGACAATAGAATTTTGATTTCTTTATTTATGGAGATCATTGACGAAGAGTCTAAGTTCAAGTCTATCAATTACATATTTACTTAAATCAATTTTTTTTAAATTAGTAAGTTATTGGCCAACTAAAACATGTGTTCATGTTCTCCCTTAATCTAGGTGTCGTTATGCACTAGTATTATCCCAAGTCTAATATTAACCTTGGCCCCATCAAGTTTGGCATATTTAACATGGATAATATTGCCCTTCAACCTCTGTCTCAATCGTCTTAGCCCTGCCAAGTTCAACGAGAAGCTAATACATACTGTGACTGATCACTAATCAACTATCATCTCCTATACCACTTGTTGGATTGATGTAGCATAAACCGGTACTTTGACCTAAGGACGTCATCGATAGGGAGTCTAAGTTTGCACTTATCAACTTAATCAACTCACCTTCACTCAAAAATTTAAATTAATGAGTTAAAAGCCAATTACGATATATTAAGTACTCCATTTTTTTACCATATTTCTGACATGTGACTTATTTTGCCTAAAAACCTCACACATGCACCTCAATAAGGATCATATTTTTTTCTCCGCCTAAAGATGGAGAAAACTTTCTCCGACTAATATTCTTATTGGTGAGTTACCAAAAATGGGCATATCTCATTTTCATAATTAATTAAGTTAGCATGTATGATATTCATATTTGTAATCTATCGATCAGAGATCCAGATTACGAACAAAGGAAACTCAAACCATCACTTAATTTGAGTTTATTGTTGTAACTAAAAAAGTAGGGGATTTGGAATACTACAAATCCAGCCTAGATTAACATTCTAGAGAGATGTCCGATTGACTAGGATCCTTCTTCGTCATCCACTCATCGTGACAATACGTCCTCAATTCAGGCCACGTAAAACACTGCATGCATGGGAATATATTCCCTTTCTTTTGAGTTCAGATGGCAACCCAGTTTCCTTCACATGGCCTAAAATGTAGGTTCTTTACACAGTTCATCAGGCTAAAGGAGATTGCAACTTGCGACGGAAAGGTCGCCGTCACATAATCATCAGGCTGATATAGGAATAAATCTGACGTACGGGTCGAGACCAAATATATTGTTCGCCCCGGATAAATAAACCCTTTTTATCTCCACTATTATTCTTGCAAAAAACCATATTTTAAATTGGAAAAGATAAGAGGCGGCCCAAGAAAGTGAATCCACTGCACAACTGATGAGTTTCTATAAAAAGGACCTCAGAGCCAAGCCAGTTTCTCACAAGCTGACCTCAGAGCAAGAGCTGAAAAGCACGCGAGCTCACACACAGAGACTATTATCTCGAGGCTCCGGATACGTCGTCTTCATCAGGCAGCATGGACACGACGCTGGCAGGGCTCGTGCGCGATAAGCCGGTGGTGATATTCAGCAGGAGCTCGTGCTGCATGAGCCACACCGTGAAGTCGCTGATACTGAGCTACGGTGCGAACCCAACGGTGTACGAGCTTGACCAGATGCAGAACAGAAACCAGATCGAGCGAGCGCTGGTCCAGCTCGGGCGGCGCGAGGTCGTCCCCACCGTGTTCATCGGCCAGAAGTACATCGGGGGCGCGAACGAGCTCATGAGCCACCAGGTGCGGGGGACTCTGGTCCCTCTTCTCCGAGAGGCCAGAGCCATTTGGGTATAGAGACTAACGCACTTGCATCTTTCTTCAGTTTTTCCCTTAGAACAACGATAATACGTCTAACATACACGAGTCAGATTTTATTACGAATATGAAAAGGCGGACTTTTTGGTAGCTGCGTTCTCTAACCCCAATGGCTGCACGTTATGGAAGATGACAGCCTTCTTCTCTGGTCTTTTTTCCCCTTGCTTTTTGAGGTCTTTTTATGTATGGGAAGTCCCTGTATTGTTCTAAGTTAGGTTTTGAGGTGATGAGGAAGAACAGCGGTGGCAAACTTCAAACGTGTAAGCGCCCTATTTTCAAGTCAATGAAGTAAAGCTTCTGAGCATGAAATTGCACTGTATCGCTCTGTATACACTCTTTTGGCATCAAATGATATGTGAGTCCCTCGGAGAGAGAGAGAGAGAGAGAGAGGGAGGGAGAGAGAGAGGAGGGAGATGCATGGAGCTCATGTCTGATCTAGGCTAGATCTGGCTGGTTGATGTGTGTTAGAAAGCGCATGAACTACATAGGTGAGCTGCATACGAGCAGAACATATAGCAGGAATTGGACGAAAAACAAGTAACATTTTTATGATATAATCCAAAAGGATCATTGTTTGATGATTATTGGACCGCCTAATTACCAAAGATCCTATTATGGTAAAAAAAAAAAAAAAATTAGAGAATTCGGGAGCCCAACAGGTGTGTACAGTTCAAGTGTATTGAACTCACATGTACGGGTGCAAATAAACATGATTCTAATTAGGTTAAACTCGCATCAGATATAGATATGTAGATGCAGTGTGTCATAATTCAAGAGAATTACTCGAATTGAAAATTCCAAATAAATAGCGAATGTACCAAATAATGACCGGTGATTTGAGTTTCGAAAGACGTAGGACCCATCAAATTTAATGATTCTTATATTTTGACTCGTACAAATGATCGGGCGATCTGAATTGATCCCCAATTCCACTAGCTTCTTAGCACGAAAGCACCGATGTGATATCATCCTTTGAAGTTTTGGACTGTCCATGGCCCCATTTCTGTTGTACCATATGCTTAATCAAATGTTAAGTGGGGGCTGCAACTCTTTTGGCTAGAAGCAGGCATGTAACGCAGGTGATTCGCTACCAAAGAAGAAAGATTTCGAATCATACTCTTGCAATCGATCGTGTCTGTAGAATTTTCGTGAAAACATGATACAAATATAATTCACAAAATAAGAATTTAACTATTACAATATTTTCTTACACCACATACAACACTCTTACAACTCTACACAAGCCTCCTCTCACTCTCACATGCATACGTAGCACACTCTACACAACACACTCTCAAGACCCCTGCACGCACACCCACTCACTCTTTATCTCTCTACACTTGCACTACACACACCTCACGCATGCACTCCACACCACTTCACGCACACACTCAAGGGGCAAGAGCCCCTATTTATAGGGTGCAAGGTCGGTCAATGAACAGCCTTCCACACTCCTATTATTATTTTATTATAAGTTGCTGATCATTTGTCAACAATTGCGGCCGAGGAATTATCAGAGAAAAATCTGGAAGAGTATAGAGAGATCTGGAGAACTCCAGAGAGAGAGAAGCGGTGCTTTTTCTCGACAGAGTCGCGGTCAATCAAGCTTAATTTTTAAATTATGTGCGTTTCAGTAGCAGTATCATTGGATGTTCCCGAGGTGGATGTTCCATCATCGATAGTCGAAAAAGGTTCCATCATTAGTAGGCGAAAAAGTGTTTTCCATTCAAGGAAAATCTCGCCCTTAAAAGTAAAGAAAATGAATTCGTCTTCCAAAACGAAGGAAAAGCTATTTCATTTATCTCCACTTCAATATGCTGTCGAGATCAAAATAAAAAAATAAAGAAAAATGCCACCAAATTTCCCCTCATCAAATCTGTGTAGCACTCACCTAAAGTAATACTGACACGCGATACGAACTCGTGACACAACACGACAAGTCATTTCTTAAAAATAGAGAATTCTGACACGTTCGATATGTTATATATTAAATAAATATTTTTATTTTTAATTAATTTAATTTAAATTCACAAATAAAAAAACTTATAATAAATTTACACTAATAATATTAATAAATCTATTCATAGAAAATTTTAAAAAAATATTCATAATTAATACGTACCTATATTTAAAAATATATTTTTTTTTTTTATTTTAACAAAAATTATTCCCTTCAAACCCCCCCCTCATTTCTCTCTCCTCATTTCTCTCTTCCCCTCTTCCTCCCACGCCACCACCCCATAATCCCCCCTTC
Source organism: Eucalyptus cladocalyx (assembly GCA_017140615.1). Lineage (NCBI taxonomy): Eukaryota > Viridiplantae > Streptophyta > Magnoliopsida > Myrtales > Myrtaceae > Eucalyptus > Eucalyptus cladocalyx. The sequence goes on along the minus strand of CM029523.1, from coordinate 22,523,138 downwards.
GATTTCTACGGCTCTTGCCCCTACTCTCTCTCTCTCCCCCTCCTCTTCCCCCTACGCCCCCACCTGCTCCCCGCCCCCCATCAATCACCCTAGCCCCCTCGGTTTCTTCCCCTTCTCTCCTCTCTCTCTCCCCCTCCCTTTGCCCCTACGCCACCACCTGCTCCCCTGCGCCCCATCAATCGCCCCCATCTCCCTCGATTTCTTCCCCTTCTCTCCTCTCTCTCTCCCCCTCCCCCTCCCTTTCCCCCCACGCCACCAACCGCTCCCCTGCGCCCCCCATCAATCCCCTCCATCCCCGTTCTTCCCCCTCTCCCCCCCCCCCCCCCCACGCCACCACCTACTCCCCGGCCCTATCAATCACCCCCTCGGTTTCTTCCCTCCTATCTCTCTCTCCCTCCCCTTCCCCCCACGCCACAACTAGCTCCCTCGCCCCCTCAGTTTCTTCCTCATCGTCGCACGATCTTCTCAGCTTTTTCGGTTGCCTCATCGCAGTCGCTCGCCTCCAGCCCTTTCTCCTTTGCAGCAGCTGCAGCCTCGCCGCTAGCCCTCCATCACAGTGTCGCCTTAGTTTATGCTCTTCCTCTCGCTGTCCCGGCCTCACTTCCGCTTCCTCAGCCTCACCTCCACCCACCATCGTCTTCTTCAACAGTCTGTCTCTCAGACATCGTCTTCTTCAACAATCTCTCTCTCGGACACGCGTGTCGAGAAAAGTTGATCACGTGTCGGAAAATTCGACACGCATTGACTGCGTGTCCGAACGTGTCCGAGCGTGTCCGAGCATGTCGGACACGACACGGAAGCTTCGGCAACGTGTCCATGCTTCATAGGCCCTCACTGGCTTCAAGGCTAATAAGTCAAAAAGTCCTAAATATATTGTGTGGCAAACTTTTTTATTTAGTCAATTTAATCATAAATATTTTGATGAATATAGTTCTTTCAATCAATTTTGGTCGAAGATCGTTGACGTAGATACCAATCACATAGAAATAACGACATTGACAAATTATTAAAAAAAATTAGGACTAAATTGATTAAATTTTTTTGGCAAAAAATTAGCCAAATTGAAAAAATTGAAACTGACTTGATTTTCGTGCAATATATTTATGATGGGAAAAGTGTTAAAAAGTCATAATCATATTGCATTGATATTAATTAAATCATAAACCTTTTAATGATGTCAATTTAGTAATAAATATTTTAATGGTGTCAATTGAGTCTCAAACCAAATGAGTCCCAAACATTTTGAATTAATATCAATTTAGCCATAAACATTTTGATTTAATGTCAATTTAGTCATTTCAACTAATTTTGGCATTGACAAAAAAAAAAACTAATTTTGGCTAGATATTACTGACATAGACACCGATTCGGTTACATGGTATTGCCGACTAACGTTGATAATTTTTTATGATATTTTAATTTTTAATTTTTTTATTTTTTTTATAATTCTTCTTCTTCTTCTGCTTCTTCTCCTTCTGTTTCCTCTTCTTTCTTCTTCTCCTTCTCCTTCTTCTTTTTCTTCTTCTCCTTCTTCTTCTTTCTCTTTCTTTTTCTTCTCCTTTCTCCTCCTTCTTCTTCTTTCTCCTTCTCCTCCTTCCACTTATTCTACTTCTTCTTCTCTTTCTTCTTTTTTCTCCTTCTTTCTCCTTCTTCTTTTGCTTCTCCTTCTCATTCTCCTTGTCCTGCTTCTTCTTCTTCTTCTCCTCACCCAAGCGAGAGTCTGCCTCCCCCAACTAAATCCGATGAGGTTGCTAGGTAGCCTCATTGGATTTGGCCAAGTAACCTTGCCGAATTTGGCCAAGGGAGCCCTCACCAAGGCTCATCCCAGCAAGGGCCGACCCCCCTAGGCCAAATCTAGTGCAATCAACCCTCGCTGGGGTATAAACCAAGGCGAGATCGAGTGAGCTCGGCCCTCGCCGGGGCGATACCTAACGAGGCCACCCTAGCATGGACAAGGATAGGCCTCCCCAAGCCAAATCTGGCAAGGTCGACCCTCGCCATGGTGATTTGTGATCAGCCCACTCGACCGTGGCGCAAAATGAAGAAGAAGAAATGAGAGAAAAAAAAAAATATAAATATAAATATAAATTATTAAAATATTATTAAAAATTGTCCACATTGGCATTAGCGATGCCACATAAGCGAACTAGCCTTCACGTCAGCAATATTCTATCAAAATTAGCTGAAAGGACTAAATTGGCACCAAATAAAAGATTTACACCTCAATTCGCATTATTAAAAGGTTGAGAACTGAAATAGCACCAACTTAAAAAGGTTTAGGACTGTTGATACCATTAAAAGGTTTATGACTTAATTTTTATAACTTTTTTGACACTTTTCCTTATTTATGACTTTTTGAACAATTTCCCCCCATCACAATACTGTTCTACTAGATCTATAGATAAGTTTCACATGAGTAGTGTTCTTATTTCAAAACATGCAATCACAATTACGGGATTGACAATAAGAAATAAATTGTTCCATTGGAATCTATAAGTTACACAATCCATCTTATTACGTAATATCGAGGTACATATGTTACAATACAATTTTACAAGAAATATGTCTTCATCTCAAAATCAATAGTGTCCACAAGGCATCGCAAGCATGTATGATGCACGATCACTCGAATTCTTATACTTATCTATGTGCTTTAACTCCTAATGCAGAAAAATCATGGAACTGCATCATGTATTTGATTGACGACGACCATGACCTGAACTTGATTGGCCATCTATAGTTAGTCTTCTCAATATGCAATGCTCAGATGGCACCGAGAACCGTACACTGCTGATAGTTCGTGCGTCAGATGAAGCTAATAGCATGCTTTCCATGGCAAAACTCATCTCCTTTTTCCGGTTCACATAGATCAAACTCCGAATGGGAATCGATTTAGACATATGCATAATTTGAACACGTGATGACATGCGCTCTAATGTATGTGTGCACACTCGAAGGAAAAACACTATGCAATGCTTCATTAAACATCTTACGCTGCCCGCCGAGAATGGAAGGAGTTAAAACAGAGAATTACAAAGAATGTCGGCCACCCATCCAGGGTAATGGCAACCGTGTTCTTTTTCCCATCGTGACTCCATAAAAGAGAGCGTGGCGAATATAAGATCAAACCTGCAATGACGCAACAACTCGGAAAGGTACCTCTGGTTTTGCACTATAGAAATATCCTAAAGCTTGGTGAACCACATAAGAGTAAGACAAGAATATTAGGCAACCCCTCAGAGATTAGCACAGAGTTGTTCACTGCCTAATTTAAGGGCACAAGCAAGCAAACTAAGTTTGCATTTTCTTTTACGTGCTTTATCAACCAGCAAAAGATGCATGACGTACACATCCTTCGGCAAACATAATAGTCAGTTTCGTAACTGGGCTGGAAAATAAGGAACAAGCATGCCTACCACTCATTACTGCTGTGATTCCTACCATCAACAAGTGCTACCGATCAAATCGGCGCTGAAATGGATCTTGCAGGAAGTAGAGCGCTGTGTGCATACTCTGAACAGAGCACCAGAAATAGCTTAGACATGGTGACGAGTCAGAGCTAGCGGTCCTCCCTCACGATTCGATATGATCTCTCAAGAATGGTTTTCTTTTCTCTAGTTCGGCACATTTTCTCCAAGCTTCTACTGCTGGGCGGAGTGTGGCATTGGCCTCGTTTATCTCCTCCGCGGAGAACTTGTGCTCTATGATTCCCAAAGGTCCGGGCTGCAACACCCTCACTACTGTTTCCGCTTCTTGCTCCAACTGCCTGTGGACAGGGGAAATGGCATACCCGTCAAAAGGCAAAGAACAAAAATAGAAAGAGAGAAAACAGAAAGGCCGAGATCATCCATAGCTATAGAAGGAATATTAACAAACTGGATACTGCAAAGAGAGAACACCCTCGTGGGTTTAGGGTTTGATGGGCCGGGCAACCCAAAAATGATTTACATTCTCCAAAAAATCAGAAAAAGCCTAAAAGATGGTTTTTATTCTCCACAAATGCATGGAAAATCCTTAAACACCCAAAAACCTCATGTTTAAACAACATTACATTGGGTATTGGAAGAGCATTACTTGATTAACTAGTGTAATTAAGTCATCGATCATAATTTCTTGCACGGGAGTAAAATGTTTCTCCCAATATTTTACTTGAATTTCTAATCAATCAATCCCAAATTAATTAGTGTCGATTCCTATTTGAAGTTGACTTACAAATTAAAAATTCAAACCATAAGTTGTGAATTGATAGGCTTGAGAGAGCTCGGGCTATATCTAATACTTAGCGAGCCATTAGCCTCCAACCGCGCTCGCACGTAAGAGGGCACTGAAAAGGGAGTAAGAGGGTGCCGAAAAGGGAGGTCGCAAACTCTTGATGATTTCTTGATCAGATCAGATCATTGTCCATACCCCAGGAGATCAATTTCTATCCCAAAAATTAAACCCTGCCAATGTTAAGAGCTCCGTTCTTAGACCAAAATGACACAATGCAGCAAGCGAAAGCTACCGAGCTTCATGCGGATATTGATCGGCGCATAAGTCATCACGCCCCCGCGCATCCACCTTCGAGTCTCTCCAATCATTCCAACAATTAAACATCCAATTCACCGACCAAAAAAAAAACATCCAATTTGACCCACGGAAAAATTACACAGACATAGGTTTCCTGCCATTGGAAACTCATGGCCCCACAATCCACCATGTCTCCTTAGAATCACTGATTCATCCGCATGGGCACATGATTCACCCTCCTCCTTCTCATTATCACAAATTTACAAGAAAGTGTCCGTATTTGTAGTACAAGAGAAGAAAAATGAATCAGAAAGAATATATACACTATTGTTTTTCCTAAAATATTCTATGTCTATGATCTACTATATCAATTGTAATCTCAATAGATAAGATCAAATTCTTCCTCCAACAAGTCCAAAGGCCAATTGCAACTACTGGCGAAGAATAACACGATTACAATATGCAGACGTTGAATGCATACTTTTCTTTTCCTTTTTATGCGGCGAATATATCAGCACTAAGGCTAAGCAGCATATTCCCTTGCCAAATCCAACAAACCGCGACATGTGCAGAGGAAACGATAACGTTGTGGGGCCGTCGTGGGAATAAATTTTTCTTCTCGTACGGATGTTTCTGTTGACCAATGCTTTTTTTTTATTTTTCAGTAAATTAGACGATAATTGAGACTTTACCATTCCATCGAGGTCAATGCTTCCCTAGAATCTCATGTTTTGTCTCACTTTCCTTCATCTTTCGGTTTATATTATATGTTGAAATCTGTGCATAGCCAGTAAGATGAAGCAAAGCATCTTTTGCTTCAGCATATTTTCTGAATCAGCCATGACTACTTGGGTTCGTTACATTTGTTTGGTTTATTACACTTTTTTGGTTGAAAATCATGTTCTGGGAGGCTTCCTAAATATATTTTCAACCCTTTTTCGAGAATTACATATACGTACTTTGCGCACGTTTTGTGCCTATAAATGCAAATTACGAGAGTGAGTGTTAAGATTCGAATTTTTGCATAATGCAAAATCATCCAATGTATGCATTGGGGTTTTTTAGGTTAGCACTATGTTTTGATGATGTTATGAGTACATAACACAATTTGAGAAGTAAAGTATTGTGGCCTGAATGTAGAAATGGGGTAAGAGTACATGAGTAGATCTGTCAAACCAGTGGATTGGGTTGATTGAATTGGATATGGTCCAATCCAAATTAACTCATTTTCATATAATACAAATTGACACCTATCTGACCCATACCTAACACATACTTGACCCAACCTATGTTGTAAAAACACTTCCATATTTAACCAAGTCTGAGAAACTTATATTCAAAAAAAGGTAAGAGAATAGAGTGAACAAACACAAAATCGAGTGAGGCAAGAGAGTGAAGAGAAAATTATAAATGTGGGTCTCGCTAAGTAAGTTATTGACCCATTTATGACCCATATTACTTTATATTTACCGAATATAACCAACCCATATAACTCAACCCATCAAATATAGGTTCAGAAATGAGTTTATAACCTATTTTGACAAGTCTAGTGTTGAGGCTTCAAGGAAATAATAATACCTCAAGAGACTAAAGTATGCATTAGATTCCATGATCAATAACTAATTCATATAAAAGTTCAATTGGTTAGAGAGTAGCGCAGGCTGTACATCATATAACAAGACAATTTGTATTGACGGAGGTAGATTAGCATTTTCCTTTGGGCTTTGCTAGCATAACAGTCATTGGGATACCGTGAGAATAACAGTTTATTGTGAATTACAACTTCTTGAAGAAGTGGGTTTCACAACAGTTTATATTATTTGTAATTTGATTTTAAAGTATACTATTATTCTCTAGCATGGAACTTGCCAGCATGGATGAGTGAACAGAATGTGAATATTGAAGTACTGGCAACTCAAGAAATTAACAATAACAAGTCTACTTTCACAATTGCAAATATGATTCATAAGTCCTAAGAAGGCCATAGCACAAAAGTAGGATTGTAACATACATATTTCTGTTGTCAAACCTGGTGTTATTGAAGGTAGAAGCAATCAATGATCAAGAATGAGAGACGAAATAGCACGAAAATTCTATGTGATTTGACCGATGCAGCCTAGTGGATGGGAGAGCGACCATAAAAACATCCATTAGAATCATTAAACTATAATAGGCAATCACTATCTTTTAAGGACAGCTTGATTTGGACAATAGAAGTTTGATTTCTTCTTTTATGGAAATCGCTAATGAAGAGCCTAAGTTCAAGTCAATCAATTACATATTTATTTAAATCAATCTTTTTAAGTTAGTAAGTTATTAGCCAGCTAAGACATGTGTCCTGCTCTCCCTTAATCTAGGTGTCATTCTGCACTAGTCTTATCCCAAGGTGAATTCAACCTTGGCCCCATCAAGTTTGGCATATTTTAACATGGATAATATTTGCCCACCAACCTCTATCAAAATCACTTTGGCCTTGCCAAGCTCAACGAGAAGCTAATACATACTGGTGGTGATCACTAATCAACTATCAACTCTTATACCACTTGTTGGACTGATGTAGCATAAACCAATATTTTCACCTGAGGACGTCACCGATAGAAAGTCTAAGTTTGCGTTCATCAATATAATTTAACTCACATTCACTCAAAAGTTTAAATTAGTGCATTGCGAACCAATTAGAATATATTAAGTGCTCCACTTGACATCACATTTCTAACATGTGACTTATTTCACCTAACAACATCATATGTGCACCTTAACAAGGACCATTTTTTTTTGCTCCACCTAGATGCAGAGAAAACTTTGTCTGACTAACATTATGATTGGTAAATTACCAAAAATGGGCATATCTCATTTTCATATCTAATTAAGTTGGCACATGTGATATTCATATTTGCAATTTACTACTAAGAAGTCCAGATCTGGGATGAAGGAAACTCATACCACCACTTAATTAGAGTTTACAGCTTTAAGTAGAAAATAAATTGGTTTGGAATACTACAAATCCAGCCCAGATTGCCATTCTGGAGAGATGTCCGATTGATTAGGATCTTTCTTCGCCATCGGCTCATCGTGACAACACGTCCTCAATTCAGGCCACGTAAAACACTGCATGCACGGGAATATATTCCCTTTCTTTTAAGTTCTAGATGGCAACCCAGTTTCCTTCACCTGGCCTAAAATATAGGTTCTATAAACAGTTCATCAGGCTAAAGGAGATTGCAACTTGCGACAGAAAGGTCGCCGTCGATGATCATGAGGCTAATATAGGAATAAATCGAACGTAAGGATCGGGACGAAATATATTGTTCGCCCCTCATGAAGACTGCAAATAAACCCTTTTTTTATCTCCACTATTATTCTTGCAGAAAACCATATTTAAATTGCAAAAGATAAGAAGCGCCCCAAGAAAGCGAATCCACTGCACGACCGATGAGTTTCTATAAAAGGGACTTCAGAGCCAAGCCATTTTCTCACAAGCAGACCCTAAAGCAAGAGCTAAAAAGCACGCGAGCTCACACACAAAAACTATTATCTCGAGGCTCCGGATACTTCGTCGTTCGTCAGGCAGCATGGACACGACATTGGCGGGGCTCGTGCAGGACAAGCCGGTAGTGATATTCAGCAGGAGCACGTGCTGCATGAGCCACACTGTGAAGTCGCTCATACTGAGCTATGGCGCGAACCCGACCATGTACGAGCTCGACCAAATGGCTAACAGAAACCAGATCGAGCGCGCGCTGGTCCAGCTCGGGCGGCGCGAGGTCGTCCCCACAGTGTTCATCGGCCAGAATTACATCAGCGGCGCGAACGAGCTCATGAGCCACCAGTTGCGGGGGACTCTGGTCCCTCTTCTCCGAGAGGCCAGAGCTATTTGGGTGTAGAGACTAAAGTTGTTGCATCTTTCTCCAGTTTTGCCCTTACAATAACGATAACAAGTCTAAGATACACGAGTCAGATCGTGTTACGAATACGAAAAGGCGGACTTTTTGGTGCCCTTGTGTTCTAACCCTAATCGGCACCTCAGCGGAAGCGGATCGTAATTTTGCAATTATGTCGGGAGCTATAGAAATCGATCAAAATAAAACGAGGAACAATGAAAGGGACAAGACACCAGAAATTTACGTGGTTCGATCCGAATGTCGGAACCTACGTCCACGGGGAGAGCCAGCAAATCAATCCACTATAAATCGGAGAATTACAGGATTACAATCACATACATACACTCAAGTATTTCCCAGCCCTACTTTATACCCGATACCCACGGTGTTTAACAAAACAACTCACTCACTGGACTCGACTCCACACAAACCTCTCTGAGCTCTTTTCTCTCACACTCTCTCGAGCTCTTTTCTCTCGCTCTCTCTCGAGCTCTTTCTGTTTTGCTCTATATCTCGCATCTTCAGACGTCTTCTCCTTTTATATAGGGAGAACGGCAGAGGACAAGACAAAACAAATAAATGGCCTCATTAAATGCTGCAGCGCAGGCGCCCACAAGACAAGCCGCAATCGGCACCGAACGCCCACCATATTTGTAGGCATGCATGCAGATCGTGCATGTGCATGGGCGAGCATTTAATGAGGTGGCAGAGATGAGGGATGATAGTCAGAAACGCGTGCCATTGATCCGTGAAATGAGGTGGGCTGCAGTCTTCGAATTTCTTGTTTATGGAGAGATGCAAGCGTATGACCATGATGCACTGACACACACACACACGTAGAATAGCTTCTGCCATCCCTCTTTCTTTATCAATAAAATAACAAGAGAAACCCATAAAAGAGAAACCGTAAAAGAGGGAATTCGGCGCCTACAGTGTTGACCAATTTTCTACGTGCATGGCCATGTGCATGCAGCAGGTGGTGGGTTCTTTATTTAATATAGAATATTGTTGATCCCTTCATTTCCTTGCATGCTTGAAGAATAAAACCCATGCAGCTTTTGGCTTCTTCCTTCTACGTATACGCACGAAGAGATGGGATTAATGCCGGAACAAGAAAATTCGAAGACATCACAAAGTCTCCCTTGAACTTTGTTATTTGGCCAAACTTATGCGTATTAATCTAACGGACTCAAACTTGAGACACAATATAACAATTCTCCACATTGGCTCAACGTTTGAGGCCAAGTTATAGTGATTATTTTCCATACTCGGCTCTCCCAACGCCCCGATGGGCGCTCATACTTTACAGACGCCAATCGAGCTCATACAGAGCTCGAGCTTTGCTGAAGGAACATGCTTCGTCATCATATCTGCTGGGTTCTCCGCCGTTGCTATTTTCTTCACAACAATTTTACCCTTCGCTATGACATCTCGGATGAAATGGTACCTGATGTCGATATGTTTTGTTCGCTCGTGATATATTGGATTATAAGCCAAATATATCGCACCTTGATTGTCACAGTGTATGGTGACACTTTTCTACTCCAGTCCAAGGTCCGAGAGCAAACCCCTTAGCCATATCGATTCCTTTGCAACAAAGGTTAGTGCCATATACTCCGCCTCAGTCGAAGACAATGCAACATCATCTTGTAAAGACGCTTTCCAACTTATTGCACCACCTGCAAGTGTAAATACGTACCCTGCTAGCGATCTGCGATCATCCAAGTTACCGGCGTGATCTGAATCCACGTACCCTATGGTCTCATTGCCATTGACGTTCCTCCGATACATAATGCCGACGTCTGCTGTCCCTTTTAGATATCTGAGGATCCATTTCACGGCTTCCCAATGAGTCTTACCTGGGTGCTTCATGTAACGGCTGACAACACTTATAGCCTATGAAATGTCAGGTCTAGTACATACCATGGCATACATAATACTACCCACTGCACTAGAATAAGGAACACGGGACATATGTTCCTCCTCCTCCTCAGTTTGCGGTGATAACTTGTCAGAAAGTTTAAAATGTGCGGCTAAAGGGGTACTTACAGATTTTGCTGACTGCATATTGAAACGTGCCACGATCTTCTCAATATATTTCTTTTGAGACAAACGCAACGTTCTGCAGCTTTGTCACGTAAAATTTCCATACCCAATATTTTCTTAGCAGCACCTAATTCTTTCATTTCAAACTCAGCACTCAACGCGCTTCAACACATCAATATCAGACATATGTTTAGCTGCTATTAACATATCATCAACATATAATAGCAAATAAATCAAAGACCCATCCTCCAATCTCCTAAAATAAACACAACTATCAAATTGACTTTTCGAATAATCTTGACTAGTCATGAAAGCATCAAAACGCTTATACCATTGTCTAGGAGATTGTTTCAATCCATACAAAGATTTCTTCAATAAGCAAACATGGTCTTCCTTACCTGGAATAGCAAATCCCTCGGGCTGCTTCATGTAAATTTGTTCCTCCAATTCACCATGAAAAAATGCCGTTTTCACATCTATCTGCTCCAGCTCAAGATCCTGTGCAGTAACTAAGGCAAGTAATACACAAATAGAGGTATGCCTTACCACAGGAGAGAACACTTCGTTGTAGTCGATGCCCTCTCGTTGAGTATACCCCATCGCAACAAGTCTCGCCTTAAACCTGGCTGCCTCTACAGGAATGCCTTCTTTCCGTTTGTAGACCCATTTGCATCCGACAATTTTCTGACTTTTGGGTACTTTGACCAATTCCCATGTCTGATTCCGATAAAGTGATTCTATTTCTTCACTCATAGCCTCTAGCCACTGTGATGACTCAGCACTAGCCATCGCCTCAGAATAGGATGAAGGCTCATCCATCTCCACCTCATCACCTACAGTTAATGCATAGGCAATATCAGAATAACCATAACGTACCGGTGGTTTAATTTGTCTTCTTTGTCTGCCCGTGGCTATGTTGTGTTGTGGCTCTGCTGGTTGTTCAGTATCACCATCTTTAGGAATTGTGGCCTCATCAGCAATCTCTTCCTCTGTTACCTCTGAGGTCTTTGGAGACTCCGCCTGAATCTCCACCTCACTTCTAACACCATGATCTGTTTGCTCTGCTGGTTGAGTCTCAAGACTCCTCTTTTGAAGCATTGCAGTCTCGTCGAAGATCACGTCTCTGCTGATTAGAAAACCGGGTGATCTGGGATCAGTGCACCACAGCCGGTAGCCTTTCACCCCTTGTGCATAACCCAGAAATATGCACTTCTTCGCCCTCGGCTCAAGCTTACCATCTCTCGCATGAGCATACGCAGGACATCCGAATATTCATAATCCAGAGTAATCAACAGGTTTCCTCGACCATACTTCCTTAGGAGTCTTCCACTCGATAGCAGAAGATGGAGATCGATTAACCAGGTAACACGCCATATTTATTGCTTCGGCCCAAAATTCCTTGCCCAATCCTGCATGCGAAAGCATGCACCGAGCTCGCTCGAGTAGAGTTCTGTTCTTCCGTTCTGCTACGCCATTCTGCTGTGGTGTTCTAGGAACTGTGCGGTGTCTCACAATCCCTTCCTTTTGGCAGAACTCGGTAAAGTCCTTACCACAGAACTCCATACCATTATCAGTTCTCAGGCACTTGATTTGTTTACTTGACTGCTTCTCAATCAATGCCTTAAAATTCTTGAACTGATCAAATACCTCGGATTTGTGCTTCAAGAAGTACACCCATACCTTCCTTGAGTAATCGTCGATGAATGTCAGCATATATCTGGCACCTCCTTTCAATGGAACTGGAGACGGTCCCCAAACATCTGAATGAAGGTATTCGACTGGTTGCTTGGTTGAATGTAGAGCTGTACCGAATTTAACACGACGCTGCTTCCCGAAGATGCAGTGCTCACACAGGTCCAGCTTTCCTGTCTTCTGACCTTTCAGCAACCCCTTTTCACTTAGCATTGTCATACCTGCCTCACTCATGTGTCCCAATCGCATGTGCCATAACTGAGTCAAATTTGAGTCTGACTCACCTGATAAAACTGCAGCAACTCCGGTCACGGTTTCTCCCAGTAAATGATAGAGAGAATTCGCCTTCTTCCCTTTCATCACTGTCAGGGCACCTCGAGAGATCTTCAGCACTCCACCTTCAGCTGTGTATTTGCACCCGAGGTCATCGAGTGTTCCCAAAGAAATAAGGCTCTTCTTGAGCTTCGGTACGTGCCTTACGTCTGTCAACGTCCGTTCTACGCCATCGTGCATTCGGATCCGGACTGTTCCTATCCCCACAACCTCGCAGGCTGCATTATTCCCCAAAAGAACTCTACCACCATCTACAGTCTGGTAGGTAGTGAACCAATTCTTGTGAGGAGTCATGTGATAGGAACATCCAGAATCTAGCACCCATTCGTCTTCTGACGAACTCGTAGATACACATAGGACAGCTTCGACATCGCTGGTACTCTCCTCGGCAACATTCGCCACACTGCTTGTGGCATTTTGCCAAACGCCTTTATTTCTTAGCTTTGGACAATTTCTCCTTATGTGCCCCTCCTCGTGACATTCGAAGCACTTCACGCGACCTTTTGATTTTCTATGTCGCGACTTCGACCTGCTTTTGCTTTGGCTTCTGTTGTTGGGCCTCCGATGTTGGTCTCTACCTCAAATCACCAGTCCACGCGCTACATCTTGCGCTAGACTGTCATCACGCAACTTTCTCTGCCACTCCTTTGAAAACAGGGCAGATTTTACCTCCTACGAGGTAATCGTAGTACGCCCACGTAACAAGGAGTCGGTAAAGTGCTCCCATGACTCCGGTAGAGACGCCAATAACATCATGCCTTGTTCTTCATCATCTAAAATCTTGCCAACATTCTTCAAGTCCATCATGAGTTTATTAAACTCATCTAGGTGGGATCTAATGGACGTACCTTCAGTATATCGAAACTGGAACATTCTCTTTAGCATATATAAGCGATTGTTCAAACCCTTCTTCACATAGAGGGCCTGGAGTTTGGCCCATAACGCTGCGGCATCCTCCTCCTCGGCCACCTCTATTAGCACTTCATCCGATAAGTTCAACAGGATGATACTCATGGCCTTCTCCATCAGCTCGTCCTTCTCAGCATCTCGCATTGTTTCAGGCAACTGAGCCTTACCCTCCAATGCCTTGGCTAATCCTTGAGTTGTTAATAGCGCCTTCATCTTGACGCTCCACAACCCGAAGTTGTTCCTCCCGTTAAATTTCTCAATCTCTACTTTTGCTCCAGACATAATTGCAAAGTCTCAGCTCTGATACCAATTGTTGTAATCGACACCTCAGCGGAAGCGGATCGTAATTTTGCAATTATGTCGGGAGCTATAGAAATCGATCGAAATAAAACGAGGAACAATGAAAGGGACAAGACACCAGAAATTTACGTGGTTCGATCCGAATGTCGGAACCTACGTCCACGGGGAGAGCCAGCAAATCAATCCACTATAAATCGGAGAATTACAGGATTACAATCACATACATACACTCAAGTGTTTCCCAGCCCTACTTTATACCCGATACCCACGGTGTTTAACAAAACAACTCACTCCTTGGACTCGACTCCACACAAACCTCTCGAGCTCTTTTCTCTCACACTCTCTCGAGCTCTTTTCTCTCGCTCTCTCTCGAGCTCTTTCTGTTTTGCTCTATTTGCATCTTCGGACATTTGCATCTTCGGACGTCTTCTCTTTATATATGGAGAACGGCAGAGGACAAGACAAAACAAATGAGAAATAAATGATCTCATTAAATGCTGCAGCGCAGGCGCCCACAAGACAAGCCGCAATCGGCACCGAACGCCCACCATATTTGTAGGCATGCATGCAGATCGTGCATGTGCATGGGCGAGCATTTAATGAGGCGGCAGAGATGAGGGATGATAGTCATAAACGCATGCCATTGATCCGTGAAATGAGGTGGGCTGCAGTCTTCGAATTTCTTGTTTATGGAGAGATGCAAGCGTATGACCATGATGCACTGACACACACACGTAGAATAGCTTCTGCCATCCCTCTTCCTTTATCAATAAAATAACAAGAGAAACCCACAAAAGAGAAACCGTAAAAGAGGGAATTCGGCGCCTACAAGTGTTGACCAATTTTCTACGTGCATGGCCATGTGCATGCAGCAGGTGGTGGGTTCTTTATTTAATATAGAATATTGTTGATCCCTTCCTTTGCTTGCATGCTTGAAGAATAAAACCGATGCAGCTTTTGGCTTCTTCCTTCTACGTATACGCACGAAGAGATGGGATTAATGCCGGAACAAGAAAATTCGAAGACATCACAAAGTCTCCCTTGAACTTTGTTATTTGGCCAAACTTATGCGTATTAATCTAACGGGCTCAAACTTGAGACACAATATAACACTATGGAAGATGACGGTCTTCTTCTCTGGTCTTTTCTCCCCTTGCTTTTTGATGTCTTTTTATGTATCGGAAGTCCCTGTGTTGTTCTGAGTTAGATTTTGGGGCGATGAGAAAGAACAGCGGTGGCAAACTTCAAATGTGTAAGCGCCCTATTTTCATGTCAATGAAATAAAACTTCTAAGTGTTAAATTGCATTCTATCGCTCTGTATACACTCTTTTGGCATCAAATGATATGTGAGTCGCTCACAGAGAGAGAGAGAGAGAGAGAGAGAGAGAGAGAGAGAGAGAGAGAGAGAGAGAGAGGGAGGGAGATGCATGGAGCTCATGTCTGATCTAGCTGGTTGATGTGTATTAGAATGCGCATTAACTGCATACAAGCAGAACATATAGCAGGAATTGGTGGAGCGAAGCAAAGAGAAGGACCAAAAACAAGAAATGCATTTCTTATATAATCCAAAAGGATCATTTTTTGATGATTATTGCACTGCCTAATTAATAGAGATCCTATCATGGTAAAAAAAAATTATAGAATTTGGGAGTCTCAACAGGTACAGAATTGACTGAAGAGTTTAAGTAAATTGAGCTCACATGTACCGGTGCAACCAAACATGGTCCTAATCAGGTTTAACTCGCATCAGATATAAATATATAGATGCAATATGTCGAGATTCGAGAGAATTATTCGAATGGAAAATTCCAAACAAAAAGTGAGTGTATCACATAACAACCTTAAGTTTCGAGAGACATAAGACCCATCAAATCTAATGATTCTTATACATTGGGCTCCTCCATATGATCGGGCGATCCAAATTGACCCCCAATTCCACTAGCTTCTTAGCACGAAGGTATCGATGCAATATCGCCCTTTGAAGTTTTGGACTGTCAATGGCCCCCTTTCTGTTGCACTGTAAACTTAATCAAACGTGGGGAATGCAACTTCCTTGGCCAGAAGCAGACATGTAATGCGGGCGATTCGCTACCAAAGAAGAAAGATTTCAAATCGTACTCTTGCAATCCGTGACGGAGTTGCGGCCAATCAAGCTTAATTTAGAAATTATGTGTGTTTAAGTAGCAGTATTATTGGAATCCGATTGGCTAAAAGAAGGAAGTTAGGTTAATTGACGATGGGGACGTGCGAAGTGACTCCTACCGAAAGCCAAACAAGAAAGAGGCAAAAAAGTTAGGGCCGTAGGTGTATGTTCCATCATCAATAGTCGAATAAGTGTTTCCCATTTAACGAAAATCTCGCCCTTAAAAGTAAGGAAAATGAATTCGTCTTCCAAAACGAAGGAAAAGCTTTTTCACTTATCCCTACTTCAATGTGCTGTCAAGATCAAATTAGTTTCTTTACTTGCTATCCAAGGATTCTGATACGGTTTGGACGAGCTTAGCTTTCCCACTTCCCTTCGATGCGCGAGTATAATCTTTTAATTTCGACAAGTAAATTTTATAGTGTTAGGCATAAAAGTAGGTTTGAATTCTCTCTATTTGGGAAAGTAATTTACATCTCAAATTTATCCCCTCAAAGAGAGAATACATAGATTGATTTGATTTGAATGACTGATATTTGTTCTTCTTTTTTTCCTATTTCTTCCTTTATTTCCTTTTTTTTCCTCTCCATATGATGTTTGTGCACACTTGCCACCGCTGCCGCCACCACCCGTCACCTCTCTACTAGAACCACCCATCCCTCTATCCCTCTCCTCACGAGCAAAGGTCACTATCTCCAGTCCGAGGTCGCCGACCTTATGTACCCTCCAATATAGGATCCCCTCAAGCAATTCACCTCCTTAACCTTGATTGGGTGGCCGAGAAAGTGAGAGGATATGGCTGTATCTAGGTCTTTCGATGAATTGTTGGCATGTCAATTTTTGAGGAAAAAAATGCAAATGTACACCTAATCTAGAAGATCTCTACCACAAGAAATAAGAAAACACTATTAATCATGCTCAAATGACGAAAGTGTCAATCTTCTTCTCCCAAGATTAGGGCTTGAAGTACCGTTTGTGTGCATTCTCTTAAGCCAGCCATAAAAGCACGAACATTTGTGTCCCCAACAAATTGTTAAGGTATAAGCAAGGTGGAGGGATCACATAACTCATGAGATGATAGTCATTTTCTAAATGTAGCCGGAAACTCCAACACCAACAAGGGGAAAATGAAAAAAAAAAAAAAAAAAAAATAGGTTTTTTTCTTCTTTCTTTTTTCATTTGAAACTACCTCCTGATGCTACGGTCAAGTTCCAATTTCTCCCGCGTTGCATCGTCTTTCGAGCAGCTTTAAATTTGTGAGAACCTTTATTGCAAATACTCCTAACTAAATCTTTGGCACTTCATATAAGCCAATGCGTGGTGGCTCTTTAAATATCTGATGGACGGAAGAAAAGAGAGACTATTTAAACCACGTGTCATGGATGGTCTGACTTTCCAGGCTGCATGTACGTGGCAGAACCTGGCCTTTTAAAATTACATGATGCGTCTTTTCAAGGAAAAAGCATATTATATATCTTTTCTTATCTCTAGACAGAGGAGAAAAGTGGATGCAACTCGCGTCACTCCCCTGATTCGATTAGGTGGCTCGAATGCTAAGTAAGAATAAGGAAAAAAGAAAGGAGAAAAGAAGAAAAAGAAACAGAGAAGGGAGGATGAAGTGGGTATTTCTTTCGGTGATTACATGGATCCATGTAAGATTCAGACATTATCATTATCAGTAAAACAATCTTATCTTCTGTCTATGTCTATTTTTTTATGGTCAGTTGAATAAATGATTCGCTAAGCTACTTGAGTCAAGTGCAAAACAAGCCTACACAGCAGAAGGCATTGCAGCCCATTGAGCTCGAGTCGAAAAAGATGATGCATGCTTCTCCAGAAACCTGAAAAGAAAAGATCATCTAAGAGCATAATTAGAAAAGTTGCAATTATATATCGGTATGTTGATGCAATGCATGTGATACGAGTATTATTAGTCTAGCGTTGACGGTCCATGCCAGTTGCACAGCAAGACCGTGCAATCCATCATAATCATGAGACAAAAGAGAAATAATCGAGAAATAGAGAGATGGGCACACGGTAAGTTATGTCTCTCAATCCCAAGTTTTGATCACACCCAAGTAATCCCTCCGATTACACCGAATCAATTTTCTCCCATTGTTTCACACTATCGCTCACAGTATTTTCTTCACAAAGCTCAAAGAGAGAACCCGAGTAATACCCTCAAAAGGCTCTCATGTGTAATACTAATAGAATGTCGCAAATAGGAACTTAAATCGTGTATTTCCAAGACCCAGGCGCCCACTCCATGCCTCGTATGGCCGCGCACCCAGGCTCCGCCAACTATGGGCGGCCGTAATATGACCATAACTAGCCTATGGTTGCCCATACTCTAGGATGACCCATTATGCATAACCTTTTTATGATACTCTGCCCAAAGTTTATTGTATTGCCCCACCATTGCCTAGTTATCTAGATTGATTTCCACAACTATATGGGAAAATTATCCAATCAATCCTAAACATATTAGATGGATATTAATTCAGTCCTATACTTTTCAATTTTGTCAATTTAATTATCAATTTTTACATGAAATTACAACATAGTCCTTTTGGTTAATTGTCACTGAAAATCGCTAATATGGTGGTCCATTCATCGCTGGCCATTCAACGTGGCACACCACCACATTAGCTGTTTTCGGTGAAAATTGATCGAAAGGACTGCACTAGAATTCCATGCAAAGATCTGGGACTAAATTGGCAAAATTGAAAGTTTAAGTCCAAATTGGCATACTTATAATGTGCTTAGAACTATATGGAAAATTTTCCCCAATTATGTTATAGACTAATGACTGTATGCTTTGGCAGACACAAAAACTTAGATTAGGGCCGACGAGACAAGAAGTTCTACAAAATGTTAGCTAAGGGGGCAAGATAATTGATATTTTTAGGAAATTTCTTTTACTACATCCTAGAATTACTAAATACTAGGTATAGCGCACATCTAACAATCAGATCGATGTTGTCTGCCCTAAACATGATCTCGATGGATTTAGTCCAAATTGTCTAAAAGCATAGCGATATTTTCCTATTATCTCACCGGAAATTTCAGTTATGATTGGCCTAGACAGTACCGACCAATCGTTTTGTCCAAAGGCCAATTGCTATTACTGGTGAAGAATAACACGATTACAATATGCAGAAGTTGAATGCATATTTTTCTTTTCCTTTTCATGCGGCGAATATATCAGCACTGAGGCTAATAAGCATATTCTCTTGCCAAATATGACAAACTGCGAGATGTGCAGAGGGAACGATAACGTTGTGGGGCCTTCGTCGGAATATATTTTTCTTCTCGTACGGATGTTTCTGTTGACCTACGATTTTTCTTATTTTTCAGTAAATTAGACGATAATTGAGACTTTACCATTCCATTAAAGTCAATGCTTCCTTAGATTCTCATATTTTGTCTCACTTTCCTTCATCTTTCGGTTTATATTATATGTAGAAATCTGTGCAAAACCCAGTAAGATGAAGCAAAGCATCTTTGACTTCAGCATATCTTCTGAATAAGGGATGACTACTTCGATTTGTGACATTAGTTTGGTTTCTTACATTTTTTAGGTTGAAAATCATATTCTTGAAGGCTTCCTGAATGTATGTTTGACCCTTTTTCAAGAATTACATATACGTACTTTGCGCACGCTTTGTGCCTATATAAATGAAAGAGAGTGAGTGTTAAGATCTGAATTCTTGAACAATGCAAAATCATCCAATGTATGCATTGGGTTTTTGTGGCCCACACAATATTTTGATGATGTTATGAGTACATACCACAATTTGAGGGGTACAATATACTGGCTTGAATGTGGAAATAGGTTAAAAGTACATGAGTAAACCTATCAAATGAATGGATTGGGCTGAGTCGGGTCGGATATGGTCCAATCTTAATTGACCAATTTTCATGTAACACAAATATAGTAACACATATCCGACTGGACCCATACTCAACACATATTCGACCTAACCTATGTTGTCAAAACACATCCATATTTAACTGAACCTAGGAAACTCATATTCAAAATGAGGTGAGAGCACAACGGAAACAAATGCGAGATTGAGTGAGAGCAAGAGAGAGTGAAGAGAAAATCATAAATGTGGGTCGGGTCTAAGTAAGTTGTCGACCCATTTAACACTCGTATTATTTTAAGTTTTATCATTATAAACTCATTTGTGACATATTTACCAAATATAACCAACCCATATAACAACTCAACCCATCAAATATGAGTTAAGAAATGAGTTTATAATCTATTTTGACAGGTCTAATGTTGAGGTTTCAAGAAAATAACAATACCTCAAGAGACTAAAGTATGCATTAGATTCTATGATTGATACCTAATTCATATAAAAGTTAAATTGTCAAGAGAACAGCGCAGGTTGTATATCATATAACACGACAATTTGTATTGATGAAGGCAGATTAGCATTTTCCTTTTTCTTTGGCATGGAGCTTGCCAGCATGAATAAGTAAACAAAGCATGAATATTGAGGCACATGCAACTCAAGAAATTAACAATAACAAGTCTACTATCACAATTGCAAATATGATTCATAAGTACTAAGAAGGTTATAGCGCAAAAGTAGGATTATAACATACATATTTATGTGGTCAAACCTAGCATAATTGAAGGTAGAAGCAATCGATGATCAAGAACAAGAGACGAAATAGCATGAAAATTTATGTGATTCGATCCATGTAGCCTAGTGCACAGGAGAGCGACCATAAAAAATCCACTAGAATCATTAGACTACAATAGGCAATCACTATCTTTTAAGGATGGTTTGATGTGGACAATAGAATTCTGATTTCTTTATTTATGGAGATCATTGACGAAGAGTCTAAGTTCAAGTCTATCAATTACATATTTACTTAAATCAATTTTTTTAAATTAGTAAGTTATTGGCCAACTAAAACATGTGTTCATGTTCTCCCTTAATCTAGGTGTCGTTATGCACTAGTATTATCCCAAGTCTAATATTAACCTTGGCCCCATCAAGTTTGGCATATTTAACATGGATAATATTGCCCTTCAACCTCTGTCTCAATCGCCGTAGCCCTGCCAAGTTCAATGAGAAGCTAATACATACTAGGAGTGATCACTAATCAACTATCAGCTCCTATACCACTTGTTGAATTGATGTAGCATAAACTGGTACTTTGACCTAAGGACGTCATCGATAGGGAGTCTAAGTTTGCACTTATCAACTTAATCAACTCACCTTCACTCAAAAATTTAAATTAATGAGTTAAAAGCCAATTATGATATATTAAGTACCCCATTTTTTACCACATTTCTGACATGTGACTTATTTTGCCTAAAAACCTCACACATGCACCTCAATAAGGATCATATTTTTTTTCTCCGCCTAAAGATGGAGAAAACTTTCTCCGACTAATATTTTGATTGGTGAGTTACCAAAAATGGGCATATCTCATTTTCATATTTAATTAAGTTAGCATGTATGATATTCATATTTGTAATCTATCGATCAGAGATCCAGATTACAAACAAAGGAAACTCAAATCATCACTTAATTTGAGTTTATTGTTGTAACTAAAAAAGTAGGGGATTTGGAATACTACAAATCCAGCCTAGATTAACATTCTAGAGAGATGTCCGATTGACTAGGATCCTTCTTCGTCATTCACTCATCGTGACAATACGTCCTCAATTCAGGCCACGTAAAACACTGCATGCATGGGAATATATTCCCTTTCTTTTGAGTTCCAGATGGCAACCCAGTTTCCTTCACATAGCCTAAAATGTAGGTTCTTTACACAGTTCATCAGGCTAAAGGAGATTGCAACTTGCGACGGAAAGTTCGCCGTCACATAATCATCAGGCTGATATAGGAATAAATCTGACGTACGGGTCGAGACCAAATATATTGTTCGCCCCGGATAAATAAACCCTTTTTATCTCCACTATTATTCTTGCAAAAAACCATATTTTAAATTGGAAAAGATAAGAGGCGGCCCAAGAAAGTGAATCCACTGCACAACTGATGAGTTTCTATAAAAAGGACCTCAGAGCCAAGCCAGTTTCTCACAAGCTGACCTCAAAGCAAGAGCTGAAAAGCACGCGAGCTCACACACAGAGACAATTATCTCGAGGCTCCGGATACGTCGTCTTCATCAGGCAGCATGGACACGACGCTGGCAGGGCTCGTGCGCGATAAGCCGGTGGTGATATTCAGCAGGAGCTCGTGCTGCATGAGCCACACCGTGAAGTCGCTGATACTGAGCTACGGTGCGAACCCAACGGTGTACGAGCTTGACCAGATGCCGAACAGAAACCAGATCGAGCGCGTGCTGGTCCAGCTCGGGCGGCGCGAGGTCGTCCCCACCGTGTTCATCGGCCAGAAGTACATCGGGGGCACGAACGAGCTCATGAGCCACCAGGTGCGGGGACTCTGGTCCCTCTTCTCCGAGAGGCCAGAGCTATTTGGGTATAGAGACTAACGTACTTGCATCTTTCTTCAGTTTTTCCCTTAGAACAACGATAATACGTCTAACATACACGAGTCAGATTGTATTACGAATATAAAAAAGGGGACTTTTTGGTAGCTGCCTTCTCTAACCCTAATGGCTGCACGCAATGGAAGATGACAGCCTTCTTCTCTGGTCTTTTTCCCCCTTGCTTTTTGAGGTCTTTTTATGTATGGGAAGTCCCTGTATTGTTCTAAGTTAGGTTTTGAGATGAGAGGAAGAACAGCGGTGGCAAAATTCAAATGTGTAAGCCCCCTATTTTCAAGTCAATGAAGTAAAGCTTCTGAGCATGAAATTGCACTGTATCGCTCTGTATACACTCTTTTGGCATTAAATGATATGTGAGTCCCTCAGAGAGAGAGAGAGAGAGAGATGCATGGAGTTCATGTCTGATCTAGGCTAGATCTGGCTGGTTGATGTGTATTAGAAAGCGCATGAACTGCATAGGTGAGCTGCATACAAGCAGAACATATAGCAGGAATTGGACGAAAAACAAGTAACATTTTTATGATATAATCCAAAAGGATCACTGTTTGATGATTATTGGACCGCCTAATTACCAAAGATCCTATTATGGTAAAAAAAAAAAAAAAAAAAAAAAAAAAAGAATTAGAGAATTCGGGAGCCCAACAAGGGTGCAATCTACTGCACAGTTCGAGTGTATTGAACTCACATGTACCAGTGCAAACAAACATAACTATGATAGGTTAAACTCGCATCAGATCTAGATATGTGGATGCAGTATGTCATGATTCAAGAGAATTACTCGAATGGAAAATTCCAAATAAATAGCGAAGGTATCAAATAATGACCGGTGATTTGAGTTTCAAGAGGCATAAGACCCATCAAATCTAATTATTCTTATATCTTGGCTTGTACAAATGATTGGGTGATCTGAATTGATCCCCAATTCCACTAGCTTCTTAGCACGAAGGCATCAATGAGATATTGTCCTTTGAAGTTTTGGACTGTCCATGGCCCCATTTCTGTTGTACCATATGCTTAATCAAACGTTAAGCGGGGGCATGCAACTCTTTTGGCTAGAAGCAGGCATGTAATGCAGGCGATTCACTACCAAAGAAGAAAGATTTCGAATCGTCCTCTTGCAATCGATCGTGACGGAATCGCGGCCAATCAAGCTTAATTTAGAAATTATGTGCGTTTCAGTAGCAGTATTATTGGAATTCGATTGGCTAAAAAAAGGAAGTTAGGTTCACTGACGATGGGGCGGACGTGCTAAGTGCTACCTACCGAATGCCGAACGAGAAAGAGGCAAAAAAGTCAGGCCCGTAGGTGTATGTTCCATCATCAATCGTCGAAAAAGGTTCCATCATTAGTAGGCGAAAATGTCTTTTCCATTCAAGGAAAATCTCGCCCTTAAAAGTAAAGAAAATGAATTCGTCTTCCAAAACGAAGGAAAAGCTATTTCATTTATCTCCACTTCAATATGCTGTCGAGATCAAAATTAAAAGAAAAAAGAGAGAGAGAGAAAGAAAAATGCCATCCAATTTCCCCTCTTCAGATCTGTGTAGCCCTCATTGGCTTCAAGGGTAATTAGTTAAAAATCTTTTGATGATTTATAAATATAGTTCTTTCAGTCAATTTTGGTCGAAGATCGTTGACGTGGATGTCAATCACGTAAAAATGACTACATTGACAAATCATCAAAAATGTTTAAGACTAAATTGGTTAAAAAAATTTCGCGAAAAATTAGCCAAATTGAAAAAATTCAAATTGACTTGATTTTCGTGCAATATATTTATGACGGGAAAAGTGTTAAAAAGTCATAATCATATTGCATTAATGTTAATTAAGTCATAAACATTTTAATGGTGTCAATTGAGTCTCAAACCAAATTAGTCCCAAACATTTTGAATTAATGTCAATTTAACCATAAATGTTTTAATTTAATGTCAATTTAGTCATTTCGAATAATTTTGGCTGGATATTACTGACGTAGACACCGATCCGCTTACATGGCATTGCCGGCACTGACGGTGTCACGCCCCGATCCTCGGGCACGCACACATCCTTCAACTTGGTCAATTTTATAATGCGATATCCCAAGACTAAATATCACCGACCCTTTCGTTTATTAAGCACATGCGGAAACAGTTATAAATCCCCAAACAATAACACAATGGAATAGAAAAGCAATGCCATATTTTTCATATTGAAATCCACAACCAAACCTTTACACATGGTATAACTCAAAGTCTATTCATAACATTCTAGTCACACTCTAAGTACACAACACAAGGTTCATAAAAGAGGATGGGATCTCAATCCTCATCTGGGTCGTACTCATGATCATCCTGATCCCCTTCAAACTCTCCTTCACTGAGCTCATTTCCTTCAAGCTCTTCATCTCTTTTTTCTGGCTCATCGTCCTCTTCTGGTTCCTCCTCCTCAGGCTCATCTACGGCCTAAAATGTTATCCCACAACTGGGATGAGACTACGTCTCAGTAAGTTCTACCCCACCAAAGCCTGATTAGTAAACCATTATACTATAGGCTGCCTAAACACGCACAGGTCAGAGGACTTACCTTGGCCTCAGATCCCACCTGCAAGTTAGTACAATTCATAATAGGCACCCACTTACTTAAAACAAATCAACCAGTCGATTACATGTCACCCAATTCATTTCCCCACGGTGGAATATCTAGAAGTTAGGCCACGTGCATTCTCCAGGACGACATCCCAAGTCTCCGAGCTACGTGCCTCAAACCTTGGGCCCACGTGCATTCTCTAAGGCGACCTCTTCGCCAAGGTGGTACATCAAGTCACCGAGCCACGTGCCCTTTTAGATGTCATTCTCGAATACTAGACCCACGTGCATTCTCTAAAGTACTAGTTCACTAAAGTGACGCATCAGATCACCGAGCCACGTGTCCTTTTAGATGCCATTTCGGAACGTCGGGCCCACGTGCATTCTCTAAGGCACTAGTTCGCCAAAGTGACGCATCAAATCACCGAGCCACGTGTCCTTTTTAGATGCCAATACTTAATCACCGAGCCAACGTACCCTTCTCCAGGTGATTTACTTTCTATCGTGATTCATAGTTCGCCAGTCTACCATCGATACCCAATTATTTCTCAATTAAATAAACGGACTGTACCACGACGATCAGCACGAAATTCCGGTCACACCGGCCATTCCGGTTGAATTTCTGGAAAAATAATTAATTAAATAATTAATTTCGAAAATTAATAATTAATTATTAAAAATCCAATTTATGCTAGTATTGCCTAATTGGAGCCCGATGAGGGTCGAGAAAAATCCCGAGATGCATTTAATAAATAGTAGACTATATCTACTTGCTAATGGCACAATCAAAATGTCTAATATGCATCACAATTGTCTAATAATCACTAATCTACTCTAATCTAACCATCTAATTACACTTAATTAAATCTAATCATCCCCTAAGCATAATTAGCAAACTAAGCATGGATTAGTGAGATTACTCACCTGAATTTAGCGCAAAACGTATCAATCCGACGAGGACAACACGAGGACCGATTATTCCCAAAGCAAGTCCCGGGTATGGGCCCGGAAATGGCCCAAAACGGCCCACGAACTTTCTGGAAACCCACTCGGTGGGTTGCTAATCTTGGTTGTCCGAGGCTGATTCGATGGTTGAGAGGGCGAGGCAAGGCCGGTGGAGGGCGAGGGGAGCTTCGGTGAGGCCGAACGGTGGCCGAACGGAGCTAGATGGTGGTCCGGCAGCTTCCTCAACCGCTCATGAAGCTAAACAAAGATCGAACAGGAGCTGGACGGTGTTGCTGGGCGGCGAGGACGCGAGGGGCGAGTGGCAAGGCGACATGCGGCGGGGGACGGTGGCGACGGCCTGGTGTGCGGCGACAACAGCTCCGGTTCCAGGCGACGATGGCCGCTACTTTCATTTCTGCTGGTCTTCGCACAAACAGAGGGGAAGAGAAAGAGGGCAGTGACGATGGCTGAGGGGTGAGGGAGAGGCGAAGGAGAGCGGCGGAGCGCGGGCAGCGACGGCGAGCTTCTTCGGTTTTCTTCCCTCGGCGAGGCTGTCTCTATTTCTGCTTGGGTCTTTGTTCAAACAAGAGAGGGAGAGAGTCGAGGGAGAGAGAAAGAGAGAGAGAGAGAGAAGATAAGTTTGAAAAGTCAAAAGTAAAAAGAAAAAGCAAGGTTGGAACCGGCAAGGAGGGGGGCATTCGGTGGGGCTTCGCATGAGGGAAGAGGAGAGAGGGAGAAGAAACTTGCTGCCAAAGGGAAAAAGGAAACGTGCGTAGGAAGGAGGAAGAAAAGAGGTTTGGCAAAAAATGGAAAAGAAATGGGAAGAAAATTAAAATAGAAGAATTTCCTCAAATAGAAAATTCTTATCCCACTAGCTTTTAAATAAGCTAGTTGATTCCCAAAAAGAAATTACAAACTAGAGCATTCGGTCCCCACTTGCGTTCCTCGCATCCAATTTCCTTCTTGATTTTCTCTCATTTGACCATCACAAAATCAATTGATATTTCATTTATCAAATTGATTATTTTCCTCATCCAAGAATCCCTCAAGCTTCTTAATTCCACAACCAAAATTAATCACCGGCTTCAACTGAACGAAAATGACTCTAAACTGACTTTTTCCCAAAAAGTCTCGGTTGTCAGGAAAATCTTCTGAGACTGAGTCGTGGGTCCTAAAATCTTTCGTGACATGACAGAACATTTAATTTCTGAAATCAGACTTGAATCGACGGTTAACTTCCATTCGGCGCGTTTTTAGCGTGACCTAGACTACCGAGTAGTTTTCAAAACTTTTTAAGCAAATGACCCGTGGTCGATTTTCTTCGAACCATTATGAATCCATTCGACTCAATGGCGACTCTCGATTGTCGTGAAAATCTTGAGGATTCAATTACAAACACAGAGTACCAAAACGATAGTGAAATCATATTAGTATCGATCGACGAGAATTTTCCAATTTAGCGGAGTCACCCATGATCTGCCACACATCTTAGTCGAACAAACCTATCTCTATTCTCAAATTGATTTTTAACTGTGCCGCAATGGCCTCTAAAAATGGGCACGGTCGAGAAGCCGATTCCTGATCGAATTCTCAAGTTTATTGCCTTTAAAATTTCTTAATTACTTACCCAGACAGTCTAGTTATCTCAAGAGTGATCGACTTTGAAAATAGCCCTATAAACACGTCAACGAAATGCCCGATAAATTCAATAGAAATGATTTCCAGGACGAATTTTTGCTGACTAAGACAAATTCCCTCATTGGATCGAGCTATTTCGATACCAAGAAAATATTTTGGAGGACCCAAATCTTTAATATGGAAAGTCGAATGCAAGTATCCTTTGAACTTTTGAATTGCAACATCATCATTTCCCATTATAAGTATATCGTCAACATAAATCAATAAGTAGATCAATGAAGTACCTTTAGTCCATGTGAACAATGCATAATCATGCTTCAAGTGTTGAAAACCCGCATTTGTAAGTGTTGCAGTAAATTTTGCATACCATTGTCGAGAGGTTTGTTTAAGCCCGTACAGGGATTTGTGGAGACGGCACACTCAAGACTCTCCCCGTCTATGTAATCCCTGTGGAAGTTCCATGTAAATTTCTTCATCAAGGTCTCCATGAAGGAAGACATTGTTGACATCCATCTGATGTAAGTCCCAATTACGTAATGCAGCAATCGCCAGAAAAGAGCGAACAGTGACCTCTTTAGCAACTGGAGAAAAAGTCTCATGATAGTCAAAACCTTCACGTTGCGTGAATCCTTTAGCAACAAGTCGAGCCTTCTATCGCTCAATTGAACCATCTACCTTATATTTTATTTTATAAACTCATTTGCAACCAATGGGCCTTCTGTAAGAAGGCAGAGGGACAATGTCCCAAGTGTTATTCTCTGTGAGAGCATAAATCTCTTCTTTCATGGCCCTTTGCCAACAAATATCACGCTGCTTCCTTATAGGAAGACAATTCTTGTTCTTCAGATATCCAACTGATGCAACACATGTGTTCCTGCGATAATTAGGGGTGAGCATTAGTCTAGGGTCAACCCTAGATCAACCCTAAACCGACCCAACCCTGCCAGTCCTGATCCGGTTCCCAGAGAGATTGAGTCAGTCTTTGGTCCTAGAATTCCTAAACCAACACTATGCGGGTCGGTCCTCGGTCTTGAGAGTTTCGGGTTGGTCCACCCCAGACCAATCCTGACTATATATATAATATTATTTACAATTTTTTCATATAGAGAAAACCTTAAAATAAACGGCATCAACAACATTAAACAGCTCTTTAGTGAGGAGTTCAAGTAATTTTATATTATTCTTTAATAACTTAGGTTACAGCATCAATAGTTATAATTTACAAAAGATGAAAATGTTTTTGTGAGAAGTCCTCATGGCGTCCAAAAAATACCTTATGGCATCCTCCTCTAGTATTCGTTATCTTCTGTCTTATTTGTCATCTTAGTCTTCAATTTGCTAAAATCGAAAAAAATAACTTCTCCACATGCCACTCGACACTCGCCTCGCTCGCTTTGGGTCACTTGTGCTGCTCGTCGCTCGATGCTCGCTTGGCTTATTGCTCCCCGCTCTACATTCGATGCTCATTCTGTTCGACACTCACCCCAGTTGACCCTCACCACTTGCCTTTCTTAGTTGACCTTACTCATCATAAAACCCATTAGGTCGGTACGATCCTCAGTTACTTTTTCAAGCAGTACAAAAAATGAAATAAAAAATTATTTGTTAGTCTTTGGTTGACCTTGAAACCGAACTGAACCCATTGAGTCAATCCAATCCTCAATCATTTTTTTAAGGAGTACAAAAAATGAAATGAAAAATTATCAATTGGTCTCAGGTTGACCCTAGAACCGGACCAAACCCATTTCGTCGGTCCAATCCTCAGTCCCAAGCTCAATAGGATCAGTCATCGGTCCCAAAAATTGAGGACTAGCACTGTACGGGTTGATCCTAGAGTTAGGGGGTGGAACAGCCCAACCCGGACCATGCTCACCCCTAGCGATAATCGACCGAAAGAAACATAGGAGGATACCGAATATTGCGTACCTAAAGTCCTCAAGTTAGAGCAGATATAGTCCTTGGTCCATGTTGGAGGACGAACTTGTCATCCTAAGCGTCTAGGCCTGTCAACTGCTGGAGATGATGGTCCAATATGATGTTGCTGTGACAAAGGAGGCCCATTACTACTTTGCCTTGTTGGAGAATCAGAAGACCCAGTAGTGAGAGCAGGAGATCCAGAGCATGCTGTCGCAAAACATGGGTCAGAAAATGATTGATCTGGTGCAATCAAGACATATTGCGGCTGTATAGAAATATCCTCCACCAATAAAAATTGTCAATGACTTGATTCTATCATGGATGTTTCATGTGAAGATGACATTTCTTGGAAGGGAAATATATCCTCGTGGAATATAACATCACAACTAACAAAAAAACGACTTGTAGATACCTCCATAATCCGATAACCCTTTTGTAGGGTGGCATATTCCATAAAGACACATCGAAGAGCATGAGGATCCAATTTATGTTGATATCGAACATTCATCATGTAACAAAGACAGCCAAACACTCGGAGATGACTAATGTTTGGTTGCTTACCAAAGAGCATTTCAAAAGGGGTGCAACCTTTTAATATTCTAGTTGGCATGCGATCAATCAAATAGGCTGCCGTGATCACACAATCTCCCCAAAAAGATTCAGAAATGGAGGCTTGATATTTCAGTGCGCGAGCAACTTCTAGAAGGTGTCGATGTTTACGTTCGACAATTCCATTATGTTGCAGAGTGTAAGCACAAGAACTCTCATGGAGAATTCCTTGTGGTGACAGGAAAGATTGATACTCAGTTGAAAAGAATTCACTTCCATTGTTTGTACAAATCCTCTTAACATGTTTATCAAATTGATTTTTAATCATAAATAAGAATTTCGACAGACATGAAAAAGCCTGACTTTTGGACTGTATGAGAAATACCCAAGTGGCATGAGAATAATCATCCACGATGGTAAGAAAGAATCGGGATCCATCACGATGTGGCGTATGATAAGAACCCCAAATGTCCATATGTACTAATGTGAAAATACTAGTGGCTCGAGATACACTAGTTGGGAATGGATGTCTTGTTTGTTTGGCCAAAGGGCATATTTTACAATCAGAACAAGGAAAACAAGCACTATGACCCGACCCGACGCTTATGAGAAAGCGAAATTTTATTTCCAGCAACAACATTACAAGAAATGCCTTTATTCAAAGAGGAAAGATCAAAATCTTTGGGGAAATTGATCCAAAAATATAGCCATTGTTTCATTCTACCCAAGCCCATCAATTTCCTAGTCGAAAGGTCCTGAAAGGAACATTTCTTAGTTGAAATTGGCTCGACAATAATTGTCCTCACGGACTTTGGAAATAGCTATGAGATTGAATTCAAATTCCGGAATATAGAGAACATTTTTAAGGATAATGTTTGGGCTAAGGTGAACAATACCAATCTTTTTTACATCAGTAATATTTCCATTTGGAAGCCGAACATATATGGAATCAGGCTTTGTAGAGGTACTAGAAAACAAATATTCATGGCAAATTATGTGATCATTAGCGCCCGAATCAATAATTCATACATCAACTGAAATATTATTAGTCTTGTTTGATGAAGTACCGAGAAATTTGCAGTTTTGTCAACTGTCTAACCGATTTAGCGCCTTCATGATGTTCGATATTGATCCTGGGAAATAGGCTAATGAGCTCTGTCATTTCCTTGTGCCGACACCTGATAAGCAGAAAATTATTTTCCTTTCTTTTCTTTGTCAATGGGCTTACCATGTAATTTCCAACATGTCTCAATGGTATGATGAGGACGTCGACAATATTCACAATATTTACCTTTAAATTTATAATTTTGGCTTCCTCCCTTTTGTGATGATGTGGCATTATAATGACCACTGGATTCGGCCCCATACGAGATTAAATGAGAGCTATCAAATCTGTGGCCTCTCCTCTAATCCACACCGTCCGATCGGGTTAAATTTGAGCCGTCAGATTCGCGCCCCTGTTTATCTCTACCATTGGTTCTGCTGAATGAATAAGGACCGTCTGATCCAAGCTTCTGATCTGGACCATTCATTCGGTAAGCCCTAAAATTAGGGTTGTCATCATCTTCTTTAGTTTCCGCGAAAGACCTAAGTTTCCTCCCGAGGCTGCTGCTCACTACGGCGCACGAAGGCCGCCGTGAGAGCGACTCGAAACCCTTGCCGGTGCAGCGAGGGCCATGTAGGCTTTCCCTCATCAATAGGGAGCTAGAAGAAGCGAGCAGAATCCATTGAAAGTCCCGTCTGTCTCCTGCTTTCTCCTCCCCTTCCAAGTTCAGCAACAGCCATTCGCTGATTCTCCTTTTGGATGGCGAGTTGGAAGATGCAGCCGAGCAGCGGGACGGTCTCCATGGCAAGGATCTGCAAGCGAAAAGGTACGTAGCTTTCATTTAGGGCTAATAGGAACCGGTTCACCTTCTCGCAGTCTTTGATTTCTCTGTACTACTTGAGTGTCGACTTCGGTCCTTCAAGCTACTCCTTGGCCACCTCAAGCTCATTCCAGAGCTCTAAGAGCTGGTTGAAACAGGTGGTAACCGAGAGGTTCCCCTATTTCAACTCAGCGAGGGCTTGAGCGAGAAAAAAATACTTTGACCCTGTCGAGCTTCCCATACATTTCCTTGATGTTATTCAACATTAGTTTTGTGTCTTCAATCGGAAGAAGCCTAGCTGCAACCTCCGGCGTCACACAATTTCCGATCCATGTACACATTAATTGGTTGCGTTTGCACCAAATGCGCTGCAGGTGTTCATCGATCGGGAATGGGACAAATCTATCAAGGAATCCGTCCTTATCCTTGGTAACAAAAGCCCGCCGGAATTCCCTCGCCCATGTTGAATAGTGATATGGTCCGGTGAGTTGAAGAGTGATCAATCGCAGCTCCGAGCTGTCAGCTAGTGACGTGTACAGTGCTTCGCCGGGTTCTAGATGGCCGGCGATGGGTGGAAATGCCAGCGGCGCAAACCCGGGTGGGAAACTCGGGTAGGGATTCATTCCCGACCCACCCGGGTTCAATTCGGGTCTATGACCCGAACTTGGATCTGGGTCTCCATTTGGGCCATAGTTGGCCCACTGTTGATTTGGCCCGATGGCCCATGGTCCTTGAACTGGAACCCATGGTACATACGGCCATGAAGCTGGAGTAGGGAATTGTCCCGTGATTGGAGCAGAATTAGGTTGGTCGGACGATTCTTCTGTTGTGTTTAAGACTGGATCTTGAATTTATGTATTGCTGGGTTCTACATATTGAATGAAAAGCTAAATTCTTCTTTTCAATGTGCTGATTTTGTTCTGCAGGTAGTGATTTGCAGCAACAAAAAACAGAAGACAATTGGAGGCAATTCGGAAAATTTGGTGCGGAAGGTGGGTTAGAAACGTTGCTCTAATATCATGAAAGGAAATGCAGGACAGTGGAGGAAATACTATTCTGTGTATTTCATTATCACAAATGTACAAGAAAGTGTCGGTATTTGTAGTACAAGAGAGAAGAAAAATGAATCAGAAAGAATATATACACAATATTGTTTTTCTTAAAATATTCTATGTCTATGATATGGTATATCAATTGTAATCTCAATAGATAAGATCAAATTCTTCCTCCAACAAGTCCAAAGGCCAATTGCTACTATTGGCGAAGAATAACACGATTACAATATGCAGACGTTGAATGCATATTTTTCTTTACCTTTTTATGCGGCGAATATATCAGCACTGAGGCTAAGCAGCATATTCCCTTGCAAAATCCAACAAACCGCGACATGTGCAGAGGAAACGATAACGTTGTGGGGCCTTCGTGGGAATATATATTTCTTCTCGTACGGATGTTTCTGTTGACCTATGCTTTTTCTTATTTTGCAGTAAATTAGCCGAAAATTGAGACTTTACCATTCCATTGAAGTCAATTTTTCCTTAGAATCTCATGTTTTGTCTCACTTTCCTTCATCTTTCGGTTTATATTATATGTAGAAATCTGTGCAAAGCCAGTAAGATGAAGCAAAGCATTTTTTGCTTCAGCATATTTTCTGAATAAGCGATGACTACTTGGGTTCGTTACATTTGTTTGGTTTATTACACTTTTTAGGTTGAAAATCATGTTCTGGGAGGCTTCCTAAATATATTTTCGACCCTTCTCAAGAATTACATATACGTACTTTGCGCACGTTTTGTGCCTATAAATGCAAATCACGAGAGTGAGTGTTAAGATTCGAATTTTTGCATAATGCAAAATCATCCAATGTATGCATCGGGTTTTTTAGGTTAGCACTATGTTTTGATGATGTTATGAGTACATAACACAATTTGAGCAGTAAAGTATTGTGGCCTGAATGTAGAAATGGGGTAAGAGTACATGAGTAGATCTGTCAAACGAGTGGATTGAGTTGATTGAATTGGATATGGTCCAATCCAAATTGACTCATTTTCATATAATACAAATTGACACTTATCTAACCCATACTTAACACATACTTGACCCAACCTATGTTGTAAAAACACTTCCATATTTAACCAAGTTTGAGAAACTTATATTCAAAAAAAGGTAAGAGCACAAAGTGAACAAACACAAAATCGAGTGAGGCGAGAGAGTGAAGAAAAAATTATAGATGTGGGTCAAGTCTAAGTAAGTTATTGACCCATTTATGACCCATATTACTTTATATTTGCCGAATATAGCCAACCCATATAATAACTCAACCCATCAAATATAGGTTGAGAAATGAGTTTATAACCTATTTTGACAAGTCTAGTGTTGAGGCTTCAAGGAGATAATAATACCTCAAGAGACTAAAGTATGCATTAGATTCCATGATCAATAACTAATTCATATAAAAGTCCAATTGGTTAGAGAGTAGCGCAGGTTGTACATCATATAACAAGACAATTTGTATTGATGAAGGTAGATTAGCATTTTCCTTTGGGCTTTGCTAGCATAACAGTCCTTGGGATATTATTAGAATAACAGTTTATTATGAATTACAAATTCTTGAAGAAGTGGGTTTCACAACAATTTATAATTATTTGTAATTTGATTTTTTATGGTCTAAAATATATTATTATTCTCTAGCATGGAACTTGCCAGCATGGATAAGTGAACAGAACGTGAATATTGAAGTAGAGGCAACTCAAGAAATTAACAATAACAAGTCTACTTTCACAATTGCAAATATGATTCATAAGTCCTAAGAAGGTCATAGCGCAAAAGTAGGATTGTAACATACATATTTCTGTTGTCAAACCCGGTGTTATTGAAGGCACAAGCAATCTATGATCAAGAACAAGAGACGAAATAGCACGAAAATTCTATGTGATTCGACCGATGCAGCCTAGTGGATGGGAGAGCGACCATAAAAACATCCAGTAGAATCATTAAACTATAATAGGCAATCACTATCTTTTAAGGACGGCTTGGCGTGGACAATAGAAGTTTGATTTCTTCTTTTATGGAAATCGCTAATGAAGAGCCTAAGTTCAAGTCAATCAATTACATATTTATTTAAATTGATATTTTTAAGTTAGTAAGTTAGTAGCCAGCTAAGACATGTGCTCCTGCTCTCCCTTAATCTAGGTGTCATTCTGCACTAGTCTTATCCCAAGGTGAATTCAACCTTGGCCCCATCAAGTTTGGCATATTTTAACATGGATAATATTTGCCATGGATAATATTTGCCCATCTACCTCTATCAAAATCACCTTGGCCTTGCCAAGCTCAACGAGAAGCTGATACATACTGGTGGTGATCACTAATCAACTATCAACTCTTATACCACTTGTTGGATTGATGTAGCACAAACCAATATTTTCACCTGAGGACATCACCGACAGAAAGTCTAAGTTTGCATTCATCAATATAATTTAACTCACATTCACTCAAAAGTTTAAATTAGTGCATTGCGAACCAATTAGAATATATTAAGTGCTTCACTTGACATCACATTTCTAACATGTGACTTATTTCACCTAACAACATCATATGTGCACCTTAACAAGGACCATATTTTTTTCTCCACCTAGATGCAAAGAAAACTTTGTCTGACTAACATTATGATTGGTAAATTACCAAAAGTGGGCATATCTCATTTTCATATCTAATTAAGTTGGCACATGTGATATTCATATTTGCAATTTACTACTAAGAAGTCCAGATCTGGGATGAAGGAAACTCATACCACCACTTAATTAGAGTTTACAGCTTTAAGTAAAAAATAAATTGGTTTGGAATACTACAAATCCAGCCCAGATTGCCATTCTGGAGAGATGTCCGATTGATTAGGATCTTTCTTCGCCATCGGCTCATCGTGACAACACGTCCTCAATTCAGGCCACGTAAAACACTGCATGCATGGGAATATATTCCCTTTCTTTTAAGTTCTAGACGGCAACCCAGTTTCCTTCACCTGGCCTAAAATATAGGTTCTATAAACTGTTCATCAGGCTAAAGGAGATTGCAACTTGCCACAGAGAGGTCGCCGTCGATGATCATGAGGCTAATATAGGAATAAATCGAACGTAAGGATCGGGACGAAATATATTGTTCGCCCCTCATGAAGACTGCAAATAAACCCTTTTTTTTATCTCCACTATTATTCTTGCAGAAAACCATTTTAAATTGCAAAAGATAAGAAGCGCCCCAAGAAAGCGAATCCACTGCACGACCGATGAGTTTCTATAAAAGGGACTTCAGAGACAAGCCATTTTCTCACAAGCAGACCCTAAAGCAAGAGCTAAAAAGCACGCGAGCTCACACACAAAAACTATTATCTCGAGGCTCCGGATACTTCGTCGTTCGTCAGGCAGCATGGACACGACATTGGCTGGGCTCGTGCAGGACAAGCCGGTAGTGATATTCAGCAGGAGCACGTGCTGCATGAGCCACACTGTGAAGTCGCTCATACTGAGCTACGGCGCGAACCCGACCGTGTACGAGCTCGACCAGATGGCTAACAGAAACCAGATCGAGCGCGCGCTGGTCCAGCTCGGGCGGCGCGAGGTCGTCCCGACAGTGTTCATCGGCCAGAAGTACATCGGCGGCGCGAACGAGCTCATGAGCCACCAGTTGCGGGGGACTCTGGTCCCTCTTCTCCGAGAGGCCAGAGCTATTTGGGTATAGAGACTAAAGTTGTTGCATCTTTCTCCAGTTTTGCCCTTACAATAACGATAACAAGTCTAAGATACACGAGTCAGATCGTGTTACGAATACGAAAAGGCGGACTTTTTGGTGCCCTTGTGTTCTAACCCTAATGGCTGCACGCTATGGAAGATGACGGTCTTCTTCTCTGGTCTTTTCTCCCCTTGCTTTTTGATGTCTTTTTGTGTATCGGAAGTCCCTGTGTTGTTCTGAGTTAGATTTTGGGGCGATGAGAAAGAACAGCGGTGGCAAACTTCAAATGTGTAAGCGCCCCATTTTCATGTCAATGGACTAAAACTTCTAAGTGTTAAATTGCATTCTATCGCTCTGTATACACTCTTTTGGCATCAAATGATATGTGAGTCGCTCACAGAGAGAGAGAGAGAGAGAGAGAGATGCATGGAGCTCATGTCTGATCTAGCTGGTTGATGTGTATTAGAATGCGCATTAACTGCATACAAGCAGAACATATAGCAGGAATTGGTGGAGCGAAGCAAAGAGAAGGACCAAAAACAAGAAATGCATTTCTTATATAATCCAAAAGGATCATTGGTTGATGATTATTGCACTGCCTAATTAATAGAGATCCTATCATGATAAAAAAAAAATTAGAGAATTTGGGAGTCTCAACAGGTACAGAATTGACTGAAGAGTTTAAGTAAATTGAGCTCACATGTACCGGTGCAACCAAACATGGTCCTAATCAGGTTTAACTCGCATCAGATATAAATATATAGATGCAATATGTCGAGATTCGAGAGAATTATTCGAATGGAAAATTTCAAACAAAAAGTGAGTGTATCACATAACAACCTTAAGTTTCGAGAGACATAAGACCCATCAAATCTAATGATTCTTATACATTGGGCTCCTCCATATGATCGGGCGATCCAAATTGACCCCCAATTCCACTAGCTTCTTAGCACGAAGGTATCGATGCAATATCGCCCTTTGAAGTTTTGGACTGTCAATGGCCCCCTTTCTGTTGCACTGTAAACTTAATCAAACGTGGGGAATGCAACTTCCTTGGCCAGAAGCAGACATGTAATGCGGGCGATTCGCTACCAAAGAAGAAAGATTTCGAATCGTACTCTTGCAATCCGTGACGGAGTTGCGGCCAATCAAGCTTAATTTAGAAATTATGTGTGTTTAAGTAGCAGTATTATTGGAATCCGATTGGCTAAAAGAAGGAAGTTAGGTTAATTGACGATGGGGACGTGCGAAGTGACACCTACCGAAAGCCAAACAAGAAAGAGGCAAAAACGTTAGGGCCGTAGGTGTATGTGCTATCATCAATAGTCGAATAAGTGTTTCCCATTTAAGGAAAATCTCGCCCTTAAAGTAAGGAAAATGAATTCGTCTTCCAAAACGAAGGAAAAGCTTTTTCACTTATCCCTACTTCAATGTGCTGTCAAGATCAAATTAGTTTCATAACTTGCTATCCAAGGATTCTGATACGGTTCGGACGAACTTAGCTTTCCCACTTCCCTTCGATGCGCGAGTATAATCTTTTAATTTCGACAAGTAAATTTTATAGTGTTAGGCATAAAAGTAGGTTTGAATTCTCTCTATTTGGGAAAGTAATTTACATCTCAAATTTATCCCCTCAAAGAGAGAATACATAGATTGATTTGATTTGAATGACTGATATTTGTTCTTCTTTTTTTCCTATTTCTTCCTTTTTTTCCTTTTTTTTTCCTCTCCATATGATGTTTGTGCACACTTGCTGCCGCCGCCGCCACCACCCGTCACCTCTCTACTAGAACCACCCATCCCTCTATCCCTCTCCTCACGAGCAAAGGTCACTATCTCCAGTCCGAGGTCGCCGACCTTATGTACCCTCCAATATAGGATCCCCATAAGCAATTCACCTCCTTAACCTTGATTGGGTTGCCGAGAAAGTGAGAGGATATGGTTGTATCTAGGTCTTTCGATGAATTGTTGGCATGTCAATTTTTGAGGAAAAAAATGCGAATGTACACCTAATCTAGAAGATCTCTACCACAAGAAATAAGAAAACGCTATTAATAATGCTCAAATGACGAAAGTGTCGATCTTCTTCTCCCGAGATTAGGGCTTGAAGTACCATTTGTGTGCATTCTCTTAAGCCAGCCATAAAAGCATGAACATATGTATCCCCAACAAATTGTTAAGGTATAAGCAAGGTGGAGGGATCACATAACTCATGAGATGATAGTCATTTTCTAAATGTAGCCGGAAACTCCAACACCAACAAGGGAAAAATGCAAAAAAAAAAAAAAACATAGATTTTTTCTTTCTTTTTTCATTTGAAACTACCTCCTGATGCTACGGTCAAGTTCCAATTTCTCCCGCGTTGCATCGTCTTTCGAGCAGCTTTAAATTTATGAGAACCTTTATTGCAAATACTCCTAACTAAATCTTCGGCACTTCATATAAGCCAATGCGTGTGGGCTCTTTAGATATCTGGTGGACGGAAGAAAAGAGAGACTATTTAAACCACGTGTCATGGATGGTCTGACTTTCCAGGCTACATGTACGTGGCAGAACCTGGCCTGTTGAAATTAAATGATGCGTCTTTTCAAGGAAAAAGCATATTATATATCTTTTCTTATCTCTAGACAGAGAAGAAAAGTGGATGCAACTCGCGTCACTCCCCTGATTCGATTAGGTGGCTCGAATGCTATGTAAGAATAAGGAAAAAAGAAAGGAGAAAAGAAGAAAAAGAAACAGAGAAGGGAGGATGAAGTGGGTATTTCTTTCGGTGATTACATGGATCCATGTAAGATTCAGACATTATCATTATCAGTAAAAACAATCTTATCTTCTGTCTGTGTCTATCTTTTTATGGTCAGTTGAATAAATGATTCGTTAAGCTACTTGAGTCAAGTGCAAAACAAGCCTACATAGCAGAAGGCATTGCAGTTTATTAAGCTCGAGTCGAGAAAGATGATGCATGCTTCTCCAGAACCCTGAAGCGAAAAAAGATCATCTAAGAGCATAATTAGAAAAGTTGCAATTATATATCGGTATGTTGATGCATTGCATGTGATACGAGTATTATCAGTCTAGTGTGGATGGTCCATGTCAGTTGCGCAGCAAAACCATGCAATCCACCATAATTGTGAGACAAAAGAGAAATAATCGAGAAATAGAGAGATGGGCACACAGTAAGTTATGTCTCTCAATCCCAAGTTTTGATCACACCCAAATAATCCCTCCGATTACACCGAATCAATTTTCTCCCATTGTTTCACACTATCGCTCCCAGTATTTTCTTCACAAAGCTCAAAGAGAGAGCCCGAGTAATACCCTCAAAAGGCTCTCATGTGTAATACTAATAGAATGTCGCAAATAGGAACTTAAATCTTGTATTTCCAAGACCCAGGCGCCCACTCCATGCCTCGTATGGCCGCGCACCCAGGCTCCGCCAACTATGGGCGGCCATATGACCATAACTAGCCTATGGTTGCCCATACTCTAGGATGACCCATTATGCATAACTTTTTTATGATACTCTGCCCAAAGTTTATTGTATTGCCCCACCATTGCCTAGTTATCTAGATTGATTTCCACAACTATATGGGAAAATTATCCAATCAATCCTAAACATATTATATGGGTACTAATTCAGTCCTATACTTTTCAATTTTGTCAATTTAATTATCAATTTTTACATGAAATTACAACATAGTCCTTTTGGTTAATTGTCACTGAAAATCGCTAATATGGTGGTCCATTCATCGCTGGCCATTCAACATGGCACACCACCACATTAGCTGTTTTCGGTGAAAATTGATCGAAAGGACTGCACTAGAATTTCATGCAAAGATTTGGGACTAAATTGGCAAAATTGAAAGTTTAAGTCCAAATTGGCATACTTATAATGTGCTTAGAACTATATGGAAAATTTTCCCCAATTATGTTATAGACTAATGACTGTATGCTTTGGCAGACACAAAAACTTAGATTAGGGCCGACGAGACAAGAAGTTCTACAAAATGTTAGCTAAGGGGGCGAGATAATTGATATTTTTAGGAAATTTCTTTTACTACATCCTAGAATTACTAAATACTAGGTATAGTGCACATCTAACAATCAGGTCGATGCCGTCTGCCCTAAACATGATCTCGATGGGTTTAGTCCAAATTGTCTAAAAGCAGAGCGATATTTTCCTATTATCTCACCGGAAATTTCAGTTAGGATTAGCCTAGACAGTTCCGACCAATCGTTTTGTCCAAAGGCCAATTGCTATTACTGGTGAAGAATAACACGATTACAATATGCAGAAGTTGAATGCATATTTTTCTTTTCCTTTTCATGCGGCGAATATATCAGCACTGAGGCTAATAAGCATATTCTCTTGCCAAATATGACAAACTGCGAGATGTGCAGAGGGAACGATAACGTTGTGGGGCCTTCGTCGGAATATATTTTTCTTCTCGTACGGATGTTTCTGTTGACCTACGATTTTTCTTATTTTTCAGTAAATTAGACGATAATTGAGACTTTACCATTCCATTAAAGTCAATGCTTCCTTAGATTCTCATATTTTGTCTCACTTTCCTTCATCTTTCGGTTTATATTATATGTAGAAATCTGTGCAAAATCCAGTAAGATGAAGCAAAGCATCTTTGACTTCAGCATATCTTCTGAATAAGGGATGACTACTTCGATTTGTGACATTAGTTTGGTTTATTAGATTTTTTAGGTTGAAAATCATATTCTTGAAGGCTTCCTGAATGTATGTTTGACCCTTTTTCAAGAATTACATATACGTACTCTGCGCATGCTTTGTGCCTATATAAATGAAAATTACGAGAGTGAGTGTTAAGATTTGAATTCTTGAACAATGCAAAATCATCCAATGTATGCATTGGGTTTTTGTGGCCCACACAATATTTTGATGATGTTATGAGTACATACCACAATTTGAGGGGTACAATATACTGGCTTGAATGTGGAAATAGGTTAAAAGTACATGAGTAAACCTATCAAACTGGACCCATACTCGACCTATATCCGACTGGACCCATACTCAACACATATTCGACCTAACCTATGTTGTCAAAACACATCCATATTTAACTGAACCTAGGAAACTCATATTCAAAATGAGGTGAGAGCACAAAGGAAACAAATGCGAGATTGAGTGAGAGCAAGAGAGAGTGAAGAGAAAATCATAAATGTGGGTCGGGTCTAAGTAAGTTGTCATACCCATTTAACACTCGTATTATTTTAAATTTTATCATTATAAACTCATTTGTGACATATTTACCAAATATAACCAACCCATATAACAACTCAACCCATCAAATATGAGTTAAGAAATGAGTTTATAATCTATTTTGACAGGTCTAATGTTGAGGTTTCAAGAAAATAACAATACCTCAAGAGACTAAAGTATGCATTAGATTCTATGATTGATACCTAATCCATATAAAAGTTAAATTGTCAAGAGAACAGCGTAGGTTGTATATCATATAACACGACAATTTGTATTGATGAAGGCAGATTAGCATTTTCCTTTTTCTTTGGCATGGAGCTTGCCAGCATGAATAAGTAAACAAAGCATGAATATTGAGGCACAGGCAACTCAAGAAATTAACAATAACAAGTCTACTATCACAATTGCAAATATGATTCATAAGTACTAAGAAGGTTATAGCGCAAAAGTAGGATTATAACATACATATTTATGTGGTCAAACCTAGCATAATTGAAGGTAGAAGCAATCGATGATCAAGAACAAGAGACGAAATAGCATGAAAATTTATGTGATTCGATCCATGTAGCCTAGTGCACAGGAGAGCGACCATAAAAAATCCACTAGAATCATTAGACTACAATAGGCAATCACTATCTTTTAAGGATGGT
Source organism: Eucalyptus cladocalyx (assembly GCA_017140615.1). Lineage (NCBI taxonomy): Eukaryota > Viridiplantae > Streptophyta > Magnoliopsida > Myrtales > Myrtaceae > Eucalyptus > Eucalyptus cladocalyx. The sequence continues at coordinate 22,480,743 of CM029523.1, read as the reverse complement.
TTGATGTGGACAATAGAATTCTGATTTCTTTATTTATGGAGATCATTGACGAAGAGTCTAAGTTCAAGTCTATCAATTACATATTTAATTAAATCAATTTTTTTAAATTAGTAAGTTATTGGCCAACTAAAACATGTGTTCATGTTCTCCCTTAATCTAGGTGTCGCTATGCACTAGTATTATCCCAAGTCTAATATTAACCTTGGCCCCATCAAGTTTGGCATATTTAACATGGATAATATTGCCCTTCAACCTCTGTCTCAATCGTCTTAGCCCTGCCAAGTTCAGTGAGAAGCTAATACATACTGGGAGTGATCACTAATCAACTATCAGCTCCTATACCACTTGTTGAAATGATGTAGCATAAACTGGTACTTTGACCTAAGGACGTCATCGATAGGGAGTCTAAGTTTGCACTTATCAACTTAATCAACTCACCTTCACTCAAAATTTTAAATTAATGAGTTAAAAGCCAATTATGATATATTAAGTACCCCATTTTTTACCACATTTCTGACATGTGACTTATTTTGCCTAAAAACCTCACACATGCACCTCAATAAGGATCATATTTTTTTCTCCGCCTAAAGATGGAGAAAACTTTCTCCGACTAATATTCTTATTGGTGAGTTACCAAAAATGGGCATATCTCATTTTCATATTTAATTAAGTTAGCATGTATGATATTCATATATGTAATCTATCGATCAGAGATCCAGATTACAAACAAAGGAAACTCAAGTCATCACTTAATTTGAGTTTATTGTTGTAACTAAAAAAGTAGGGGATTTGGAATACTACAAATCCAGCCTAGATTAACATTCTAGAGAGATGTCCGATTGACTAGGATCCTTCTTCGTCATCCACTCATCGTGACAATACGTCCTCAATTCAGGCCACGTAAAACACTGCATGCATGGGAATATATTCCCTTTCTTTTGAGTTCCAGATGGCAACCCAGTTTCCTTCACATAGCCTAAAATGTAGGTTCTTTACACAGTTCATCAGGCTAAAGGAGATTGCAACTTGCGACGGAAAGGTCGCCGTCACATAATCATCAGGCTGATATAGGAATAAATCTGACGTACGGGTCGAGACCAAATATATTGTTCGCCCCGGATAAATAAACCCTTTTTATCTCCACTATTATTCTTGCAAAAAACCATATTTTAAATTGGAAAAGATAAGAGGCGGCCCAAGAAAGTGAATCCACTACACAACTGATGAGTTTCTATAAAAAGGACCTCAGAGCCAAGCCAGTTTCTCGCAAGCTGACCTCAAAGCAAGAGCTGAAAAGCACGCGAGCTCACACACAGAGACAATTATCTCGAGGCTCCGGATACGTCGTCTTCATCAGGCAGCATGGACACGACGCTGGCAGGGCTCGTGCGCGATAAGCCGGTGGTGATATTCAGCAGGAGCTCGTGCTGCATGAGCCACACCGTGAAGTCGCTGATACTGAGCTACGGTGCGAACCCAACGGTGTACGAGCTTGACCAGATGCCGAACAGAAACCAGATCGAGCGCGTGCTGGTCCAGCTCGGGCGGCGCGAGGTCGTCCCCACCGTGTTCATCGGCCAGAAGTACATCGGGGGCACGAACGAGCTCATGAGCCACCAGGTGCGGGGGACTCTGGTCCCTCTTCTCCGAGAGGCCAGAGCTATTTGGGTATAGAGACTAACGTACTTGCATCTTTCTTCAGTTTTTCCCATAGAACAACGATAATACGTCTAACATACACGAGTCAGATTGTATTACGAATATAAAAAGGCGGACTTTTTGGTAGCTGCCTTCTCTAACCCTAATGGCTGCACGCAATGGAAGATGACAGCCTTCTTCTCTGGTCTTTTTTCCCCTTGCTTTTTGAGGTCTTTTTATGTATGGGAAGTCACTGTATTGTTCTAAGTTAGGTTTTGAGATGAGAGGAAGAACAGCGGTGGCAAAATTCAAATGTGTAAGCGCCCTATTTTCAAGTCAATGAAGTAAAGCTTCTGAGCATGAAATTGCACTGCATCACTCTGTATACACTCTTTTGGCATTAAATGATATGTGAGTCCCTCAGAGAGAGAGAGAGAGATACATGGAGTTCATGTCTGATCTAGGCTAGATCTGGCTGGTTGATGTGTATTAGAAAGCGCATGAACTGCATAGGTGAGCTGCATACAAGCAGAACATATAGCAGGAATTGGACAAAAACAAGTAACATTTTTATGATATAATCCAAAAGGATCACTGTTTGATGATTATTGGACCGCCTAATTACCAAAGATCCTATTATGGTAAAAAAAACAAAAAAAAAAAATTAGAGAATTCGGGAGCCCAACAAGGGTGCAATTTACTGCACAGTTCGAGTGTATTGAACTCAGATGTACCAGTGCAAACAAACATAACTATGATAGGTTAAACTCGCATCATATCTAGATATGTGGATGCAGTATGTCATGATTCAAGAGAATTACTCGAATGGAAAATTCCAAATAAATAGCGAAGGTATCAAATAATGACCGATGATTTGAGTTTCAAGAGACGTAAGACCCATCAAATCTAATGATTCTTATATCTTGGCTTGTACAAATGATCGGGTGATTTGAATTGATCCCCAATTCCACTAGCTTCTTAGCACGAAGGCATCAATGAGATATTGTCCTTTGAAGTTTTGGACTGTCCATGGCCCCATTTCTGTTGTACCATATGCTTAATCAAACGTTAAGCGGGGGCATGCAACTCTTTTGGCTAGAAGCAGGCATGTAATGCAGGCGATTCACTACCAAAGAAGAAAGATTTCGAATCGTCCTCTTGCAATCGATCGTGACGGAATCGCGGCCAATCAAGCTTAATTTAGAAATTATGTGCGTTTCAGTAGCAGTATTATTGGAATTCGATTGGCTAAAAAAAGGAAGTTAGGTTCACTGACGATGGGGCGGACGTGCTAAGTGCTACCTACCGAAAGCCGAACGAGAAAGAGGCAAAAAAGTCAGGCCCGTAGGTGTATGTTCCATCATCAATCGTCGAAAAAGGTTCCATCATTAGTAGGCGAAAATGTCTTTTCCATTCAAGGAAAATCTCGCCCTTAAAAGTAAAGAAAATGAATTCGTCTTCCAAAACGAAGGAAAAGCTATTTCATTTATCTCCACTTCAATATGCTGTCGAGATCAAAATTAAAAGAAAAAAGAGAGAGAGAGAAAGAAAAATGCCATCCAATTTCCCCTCTTCAGATCTGTGTAGCCCTCACTGGCTTCAAGGGTAATTAGTTAAAAATCTTTTGATGATTTATAAATATAGTTCTTTCAGTCAATTTTGGTCGAAGATCGTTGACTTGGATGTCAATCACGTAAAAATGACTACATTGACAAATCATCAAAAATGTTTAAGACTAAATTGGTTAAATTTTTTTCGCGAAAAATTAGCCAAATTGAAAAAATTCAAATTGACTTGATTTTCGTGCAATATATTTATGACGGGAAAAGTGTTAAAAAGTCATAATCATATTACATTAATGTTAATTAAGTCATAAACATTTTAATGGTGTCAATTGAGTCTCAAACCAAATTAGTCCCAAACATTTTGAATTAGTGTCAATTTAACCATAAATGTTTTGATTTAATGTCAATTTAGTCATTTCGAATAATTTTGGCTGGATATTACTGACGTAGACACCGATCCGCTTACATGGCATGGCCGGCACTGACGGTGTCACGCCCCGATCCTCGGGCACGCACACATCATTCTACTTGGTCAATTTTATAATGCGATATCCCAAGACTAAATATCACCGACCCTTTCGTTTATTAAGCACATGCGGAAGTAGTTATAAATCCCCAAACAATAACACAATAGAATAGAAAAAGCAATGCCATATTTTTCATATTGAAATCCACAACCAAACCTTTACACATGGTATAACTCAAAGTCTATTCATAACATTCTAGTCACACTCTAAGTACACAACACAAGGTTCATAAAAGAGGATGGGATCTCAATCCTCATCCGGGTCGTACTCATGATCATCCTGATCCCCTTCAGACTCTCCTCCATTGAGCTCATTTCCTTCAAGCTCTTCATCTCTTTTTTCTGGCTCATCGTCCTCTTCTGGTTCCTCCTCCTCAGGCTCATCTACGGCCTAAAATGTTATCCCACAACTGGGATGAGACTACGTCTCAGCAAGTTCTACCCCACCAAAGCCTAATTAGTAAACTATTATACTATAGGCTGCCTAAACACGCACAGGTCAGAGGACTTACCTTGGCCTCAGATCCCACTTGCAAGTTAGTACAATTCATAATAGGCACCCACTTACTTAAAACAAATCAACCAGTTGATTACATGTCACCCAATTCATTTCCCCACGGTGGAATATCTAGAAGTTAGGCCACGTGCATTCTCCAGGACGACATCCCAAGTCTCCGAGCTACGTGCCTCAAACCTTGGGCCCACGTGCATTCTCTAGGGCAACCTCTTTGCCAAGGTGGTACATCAAGTCACCGAGCCACGTGCCCTTTTAGATGTCATTCTCGAATACTAGACTCACGTGCATTCTCTAAAGTACTAGTTCACCAAAGTGATGCATCAGATCACCGAGCCACGTGTCCTTTTAGATGCCATTTCGGAACGTCGGGCCCACGTGCATTCTCTAAGGCACTAGTTCGCCAAAGTGACACATCAATTCACCGAGCCACGTGTCCTTTTTAGATGCCAATACTTAATCACCAAGCCAACGTACCCTTCTCCAGGTGATTTACTTTCTATCGTGATTCATAGTTCGCCAATCTACCATCGATACCCAATTATTTCTCAATTAAATAAACAGACTACACCACGACGATCAGCATGAAATTCCGGTCACACCAGCCATTCCGGTTGAATTTCCGGAAAAATAATTAATTAAATAATTAATTTCGAAAATTAATAATTAATTATTAAAAATTCAATTTATGCTAGTATTGCCTAATTGGAGCCCGATGAGGGTCGAGAAAATCACAATATGCATTTAATAAATAATAGACTATATCTACTTGCTAATGGCACAATCAAAATGTCTAATATGCATCACAATTGTCTAATAATCACTAATCTACTCTAATCTAACCATCTAATTACACTTAATTAAATCTAATAATCCCCTAAGAATAATTAGCAAACTAAGCAGGGATTAGTGAGATTACTCACCGGAATTTAGCGCAAAACGTATCAATCCGACGAGGACAACACGAGGACCGATTATTCCCAAAGCAAATCCCGGGTATGGGGCCTAGAAATGGCCCAAAACGGCCCACGAACTTGCTGGAAACCCACTCGGTGGGTTGCTAATCTTGGTTGTCCGAGGCTGATTCGATGGTTGAGAGGGCGAGGCAAGGCCGGTGGAGGGCGAGGGGAGCTTCAGTGAGGCCGAACGGTGGCCGAACAGAGCTGGATGGCGGTCCGGCAGCTTCCTCAACCGCTCATGAAGCTAAACAAAGACCGAACAGGAGCTGGACGGTGTTGCTGGGCGGCGAGGACGCGAGGGGCGAGTGGCAAGGCGACATGCAGGCGGGGGACGGTGGCGACGGCCTAGTGTGCGGCGACAACAGCTCCGGTTCTAGGCGACGATGGCCGCTACTTTCGTTTCTACTGGTCTTCGCACAAACAGAGGGGAAGAGAAGGAGGGCAGCGACGATGGCTGAGGGGGTGAGGGAGAGGCGAAAGAGAGCGGCGGAGCGTGGGCAGCGACGGCGAGCTTCTCCGATTTTCTTCCCTCGGCGAGGCTGTCTCTATTTCTGCTTGGGTCTTTGTTCGAACAAGAGGGGGAGAGAGTCGAGGGAGAGAGAAAGAGAGAGAGAGAGAGAGAAGATAAGTTTGAAAAGTCAAAAGTAAAAAAGAAAAAGCAAGGTTGGAACCGGCAAGGAGGGGGGCATTCGGTGGGGCTTCGCATGAGGGAAGAGGAGAGAGGGAGAAGAAACTTGCTGCCAAAGGGAAAAAGGAAACGTGCGTAGGAAGGAGGAAGAAAAGAGGTTTGGCAAAAAATGGAAAAGAAATGGGAAGAAAATTAAAATAGAAGAATTTCCTCAAATAGAAAATTCTTATCCCACTAGCTTTTAAATAAGCTAGTTGATTCCCAAAAAAGAAATTCCAAACTAGAGCATTCGGTCCCACTTGCGTTCTCGCATCCAATTTCCTTCTTGATTTTCTTTCATTTGACCATCACAAAATCAATTGATATTTCATTTATCAAATTGATTATTTTCCTCATCCAAGAATCTCTCAAGCTTCTTAATTCCACAACCAAAATTAATCCCCGGCTTCAACTAAACGAAAATGACTCTAAATTGACTTTTTCCCAAAAAGTCTCGGTTGTCAGGAAAATCTTCTGAGACTGATTCGTGGGTCCTAAAATCTTTTGTGACATGACAAAACATTCAATTTCTGAAATCAGACTTGAATCGACGGTTAACTTCCATTCGGCGCATTTTTAGCGTGACCTAGACTACCGGGTAGTTTTCAGAACTTTTTAAGCAAATGACTAGTGGTCGATTTTCTTCGAACCATTATGAATCCATTCGACTCAATGGCGACTCTCGATTGTCGTGAAAATCTCGATTGTCGTGAAAATCTTGAGGATTCAATTACAAACACATAGTACCAAAACGATAGTGAAATCATATTAGTATCGATCGACGAGAATTTTCCAATTTAGCGGAGTCACCCACGATCTGCCACACATCTCAATCGAACAGACCTATCTCTGTTCTCAAATTGATTTTTAACTGTGCCGCAATGGCCTCTAAAAATGGGCACTGTCGAGAAGCCGATTCCTGATCGAATTCTCAAGTTTATTGCCTTTGAAATTTCTTAATTACTTATCCAAACAGTCTAGTTATCTCAAGAGTGATCGGCTTTGAAAATAGCCCTATAAACGCGTCAACGAAATGCCCGATAAATTTAGTAGAAATGATTAACGAATTTTTGCTGACTAAGACAAATTCCCTCACTGGATCGAGCTATTTCGATACCAAGAAAATATTTTGGAGGACCCAAATCTTTAATATGGAAAGTCGAATGCAAGTATCCTTTGAACTTTTGAATTGCAACATCATCATTTCCCATTATAAGTATATCGTCAACATAAATCAATAAGTAGATCAATGAAGTACCTTTAGTCCATGTGAACAATGCATAATCATGCTTCAAGTGTTGAAAACCCGCATTTGTAAGTGTTTGTCGAGACGTTTGTTTAAGCTCATACAGAGATTTGTGGAGACGGCACACTCGAGACTCTCCCTGTCTATGTAATCCTTGTGGAAGCTCCATGTAAATTTCTTCATCAAGGTCTCCATGAAGGAAGGCATTGTATCCATCTGATGTAAGTCCCAATTACGTAATGCAGCAATCGCCAAAAAAGAGCGAACGGTGACCTCTTTAGCAACTGGAGAAAAAGTCTCATGATAGTCAAAACATTCACGCTGCGTGAATCCTTTAGCGACAAGTCGAGCCTTCTATCGCTCAATTGAACCATCTACCTTATATTTTATTTTATAAACCCATTTGCAGCCAATGGGCCTTTTGTAAGAAGGCAGAGGGACAATGTCCCAAGTGTTATTCTCTGTGAGAGCATAAATCTCTTCTTTCATGGCCATTTGCCAACAAATATCACGCTGCTTCCTTATAGGAAGACAGTTCTTGTTCTTCAGATATCCAATGATGCAACACATGTGTTCCTGCGATAATTATGGGTGAGCATTAGTCCAGGGTCAACCCTAGATCAACCCTGAACCGGCCCAACCTTGCCAGTCCTGATCCGATTCCCAGAGAGATTGGGTCAGTCTTTGGTCCTAGAATTCCTGAACCAGCACTATGCGGGTCGGTCCTCGGTCTTGAGATTTTCGGGTTGGTCCACCCCGAACCAATCCTGACTATATATATAATATTATTTACAATTTTTTCATATAGAGAAAACCTTAAAATAAACGGCATCAACAACATTAAACAGCTCTTTAGTGAGGAGTTCAAGTAATTTTATATTATTCTTTAATAACTTAGGTTACAAAGATCAATAGTTATAATTTACAAAAGATGAAAATGTTTTTGTGAGAAGTCCTCATGGCGTCCAAAAATACCTTATGGCATCCTCCTCTAGTATTCGTTATCTTCTGCCTTATTTGTCATCTTAGTCTTCAATTTGCTAAAATCGAAAAAAACAACTTCTCCACACACCGCTCGACACTCGCCTCGCTCGCTTTGGGTCACTTGTGCCGCTCGTCGCTCGATGCTCGCTTGGCTTATTGCTCCCCGCTCTACATTCGATGCTCATTTTGTTCGACGCTCACCCCAGTTAACCCTCACCACTTGCCTTTCTTAGTTGACCTTACTCATCATAAAACCCATTGGGTCGGTATGATCCTCAATTACTTTTTCAAGCAGTACAAAAAATGAAATAAAAAATTATTTGTTAGTCTTGGGTTGACCTTGAAACCGAACTGAACCCATTGAGTCAATCCAGTCCTCAATCATTTTTTTAAGGAGTACAAAAAATGAAATGAAAAATTATTAATCGGTCTCGGGTTGACCCTAGAACCGGACCAAACCCATTTCATCGGTCCAATCCTCAGTCCCAAGCTCAATAGGATCAGTCCTCGGTCCCAAAAATTGAGGACTAGCACTGTACGGGCTGATCCTAGAGTTAGGGGGTGGAACAGCCCAACCCGGACCATGCTCACCCCTAGCGATAATCGACCGAAAGAAACATAGGAGGATACCGAATATTGCGTACCTAAAGTCCTCAAGTTAGAGCAGATATAGTCCTTGGTCCATGTTGGAGGACGAACTTGTCATCCTAAGCGTCTAGGCCTGTCAACTGCTGGAGATGATGGTCCAATATGATGTTGCTGTGACAAAGGAGGCCCATTACTACTTTGCCTTGTTGGAGAATTAGAAGACCCAGTAGTGAGAGCAGGAGATCCAGAGCATGCTGTCGCAAAACATGGGTCAGAAAATGATTGATCTGGTGCAATTAAGACATATTGTGGCTGTACAGAAATATCCTCCACCAATAAAAATTGTCAATGACTTGATTCTATCATGGATGTTTCATGTGAAGATGACATTTCTTGGAAGGGAAATATATCCTCGTGGAATATATCACAACTAACAAAAAAAAATGACTTGTAGATACCTCCATAATCCAATAACCCTTTTGTAGGGTAGCATATTCCATAAAGACACATCGAAGAGCACGAGGATCCAATTTATGTTGATATCGAACATTCGTCATGTAGCAAAGATAGCCAAACAGTCGGAGATGACTAATGTTTGGTTGCTTACCAAAGAGCATTTCAAAAGGGGCGCAACCTTTTAATATTCTAGTTGGCATGCGATCAATCAAATAGACTACCGTGATCACACAATCTCCCCAAAAAGATTTAGAAATGGAGGCTTGATATTTCAGTACACGAGCAACTTCTAGAAGGTGTCGATGTTTACGTTCGACAATTCCATTATGTTGCAGAGTGTAAGCACAAGAACTCTCATGGAGAATTCCTTGTGGTGACAGGAAAGATTGATACTCAGTTCAAAAGAATTCACTTCCATTGTTTGTACAAATCCTCTTAACATGTTTATCAAATTGATTTTTAATCATAGATAAGAATTTTGACAGACATGAAAAAGCCTGACTTTTGGACTGTATGAGAAATACCCAAGTGGCATGAGAATAATCATCCACGATGGTAAGAAAGAATCAAGATCCATCACAATGTGGTGTATGATAAGGACCCCAAATGTCCATATGTACTAATGTGAAAATACTAGTGGCTCGAGATACACTAGTTGGGAATGGATGTCTTGTTTGTTTGGTCAAAGGGCATATTTTACAATCAGAACAAGGAAAACAAGCACTATGACCCAGACCCAGACGCTTATGAGAAAGCGAAATTTTATTTCCAGCAACAGCATTACAAGAAATGCCTTTATTCAAAGAGGAAAGATCAAAATCTTTGGGGAAATTGATCCAAAAATATAGCCATTGTTTCATTCTACCCAAGCCCATCAATTTCCTAGTCGAAAGGTCCTGAAAGGAACATTTCGTAGTTGAAATTGGCTCGACAATAATTGTCCTCACGGACTTTGGAAATAGCTATGAGATTGAATTCAAATTCCAGAATATAAAGAACATTTTTAAGAATAATGTTTGGGCTAAGGTGAACAATACCAATCTCTTTTACATCAGTAATATTTCCATTTGGAAGCCGAACATATATGGAATCAGGCTTTGTAGAGGTACTAGAAAACAAATATTCATGGCAAATTATGTGATCATTGGCGCCCGAATCAATAATTCATACATCAACTGAAATATTATTAGTCTTGTTTGATGAAGTACCTGAGAAATTTGCAGTTTTGTCAACTGTCTATAACCGATTTAGCGCCTTCATGATGTTCTGATATTGATCCTGGGAAATAGGCTAATGAGCTCTGTCATTTCCTTGTGCCGACACCTGATAAGCAGAAAATTATTTTCCTTTCTTTTCTTTGTCAATGGGCTTACCATGTAATTTCCAACATGTCTCAATGGTATGATGAGGACGTCAACAATATTCACAATATTTACCTTTAAATTTATAATTTTGGCTTCCTCCCTTTTGTGATGATGTGGCATTATAATGACCACTGGATTCGGCCCCATACGAGATTAAATGAGAGCTATCAAATTTGTGGCCTCTCCCCTGATCCACACCGTCCGATCGGGTTAAATTTGAGCCATCAGATTCGCGCCCCGGTTTATCTCTACCATCGGTTCTGCTGAATGAATAAGGACCGTCTGATCCAAGCTTCTGATCTGGACCATTCATTCGGTAAGCCCTAAAATTAGGGTTGTCATCATCTTCTTTAGTTTCCGCGAAAGACCTAGGTTTCCTCCCGAGGCTGCTACTCCTTGCGGTGCGCGAAGGCCGCCATGAGAGCGACTCGAAACCCTTGCCGGTGCAGCGAGGGCCATGCTTTCTCCTCCCCTTCCAAGTCCAGCAGCAGCCATTCGCTGATTCTCCTTTTGGATGGCGAGTTGGAAGATGCAGCCGAGCAGCGGGACGGTCTCCATGGCAAGGATCTGCAAGCGGAAAGGTACGTAGCTTTCATTTAAGGCTAATAGGAACCGGTTCACCTTCTCACGGTCTTTGATTTCTCTGTACTACTTGAGTGTCGACTTCGGTCCTTCAAGCTAGTCCTTGGCCACCTCAAGCTCATTCCAGAGCTCTAAGAGCTGGTTGAAACAGGTGGTAACCGAGAGGTTCCCCTATTTCAACTCAGTGAGGGCTTGAGCGAGCAAAAATACTTTGACCCTATCGAGCTTCCCATACATTTCCTTGATGTTATTCAACATTAGTTTTGTGTCTTCAATCGGAGGAAGCCTAGCTGCAACCTCCGACGTCACACAATTTCCGATCCATGTACACACTAATTGGTTGCGTTTGCGCCAATAGCGCTGCAGGTGTTCATCAATCGGGAATGGGACAAATCTATCAAGGAATCCGTCCTTATCCTTGGTAACAAGACCCCGCCGGAATTCCCTCGCGCATGTTGAATAGTGATATGGTCCGGTGAGTTGAAGAGTGATCAGTCGCAGCTCCGAGCTGTCAGCTAGTGACGTGTACAGTGCTTCGCCGGGTTCTAGATGGCCGGCGATGGGCGGAAAGGCCAGTGGCGCAAACCCGGGTGGGAAACTCGGGTAGGGATTCATTCCCGACCCACCCGGGTTCAATTCGAGTCTATGACCCGAACTTGGATCTGGGTCTCCATTTGGGCCATAGTTGGCCCACTGTTGATTTGGCCCGATGGCCCATGGTCCTTGAACTGGAACCCATGGTACATACGGCCATGAAGCTGGAGTAGGGAATTGTCCCGTGATTGAGCAGAATTAGGTTGGTCGGACGATTCTTCTGTTGTGTTTAAGACTGGATCTTGAATTTATGTATTGCTGGGTTCTACATATTGAATGAAAAGCTAAATTCTTCTTTTCAATGTGCTGATTTTGTTCTGCAGGTAGTGATTTGCAGCAACAAAAAACAGAAGACAATTGGAGGCAATTCGGAAAATTTGGTGCGGAAGGTGGGTTAGAAACGTTGCTCTAATATCATGAAAGGAAATGCAGGACAGTGGAGGAAATACTATTCTGTGTATTTCATTATCACAAATGTACAAGAAAGTGTCGGTATTTGTAGTACAAGAGAGAAGAAAAATGAATCAGAAAGAATATATACACAATATTTTTTTTCCTAAAATATTCTATGTCTATGATATGGTATATCAATTGTAATCTCAATAGATAAGATCAAATTCTTCCTCCAACAAGTCCAAAGGCCAATTGCTACTATTGGCGAAGAATAACACGATTACAATATGCAGACGTTGAATGCATATTTTTCTTTTCCTTTTTATGCGGCGAATATATCAGCACTGAGGCTAAGCAGCATATTCCCTTGCAAAATCCAACAAACCGCGACATGTGCAGAGGAAACGATAACGTTGTGGGGCCTTCGTGGGAATATATTTTTCTTCTCGTACGGATGTTTCTGTTGACCTATGCTTTTTCTTATTTTTCAGTAAATTAGCCGAAAATTGAGACTTTACCATTCCATTGAAGTCAATTTTTCCTTAGAATCTCATGTTTTGTCTCACTTTCCTTCATCTTTCGGTTTATATTATATGTAGAAATCTGTGCAAAGCCAGTAAGATGAAGCAAAGTATTTTTGCTTCAGCATATTTTCTGAATAAGCGATGACTACTTGGGTTCGTTACATTTGTTTGGTTCATTACACTTTTTAGGTTGAAAATCATGTTCTGGGAGGCTTCCTAAATATATTTTCGACACTTTTCAAGAATTACATATACGTACTTTGCGCACGTTTTGTGCCTATAAATACAAATCACGAGAGTGAGTGTTAAGATTCGAATTTTTGCATAATGCAAAATCATCCAATGTATGCATCGGGTTTTTTTAGGTTAGCACTATGTTTTGATGATGTTATGAGTACATAACACAATTTGAGCAGTAAAGTATTGTGGCCTGAATGTAGAAATGGGGTAAGAGTACATGAGTAGATCTGTCAAACAAGTGGATTGAGTTGATTGAATTGGATATGGTCCAATCCAAATTGACTCATTTTCATATAATACAAATTGACACTTATCTAACCCATACTTGACCCCAACCTATGTTGTAAAAACACTTCCATATTTAACCAAGTCTGAGAAACTTATATTCAAAAAAAGGTAAGAGCACAGAGTGAACAAACACAAAATCGAGTGAGGCGAGAGAGTGAAGAAAAAATTATAGATGTGGGTCAAGTCTAAGTAAGTTATTGACCCATTTATGACCCATATTACTTTATATTTGCCGAATATAGCCAACCCATATAATAACTCAACCCATCAAATATAGGTTGAGAAATGAGTTTATAACCTATTTTGACAAGTCTAGTGTTGAGGCTTCAAGGAAATAATAATACCTCAATAGACTAAAGTATGCATTAGATTCCATGATCAATAACTAATTCTTATAAAAGTTCAATTGGTTAGAGAGTAGCGCAGGTTGTACATCATATAACAAGACAATTTGTATTGATGAAGGTAGATTAGCATTTTCCTTTGGGCTTTGCTAGCATAACAGTCCTTGGGATATTATGAGAATAACAGTTTATTATGAATTACAAATTCTTGAAGAAGTGGGTTTCACAGCAATTTATAATTATTTGTAATTTGATTTTTTATGGTCTAAAATATATTATTATTCTCTAGCATGGAACTTGCCAGCATGGATAAGTGAACAGAACGTGAATATTGAAGTAGAGGCAACTCAAGAAATTAACAATAACAAGTCTACTTTCACAATTGCAAATATGATTCATAAGTCCTAAGAAGGTCATAGCGCAAAAGTAGGATTGTAACATACATATTCTGTTGTCAAACCCGGTGTTATTGAAGGCAGAAGCAATCTATGATCAAGAACAAGAGACGAAATAGCACGAAAATTCTATGTGATTCGACCGATGCAGCCTAGTGGATGGGAGAGCGACCATAAAAACATCCTGTAGAATCATTAAACTATAATAGGCAATCACTATCTTTTAAGGACGGCTTGACGTGGACAACAGAAGTTTGATTTCTTCTTTTATGGAAATCACTAATGAAGAGCCTAAGTTCAAGTCAATCAATTACATATTTATTTAAATTGATATTTTTAAGTTAGTAAGTTAGTAGCCAGCTAAGACATGTGCTCTTGCTCTCCCTTAATCTAGGTGTCATTCTGCACTAGTCTTATCCCAAGGTGAATTCAACCTTGGCCCCATCAAGTTTGGCATATTTTAACATGGATAATATTTGCCCATCTACCTCTAAAATCACCTTGGCCTTACCAAGCTCAACGAGAAGCTGATACATACTGATGGTGATCACTAATCAACTATCAACTCTTATACCACTTGTTGGATTGATGTAGCACAAACCAATATTTTCACCTGAGGACATACCGACAAAAAGTCTAAGTTTGCATTCATCAATATAATTTAACTCACATTCACTCAAAAGTTTAAATTAGTGCATTGCGAACCAATTAGAATATATTAAGTGCTTCATTTGACATCACATTTCTAACATGTGACTTATTTCACCTAACAACATCATATGTGCACCTTAACAAGGACCATATTTTTTTCTCCACCTAGATGCAGAGAAAACTTTGTCTGACTAACATTATGATTGGTAAATTACCAAAAGTTGGCACATGTGATATTCATATTTGCAATTTACTACTAAGAAGGAAACTCATACCACCACTTAATTAGAGTTTACAGCTTTAAGTAAAAAATAAATTGGTTTGGAATACTACAAATCCAACCCAGATTGCCATTCTGGAGAGATGTCCGATTGATTAGGATCTTTCTTCGCCATCGGCTCATCGTGACAACACGTCCTCAATTCAGGCCACGTAAAACACTGCATGCATGGGAATATATTCCCTTTCTTTTAAGTTCTAGACGGCAACCCAGTTTCCTTCACCTGGCCTAAAATATAGGTTCTATAAACTGTTCATCAGGCTAAAGGAGATTGCAACTTGCGACAGAAAGGTCGCCGTCGATGATCATGAGGCTAATATAGGAATAAGTCGAACGTAAGGATCGGGACGAAATATATTGTTCGCCCCTCATGAAGACTGCAAATAAACCCTTTTTTTTATCTCCACTATTATTCTTGCAGAAAACCATATTTAAATTGCAAAAGATAAGAAGCGCCCCAAGAAAGCGAATCCACTGCACGACCGATGAGTTTCTATAAAAGGGACCTCAGAGCCAAGCCATTTTCTCACAAGCAGACCCTAAAGCAAGAGCTAAAAAGCACGCGAGCTCACACACAAAAACTATTATCTCGAGGCTCCGGATACTTCGTCGTTCGTCAGGCAGCATGGACACGACATTGGCAGGGCTCGTGCAGGACAAGCCGGTAGTGATATTCAGCAGGAGCACGTGCTGCATGAGCCACACTGTGAAGTCGCTCATACTGAGCTACGGCGCGAACCCGACCGTGTACGAGCTCGACCAGATGGCTAACAGAAACCAGATCGAGCGCGCGCTGGTCCAGCTCGGGCGGCGCGAGGTCGTCCCCACAGTGTTCATCGGCCAGAAGTACATCGGCGGCGCGAACGAGCTCATGAGCCACCAGTTACGGGGGACTCTGGTCCCTCTTCTCCGAGAGGCCAGAGCTATTTGGGTATAGAGACTAAAGTTGTTGCATCTTTCTCCAGTTTTGCCCTTACAATAACGATAACAAGTCTAAGATACACGAGTCAGATCGTGTTACGAATACGAAAAGGCGGACTTTTTGGTGCCCTTGTGTTCTAACCCTAATGGCTGCACGCTATGGAAGACGACAGCCTTCTTCTCTGGTCTTTTTTCCCCTTGCTTTTTGAGGTCTTTTTATGTATGGGAAGTCCCTGTATTGTTCTAAGGTTTTGAGGTGATGAGGAAGAACAGCGGTGGCAAACTTCAAATGTGTAAGCGCCCTATTTTCATGTCAATGAAGTAAAACTTCTAAGTGTTAAATTGCATTCTATCGCTCTGAATACACTCTTTTGGCATCAAATGATATGTGAGTCCTTCACAGAGAGAGAGAGAGAGAGAGAGAGAGAGAGGGAGGGAGGGAGATGCATGGAGCTCATGTCTGATCTAGCTGGTTGATGTGTATTAGAATGCGCATGGGCTACATACAAGCAGAAGATATTGCAGGAATTGGTGGAGTGAAGCAAAGAGAAGGACCAAAAACAAGAAACGCATTTCTGATATAATCCAAAAGGATCATTGTTTGATGATTATTGCAATGCCTAATTAATAGAGATCCTATCATGGTAAAATAAATTAGAGAATTTGGGAGTCTCGAACGGGCACAGAATTGATTGAACGGTTTAAATGTATTGAACTCACATGTACCGGTGCAACCAAACATGGTCCTAATCAGATTTAACTTGCATTAGATACAGATATATAGATGCAATATGTCGAGATTCGAGAGAATTATTCGAATGGAAAATTCCAAACAAATAGCAAGTGTATCACATCACAACCTTAAGTTTCGAGAGACATAAGACCCATCAAATCTAATGATTCTTATACATTGGGCTCCTACGTATGATCGGGCAATCCAAATTGGTCCCCAATTCCACTAGCTTCTTAGCACGAAGGTATCGATGCAATATCGCCCTTTGAAGTTTCGGACTGTCAATGGCCCCCTCTCTGTTGTACTGTAAACTTAATCAAACGTGGGGAATGCAACTTCCTTGGCCAGAAGCAGACATGCAATGCGGGCGATTCGCTACCAAAGAAGAAAGATTTCGAATCGTACTCTTGCAATCCGTGACGGAGTTGCGGCCAATCAAGCTTAATTTAGAAATTATGTGTGTTTAAGTAGCAGTATTATTGGAATCCGATTGGCTAAAAGAAGGAAGTTAGGTTAATTGACGATGGCGACGTGCGAAGTGACACCTACCGAAAGCCAAACAAGAAAGAGACAAAAAGGTTAGGGCCTTAGGTGTATGTTCTATCATCAATAGTCGAATAAGTGTTTCCCATTTAAGGAAAATCTCGCCCTTAAAGTAAGAAAAATGAATTCGTCTTCCAAAACGAAGGAAAAGCTTTTTCACTTATCCCTACTTCAATGTGCTGTCAAGATCAAACTAAAGAAAGAAAGAAAAATACCACCCAATTTCCCTTTAGCAGATCTGTTTAGCCTCCACTATATTCGAGGTCATTATTCAAAAAGCCCTAAATCTATTATGTGGCAAACTTTTTGATTTGATCAATTTAATGATAAATTTTTTAACAATTTACGAATGTAGTTCTTCCAACAAATTTTGATTGGAGATTACTGATAAGAATGCCAACTACGTAACAAGAATTACACTAGCAAATCATTAAAAAAGGCTTAGGACTAAATTAGGTAAGAAAAAAATTAAGCGGAAAATTAGCTAAATTAAAAAGTTCAAAACTGATATGATTACTGTACAATAGATTTATGGCTTTTTTGGACAATTTTCGCTTGCCGTCACAATGCCGCTCTACTAGATCCATAGATAACTTTCACATGAGTAGTGTTCTCATTTCAAAACATGCAATTGCAATTATGGGATTGACAATAAGAAATGAACCATTCCGTTGGAATCTTTTTGTTACAAAATCCATCTTATCACATACTATCGAGGTATATAAGTTACATTTTTACAAGAAATATGTCTTCTTCTCAAAATCATTAGTGTCTAGAAGGAACCGCCAGCGTATCTGATGCATGATCACTCCAATTCTTATACTCACTTTATGTGCTTTAACTCCTAACGCAGAAAAATCATGGAAATGCACCATGTATTTGATTGACAACGACCAATAACCCAACCTCGTTTGGCCATCAATTTTTAGTCTTCTCAATATGCATTGCTCAGATGGCATTGAGCACCATACACTGCTGCCAGTTCGTGTATCAGATGTAGCTAATGGCATGCTTTCCATGGCAAAACTCATCTCCTTTTCCGGTTCACACAGATTAAGCTCCAAATGGGAATCGATTTATACATGCGTAATTTGAACACGTGGTGTCATGTACTCTAACGTAGATGCGTACACTTGAAGTAAAAACACCATGCGATGCTTTATTAGACATATTACTCTGCCCAACAAGAATAGGAGGAGGCGAAACAGAGAATTACATCTCCAGTCCAACGTTATCCCTATGCAAAGTTGTAGAGGACCTAGAGCAGAGAACAATCAAGAAGAGAGTCCAATTTTTCAAATCAGAACCGCTAGGCAGCATTTTCACCAATTTCTCAGAACAAAGAACATCAGCGATGGCAAACTACCCATCTGAGGTAATTGCTACCGTGTTCTTTTTCCTGTTATGAGTCTGTGAAAGAAAGTGCGGCAAAGATAAGATCAAACCAGCAATGATGCAACTCGAAAAAGTACTGCTGGTTTTGCACTATAGAAACACTCTAAAGCTTGGTGAACCACATAAGAGTAAGACAAGAATATCAGGCACCCCCTCAAAGGTTAGCACAAAGTCATTTACTGGCTAATTTAAGGGCACAAGCAAGCACCATTTAATTTGCATTTTTTATATGCTTTATTAACCAGCAAAAAATGCGTGGTGAAATGCATCCTTTGGCAAACATAAAAGTCAGTTTAGCAATTAGGCTGAAAAAGAAGGAGCGAGCATGCCTTCCACTCATTACTTCTGTGATTCCTACCATCAACAATTGCTACCAATCAAATTGGCGCTGAAGATGCTGTGGGAAGTAGAGCGTCATGTGCATACTCTGAACAAAGCATCAAAAATAGCTTACACATGGTGACGAGTCAGAGCTATCAGTCTTCCCTCATGATTCGATATAATCTCTCAAGAATGGGTTTCTTTTCTCTAGTTCAGCACTTCTTCTCCAAGCTTCTACTGCTTGGCGGACAGTGGCATTGGCCTCATTTATCTCCTCAGTGGAGAACTTGTGCTCTATGATTCCCAAAGGTCCGGGCTGCAACACCCTCACTACTGTTTCCGCTTCTTGCTCCAACTGTCTGTGGACAGCAGAAATGGTGTACATATCAAATGGCCAAGAACACAAATAGAAAGAGAGAAAACAAAAAGGTCAAGATCATCCATAGCTATAGAAGGAATATTAACAAACTGGATACTGCAAAGGGGAAGCAAAAATGAGGGGGAAAAGGGATCAGCCAACCGCACATTACATAGTGGTGTCACTTTAACCTCTATAACCAACAAGCCTACTTGTGCAAAAAGAAGGCTTCTTTTCAGGAGCAAGTACTAACTCACTGCAATGAGTACCATTAAAGTCCTCCATGAACCGGAGAGGGACACAAGAATTCGATTATTACGTCCATAACTTCATTTGAAAGACAGAACCAAGGGGCAGGGAGATAGCAATCAACTATCATTCTCGAAGGCAAATAGCCATTTTGTAAAAGGCTCGAGCATGACGTGACCACATTCACAACCTATAATATCCAAAAACTCTGCTAGACGTGGCACATCAATATCAGGAAGAAAAGCTAGATACAGAAAGGATCAACTACTCTCTCTCTTGATGATTTCCTGATCAGATCATTGTCCATACCACAGGAGATCAATTTCTATCCCAGAAATTAAACCCCCTCCCCAACCCCCGATGTTATGAGCTCCATTCTTAGACCAAAACAACAAAATGCAGCGAGCGAAAGCTGCCGAGCTTCATGCAGATATTGATCGGCGCATAAGTTCATCACACCCCACGCAACCACCTTCGAGTCTCTCCAACCATTATTCCAACAATTAAACATCCAATTCGACCCGCTGAAGAATTACGCAGACATAGGCTTCCTGCCATTTGGAAACTCATGCCCCACAATCCACCATGTCTCCCGAGAATCACTGATTCATCTTCCTCCCTTTTTCTTTCACATATCTTCTCTTTTTCAGGAAAACCCATTTGGTTCAACTGGGGCTCCTCTCAATGTGATTGGAACAACACCAAGCAAAACTCTCAAGAAACCACGGAAAAAGAAGAGAGAACAAGTCAAACTGAGCATGCCCAATAGAGCAGACGCAGAACTAGAAAGACAATCAGAAACCATCATGACCGGAATCAACTGAACACCCAGAAATTCGACGATCATCTAACCCCCAGAGCTCTTGCTCGGTCGCAATCACGCGGTAGGGACCGAAAGAAAAAAGAAGACGAAACGCATTTCCGGTGGGAGCGAGAGATCGTTCAGCCGCTTACTTGAAGAAACGGGAGAAGGGAAAGGAGCTGGGCAGGCGCGAGAACGACGACATGGCGCGGCGGCGGTGCCTCCCTCTCTCTCTCTCTTTCTTTCTCTCCGATGCTTCGATCACCGCCGGGAGCTGCACCGCGCTGCGTTCGTGCGGCAAAACAAGCTCCGTAGGAAAGGAAGAAGTGAAAGGGCCGACGTCGTTCTTGGATCTTCCCTTCAAGCTCAATGCTCTCAAGAGAGCCCACAAGAGAAGTAAAATAAGCTATTGGGCAAAGCCCAAATCATAATGAGATAATTACCCAAAATGGTCCTAAACTTTAACCCCTTCTCTAATGAAGTTCCTAAATTTATAATTTATTCAATATAATCCTTCAAATTTAGCTTAATACTTTTAGTACATGTTCAACTTAGTCCTTAAGGTATATAAAAATATCCAATATAATTCCTAAAATTAAATTAATAAAAGAACGATATTGAAAATTTTCATATGGTTCAATTAATACACTGAATATGTACAGAAATTTCAGAGACCGCATTAGGGATTATTTGTGTCGTTTCGGTATAAAAAAGAAAAAATAAATAAATTATTGGCGCTGCCACCGAAAAAGAATAAAAGAGACAAGAGTCGACTCCGCTGGGGATCGAACCCAGAATCTCTGGTTCCGTAGACCAGCGCCTTATCCATTGGGCCACGGAGTCCTTTTGTTGACATATCTCGTCAAAATTTATATTATTATATTTCATTCGACAGTTCGGTCGGCATTTCAGACGAAAGTTATGAACAATTGAGCACGGAAGAAGAAGACGACGACGAGATACAAATCATGCAGTAAAAAGCTATACACTCGAAGAAGGTAAACTGAACCCAAATAAGGGACGAGGCCATGCTCGAACGTGTGTGGTTCAAGAAAACGAGTAGTTCCTCCGCTTGTGGTTCTGGAACAAGAATCCGGTCTCCGAGTTCGCCTTGCTCCCGTGCGGCGGCTGCAGCCCGGCGGAGCTCATGCGGAACAAGCCGTTGAGCTTGCTCAGCTTCCTGGTGAACGACCTCAGCAGCCGGCTCGCCGGGTGCGGCCTCCCCAGCTCCTGCTTCATCGAG
The DNA here is from genome assembly GCA_017140615.1 of Eucalyptus cladocalyx. Taxonomy (NCBI): domain Eukaryota; kingdom Viridiplantae; phylum Streptophyta; class Magnoliopsida; order Myrtales; family Myrtaceae; genus Eucalyptus; species Eucalyptus cladocalyx. Next base: position 22,459,380 of record CM029523.1, on the reverse strand, counting down.
ACGTGGTCCTTCTCCAGGTCCGTCAGCCGCATCCTCATCCTGGCCACCTCCAGCTTCAGCTCCCGGTTCTCCCGCCTCACCGACGCGTAGTTGTCCCGCGGCGATATGGCCCCGCTCCCACCGGCGCCGCTCCCCGAGCGGTGCGGGAACGGGCCGGCGCCGCCCCCGCCGCCGCCAATGCTGGCAGACCCGAAGAAGAACTGCGCGCTGCCGACGTGGTGCGACCCGCCGCCTCCGCTCATCGCGCTCTTCAGCCTGATCTGCTCGTAGTACAGGACCTGGACCGCCAGCTGCACGGGCAGCCTCTCGTTCTGCGCCGCGTGGCTGCAGGCTTCCTGCGACAGTTTCTGGCAGTTGACGGTCTTGCACAGCCGATAGCGCTCCGAGTCCTTGATGTTCGGATGAGCCTGCGAAGGGGAGGGAGCGAGCAAGTCGACTATGAATCCGCAAAATGTGATTATTTCGGCCTACAGTTTGAATGGAATTACTTGCATGACAAAAGGATTTGGTACAGGGATAGGAAGGATAAGGATCCTGACCTTGAGGAAGATGTCGACAGCTCTGTAGAGTCCGTCGTTATCTACCCGGCCATGGTCAGGAAGCAGTTCGGCGAGCGCTATGAACTTGGACGGCAACAAGTTGGGATCGAGGGCGACCTCCGCAAGATAGTTGTCTAACAGCTTCGAGACCTTGAGAAGCGAGCTGTGCTTCGGGGATCCGGGGCTCTCGAAGTCGCAAACCATCTCGTTCTCATTCCTCAGCTGGTTGTCCTCATCGTCGTCGTCCTCATCCAGGTTCAGGAAAGTGGAGAATATCCTCAGGATCGAGTCCGTGTCGTAAATTAGGCTTTGCCCGTTCCCCTGTGAATTCGCGGGAATGAGCATGTCCTCGAGAATGGCCTGGTCCAACTGCAAGCCGATCCGCCTCTCCAGATCAGATCTGCAAGAAGTGGATGTGGATGCTCCGATGGCGATCTTCAGCAAGCTCGACAGAAATGCCATCGGGACGGGGCTCTTCCTCGACTGTGTCGGAAGCAAGCTGACTATTGTTTCCACGATCACCCTTTGCCTCTTCTGTGATTCCAAGTCCGAATAACTCGCTTTCGCAGAATGCGGATCTCTGAGGATGAGGCCCTGAAGAGAATTATGGGCATAGTTCACCAAAATCTTGCTGACCATGTCCTGCTTTAGCCCCTTCGACTTGACAGCCGTTAGAACTCGCTGGAAGAAATCGAGACTTAGCACCGCAAGCAATTTGCCCCACCAATCCACCGGCGTCTCCGGTTCTACTTCCTCAATGGGCTTCGCTGAAAAATTGCGGTCGAGCTTGGATAAGCCCGACGTGAGCTGCTCTTTGCAAGCGTTGTTTGCTATGGCATTGATCAGCCTAGTGACCAGGTTGATCTCTTCGAGATGGGCAACAGCTTTTGGCATTGTTGAAGCACGGTGATTGAGCTAGATATGTTCGGTAGCACCATGTCCTTGATGTAAGCTTCAGTGCGGTATGCCAGGTTTTTCTCAGCCAATTCCTCTGTCATCTCCAGGTAATGAGCTACGCAGCGAAGCGTCGCCACATTGGACAGCGAAATGTCTATGTTTATGCCATAACAGAACTTGGCAGCTATCTCGAATGCCTGCGGACCGCCAGGGACATCCCGGAGACTGATCCGCGAGGCTTTCGATTCTTTTGTGTCCACCAACAGTTTCAGAATCCGACCACTCCGTGAAACAAGAGGAAACTGCAAGGAACGCACTGGGTGCATCAAGGCTTAAGTCAAAAAGCCTTAAGTTATTCTCCAATTCAATCCACCGTACCTTGTGAAATGCAAAGGTCGTCGCTCCTACTTCGACGGTGAGATCACTGGAGACATCAGATATCGGCCTGCAAGAATCATTTATTTAGATCGAATTCAAAACCTTAAGCTTCACCAGCAAAAGCTCAATTTATTTTGAGAGGAAATCGCCAGCAAATGAAGGACCATGCACCAACTTTGGCTTCTGTAGGCATGCATTACCATGTCTGAGGCCAGGACGCTGTGATTGTACGACAATTCTGTCCGTGCTTAACACTCTTAAGTTGGGATAGCATGGTCCCATCATGATGTTTGTTCAAATTTATGTTCATTGAAAGATCGACAGTGCGGACAATTGATCCAAGAAAAGAACCGGGATTTTTTCATTGTTTTTCATCAATTCCTCTGATGCGCTAGAAGCTATTGAATCCGAGTTCAAGACCTTGGTGAGGCAGAGAGCTATCTTCCAATTTCAGACACTGTTAAGGAGGGAATGGCGGTGGCTCGATCTCCCGTGTCATACCAAGAAAAGGGCAGCCTCTATTGGGCCGAGGCACTTTCTACTTTATAAGAGCATTAGATTTGTGAAGCTAGCATAAGCAATTCTTTGCGATTAATGGAAGCGAAAAATGCCGAAAAGACTATCGTATTTCTTGTAAGAAGAGCGTTCAGAAGAAGGCGATGTTCACGTCAGGAATGCAGTACAAGCTCTACTCATTTGCCAAATGAATAGACAGTGCATGGTTTGATTCCTTCTTTTCTGGGTAATACTGAAGTGATAAAAGAGAACACACTCTGCAGCTGGCAGCTGACAGCAAGACTCAAAAAACTTGCTATGCAACAAACAGAGTCACTAGTAAACAACAGCAAAGAAGTGAAAAAAGAAGGTATTCACCATTCGACGGTGTGTCGGACGCTTGAACTCGGCCGAAGCAACCGCCTCCCCGAAACGCTCGGCTTCAACTCGGCGACTCCGACCGTTATCACGCCCATCTCTCCTGCCTTCGAACCCACCGAGCCCGCCCTCTATTCCAAAGCTTCTCTTTCTCGCATTGCAATTCTGGATCTTGAAGCCTTCTCGGCGCCGAGTGTGTTTGCAGTGAAGGGCGCTTGGCGATGATGAGTGATGACTTTGATGATGGCGGTGAGACTTTTTACTCGAGTGTCCATGATGGCTGCTGCTCTAAAAAGTCAAGGGAGGCATGCAGGTGTGAGCGCACTTTATTTGGAGGGAAAGGCGGGTGACAGATTGGCCTTGTGTTCCATTCTTTTTTAGCCTTTGAGAGATCGCCGAGATTGTGCGTGTGCGATTGCTGCATTGCTTTTGGGGGGATTGTAATCATTGCCAGTGAATGATATGCACTAAAAATTGGACTAAACAAAAGGCAGAAATTTTTTGAGGGACCGTAAAGCTCATTTCCGGAGTGAGTTGGATTTGCCTGTTGCAATCATGACCAACAGTTCATCATCAACTTTCTCATTTTCTCACATTGAAAAGAATGGCGCACCGCAACAGATCGGTCTTTGCCCCTGCCTGGGTCCATTCTCTCTTCTTTTTTCTGGGTTTGGTACTTCATTTTCTGCAGAATGGATGTCAGTTCACTTCACTTCAATTCTATTGCTGTTGCATTGAAATGACTGATAGTCATTTCACTCCGGTTTGTTTTATTTTGGCCAAACACTTCCTACGAATTTCTGGGCATCAACTGCTTGTCCAATCATGTTTGGGAAAGATCTTATAATACAGGCCTATATCATTCGCCGACCAGGTCAAAAGTTTAATCAAATTATGAGATAAAAAGCTGCTTTTAACTTTCTTGCCAACAGCATGAAAAAAAAAAATTCGCTTGCAGGTTTTGGGCGTATTCAGTTTTAATCAAATCGGTTTAACACGCATCCAATCTTTCTGATGAATTAACGAAGATTGATAATACAGCAGAAAGAAACCACGGGAGTGAAACGAGATGTGAAAGCATATAGCTTTAGGAGATTAATGTAACTTAGGACTATCCTAAGATAATAATGAGCTACTTGCTTAAGAACCAAATTCACAAAATAAGCCTACCGTTCTTGATATTCAGATAGTTCATTTAAGGAATATCAGAATATATACACACAGGAGTACCGAAAACTCCAGAAACCAAAGCAAACGTAGTATACCTTACCTGATATGGCTGCAACTTCCAGTGTATCGATGAGTCGACATTTCATATCAGAGAGTATGGAAGCTTATTCAAATATAATTCATAACCCTATAGGGAATCATTAAGTCCTAAATGCTATAATCAAGCTCATTGGCTAGACCCTCAATGAACAATTGACGATCCCAAATCATAATTGACGCAATTAATTTACTGACATCTAGACCTTATGTAATCGTGGTTTAACCACATAAAGATGCTAACGAGATTGAATACTTTTGATTCATCAGCTCGATCGACGAACATCGTTGCCTGGCTTGGTGCTTCTGCTACTACTCAAGGAGGCGGAACTATGACTTGAAAATTGTACATCAGATAGTGGAACTGACCCAGTCTGAGAAAACATTAGTCCAACGGAACTAGTAGAAGTCTCGTTAGATGGTATCCTGGTCGAGTAAGAATCTTTCATAGATCCTGAAACGAGTTCAGGCCTCAACTCTGAAGATGATGATGGTGCCAGAGTTCCAAGCAAAGATCCAACAGGGTAAGGGGCAACTGGCATGTCAGTGAGAGATGATGCCGACGGGCTGTACCTCATTGCCCCCATCGGATGATCAAATTTGCAAGTTGACCCATATTTGCAATGCCCATTTTGCATGTAAAAGGCACATGGTTGGACTCCCTGCACAAAATAAAACAAAAGAATGTTCAACACCATCAATACTATCATTATACAATAAGAAGAATACAATTGCTGTTCATAAGTTCAAAATGGAAAAGTTCATTGCTGTAAAACTTTTTCATCACCTTCTGGGGAAAAAAACATAAGGAGAAACATGCAGTTATTAAGCATTAACATCTAACTTATGTCCTCCTATAACCACCAACAAATGCCTAACTATGACAAGGACCAATATAATTACTACAATGGGAAACAGAGCCCTTACTAAAATGGGAGATGAACACAAAATGAGCATATTACAGTGCGTCAGAAATGAGAAATAAAAGGAAAAGGGACAAAATGCCCACTAGTATTCAGAATAGATGCAGCAAAGATGCAGGGGGTGAAAAAGAAAAAAGTGAACTAGGAAAATCCAATGTCTAGTGCCTGATAAGTTTATGCACAGTGTATAATCCCTTCCCCACATATTTATCCTCTCTCTCTCTCTCTCTCTCGCCCACGCTGCGCGCTTAACCACTGTTCATGGGCTGCTCTAGAGGTGCAAGCATATATTCGTGCATGCACAAGCTCAAGAGCCTGAGCAATGCACAACACAGGTACTTCAGGAAAACCACCATTGTACCAAGGAGCAGGTCATGAACCACAAGGGATGCTTCTGCCAAGTGCATGACCAAAAAGCACATCTCTCTTATTTCTCAGCGAAGAATTTCGTAACATCAATTAAAACCTTGTTCTTACACAAATTTGAAATAATAGTGATTTAACTAATATTACATGAGAAAGCTCACTTGCCAGAAATTTGACATCACTAGCTAAAACTAAAAGAGCAACTCTTAACAAATGGTCTTCTATGACCAAAAAAACAAAAACAAATCATCTTCAATTTTTAAAATTTGAATTAGTCACTCAGTCTAGCAGCAGCTAGCCAGGATCCTCTTCTCATGAAGGTAAGCCACGGCAAAAATCTATTGAAGATTGAGAAAATTAACCAGAACTTATAATAACTTCTCACAGACATAAGAGAGTTAGCACCCCTTATTAGAAATGCCGGAAATGCCAAACAGTTCCCTTTTGAACAACGCCATCAAAACTTGCTAACTAGTTCTTTTCTTTTCTGTAGGAAACTTCACCAAAACACATTGAAGTCCGCGACAACCAGCAAGTCAAAAATTTACAAGATAAGGTGATAATTGATCAAAGAACTTTACAAGCTCAGTCAACCAAAGGTCATTAGGATTACTAGAGCTGCATCCATCACGGGAACCGGGATTGGAAAGACTAAAATAGCATACCAGATAATTGTCAATAGGGACAAATATTATGCAACACATCATTTGCTAGATCAACATTCCTGATACAAAGAAAACTAATTACAGATGGACAACTGAATTTTCATTCAAAGTATAACAAATGGACCAGGTTTGAACTTTTGATATCATATCAGCACAAATAAAAGCAAACATTAAAGGAGATGTCCTCCTATAGATATGGCTTCATTCCAGCACTGAACAATATTAAAAAAATTCTACCTAAAAGGACAAAAATTCTGAATCTACATTATTAGAAAGCATAGTAAAACAATCACATGGTAAAAGCAACAAAGAGAAACCGCATACCGGTCTTAAAGGAAGGCCAAGTGGATTGAGAAGGAAGTTTGTCCCTTGCACCATACGATCCCTAGGATGATGGTACCTACAAGATGATCCAAATTTACAATCCCCCGTTCTCATGTAATACTGACAGTCAGGCTCACCAGCTCTCTGTGGAAATATTTGTTCTTTCTGACTGCTGCCCCATGGTCCAGCAGAGGAAGGAATGGAGGGATATGATCCAGCAATAGCTGGGGTAGATGACGTCAGTTGTGCTACATCATAAAGCGAAGTTGCTCCCATTGCAGGCCGGGCACCAGGAGATAATGCTGGACTTACAGGCGCCTGTAGAAGAGGGACTAACCACATCATACAAAAGGTTCCATAATAAAATCCATCAAATTTGATTAAAACTTTAACCTTACCGAGTAAGGGCTCCAACCAGGCACAGGAACAACTCCAGGGGAGATCAACACATGACCATAAGCCCCTGGAACATATGAACCAGGCACAAGAGGAGGTCTAGCCACTCTTAAACTGGTGGATGCTCCCCTGTATTGATCAGGAGTAGGAACCGAAGGAGATTGCACCGGTGAATAAAATTGAGGTGCAGATGCTGGTACTGATGCACCAGCAGGTTGAGGATGATGGAATTTACAAGTTGTACCAAATTTGCACTGCCCCGTCTTCAAATAGTAGGAGCAATCTTGCTCACCCTGATAAGAAAGGAGTCAGAATTAGAGAGAACCAGAAACCAGATCAAGTAACTTCAAAATAACTAACTAAGATAGGGAAGAAGAATGTCCCACCAGTCTTAATGGGTAGCCATACATATTAAGTGGGACTCTATTCAATGAACCACCGCCATTTTTGGGATGGTGAAACTTGCAGGAAGCACCAAATTTACAGGTCCCGGTCTTCAAATAAAACTGCAGAGACAGTGACCAAAACAGAAACATTGCTTACTCCTCATGTGTTTGAGTGGGTATCTATTGTGGGCATTTTCATGCCTATGGAGGGGCACTCGACAATACAGTTATCTAGGTAGTGACTACAGAGTCTTCGCATTTACAACGTTCAAAATGCAGAGCTTATTACATGCTTAGCAACTTACATAATTAGTAACTGAATACCTGACATGCAGGTTCCCCTGGTCGCTCTGGATAATCCCCTGTCGCTCTCACAGCTGCCACCACCTGAATACCATGTTGAGCAGGAGTCAGGACTATTAAGAAATGCCATAGAGAGGAACAATTAACTAGAATTCCCTGTCGTAAGATCACAGTGATATACTATCAAATCAAAATGCGGTCGGTAGAAACCAAAACAAGAGGCAAAGAAGTTTGTCTTTATGGATGCGAATGAGAAGTTTGCAGTTGTATCTATGAAATATAGTAGGTCTTGCTGAAATAAGGAACAATTTCATGGACTTGTCAACAATTGGGATCATGAACCCAACCGTGTTTGCTCAATTCTGATATGGAGAAGGAGGAGGAGGAGGAGGAGAAAGGATTAAAGTGTGGTAAAATGTTACATGACGCATATACATGCTTCTCAATCTGGTCTCGACAATGTCTAGGAAGCCTAGCTTCCAATCTGAAGTTCTTTGCTTTGTTAAGGTTAAAGACTATCTGTGAGAAAATTAGGAAAGTTCATCATGATGACTGGAGTAAGTATCTGAATTGTCATGGGGTGATAATCATCAGATCCATACTTTTCACAGGTTCAAATTTGAGAATGACTTAGGTTACCAACTCTCACTAATTGTTTGGTCTCAAAAGTGCTACCTGACAAAGAAATTTATGAATTTGATTTTTTATTTTAAATCATCATTTGCAAGTTCATGGAACTATTGAAACAAAAACAACGATGTTGAACCCAATCTAACTGAAAATCAAGCATCGACTACCTTTTAAGTCTTGGAAATGGCACTGTGTTTCAAAGTGGAAGTGGTTTACTGAATTAGGTGCTCCAGAAAAACAAATTGTCAACGGGATTCTAATTATGATATCATCAGCTTGATGAAACTGGCCATCGAGATCTGATACTCTGTCACCTACAAGTTGAAAATCTCACCTGGGACCATTAGGTTTAGATATCTTCTTAACACTGTCCTAATCAAGCAACCAGCAGCTGGAAGGTGCGTCGGAACACATACTATATGGGGTAATAGTTGGCCTTGTCATGAGGCTACATGCATTACCATAGATAGACGCCATTGAGCTTCAGCAAAAGGGCCTCTATCCAACTATTAATTGGACTGCAAGCAAGGATGACCGAACTCAATGCTTCTAATTCATTGCTAAAGTTCATTGGAATAACAAATTATCAAAAGTTCACTTAACCTTATTTGGGGCAGAATGTATCTAATGCATCATCCTGCTTGATCTCATAAAGTCAAACTGTTTAATTCAGAGTGATGTCTACTTGCTCATGGTGTTTCAAGCTCAGCAAAATGTGGTGGAGATCAGGATATTAGCATAAGAGTTGTGGGAGGAGCATGGTGTAGTGATCCATGAATCAAGTTCGAACAACTTTTGGAAAAGAGGATCTAATAGGATTCACGGTTTGCAACTCATTAGCAACTGAGTTGTCAGTTGATTCATGTAATTGTGGACATTTTGTTGTCAAATTATCGTCCCGTTCCAGGTTCAGCCTAGATCAGGGCGTCATGTATTAAAGGACAGAAAATGACAAATCCACACTCAACTGAATATGGTAATATTCTATAAGCCCATCTAGGCGCAAATAGTAATCAATTCATTATCCCCAAATCTATCATTGCGGTAATAACTAAATGTGCAACCAGTTAAAGAAAGAACTGAATTCATACTGGGTCTCATTCTGGGTCTTTCACTACCATCAGTCATCAAAGATCATCAAAAATGAGAAAAAGATCACAAATTGCAAATGAATCTAAAAACTACACCCACTAACACTAGCAGGCGAAAACTAACTCGTGCCAGTATTAAATATCTTTTCCCACTATGATGATCAATCGAAGCCAAAGTCACCTGCACTACAAAACTCGGGCATTCTAAGTATGATCAAGCAGGATTGGATTATAAATCCCATGGAAAGAGCCGAATTTCGTATTCCATCAAAATAAATAACTTGAAAATGCATACACTCAAGCCAGTGATCAAGAAGTTACCGCAGCGCGATCACGCGGGTGATTGTACCGGCACCTGCTACCGAACCCACAAAACCCCGTTCGCATATAATACGCGCAGTCGGGCATGCCGGACCGCTCCGGGTAGGACTCGCTCCCACCTCCGCTGCCGCCGCCGCCGCTGCCGAGACCCAGATGCCACATTGATTCTACCCAATTCCACCCACACACCCCCAAAAAGAAGAAGAACAACAACAATCAGACAGGGTAAGAAGAAGAAGAGGAGGAGGAACGCGAAAACCCTAATCGAACCCGCCGCATTCCGAAGCGAAACCCGAAAAGAATTCCCACCCCCGGAAACACGCGCGAGAATCGAAAGCGGCGAAACGAACCCGGAATTGACGAGAAATTTAGGACCTTACCTTCGAGCCCGGTCTCGCCGCCGCCCACCGGGCTCCACTCGGACGGATTGTGACCCGATTGGGACCCATTCCTCCCCGGATTGCGACCGTACAGCTCCATCGAAGTAGCCTCAAGAGCAAATGGGAACCTCTTCCCCGTTTGCCCCTCCTCCCCCTCCCCCTCTCCCTTCTCCTTTTTGCCCCTCCCCCTCGCTTATTCACTCTCGTTCGCGCTGATTCTGTACAAAAGTGACGATTTTGACTTTACAAAACGGAAGGCCGCGGATGGGCTCCTTTCTCTCTCTTGCTTATCCCTCTTGCTAGGGTTTCTATACTGTTCATCCGAGACGGAGGAGAGAGAGAGAGGTAGAGAGAGAGAGAGATATGGGGGGAATGAGAGGGAATGATACAGTAGTGAGAGAAAGGGGAGCTTGGAGCTTTCTCTCTCTATAGAAGGGGGGGGGAGGGGGTGGGGGGAAGAAAGAAAAGAAGGCCACCCCTCCCTCTTTGTCTCTCTAACAGAGATCTCTCTCTCTCTCTCTCTAAAAAGGGCGTTTGCACTGTACGGTCGTGTGGTGTGTGTCGGCATCGCCTTTACACGGAAGCCGCTTCCACGGTGTCGTATCGAGGCGCTATTCGTCCCCCACCCCCCCCCCCCCAAACCAACCCCCCAACCCCCAAAAAAAAAAAAAGGGGGACAAATCTGGCTCTTTCCACATCGGAATTTTGCTTCTACCGCGACGTCTTCCCAGTTACATGACAAAATTTACCCTTCCCCACGAATCAACGTCGTCCGCCGCTGCCGGAGAACGACTGGTGCCAGAGATCGACCGGCCAACTCCTCTTCTTTGCCGGAGGCGAACGGGCGGCCGCAGGAGGTGGTGGCCGATGGCTTGTGCGGCGCGGTCGGCAAACTGACGATCGTGCAACGGTGGTGGTGGGCAAAGAATGGGCGGCGACAATGGGGTCAACAAATGGTCAACGATCCGTGAGCAAAAAAAAAATGAATAAATACAAAAAAAAAAAAAATATTTTGTACCAAACGCATTTCTATTCTTTTTTAATTTCAAGAAATAAATTTTATATAGTTATCAAATACCTTATTTTACTCAGAAATTATTTCTCGAAATAAAAATAAAAAAGAACTCTTCCCCAGTCAAGAAACGTTATCATGCGTAACCCTAGAGTAAAACTATGAATCTAAGTCCAATTCAAGGTTCTAGTTTGTGCAGTGTAGGTTTTGGATTTTAAAAATTGAGGAAGCTAAAATAAATTTTTGTGCTTTTCTTATTTCGTCTTAGTGCGATCTTACAATATTTTAATAATATGTAATGATGTGTTTATAATTTGAAACCACTAAGCTAAACTTCTATTTGTGACAATATCCATGACTAGGTGTAGGATACACGGTACAAACTCTGTGAATATTCCAAATTAGAGTTCATCAAATAGAGAGCTTGTACGAAGATTCCATAAAGTTCAAAAATAAGTGAAATCAACCGTACTATGAGATGTCACTCACGGCCAACAATGGGAGAGCTAAAGTATGTTCCTTTGACATAAAGATTTGTTCTCGTGTCCGAGCATTGCAATAAAACCAAGCTTGCTCTCAAATTTGGAAAAGAACTTTACACCGTCACTGTCAATTTTCCCTTCCAGACAATTTCCATCCTCAGAAGAAGCAGGGCTAAAAAAGTAGCCATCGGAATTGTCTAAACCACAACTGCTATAATTTGAACCACACTAAGGAGCAGAGAATTCTACAACTTTTTCCTTCCCCTTGCTAAGATGGCACAGGCCTAGTATCCTCTATTGGCGAAGTCCTCCGAGGCTTAGCATTGCAGTCTCAACTTCAACTTTAGAGGCGAACTTTAGAGGCGAACCCATAACGTTCAATAAAATTTTCTATATTTCTTCGGAAATATTGCTGCATCTCAAAAATGCCACCATCTCCTTTATCATACTTGGCATCTATCACTCTAGAACTTCCAAGGAGAGACGTAAGACTACCTTGAATTTTGGGTGCCTTGATTATCTCTACGACAATGCTCTGAGATTTTGCCTTGATCGGAGTGGATAGAGTAGCAATTGACGATCTTCCTTTCCTAGGTCGATGGATCAACAAAGTACCCTGACTCTCGGTTTCTGATTCGGGCTCATGGGAACGTGGATGTGAGTTGGTTTTGCAAAGCTTCTTCATGATACGCCGATGCCAGAGCATGTCTTGCGAGAAATACTCTTGGATTCAGGTGCCATTTTATGATTTGTGAAAGAGCTGAGAAAAAAAATCGAATCATTGGTGTAGAGCTTTCTGAGTTTACATGTGTTTTTTCTACCATTAAAAAAGCCTACAAAGATTTCAATGTAGATTCTAACTTCACTAGAGAACTTAGATGTCATGTTCCTCGTAGTAGTTATCCTCTTTAGAAATATTGTCATGTATAGAATTCTTACAAATTGTCTTAGACCTGAAGCCATCTCTAAAAACTGACATCATTATTTATGAGGCTAAACTTTTCTAGGCAATAAAGACCGATGGTACTTTCTCTTTGCCACGCACCATCTTCTTCCATATATAGGATAATAAGGAAAAGTCAAGGGAAATTGCTCTATGGTTCATTGATCCCGAAGATCTTTAAGCATTTCAATGTTGAATTTCCCAAGGGGTTGTGCGAAAAGTCGATTCCTACCTTGTTTGTTGGGGAAAGTATGATTCTAAACATGCGTTACAAACCATCAAAAGAAGGTTCGAGAGATGCAAATAATAAGCCTGCGAAGGTCGGAAATGAAGATGATGAGTTTGCGAGAACACTTCTAACGTGACACTTGAGAACAAAGAAGTATTGAGCAAATTATTTAGAGTCGAAAAGCTCAAATGATTCTCCTAGCCCCACTTTAGGTGATTCTGTGCCTCCCTCGAAAAGGGCCTAGCTGAGGCCGAAAGAAAGATTGCAGAAGAAAGGTCGACTAAAGCTACCAAAGTTGAAGAAGAGATTTAGGGTGCGCATAACAAAATTTCTGAAACAAAATGATTTACCGTAAAATTGATTTCTCAATTTCTATTTCGAATCGAAAGCTAAAAATTTTAGCTTATGATTTCTTTTTCAAATCTATTTCGGAATAGAAATCTGTTTTAGAAATAGAGAAATCAAATTGCGTTACCAAACGAATTTCTGTTCCAAACCTGTTATGGGAAACAAAGAAACAGAGAAATCAATAAACAAAATTTTTATCATGCGCAGCCTTAGAGACAGGAAGAAGAGGAGAGATTTGAAAAAGAAAAGTTAGATGAGCTTTGGGATGATTTGCTTAATGATTGCTAGTGATGATGAAATGGATATTGAAGATAACATTGCAAATCCTATTGGTCCAGCACCTCTAGAATAGATATTGGTTGAGACAACTGAATCAATTGCAAATAGTGCAAAAACTAAGATCCATGAGCATGATGAAGTTGATATTCACGAGGATGCTCAAGCTTAGATTGAGTGTCAAGATAAGAAGAGAGATAAGATTCTTGTCGCTGTAACCGTTGATACCAATGCTCCTAATCTTTTAAGTTTGTTGAAGGAGGTAAGGGAAAATCGGGTTGTTTTATAGAACGATATGAAGTCACTCCAAATGGAGTAAGGAAGATGTTGGAAAGACTTGACAACATCTTGGGGGCAATATACGAAGAAGATAGACTAGACTTTCTATAAGCTCTAGTGCTATAGGTTGATTAGAGTGCCCTTTGATGCTCTTGGCAATAATGACAAAGATGACAATGCTGATGACAACACCAACAACCCCTCCATGTCAAAATGAATTTGGTTATACTTTTTACAAAATTATTGGGGATTTGGTTCGTGAGATCGATGCCAACTATTTTAAAAGTTAAAATTTTAGATAAATGCGTAGTTTCCTATTTATTTTAACACTCTCCCTCATGTCTAGTCTAGTTTTTTTGCCCAGTACAAGATTCATCGGCATAAAAATTTGATATGTACGAAGATTCCATGAAGTTCAAAGTAAGTGAAATCAATAGCACTGTGAGGTGTCACTCATTTGGCCAATAGTGAGTGCAAGTATTCCCAATATTCGTTTGACATGAAAGGTTTGTTCTTATATCCAAACAATAAAACCAAGCTTGGTCTCAAATTCATCAAAGAAATTTTCACCGTCATCTTCATTTTTCCCTTTTAAAAAATTTTAATCCTTAGCAGTAGGGCTAGAAGTAGCCATTGGAGTTGTCTCGACCGCAGCAATTCTAATTTCCACCACACTAGGAGTAGAGTATACTACAACTTTTTTGAGGTGAAATCTAAATAGATCTAGAACCAACCCTAGAACCTGTGACGGAGAATATTATAGGTGAAAATTGTTTTGACGGATAGATCAAAGGTTTCAAATGGAACATAAATGGAATTCGAAACTGCTCGTCCCTACTCTTTGATGGTAAACCGAGTGCTCTTATTGAGCAAAGTCTACTTGCCCCCTTCCTTTTATTCCCTTACTTGCATAAATATATGATCTTGTCGCATTGTTACGATGGAATCTTTGGTTGGTAATATATCTGTCACTAAAAATCCGATTGCTCTTCCATTTTTTTAGATCACCTTTCCTCAGTAAACAATGCTCTTGTCCATTTGTCCCTATTTATCTCATTCTATTGAGCACACGTGTCGAGTTTCTGAATGAAACTTGAAGTTGAATCAAAGTGCCCGAAAGTCTGATTGCAAAAGAGCAAGTTGAGGTTGGAAAAGGAAAGTCTGACATGGACTTCTCTCATATCATGTATTGTCATTTCGAAAAACATAGGCAATTTTTTTTAATCCAAGTTGGTTCCCAAAGTTGATTTTTCTAATAGGCTAGAGCAATCACGATTTATTAGTCTGTATAATATTTCCTTCAAGAGAACCACTATTTTTTTTTTTTTATGTGAATTGACTTTTAGAAGTTATGTCGAATTTGACTTTGCCCAATTAAGTGAGCTTCACCCACTAGGCATGTAGCTTAGTGGTACGAGAATTCAGTTGGGTGGGGAGGTTTAATTTGAGATATAGAGTTCGACTTCCATGGTCTATATAGGGGTAGAGCAAAAATCTGTGAATGAGAAAGAGAGAGTTAGAAAAAGGACATAATAAAAAAACAAAAAAAAACTAAGTGAGCTTCTTTTTGGGCCGCCAATCCAAAATAATATCATTATTGCTCAAGAAATCATTCAGTCAATGTGTAAAATGATTGAGAAGTGAGCCTACATCCTAGTCAAGATAAATTTGGAGACGGCGTGCTATAGGTTGAGATGGGAATTCACTTGTGAGACCCTTAACATGACTGGAATTCTTGGTTCATTAGCGGATCTCATCATGTGAAATTTTGAAACTAACAATATGAAGCTTCTTTGGAATGGGAACTAACAGATGTTTTCCAACCTTCATGGGATGGGACACAAGGGGATCCGCTTCGCCTTACATCTTCATCATTTGTATGGATTGTCTTTCTCGCTTAATTGTGGATTTAGTTGACAAGGGTGATTGGAAGCCGTTTCGGACTCAAAGAAAGTACGATAATATCTCATTTGATGCTTGTGGATGATCTCCTTTTGTTCACGAAGCCTTTGTTGATCGAATGCAGGGTTATTTTAGTGCCTTGACTCTTTCTGCAATGCTTCAAATCAAAAGGTTATTGCCATTAATTTTGTGTTCTTTGCTCTAAGAATGTCCCCCGGCACAAAATGCTCCACATATTAGTACTGTGGGAGGCTTCTCTCTCACAAGCAATCTTGACAGATACTTTGGGGTGCATTCGCTTTATGAACTAGTTACTCAAGGAACTTATCAGCTTATTACTGTGATTTGAACGACACTTTAGTATTAGATAAGCCACATAAATGTTTATTTCCTATGTTGATGAAAGATTAGATTGGATCAAACTTTATTAGGAGAGTAATAGCATAACACTTGATCTTTGCCTCCTTTCCTTGAAAAAATAAAAAGTGCTCATTTTGGGTTTTGTTCATTTGGATTTTCTCTTCCGAATTAGTGAAGAAATTTCATCATTAGCATACCCTGAACAACTATTGTTCAAGCTGATGAATCTTGGAGTATGTTCTTGTGTAGGCTTCTATGAGATGATTAATGGTTTCACGAAATATTCTAACGACAAAACATTATGTGATTCATACAATGTAAATAAATGTGTTATTTAGCAAAAAAAAACAATAAATGTGTTTGAATAACTCAAGTCTAATTGTAATTTTCGTTATATTACTTAATTTATATATAAACTTACACCGCTCTTGCTGTGGAGTAGCTGAATTATTTTATTTCCTAATCATATCTTTATTGAAAGTGATTGGATTTGATTCTTCCATCCCGTGACTTGGAAAAGTTAAAATTCCTTTTTTAATAGACATGACATTGACTAATGATTTAATAAGAACGCATCATCCGCGAGGACAAGTGTCATTATTCTATATTTCGTTCATCTGAAATTTCAACAAAAGCACATTCATTTTCGTTGTCGTGGAAAAAAAATAAGAAAGAAAAAGAAAAAAGAAAAGAAAAGAGCGTTCGGCTCCAGCGCAGCCTTATCCCCGTAACGGGTTTGACTAACCGGATTTCCAAACAGTCCGCTGGGGGGAAGCTAATCCGATAACGCTCGCCTCGCATTTCCGCTCCGAAGTTCAAACCCAAGCCACACCATCTTCGCCCCTAAAAAATGAACGCCTGCACGACGAGCTTCTCCGCCCGGACGTTCCTCCACCGGCGCCGGCACGGCGGCGCCGCCGATCACTTCGGCCGGACGGCCGCCTTCCTCCGGCCCCCGCCGACGCGTAGAGCGCCGAGGACCGTTTGCATGGCGGTCCGTGCTCTTCCGACGAAACTCTAGGCTAATCTTTTGCTTTTTCGATCGATGTTTTTGTGCTGATTTTGTTGTCCTAGAGCCTCGCCGAGCTGATGCGGTGTTCGGTGTTTCCGCGGTGGATGTGCAGGAGCCTTTCTTGCTCAGGAAGCTGGAATCGGCGGAGAAGACTTGGAAAGAGCTGTCGGTAAGGTTATTGCTATTGCTCGCGGCTCTGTGGAGCTTTTGCGATCGTTGCGAATCGGAAAACGCTTGTTCGTGGCGCATTTCGCGAATCTTAGTTGTTTTCGTGGCGTGTTTTGGGAGCGTCATTCGGTGCTGATGTTTGGTGAATACGCGGACGTTGTGGTTGTGACTAGAGACGAATTGCAGGTCAAGCTAGCTGATCCTGAAGTAGTCTCGAACCCTGGCGAGTATCAAAAGCTGGCTCAGTCAGTGTCGGAGCTCAACGAGGTATTCCTCATACGATTTTTCTTCTCATATCGTGGTGAGAGCTGAATCCTCTATGTGGTGGTTTATGCTTTTTGCTGAACGTGGCGTAATGGCCCTGCTTTGTAGGTTGTTGCGACGTATAGAAGGTTTAAGGATTGTGAAAAGAATCTGGAAGACACGAAAGGTTCGCTTATCTGAATAACTTTGGCGACCTTGAACTTTCTGATTAAATTTTCTGTTTTTCTTGGGTCAATGTATAGCTTTGGCAAAGGAGGAAGGTGATGGTGGAGAAATGGCTGAGATGATAGCTTATGAAATTGGTTCTTTGGAGAATGAGCTTAAGGAGATTGAGGAGAAGCTTAAGGTCAATACAGCCTTATTTTTTGTATCCTTTACTAGAGTCCTCATTTTTTTTTTTTTTAATTGGTCATGGAGCAGTGATCTCACGCACCACTTGTCCCTGCATCTGCAGTTATTGTTGCTTCCAAGCGATCCACTTGATGCAAAAAATATTATGCTTGAAGGTAAAATTATATGCTCGATCTAAGTAGTTTGTTGCACATTTGTTTTTGGGATGACTTCAAAAAACACTGGATGTTAAAGCTCATAAGAACCATGAATTGATGTCTTCGTGAAGGAGAAATTGGGGAGAAATCTCGAGGAATATATAAGTAACAACTGCAAGATCTGGTTGTTTAATCATACTTGAGTTACATTTGCTTGTGATTTCGCTCTTCTTATGTGGTGAAGTCTGCTTCCAATAGTTTGTGCCATAACCACAGGGTTTAGGGTGTATATCAATTCAAGCTTCTGCTAAATTGACGCTTATAATAAAAACACACTAAAAAAAATTTAGTGATCGTACATTAATGGTTGATATTTGGACTGAATCATCATTACATGTACTCTTGGGTCTTGTCTCTGTGACATCATTAACTACAGTAGATGCTATTTATTCAATCACTTTCTATTTGACGTAGTCAGCTGGAAGAATGTTATTTTGTCACAGTTACTGCAATATTGATAACTAATTGCAGCACACTATCTTTTACTGTCATTTCAGCTCCGTTATTAATTAGAAGTTGTTATATGGCGCTTGAGACCTTTGGTTACAGAATGTACATGGCCTTGCCATGTTATTTGGATAGCAACCAATCATAGGGTTTTATTGGTTGACCCATATTAGATGTGAATTGGAACAAAATCCTACATCAAATAAGCAAAATAAAATATCTATATCTAGTTAGCTGATAGCTCGGTTTTTACTTCAGTCACATTCAGAATTTACTTTTGCTTACTGCCACGACTTACAATTTAGAATAGCATTCTGTGTGTGGAATGTCTGAGATGCAGACCATTGTAGGTTTATGGGTCCGCAAAGGAGTGAAGTAATTCTGTAATTTTGAAAGGACAAAAGCCCCTCCTTTTACAGCTCAATGCCTTTTTTAAAAATCACTGGTCCCAAGGTTGTATCTTTAGGCTTTTAAATTGATTTTACCTTTCTGTTGATGTTTAGAATGTCCAAAATTTAACAATAAGAAGCTAAAGCATAAGTGCTGACATGAGACATTTTGCCTGCAAACTCATCCTAAAATTTTCAGCCAGAGCATGTCCTGTTTTGTCTTTTAGTCTAGGGAGAGCGTTTAGGAAATTAGGTTTGCAGACGACATATTCCCTTTTCAATATATGGTGTAAGGTTTGATTAAAGATTTTAACCTTCTCTCCTGTTATCATTTGAAGCTAGTTCATGTGCTTGGATGCTTTGGATTGTTTTCAAATGCTTGTCATTTTTGTCTTTTGGCTGATATATGCTCATATGTTTTGACAGTAACTTCCTCTTTTAATTTACTTTATCAATATCTCTGCTTATTCTTTACTTAGTGAGGGCTGGCACTGGTGGAGATGAAGCTGGGATTTGGGCTGGTGATCTTGTAGGTATATGTTTCCTTGTTCATTTGGAGTGCACTCTCTTCTATTTGTTTTCATATTCAAAACTTGATGCTCACTTAGAAGAATTCACTCTAAAGAGGTTAAATTGCTGGCATTAGATTCTTTATATTACTCTGAAATGCTGTTAAGGAAGTACATCTGATAGGCTTGTTTTTCTTTGTTTTATTTTTTCTATTTTTTTGGTTGGTGGTTTTTTTTTTTTTTTTTTGGGGGGGGGGGGTTTGAGCTGGTCAAACTACCGTCTGAAAAAGAGTTGACTTTCGTGCTGCTCAATATTGAGTATCTTTTGTATTGGGAGATGAACTTGAATGGAATTAATTGTCATATCCGTGTGTTGGCTCTATTAGTATCTATGTAAAGTAAAGATTTTCTTACTGGCATTTCTTTTATGAATATATTTAAGCTGGACTGCTGTCTGCCTAGGCTAGGTAAATGTTGTTCTTTTTTATTTTTAATTTTATCATATTTGACAAGCTTTAGAAAATATGAAGTTTAGAGGTTTGATTTAAGTTGCAGTGCTGCAAATCCTGAAACACACTTTTATTCTGTGTGCTCTTTTGCTAAGGTAAGCATGTATCAGAAGTATAGTGAGCAGAACTCATGGAAATATTCCCCGGTCTCCTGTTCTGAGGTATACATTCTTCACTACCAAAAATTTGCGGTTTGCTCTGTGCTGTGTGGATATTTAGGCAATCTTTTTATTCTTTACAGGCTGAAAAAGGAGGGTATAAAACCTATGTGATGGAGATTAAAGGTAATCAAGTGTATAGCAAATTGAAGTATGAGTCAGGCGTGCATCGTGTTCAACGTGTCCCTCAAACAGAAGCACAAGGACGTGTGCATACCTCAACTGCTACGGTGGCAATCATGCCACAGGTAGATTTTCATTTACTTCAACACTTGATAATATATGGTCCAATTTTTTGCTTATGTCAATGTTCTTCAATAACCTGTGGCAAATGTTGTGCCAGAGATACTCCTGTTATTTCAGTAGCTCATTGATATGCCTAAAGTTCTTTTGGTAAATGTGGGATGTGCAAAACATTTGAAGTGAGGACTCTGTTTTATGGGTTCCATTTCTTCAATTACTTGCAGAATGACTATTAATACCAGCTTTCTCATTACTGCAAAATGTAAAAATACAGTATTGTTTTCAGTAATGCTGTTGTGCTAGGTAGTTGGGCACTTCGGACTTGATATATGCTTGATGAGTTTGAA
The DNA here is from genome assembly GCA_017140615.1 of Eucalyptus cladocalyx. NCBI lineage: Eukaryota > Viridiplantae > Streptophyta > Magnoliopsida > Myrtales > Myrtaceae > Eucalyptus > Eucalyptus cladocalyx. The sequence goes on along the minus strand of CM029523.1, from coordinate 22,439,217 downwards.
CTTGCTTTCTATATATTGCTGTTGTTGTTTTTAAAGGGAGTGAATCGACTAATCTGTACCATATTTTGGATTAGGCTGATGAAGTTGATGTGGTTATTGACCCTAAGGATATTGAACTTACAACTGCAAGGTCCGGTGGTGCTGGAGGTACTTTTCAATAGACATCAAGATGAATAGTATTTTCTTTTATTATGATTTCCTCAGTCAAAGATTAGGCATTAAGGACAACAATTAGAAGATTTCGCTCATATTTACTTACTAGTGAATACCCTCCCGTGTGTATCACCATTTAATGTTCTTTCAGAACGCTAATGTTTCCACTGATGGTACTTCTACTGATACAGGTCAGAATGTGAATAAGGTTGAGACAGCTGCTGATCTTTTTCATAAGCCAACTGGAATTCGGATATTCTGTACTGAAGAGAGGACACAACTTCGAAACAAAAGTCGGGCCATGCAGCTTCTGCGAGCAAAATTGTATGTATTGTCTACAAAATCAATTCACTACATAAAAATAGCAACTAACATTGTCACACTTGACCCTTTTTCTCAAATGCTATATTCTTGCCTTTTTGGTATTCTTTTTTGGCTTATTAATTGAAACAAATTAGTTCTAATAGCTTTTTTTTTTTTTTTGGGGGGGGGGGGGGGAGGAGGGGGAAGTTGATATTTCCTTCATTGGCTCTATTTATCTAAAGGTTTCTCTCCTTGTTTTTGTTTGCGTTCCAAAATAATATTTTTTGTGAACCTTGTGACAGATACGAGATGAAACTAAGAGAGCAGCAAGAGAAGATAAGAAGTCAGAGAAAATTACAGGTTTGGTAGATATGTCTCTGTCAGGTTGATGTGTAATCTGTTTTATTCTTTTGCAACTTCACTGAGAATGTGCTTCATGATTTCCATTATGAATTTTTAGTCAGCATGATATCTGTTTCCCTTTAGTTGCCAGTGGTAGATTCATATATGAGTCGCATCTCTTTAGAATGCCACGTTGGTATTTCAAAATTGTTCTCTTTGCGCACTGTACGAGTCCTTTTCTGATATATATGTCATGTGCAGGTTGGCACTGGGGCTCGGGCAGAAAAGATTAGGACATACAACTACAAAGTATGTGGTCAACAGTTCTGTCTTTCCTCTATTTTTTTAAGCAAGCTGTGTATATATGTGCCCCCTTTTGGGGATATTTGAAGCACTAGATGTGTCTTTTGTCCTTTTTAATTCTTTAGAGGACACATGAAATGCACTGTTTATACATTGGTCAACAAAACGCTTGCCTGGGATCAAGATATGGTTTCATCATAAGAATTCTGCACTTTGGTTCAGCTGCTGAGATTCTATTAGTGGATATATGTTCAGTTCGGTACAGGTTTTTAGGAAATCTGAACTGCACTGAACCAATAAGGTAAGCAACTAAACCAAACCGAATTGTGACCTGAACTGAATATGAACTGAACCGAAAACCTGGTTTGGTTCAGTTTTCGGTTTTTCGGTTTATGCCTTGCTTATTGGAACTGAATAGAATAAGAGGTGAGAGAGAGGAGAGATTTTAAGTTGGGCGTTTAGTTTTTATTAAGAATTTTGGTTCGGAAATAACCCGGACCGAAAAAATAACAGTTATCTTTCCATTATCCGAACCGATTCGAAAATGCATGAAATTTTGGTTCGGTTTGGTTTGGTTTCGGCTTAAGTTTCGTTTCGGTTTCGGTTCTAACTTCCCTAGATGCATTTATTGTATCATGTTCAGGATATGTTTGAAAGGACAGTTGATTGTATAAATCTTGTCTTGCTCCATGACAGTAATTCTGAGGTACTATATTTTGTCAGGATAACAGAGTCACCGACCATAGGTTAAAGATGAACTTTGAGCTGATGTCTTTTCTCAATGGTGACATTGAAAGCGCAGTCCAGGTATATTCTTGACAATCTGTCATCAGTTACTACCCCTCCTGTTTGCGGGCTTATGGATTCAATAGCAATCCACGTCTTGTGAACAAAGAAGTTACATTGTTTTCGCAAAATGCAAATCATGGGCAAATTTAAACTCAATGATTTTGTGCAAGTACAGAACTATAATGTACATGATGGGTGCCACAACAAGCAATTTAGGAATTTAGTCATGTAAATTTGAGTCTCAAGAGGATGGAACTACCAAGTCCTAGCCTTTTGCTGGAAATTTTATATCCCACAATTGTTGGTAGTCCTGTGACTTTGAAATCTCTTAAGAAGGCTAAAAGTGAATTTGACTAGGATTGACATGATTCTCGCGAGGATCTCACATTTCTCTAGAGCTGCTGCTAGAAATTGAGTTCCTCACCACAAAAACTCTCTTGCAGTCTTGCGTTGCGATGGAGCAAAAGGAACTACTTGAAGAGCTAGCAGAGTCTGTCACCGCTACTGCAACAGCCAGCTGAGTTCTGGTGTCTTGTGGCCTATAGTTTTGGGATTATTGGGCTAGCAATCAACTGGAGGGGGTCTCCTTAACAGAAGATTGATGTTGTACTTATGCAGATGATGTGCTTCTGCTCCGCCATTACATGCCCCGGTAACATTTAGTTTATCGGCTGATGGCATATGTGCGCATGGAGTTTTACTTATATGTAAAGAGAATAGGCTCCATGTCTTGAGTTGGACAGTCGGAGCCACCCTCTTATTCTGTGTAACTCAACCTTCCATACAATGAGAAGAGTAGCTCTTTCATGCTTCCTTCTTCTTCTGCTACTTCATAGTCTACTGAAGCCTTTCGACATTCTTATATGCAAAGAAACCAAATTGAACTTCTGGAAGCCCCAAAATATTATGAATGTTCAGTGATGAGACATCCCAGGATTGTTGCAAAATCAAAGTCACGTGGAAGCAGATGAATTGAGAGCGAGCTCGGATAATCCCTGGGCACCAGTCTCATGACAAGCGGAATATTGGCGGATTGAGAGGTCAGAAGTTTGAAACCCCGACCAGCGGGAGAGTGAAGTGTGGACCGGTAGAATGGGGGATCAGGAATATCTGGTTGCTTCTGGAGTGATTGATATTTTAGTGTAACGACCGGAGCAGATCATTAGACATGTCGAATGCTTCGGCTGGTAAGGTTTACATGCGTGTCGTGTCTTTCTATGCTAGGAACAGAGATCTTCAGATACAGAGGGGACACCAAAAGATCATGCTTGCTTGCCTTTCGTTTCTCGTTCAGGTTAGTCTGATCGAAATCTTTTCTGTGGGTTCTGCTTTTAAGATATCTGTCCACGACTGCTTAGGACTCAGAATCAGATCGAGGACATTCCCAGTCTTAGCCAGGCCTAGTAAAATGCAAGAAATGGCCCGGAGGGAATGAACCGGTCGGTTCGGGCCTAAGCTGGTAATTTGTTTAATTTTACAAAAAATGCGAAAAATAATGGAATTCTAATCCAAATACATGTTTATAAATCGATTAACATATCACTACTTTCAAATCTACGAGTTGCACTTGAATAAACGAATTTAAAGAACCTCAACTTCAATGGAGCATTACTTTTGATCCAGGCAAAGTTATGAGTTTCGTAAGTGGAATTCGAAAAGATCACTTAAAACACAATGCCCTGCATTCGAGGCTCTTAATCTCTTCTTTGATATGTTCTCAAATCACACTTTGGAATTCGACTTGTGTCCTCGCTTCGCATCTCACTCATTTTATTTTAAGTAAGTTCTTTCAAACTTATTTAGAATTTTGCTAAAAGTGGCCCCTCATTTTAATTACTTAACTTAAGTATATGTGTTAGAATATTTAAATATTAAAATCACATATTCGCCTAACGACTTAAAATTTTATAACAGTTTGATATAAAATTTTATATCATATTCAAATTTTTTTCGGTCTCTATTATATGCCTTCATGATTAAATTTCTCACCATATATTAACGTCTATCATGAATAAATAGATAAATGTTCTTTTAGACCAACCGGTAGGAAAGCGGTCAACGCCCGCGCAGCTTCAGACTCACACAACGACTCAGCCGTAAATCGCAACCTCGTCATCATCATCATCATCATCCTCCTCGAGTCGCGCGTAAGGATCACCTCGATCCTCCTCCCCAAAACCCCTGCAAGCTCCGGAAGAAGAAACGCGCGCATCTTCTCGCTCTGCTGCTCAGTTCCGCTCCTCCACACGCTCTCGAGAAATGGTGGAGCGGAGGCGGCCTCTGGTCCTCTCCTCGACCAAATCCCTCGTCGACTCCGTGCTCGGCCCGTTCCGCCCCGAGGGCGGCGGGCTCGCGTCGCCGGAGCCGGAGCCGGAGCTGAAGCTGCCCGCCGGAATCCTCCGGTTCGCGAGGGAGAGGGCCGAGGAGTCGGACCCGAGGTTGGCGAGGCTCGACGACGCAGCGCTGGTCGGGCTCTCGACGTCCGCTCTGAAGCGGCTCTCCGTGACTTCTGGCTCCCTGGTAAGGTTTCAGGAACCTCTCTTTCTTTCTTTTCTCCCTCCCTTTTTCGCTCGAGGAGAAGGACGAGTTCGAAGCGAGTTTGGTGTCGCTATTGGTGGGAGGCTCGAGGAGGAGAAGAGGACGTGATGAGTTTTGGAGTTTGCTTTCTTTGCTGTTGTTTTAAGCAACTAATGTGATTGAGTTGGACGGGGATGTAGGGGTTTCTTGAGCTGTCGATGGTTAGGTTCCTTCTTCGATTCCTTAAACGCATGATTAGCAAGTGTATTGGTATAGATATGTTGAATTGGCGAAGCAGCAGGAAAATGAGCAATGAGCGTTCGTGATTGAGATGCATGTGAAGTACCGAAGCTACTTCTTTGCGGTGGAAATTTGACTGCCTAGATGAGTTCATGACAGTAGATGTATCCGGTTTACAATGAATCGGGATGGTTGTCACGGTTGTGGAATTGTCGAGCTATGTTTGGTGGTCGCTATTGATTTTCTTTCAGCACAAAGGACTTTAAAGGAGAGAATGAATGAAAACAGACGTTACATCTAATGGAGTAGTATCTTGTATGCGTCTGCATCCATTCACCCTTTTCCCTCATGAAAAGTGAGGTGCTCTCTGCCAGCAAAAAAAATATTGTTTTTTGTTTTTTGTTTTTTTTTTGAGTTTTTACCAACTTCTTCATCTGGAAGCATGTGAAATTGTTCTGAGCCTAGTCGTTGACTTAGTTATACTTCATTTTGTGGAATAGGTGCATATAAGGAATCTCGACACGAACTCTGTGAGAATGGCTCAAGTAGTTGTCCTCGATCCTCCGTCCACACTTGAGCATTCATATCAAGTTAAGCTTCCCTTTTCCCAGTGTGGAAAGGAATTATTGATCTTCCCGTTGTGTAGTGTCCCTCCAACTAAGCCAGCTTTGCCAGACTGTGAAGTAGCCTACTTGTCTCCTTTATTAGCATTTAACCTCGGTTTGCACCTATCATGCTTCAGAACCCTAGTTCACCATGGAGAAGACGCTTTAACATCTTTCTTCAGACCTAAGGTAGATAATGGAATGTCGGAACAGGGTGGTGAAATTCCAGTAATTGACTTGGAGCTGAAACCTCTGGGACAATTACCAAACTATGCATCACACTTGCGGGTTTCTTTTGTGAAGATACCAGAATGTGGCACCATTGGATCTCTGAAAGGAAGTTCATCAGTTGAAGCTGAGGATCGCCAAGAAATGATTGATCTTGCACTCCAAAAGTACTTTGAAATAGATAGACATCTAGCAATAGGTGATGTTTTCAGTATTAAGATTAAATGGAGTTGCAACTCAGTTATTTGCATTCGCTGCAGCCAACAGTTGCCAAATGATGATGTCATCTACTTCAAGGTAAATGCTCTAGTTTCCACGATTTGGATGTGATATTTGTGAGAGATCTTCAAGTTTAATGCGAAGCCTGGCTACACTGATAGTTTGTGGTATTCAGGTGGTGGCTATGGAGCCATCAGACAACCCTGTTCTTCGAGTCAACCGCACTAAAACTGCCCTTGTTCTTGGAGGGAATGTCCAATCTGGTGTTCCTCCAGATTTACTTTGTGACCACCCAAAAACATTTGCACCTTTGCAAGGAGATACCGTGAAGATTTTGGCCTCTGTGCTCACACCATCTCTGTGTTCATCAGCACTTGCTGTTAAATTTAGAGTGGCTGTCTTGTTGTCTGGTTTGACAGGTGAATGCATCCCAAATATGACATGTTATTAGCATTTAGATGTTCTTAACACTGCATTATTTGTTGACATTTGATCTCTCTTTAAGTTTCTTGTTGCTTAGGTTTTTAGTTACTGATTTTGCAGGATGTGGGAAGAGAACTGTAGTTAGGTTTGTTGCTTGCCGATTGGGTCTGCATGTAGTGGAGTTCAGCTGTAACAGTCTAATGTCTTCCTCTGAGAGAAAAACATCCATTTCCCTAGCTGAAGCATTCAACACTGCAGAAAGGTGAAGAAATAATCTCTTAAGTTGTTTTCTATGTTGGTTCATAAGATGAATCATTCAATAACAATGAGTAAAATGCATACTCTTCCTTTGGCAATTTATTATTTCTGGATTCTATTCACATTTATGGGGAAAAAGGATCTTTGGAATCTGGGATCTAATGAGGGTTTTGTAGATATTCACCGTCGATACTTATCCATTATTGCTGAGTCACTCTTGCTGCCTTTTGTAGATATTCACCGTCAATACTTCTCCTCCGCCACTTTGATGCTTTTCGGAATTTGGGATCTAATGAGGGTTTACCAAATGATCAAAATGGCATCTCTTCCGAACTTGCATCAGTCATAAGGGAATTCACTATCCAAGATAATGAAGATGAGGATGTTTATGCCTCAGAAAACTTGAATGGTGATTTGGTATGAATAGAAAGTATCAAGCTCTTTCCCAGAAGAATAACTCATTTGCTTGTAATCTGTTAATTTATCATATCCTTTTAATGACCTTAGTCGAGGAACAATAAGTCTTCTTATTTTTTAAAAACTTTCCCTTCATTAAGGATCTTGATGCGCTACAATTCAGATAAGCAAAGAGGAAGGGCCAGCAGAATTGGTGGGTCTAAATGTTAACAAAACTTCAGCTGAATATGAGTTATCAGAAAAATCACTTGAAGAAAACTGTAAAAGAACATGATGAATACACAAGAATAGGAAAAAGAGACTAACAACAAACACTAATTAAAAACTTTTGCTTCACCTAAATAGTAGAATCACGAAAATGCTCATGGAGGAAGGAAGTTTAGTCATTAAAATACTCTCCCATAGTACCTCCTATGGTTTTCTAAGTGTGCTTTAGTATATTCTGAATTCTTATTTTCACAATTACATGTAAGCTCCAATAGATGGTGAAAATATGTTAATTGTTTGCAATGATGATTAAATATGGATCTTGGGCTCAAATGATTCCATGGTTCTAACCCTGAAGCTTAAAGTCCTTGTCAAGAGGAAGGTTTTCGGTGCTTGCTGAAATTTTGATTATGGATATTCTTTTGGTATGTCTCCAATATTCATTCTGAATTGCTCAGAATTTTTTAATAACTGGTGCATCCATATTTTGTTCATGAAGCAGGCTGGAAATACTTATGCACGTAAGGTGTTGTTAGTTGCAACTGCCGATAGCACTGAAGGCCTACCTCCTACCATTAGACGTTGCTTCAGTCATGAGATAACTATGGGTCCTCTAACTGAGGAACAAAGGATTGAGATGCTTAGCCAGTCACTGAAGAGCATTTCTGATCTGCTGCCTAATGTACGTGCATAAATACTAACTTTTTCGGCGATATGTTATTCCTGTTGGAACCTCTGCTTAGTGAATGTAAATGCTCTCAAGTCTTAATTTATAATCTCTAGTTTGATTAGTACCTGACTTTACCCCTCCCCCCTCTCCCGGTTTCTCTCTTTCTCTTCCTGAGTTGATTTCTAGGATGCCTTTAAAGTTAGGAAATAAGACATTGTCTATGGTGATTGTTGGCATTGTTGAGGTCACCTGGCACATTTTCTTATCATTATTATTCATTGGATTAGCTTTTCAATGATGCTCTGAATTGGGTGCTGGAACACTAACTTGCCCCTTCTTATCTTAAATCTCTATTTTCTAATTAAATAATCTATTTCATGGCAAACAAAGATCTTGAGAATTTAGGAAAGATGGGCCTACATTCAAAATATCCTTTTGCTTTACATTAGTATGGCGTTCCACATGATTGTTGACTGTGACCGTTTGGATCGTTGCTTCTTGCAGAGTAGTCCAGAAGAATTTGTAAGAGATATAGTTGGACAAACATCTGGCTTTATTCCCAGGGACCTGAATGCTTTAATTGCCGATGCTGGCGCAAACATAATGCCTGGGAGCATTTTGCATAAAAACGAAGTCGATTCTGGGAATTTGCATCACAAATCTGCAGAAGACAAAAATGTGCCAGAAAATGATGTAAAAGAGGCTGTAGATCAGGTTCTCAGGAAAGATGATTTGGCCCAAGCCTTGGAACGATCAAAGAAGAGGAATGCAGTGGCTTTGGGCACTCCTAAAGTAAGTGGACTGAGCAACAGTATCATCAATCATATCTTCTATTACTTGGAGATGCACCTTAACTCGAGCTTTTGTCACAGGTTCCTAATGTGAAGTGGGAAGATGTTGGAGGTCTTGAGGATGTAAAAAAATCAATTTTGGATACTGTTCAGGTGGAATCTTATTTTCTGTTATCTGTTATCTGTTATCTGTTATCAGTACTAGTTGATAAATCAGGCCTATCCTTGTTCCTTTTAAAGGGAAAATGCCTATCCTTCCATATTATCGACTTCCATGACTACACTTACTGATTAGCATGCACATAGAAATATTTAGTCAATTAATATATTGGTGTGGTTTACACATCGGTGGGGCTTACACATTTAGCAAGTTTTGTTTGACTATGAGTTATATTTGACCTAAACAAAGATGAAAGAAACAATGAAGAATGCATAAACAACTAAAATTTAGTTCTGAAAGTATGCCTTCTGCAAGACGGGCTGTGGGAGATGGAAATTGTTCTGGCCACTGAAATTCTTAGCTAATCACGCATAACACCACCCTCAAGATCAATATACACTTGGGTCGACTTTGATTAAAAAGAAAAAAAAAGTTAACTTTGCCATATTTTGTCATCTTGTCCTCAGCATCTACTTTCATATATATCCTGTTGATCTGCTTAATAGACCATCTCTTTGACTATTTATTTTAGTTACATGAGTATAGCTGGTTTAAACATGTAATTATGTTTATATCCAGGAATTTGACACTTTATGCAGTTTGCATAAGAATTCGACTGAAGAGTCTAAGGAACTAGTTTTGTGTTGAAGATGTATATTCAGAAGCTTATTTACAATGATGTTAATGAGAAAGTCCAGGGGTGGGGTTGTATACTATGTAAGCAACAAATTGTGGTTTATATGTGTGCCGATGTGGTGCAGTTATCACCCTGACAGCTGATTGCTTGTATTGTTTTGATGCTAGCATTTGCATCATTTGTCCTTTTTTGCTAGATTTTGCATATTCCTTGTACTCCTTTTATTCTTATTCTTGGATGGAAAATTTTATTAGCACAGAAGTTTGAAAGTAAATCTGTATGAAACAAATAAGGAAAAGTAAAACCAGTACAGATCCAATCAAAAGTTTAGCACTCACTGAAATATTGTCAAATTGCAGTTGCCTTTACTCCACAAGGATTTGTTTTCTTCAGGATTGCGCAAGCGATCTGGTGTTCTTCTATATGGTCCTCCTGGAACCGGAAAAGTGAGTTCTGAAGTCATATTTCAGTTTGCAGTCCTTGTCCAGAAATCTGCTTTCGTTTTGTTATATAGGCTTTCGTTAATAGATGGACAAGGTATGCATGGTTATATGTTGATTCCTTTCCAAATTGCAGACCTTGCTGGCGAAGGCTGTGGCAACAGAATGTTCCCTGAATTTCCTTAGCGTGAAAGGACCTGAGCTTATTAATATGTACATTGGAGAGTCAGAGAAAAATGTCCGAGATATTTTCCAGAAGGTGAAATGTTTGCTTTATTTTCAATATTCCTTTAAGATTTTTTTAAAATGTTTAACTGAGGTTATTCTTGATAATTTTTCTAGCTCAAAAGTTAATATTAAGATGCTCCACATGTTCTGCAGGCAAGATCTGCTCGTCCTTGTGTTATCTTCTTTGACGAACTTGATTCTCTGGCTCCAGCTCGTGGTGCTTCGGGAGATTCTGGTGGCGTAATGGATAGAGTTGTTTCTCAGGTAAAGAGAGAAACCAGTTCATGTTAGCCTCTGTTATGTTCCACTCTAAGCTATTGAATTAACACAGGTGTCTTCTTATTGTAGATGCTTGCGGAAATCGATGGATTAAATGATGACACACAGGTTATTTACAGTGCAGATGCCTACACTTTCTCCTCCAGTTATCTTTCCCCATTTAACTTTCTCGAGGTTTCTGCTAGCTTAGCAGAGTACATTTACCCTCACATCCTTTTGGTGTGTTAGGATTTGTTTATAATTGGGGCTAGCAACAGACCAGATCTTATTGATCCAGCACTTCTAAGGCCAGGTCGATTTGACAAATTACTCTATATTGGGGTCAACGTTGATGCATCTTATCGTGAACGGTGAACTATTGTCTTTGCATTTGCCATTTGTGCAAGTCACTTTCTGTTTTCACTCGTTGTATTATTCCCTGGAGATTTTACAGTTTCTGTATGACCTTTTCCAGGGTCCTGAAAGCACTTACAAGGAAGTTTAAATTGCACGAAGATGTATCTCTATACTCCATAGCCATGAAATGCCCGCCAAATTTTACTGGTGCAGACATGTATGCCCTGTGTGCAGATGCTTGGTTTCACGCTGCAAAGAGCAAGGTGAGTTGTGTCTTCCGTAGCACTGATGTAAAGTTTTTAACAAACCCAATTACTTTCTTCTTTTTTTAATTGGCTTCTTGGTGCATGTAGTTTATGCTTCTTCTAATGGTTTGTGTGCAGGTTTTAAGTTCAGACGTAGATTCTTCTTCCAAGGACCTTGCAGCCGACTCTGTGGTGGTTGAATATGAAGATTTTGTAGAGGTAATAGCTCTTTGACCCTTTCATAATCGAATTAGAGGAACGCATCAGGATTCTATCTTATCACTTTCTTGTTTTTAGGGTTTTGTCTACAATAAAGAATTTTCACTGTTCTACAAGCTTAATTCAGGGACTCACATAAAAAGCATAAGATGTAGTGGGTTTCAGCCATTAGAAGTATGGTGCCCAACACTCCTCAAATTTGGCTTAAAGAAGACAAAAGATGGGGATTTAGTAATGAAAAATGAAATAGAAACTTTGACTGAATAACTCTTAGGACCGATAACAGGAAGTCTCTTTCAGAATGAATGATATTTCCAACTGCCCTGAAAGATTATAATGGCTACAGGACTGAGCAACTCAACTTAAGCTCGGATCCAGGGGGAAAAAAAAGAAAAATAAAAAAAGAACTTAAGTGGGTATCGAACATGCAAAATGTTCAGAAACTTATTCTGAGATTAGTGAGGAAACATATAAGCTGTTGTGGTTTTCTATGATTTCAATGTGTAAATGGGTGCTAATGTTGTTTCTCGATACCTTGGCAAAAGAGAAGATAGCAGGCTCCGATTCAGCCACAAAAGGAGGAGGGTTTTCTCAGACAAAAGAGAGAGGGAGGAGCTAGGGTTATGAATTCTAGGGTACTGCGACAACCTCTGAATTTGAAATCAGTCAGAAAAATGTAGTGGCTCCATCCAATAGACCCTGACTTGGGGTGTCCAAGTGAATTTTCCCAACATATTATCACTGCAATGTTGTCCGAGATATGAGGAGTGTTAGGGAGTATTCCACCCTAGGTCTTGATATCTTTGGCCAACTGTACTCCAGGAGTAGTTGTCCCATTTGCACCCGTTCAGTTATATTTGATGTGGCAAAGTTATCCATAGTTTCATTAGGTAAAAAATTTGTCTATCAATTAATCCTATATAAAGTATAAAAACTATTCAGAACATGAATGAGTTTGGCTCGGAAGGCAATATATCATCGTATGACATTCCCTTGTAAAAGTAAGACTAAAGTTCAATATATGGAAGATTTCTTTTTTGCTTTTTATGGGATCATGTCGAGAGAGAATAATTACCACTTCCACAGTAATGGCGTTCAACCCCCAACCCTGGTCTATGTCCTTCCACAGAAACCAACATTATCTTGAGTATTTGGTACTTTACTATTATGGAATTTCACTTCTCACAAGTCATTGATTGGCATGGCTGGCAGTGCCTCTTTCTGATCAGAAATTTCAAGTCACAACTATTCCTGCGTCTTATCTGGTGTTCAAATTCATTCTCATGCATGAGCGCAGCAAATGACAAGAATATGCTTTCCTGGATTGTATATGCCTGAATTCGGATCTACCTTGGCAGGTCTTGGGAGAACTCTCCCCTTCCCTCTCCATGGCCGAGCTCAAGAAGTACGAGTTGCTGAGGGATCAGTTTGAAGGTCATTCAAAATAAATTAAGGAAACCATGGCGGACAGTGGGTTATCAGTTCATGTTATGGGTAAGTCCTAAACTCATTTAAGAATCTTAACTATATTGTTTTCATATTCCCATTCTACTATTGGACTTCCAGCTTTTGGCGTTGAGTTACTCAATTGTTTAGGCTTCCTCTCAATGTATGGACCACTGTTCCGTGGTGTTGCATCTCTTTTAAATCTTGAAAGTTCTGCCTTATGTTGCTTTAAAAGGATCTGTCCGGTGGTTTGAGTTTGTGTTTAACCTGGCAGTAGGTGGTGTTTCTGGCCCTAATCATCTGCTTTTCAAAAATTTGCTTGAGGCAGTTTAGATTGCGTTTACTTTCTAAGTTTGCTTTTATTTGGTGTGTAATGACCAAATTTCACATTTCAAGCATACTAAGAGAGTCCTCCATCATGAGGTAACCTCTAAACTACTCACGTTGCATTGCCTAGACGTGGCATACCTCGTATTGAGAAACTTTTTGACTAATAGATAGCATCTCGGTGGGATTGCAGAACAGACTAGCCAACCTCTGACCTTTCGGTCGTGGATGCTATAGAGCAATTATAGCTTAAAGCGAGCATTGCCTACCTGGTGTCCTGTCCTTATAGTAATATCCAGAGGGAGTCGCTAGTGCTAGTTGCCCCTTTCTACCCTTTTTCCAATAAAAAAAAGGGTATCCTTTGTCTTTTTCTATAATCCCGTGTTCTAAGTTTCTGTTTCTTATTAGCAATGCTTTCGTGAGATGTTCATTTGATAAAAATTTTACAGTATGCCACGTGCATCAAGTTACTGGAGAGTCTTGTCCTTTCACCAAGCGTTAGCATGTAGGATTGTTTGGTTTTGTCTCTATAATCTGCAATCTTTTGTAGGTGAATTAATTTTGGAGCATGCGTAATGGCCTGATTAAAGGATGACCATTGCTTCAGTTGGTCCTGGATCGGTGCATATAATCCCGGAACGATTGCTCTTAGATTCAACATCACAGCGCGGCGGCATCATTCAGTTTGAGAGATTTGACGTTCCTGGCACTATCAGATTCTCATATCACCGACCATCCTACTCCACTGGGAGCCGAAAGCAGACATAGAATTCATGGATAAGAGCGGAACCGGAGAAGGCAACCGGCGGTTAGCCGCTTTGTCCCAGTTCTTCAAGGTACCGGTGGGACATTTCTTAATCTCAGGATATGTAGTCGATTTTTAGTAGCGGCACATAGTCATCAAGGCAACAGTCGATAATTATCTCCTCTCATATGAAGTTACCAATTCTCATGGTATGAAAATTACCAATTTCTCCAGCAAATTACCAAATTTCATTTGTTTGTCTTACGGACAATTTGGATTTACTAACTTTAAATAAAATTGTCATCCCATTCACTGACTTTTCTCAAATTAAATTACTACTTAATGTTAAGCTAAAGACTCGTGCTCGACTCGGTTGGCGACGGTAATTTGTTTTCTTGAATATTACCAACATTTTGAGTAAATCACTAGCTTTTGTTTGTGGAAGCTACTGAAATTCCAATTTTTCCGCTTGATAAGTTGATCCAAAATTAAATTGCTCTGCGAATGAGCTAAATTTGTCAACATATCTAAATCATCAAACATGTTGTGCCAATTCAAATTATTCGAGTATATATCGCGTCGGATTCTAGGTTGGGAGTGGAAATAAGAATTTACCACTGGAAGGAAAATTTGGAATAAGAAGTAGCGCCCTAGCTATGGCTACTGAATTCCTAGGTACGATCCTTAATGCAATTTTACGACACACTGAATCTAAAGTACTGATTCTCACGCTCGGGTCATTCGCATGCAACTGTTCTTGAGGTGATATGGTGACTTTTAGGAAAAGTGACACAAATGATTTTTAAGCCGTAACTTAATAATACGTGACCACATTTTGAAACTTTTAATTTCTTTAATATGATCTATGTAATATCATTCTTGAACTTTTGGTACATATTTAATTTCGAGCTCATATCTTCTATGGATTTAAATTAAAGAAATGATAATATTATATATTTTCATATTATTTAAGAATTAGTTTAAATACATGAGGGAGCATATCAAACAAATTAAAAATTCGGGAAATATATTACATAATTGACCAATATTATTCCCAAACTTCTGGAGTGGAAATTAAAAATTTTATTTGATGGGCTATCAATTTAAAGAAATAAGTGAAAAATAGATACAAATATAGCAGTAAAGCATTGTCAAAATATGATATTGTTCTCTATCATAGCATCAGATATAGATAAAAGCAATAAAAATACAGTGTGAAATATAAAAATAATGGCATCAACGGTACTTAAACTTTAATTCAATATGTAATATAGTCCAAATTTTTTTAAATTTTTTAATGTGAATTCTAAATTTTGACCTAATATCCAATATCATTTATAAACTTTTAATCTGTTTAATATGATATCTAAACTTTTAGTAAATATTCAAAATAGTTATTGGACCATATGAAAATGTCAATATCATCCCTAAGCTAAGATTAACAAAAGAATAATATTGGATAATTTTTTTAAAGTTCTGGATTGGTTTGAACATTTATTAAAAGTTCAAAAGAACATCAAATAAATTAAGAATTCAGAGTCAATATTGTATGTTAGCTTAGAAATCATATTATACATTGAGCAAAACTTTCGACTTGGTTCATGTCATTTGTCGCTTGATTATAATATTGTAGTTTTTTTGACCGGAGCCTCGCCCAGCGTTTTCACGTTTTCCTGGGGACGGTTGCCGGCGTCTACATACGCAAAAGAGTTTGGTGAGCGGCCTCTCTGCCCACGGCTCTCCTCTCTCTCTCCTCTCTCTCCAAACCCTAATTCGTACGGACGTCGGCCCCGAGCTTCCAGCGAATCGCGCGCTCGAACTCGTGCTCGTGCTCGAGCTCGAACTCGTGCCCGCGCTCGTGCTTCCCGAGCTGAATCGGTAATGCGCGAGCCGCGCCGATCGACCGCGCCACCGACCCGCGAGCCTTCCGCATCGGGCGCTTTCGCATGGAGGTCCTGGGGGAGGACCTGTCGGAGCAGGAGATCGGGAGCTCGCCGGAGTCGCTCCGGCAGCTCCTGGAGTCCCAGAACGCGCTCTTCCACGGCCAAATCGACCGGCTCCAGAGCATCGTCGTCGCCCAATGCCGGCTCACCGGCGTGAACCCTCTCGCCCAGGAAATGGTGCGTCTTGGTAGCGACCGAGAGAGTTCTAGGGTTTTCGGAGCATGCGAGTGGGGTGGGGAAGCGATTATAGGTGCTGTGGATTTCGTTTGGGGTGGTGATTTTCGGGGGAAGGGTTGGGGATCCCTCGCTAGGACTTGGTTTTTGCTCGGAATTGGGGTATGGGGATTTCACTGAGGTCTTTGGAAGTGATGTTTGACTTCGAGGCCGTTTCTCGATGAGGCTTTATCTGTTCAATGTGCGCGAAGATGGTTCACGAGTCATGCACGAAGCTACCTTTTTGCATGTGTAGTTTATCTTTCGATGTCGAGGCTTCCCCTTCTGTATTAAGATGAATACCAGTTTTGAGAAGAACTGATGGGTTTGATATCTGATCATTGCTGGCTATGCCTGCAAAAAGTTTGTGCTTTTATTTCCATTCGCCAGTAAGGTCTTGGGGTTCAAGTTAACTGCGATTTCACGATGTGTTTGGAAAGATTATTGAATGGTGTAGTTTATGGTTTTGAAAGTTCGGTTTTTTAAGGGTTTTTCTGTCAGTCAATTTTTGGAAGTTGTAAATGTATTGATTCTTCATATTTCACATAGTTGGCAGGTTTGTGCATCTCCTTGTTATGCTAAGTTTCGTCCAATTAATGAATCTCTCCCAAAAACATATAAGATCAGTGTCTTCTTCTTATTTATTAAAGAACAAGAAAGACCGTATTCTTGTAATTTTGGTTTAGTTGAGCTGCACTTCAGAAGATTAAATCTCTTATATTGTCCGTGCTTTAGATTGCTCTAAGTTGATTTATGGTGGTTTTTCTTCCACAAAATTAAATTCTACTAACGGATTTCTATGTATGATTTTCAGGCGGCTGGAGCATTGTCAATTAAAATTGGTAAGTCTCTATAGAATAATTAGCACCCAATTGTTTTTAGTGAAATCTCAAGGCTGACAGAGTTATTTGGTGAATTGAGTAGTTTTTTGTGCTATTGTTGTTGTTATTGTGTGAGTTTTGTTGTAACATTTTTGCATAAAATCCTGCAAGAATTCTACAATTTCCCTTTTTCTAGCAGCTATGTAAGCTGCAAAACAAAAAGGTTTTCTTTTCTTTTACTTTTCATCTTTTGCTGCTGGTCTGATCTTGACTGTTGATTACTAAATTTCAGGAAAAAGACCTAGAGATTTGCTAAATCCTAAGGCTGTGAAGTATATGCAATCAGTTTTTTCTATTAAAGATGCAATTAGCAAGAAGGAATCTCGGGAAATCAGTGCTCTTTTTGGAGTCACAGTTACTCAGGTTGTTTCTCCGTTCGGCTCTTTTGGCTCTTCAATTGCTGTTTTTTTTTCTTTTTTTAATCAATTGAAGTCTCACTGTATGCCTGAAGTTTGGACCTTTCAAGTACTTCACTATTTCTGTGCATTAACAGAGATTATGTAATCTTTTCATGTTTGTTGGAAATGAGACATGGGACTTGTATTGACAATCTATCGAGATGGATAAGTAAAATAGTTTGCACTCGTCTTTAATTACTGACATTAGTATATATCCCCTTACCTCTTTGCATTTTATGTACTTGAAGGTTCGAGATTTTTTTAATAGTCAACGGTCACGAGTGAGAAAGTTCGTACGAGTCTCAAGGGAGAAAGCCATTAGACTGAAAGCTCCGAAAGATTCTAATGTTGTTCCCCCAGTAAATTCTGAATCAGCAACGTCAACACCTGTCGATCTACTTCCATTAAACTCTATTGCGCCAGATGTTGGAGATGCCGCACCTTGCCCTGTGCAAAATGATCTCTTGCCTGGCATAGACGAGGCTGATAAAGAGTTTGTTCATAATATCTTCACACTTATGGGGAAAGAAGAAACATTTTCTGGGCAGGTGAAGTTAATGGAGTGGATTCTGCGGATAGAGAATTCTTCAGTACTGTCTTGGTAAATTTTTACCCGATTCTTTGTTGTCTGTATTTCTAGAACTTTTCCCATTTGTTTTGACTTCTTTTCATGCTTCTAGGTTTATGACTAAAGGTGGTGTAATGATCTTGGCAACATGGTTGAGCCAAGCATCCACTGAAGAACAAACCAGTGTGCTTTCTATCATCCTTGAGGTAGAAAATGATCGAAGTCACAAATTAAATTGCACCATGCATTGCAAGTTGCTAAAGCTTATTTTTGTGCCACTTGCAGGTTCTCTCTCATTTGCCTCTACATAAAGCTCTTCCTAGTCAATTGTCTGCTGTTCTCCAAACTGTTAACAGACTGCGGTTTTATAGGACATCAGGTGTGCTTTTGCTTATAGAAGTGTACAATTTTCACTCCGTGCATTCTCTATTGTTGTCTCTTATATTTGCTCCTCATTTCATCTTACCTGGTCCTGGGATGGTTTACTGTTGTGTGATTGGTTGGCTGCTCAAATAAAGTGCTATTGTGTTTATTCATTCCATGCGATTAATTCCAGCAGAGATACTCTCCTTTCTCAGGAGGTGAATAAGCACAAACCCCCTTCTTCTTTTTTTCTTTTTCTTTTTATTTAGGGTGTTTTTGTTTTTGTTTTTTTTATTGTTTTTTTGGGGGGGGTGGTTTGTGGAACTACTGTTCGACTGTTTAAAGAGAAAATGTTTAAGAATTACTAACCAAACCAAAATCATTTGTAATTTTCTTGGGAGCTTGATTGTCTAGGCGTTTCTCTCTCATATCTTTTTTGTGTATTAGTTGAGGGTCAGTTAATTTTCTCTTTTTAGGGTAAGATAGTGAGAAGTACTTGCATGCATGTATCATATGCTTCTCTTCATGTTAAAGTTGAAACTCATTTATCTGATTTGGAGATCAGATGTATCAAACAGGGCAAAGGCTTTGCTATCAAAATGGAGCAAAATGTTTGCACGGGCCCAGGTTAATAAGAAGCCCAATGGTGTGAGATCTCGTAATGCAATGCAGAAAGAAATGATGGTGAAGCAGAGGCAAGTTCATGGTCACATCCCGCTTTTGTAATTATGGAGATAGAACTCATTATTTGTAAACCTTGTTTTTGGCAGTTTTGGTGAAATCATGGGTGATGAAGCATGGCATTCAGATAACAGTTTATCTGTAAGTACCTCTTTATAATATGATTAAGTTTGCTAAAATTTTGTATATTGAGGGTAGTAACCATTTAAGTGCTGACAGGAAGAGATTCTCGCTTCATGTGAAAATTTGGAGGTTACTAGGTATGGGCAACTTATGATCAAGTTTTGATAGTTCTTTTGTGTCTTGAAAGTGTTTTGAGCAACATTTCTTGCATCAGGAGGTTGGAATCTTCACAAGCACTAAGACTCTTGCCTGCTTCAGCTGATGATTCAAGTAGGAAACATGTCCTTGGTGCAACTTCAGCCCGTATCCTTTTTGAAATTTTTTTGGACTTTCTAAGTTCCATTCCTAGATTTGTCAAATGGTCGAGTCAAGTCAAAAATGGTCTGATCCAAATTGATATCATTTAACTCGTTTTGACCATTTCCAACATTTATTGCTAAAACACTTCCATATTCGACCCAATCTAGGAAAACTCATACCCAAAATGAGGTGAGAGCACAGAGTGAGCGAGTGCAAGATTGAGTGAGGGTGAGAGAGAGTAAAGAGAGAGTTATAGAGATGGGTTGAGTCTAAATTTGAACCCAATTGACACTCATATTTTGAGCTTTTCTATTCTAAACCCATTTATAACCCGTTCACTGAATATAACTAGCCCATATAACGATTCAACCATCAAATATGGGCTAAAAAATGGGTCTATGACTCATTTTGACAGGTCTACATATCTCCTAGGCCATTGCTCAGCCAAGGAATGGATGCTTAGCCTCCACTACCATTGTTATCCTTTTTTTCTCTTCTCCTAAAGCCAGGATATTCTCCTGCTCAGATTAGGAACTGAGTTCTCTGTTCAGTGGACTGAAAATTTGTTGGACATGACTTTTGGGAAGAGTGATCCTGCTGTGGGTCATATTTTTCCCTTTGGATTTTGGAGTTGTTAATTGTTGATATTAGTGTTTGAAACTGAAAAAATGTTCTCACTAAACTTGTACTAAGCAGTTTGTTTGACGGGGCCAGAAGTAACACAATGCCATCGGATTGGCTAAGACTGATGGGACTACAATTGCCTTAGATGATAATTGAACATAGATTTTTTAGTAGTTGAGTGGATTTTCTAGGGGTTCTTCAACCATCTTGTACTTAAAATATATCTTTGTAAAAGTATTGTCATATTCTGGCCTGAATATGATTTTCATGCATCCAGTTTAATTTGATCAATTTGATAGTTTGGGCGCTGAAAATGAATTAGAAGATTCGTAAGATGTCTGAGAGTTGAATTTGCTTCTACCATTGTTTACTTGAATTAATATACCATATGAGCTGTAGTTGCTGCCTTAGCCCATATCAGAAAATAGAGAGCGCAGGAAAGTGCAGATGGTGGAACAGCCTGGCCAGAAAATGGCTGGCAGAAGCCCACAGGCTTCCAGAGTGGCTTCTGCTAGCCGCAGTCGGCCAATGTCTGTTGATGATATTCAGAAGGCAAAAATGCGGCAACTGCACATGCAGAACAAATATGGAAAGAGCGGGTCCTCTTGTAATGAGAGTAATGAAATAAAAACTGAAAGTTCTATTAAAACTTCAATGACTAAGACAGTCAATTTGCCTCCAGCAGCTACAGTTCATGTTCAGTCCGAAGGTGAACTACAAAAGAATGTGATGCCCACTGAAGCTCCTCAGAAGCTTGATATGTCTTTTGCAAAGACCAAATTGGATTCAAGGGAGACTGTATTGGAGGGCTGTAAGAGGGTTCGGATCCCGTGGAAGAGACCGGCAGGTAATCTTGCTGTTCGAGAACCTTTCTTGGTTTTTCTGACTTGCTGCAATAGTTTGTTGAGGACCATAATTCTTGCCTGGGAATAAAGATTTTGTATAAGTTGCAAAATGTCGATTAACCGAGAGGATATTGCAGGTCTTGTTTGGGTTTTCCTTACAAACAGTGATTTGCTAGATAGCCTATGCGATGTGATTTGTCTCTTTTACAAGACATGAGAGGTGGTCAGTGACTTGTATAATAATTTTCTCGTCATTTAGTGGATTTTTTTTTTTTTTTTGGGTCAAGCATTTGGTGGAGTTCAATGGAGAGAGAACGTTGTCAAATTACCATTTTGATGTTTAGAACTAACCACTTGGGATGGTACTTCTAGGATCCTCATCTTTCAAAAAAAATTGGTGGATCAAGGTAATTTTGTGTACTATGGGTCAAGCATGTGCACCGTGGTACTCCTTATATTGACCATCTGTGGGTTAAATTGTATCCCAAAAGTTGCAAGTGAAGAGGTGCTAACAATAACCAAGAGTTTGCTAAGTTTCATGTAGGGTGACTCCGTGAAGTGATAACTCTGGGAAATAAGTTTTTCCTGCATATCTGCTTGACACAATTGGAGAGCATTGTCTTGTTTAATATATGCACCCATAATTACCAGTGTTACTCAGTTTGGCTCCTTCATTTCCACCCATTTGCTGGACCATTTGACTCAACTAGAATCTCCAATTGGATTCTTATCAGTAGATGGAATGGGCTATGTTGCCGGCTGACTATGTTTCATTGACCCTGTATCGCTTCAAGAATTGTTGCTGCGTTAATTTAATAATTGCGTGGATTAAGATAATTATGCTAATTGAAGCTGAAATCTCTGGTTGGCACTCTTATGCGCGAGCAAAATTGAATGAAACGATTCTGATTCTTTTTAACGATGAACTTTCTCCAGAATGTGATATTAGACTTCTGGATCTCCTGAACAATTCTGAATCCTTTTTTCCCCTCACCATGCGATGACATTCTGAGAGGTGCCTGATTGCAACTGATCTGAGAGTGTTGCCTGAAGAGATGGTGGTGCCTCAACATCTGATTTGCAAATATAAATAGAGATCAATTTTTGATCACAAAAATGTACAATTCCACTTGGTTGAAATTTACAGTGGTATGTTCGACTGAGGATATAAATTTTTTTTTACCATAAAAAAGAACCAAATGCAGAGGATGCCTACAATGAGCAAGCACGTTGGTGTGACATCTGATTGATTTGAGATTTATATGAAGTAATGGTCAATTGCACTCCTAATGCATTCACGCGTGATAGGATAGTAGATGATCTGGGTATGTTTCTTTTTTCCCATCAGGTGGCAGGAGATTTAATGAGTACCCTATCGTTATAACTAGTCACTTTCCTTTTATTGTCCTTAGTTTCTTCAGGCAAATACAGAATCCTATAATTCTTGATCTTGTTCTTGCTCATTGTTCTGGGTGATGAGCTGAGCAAGTTGATTTGATGATTCTGGGGTTTTGCAACTTTGACAGAGTGCTGGAAAGCAGCATAGTCTCCAGCTTACTTTCGAGAGCTGTCATTGTGAAAATAAGACCAACACAAAAAATTTTGCGCCATTAGTTAGAAACATTGTCATCTATTTTCAATTATAAAATCATATCCCTTTAATCCATTCACTGGTTTGTTATGCAGAAGTCAAACTGAACGATCAGTGGAGGGTGGGTGGAGGTGAGGATAGCAAAGAAGTCGAATTCCAGAAAAACAGGAATCGCCGCGAGAAAGAGACTATCTACAGGACAGTCCAAGAGATACCCCCCAATCCAAAAGAGCCGTGGGATCGCGAGATGGACTATGACGACTCGCTAACCCCAGTGATTTCGATTGAACAGTTACCCGATGCTGATGTCGTCCCAGAAGCACAGGTTCCTTCTAATGAAAATGCAAGAGCAGGAGTGTCTTCGATGTCACAAAACAGTAATCCTGCTGCAGGCAGAGCCCGATCTCGAGTTGCTGGCTGTGCTGCTCAAGAACCCAGAGATTGTTTTCGCACTGACCTCGGGGGGAGCTGGGAGCTTATCGAGTGCAGATACAGTGAGACTTCTTGATATGATTAAGGCTGGAGGTGGAGCAGCTAACTTAGTAGCCGGGAATTTGAATGGACTCGGTGTCGGCGCTGGCATTGGCGTGGGTGGCAGAACAGGAGAGAGGGTTGAAGTGTCCCTCCCATCTCCAACGCCTTCCAGCAATCCTCCCGTAACGGTGCGTGACCTAGGTTTTTACTGCACTACGACACTAGGACTCTCGCAAACGGTCGATTTCTGCTGCTCTCGTTCCCCTATTGAGCCAGTGGGAGTGATGCTATCGAAAACCACACATACGACTAAAACGAATCAACGAAATGAATTCATCTTCTTCCTTCTCTGTGCTCAAGTCTTTGAATTGTGAAAATGAATTCCTCAAGTCAGAAAAACGGGGTTGCACCGTCGCCTATGGTGATGGGCTCAAGATATTACTCCCTCCCTTTCTGCCTCTCACAAAAGAATGGGTCCCACTCTGGCCCTCTCCCAATGTACAAGATACTGTACCATAGGAGATGGGTCAGGACAAAGTTCTTAACGTGAAAATTCGCCACCTCAGATTTTCTGTAGTGGGGTGGCATGGCATCGACGTTAAAGAAATCGTCTCTCTCGCTTATGACGGGATGTTTCATCATCTTTTCTATGTACACGAACTAACCCTGGACAAAAAATTACTAAAAATAGCAAAGTGACGCCCTTCTTTTTCGCTGTTTGGTGATTTTTGCAGGGTGTTTGGTCAGCAGATGCTGCAAGGAATCCATTTTCCAGGCACAACGCTTCGGCTTCGGCAGCGAGTACATCAGGAATTTTCCAAGGGCATGCCTCCACCACTGTAGCACCGCCCCTACAGGCGTCCAATTTTCCTGCTACACTCCGACAAGAAGCAAGAAATGTCCAAAACTCTCTGTCTCAGTCAAGTCAAGTTCATACACATTCGATGATGGCCCCATCTCTCCAACATAGAATTCCCATCGAGTCCGCAGCTGTTCAATCACAAGCCCAGGAAGCGTTTGCTCCCATGAACGGAGTACAGCACCCGACCTCGACGGGGAAAAGGCCAATGCATTCACTTCCATATTCAGCAGTCACATCACCACAGCCGCAGCCAATGCAGCGGGCGCACCCATCTCTGTACCCCGGTGGTCCCGGTCCATCCATGGACATGAATTCTTCATGGGGAGGTGGACGTGAGATAAATCATCAGTATAGTCACCCTCATTCTTATTCTCAAACTAACCAATCAACTTTTAGTGCCTCATCTCGGGCTCCCTATGAAAGAAATAACTACGCCAGGGAGGATTTCGAATCTTGGAGCCAGGAAAATAGCCCGACGAGGTATCCACCGGGAAGGAACATCCCGGAGACGAGAGCAGTTCCTGATCGGTTTTCTGGGCCGGAGAGTTCGAGGCGTGGGAGCTCCTCTGGGTTCTGGGACCATAACAGGGACCATAACAGGCATGGAGGCAGGTGGCAGCGAGACTGGAGACGCTGAGTTTTGTGGACATTCATGTTGTCTCGAACTCGATGAATGTTCACTTTGCAAGCATGGACATTTAGGGAGGAGTGGATAAGAGAGATTCCAGAACAAGCGTAAGAAAACCGAAACCTGGTCCAGAATCAGAATCAAGCTGTTCGCAAAAAAATTGAATTTTGATACATTCAGTGTGTGAGGGACAAGATCTGAAATGATCGCGTACCAAAAATTCGCAAGATCAGCGGCTGCTGTCCAGTTGTAAAACCCATGAATGAAAACTCGGGAGGGTCGAGGTCGGGGTTGAAGCTGGAGGCGGAGGCGGAGGTGGAGGTTGAAAAATCTGATGGGCCTTGTAAAGATTGAATTTTTATTGAAACAGCCTGGAGCTGCGAGTCAACTCACCATTAATCGGATATTTTATTAATTTTTGAGCCCCAAAGAAAAGGACATTTCATTGTACATTCTGGGACCCAGCCCACTATATTAAGTACTTTAAATGATTCTTATCAAGAAATCTCCAAGTTGATGGCTAATGCTACTGGCATTAGACCGAAAAAGGCTTGGGCCTCTGTTCTAGCTGAAACTTTCATTGTTTTGGATCACCGTGATGGCAAACCTGGTCCCCGTGCAGTTGGTTCGAATTGAATGAACTTGGGAAGTAAGTGGAGAGGATCTATTTGTCAACTCGAATCATGATATATCTAGATCAGAATCGGATAATAATTTCGACCAAGTATGATCTCGACAGCGAATTTACTGTTCTTAGGATGAAAAGAGTCATGTCCAAAAGGACTTCTTGTAAAAAGAGGGAAAAATATAGTTCTGCAGTTGTTTGACCCAGAGTAGGTAGTAAACAGACATGGATTCGCAACTAAATGGTAAGACACCATAGCTTGGGTATCGCTGATAATTATGTCGCAATTAATTCTCAACGAGATGCATCTTGACGTTTGACTTTTGAAGTAGATGTATGAATAAGGTGGTATACAAGGCATGTCCTTTGACTCGGATTGCGGGTTTCGACTTGCTTACCTGAGTTCAATAGAGACACCGGAGCAATTAACATTAACCGAAACAAAGTCTTGAATCTTTCTAGAAACAATTCTGTTGATATTTCTTTTTCCTTTTCTTTTTTAGCAAGCAATGAATGGAGACTTGTTGCCACTTGAAATCATGATATAAGCAGCTTTTCGATAGAATCTGGCCTAAAGTCATAGTAAAGTAATGCTTCAAAACTAGTGTTTCTGTAGAACTTCCAAAGAAAATGCATGCGTTGATCATCGTCTAAGTTATAAGAAAGGGTAACACGTATAAGCATGGTCATTGAGCATACACAAAGCTAAGCTCTTAGTTACATTGGGAAAAAGTGTTAAAAAAAGTTAAACATATTATATTTGTGCCAATTTAGTCATTACGATTAATTTTGATTCGATATTATTAATATAAAAGTCAATTGTTTTATGTAGCATAGCCGATATAGACATTTTTAATAATATTTTAATAATTTTCAAATTCTCTTCATCTTTTTTTTTCCCTTCTCTTTCTTTTGGTGGGCGACAAGGGTAAGGTCACCCTCACTAGATTTGGTGGGTGAGGCCCACCCTTGCCTAGGCAATGCTTGGCCTCACTAGATTGGGTGAGGGCCACCCTCGTTACGGGCAAGGGCCACCCTCACTCGAGCGATGCTAACCCTCACTTGCCATGACTATGCTAACCACTAGAAAGAGAGGGACAAAAGCGAGAAAAATTAAAAAAGAAAAATACTAGAAAATTATTAACATATTATTAAAAAAATGTCTACATCAACATTAGCCAAGCCATGTAGGCCGATCGATGTTTATGTTAGTAACATCTAGTCAAAATTAGTGAGAACAACTAAGTTGACTCCAGATCAAAAGATTTATAAATAAATTAACACAATTAAAAAGGTGCAAAAAAAAAAATTGGGATAAATGTAATAGGTTTAGAATTTTTTTGATACTTTACCTTTGTTACATTTTGCTCATGTCTAAATTAATAGCTACCAACTCAAACATATTTCGTATAAGGAATGAACATAGTGCAAGTTTTGTGAATACCAATCATTTCAACCCTTTCCACAAAGCTGACTTTATCCAAACGCGCAAGCATTCCCACTTTTCTTTTTTTAATCTTTTATGCTATATTTGGCAATCACGATAAAATTTGAGATATAATTAAATTTATTCTATTTTGTGTTTGGTGCTTACTCAAGACAAAATAAAGTCGGATATAAAATAAATATAGACCGGAGAAAATTATCTCTTAAGGGAGGTAGGATAAAGGTGAATAAGATTTCTAACATTCATAATAGAAATTTTTTTTTCTTGAATAACATACTTCTTAAATTAATAAAACTAAAATTATATTTCATTATAAATAATATTTGAATTATAGTATAAGAAATTCAAAATAACAAAAAAATAACAATTTAGTTATTTTTATTTAATCTTATTTTTAATTATATATTCGAATTTAATTCTATTTTATAATATAATTTCAATATATGAAGATATATTTACATTTATTTCATATTTGAGCTATGTACTGGTTTATTATTTAAGAAAATTTAATTAGAGAATGATGGAAGGGGAAGAAAGAAATGAAAGAGAAATTAATTTAAAAAAGAGAGGAGAATAAAATAAAAAGGAAACAAAATAAAGTACGCAAAAAAGTGTCACGAATTTTTTTAATATTTTCGTTTCCAAATTTTCAAGTCATTTATACTAATATGCCATTTATACCTAAAAATATAAATGATATGATGTAAATATATCCGACTTTATTATTATAATATTTGGATTTTATATCATATCCTATTCATTCTTATATTGATTAGAAATTCGAACGACTAAATATAGTCTTAGCATCGATCCGGTTAATTGGGATTTTTGCATAATTCATTTTATGACTGTTACCCATTCGGATCATATAAATTATATACAAATTGCTTTGGGTCACTGAATTAAAACTTTTTGACTCTTAGACTTTCGTACTTATGTAAAGTAACATGTTAAAAATTGATTCAACCAAAAATCATCAGTCCTTTTGATACTAAACTTTTCTGTACCTTCAATCAAGTACACCCAAAGGTGCTTTTGCATTCAATCTTTTCTAACAAACACAAACTTTTTAGGAATATCAACCACAGTACCAAAGAACAGCAGACTCTCCTCCGCTTCCTCCTCCTCCTCCTCGTGAAATAATCAAGTATCCCATATCGGTTTCTCCATTGCTGATTCGGCATGAGAGAGCTGTTGAGCAAACTGACCCGTCATTGCAGGCAATCTCTGCTGGCTCATCCCCTCCATCTCCATTCTCTGCTGCTGCTGCTGCTGTTCATGCAAATTGCCCACGTGTTGTGACCCTCCAAGCCCCAAAAAGTCGAGCAACGTCACGCCGTCGTTCTTACCATTGTTACTGCTGTTATTGTTATTACTATTTCCTCCGAACATCATTGATCCTATCGGAACAGTCTTCTCTGACAGCGTCCTTCCTTGCCCGAAGCTCGTCGAGCTACTGTCTTCATGATCCACCACCACACTAGGAGTACTCTTCATGTTATGATGATCTGCGCCTCCCACGAACATGCTGCTGAACATCCCCATTTCGCTGCTCATCATTGCATTAGCACTCTCCATGACATGCGTCATCGGGTTGTGGTGATGGTCGTGCGGGTTGCTCTTCTGAAGGAGCGGGTTGAACTGATCAGGGTGAGGCAGTGGCGGCGGCGACTGGAACCCATGATGAGGATGATGGTTGAATGAAGCCGTGTTCATATTGTTGCTGGGATGCTGATGCGGGACATTGCTGATGCTGTACGGCGACATCGATGGCGGTCTGATGGGAAGAGGAGGAGCAGAGCCGATTGGGATGAGTTGTGGTTGTTGCTGCTGTTGTTGCTGGTCAGGTCCTGCCATGAAGCTCTTCTGGTGCATCATGGGTGAGTTGATGCTGTTGCTCGCGGACGCACCCATCTGAGCCGCCTTCTGCAGCAGCGCAGTCGCTGACATGTGGGCTGAGGAGGCGCTGCCCGCCGCCAGAAGGCCACCGCCGCCAGCCTTTGCTTCTTGCAGGTAGTTGAAGCCGCTGGGCGTGGTGTTGGAGCTGAGCTGGAGGCTCGAGGAGGAGGAGATGGTGTTACCCCTCAGGCTGCCGAAGAGCGTGCCCGAGGTAGTCGAGAACATGCCGGGAGGCGACATCACGCTCATGCTGCTGAGGTTGTTCGTGTTTGGCTTGAAGGGAATGGGGACGAGGTCTTGGGGGAGGGACTTGAGGGGGTTTTTCGAATCAAGTGTGGGGTTGAAGTCGTTGAGAAACATGGTCGAGTTGGAGGAGCTCGTGTTGGTGTTGATCATGGGCATTGATGAGGGCATGAGGTCATGGTTAGGCATCTGTTGGTGGAGGCCTTGGTTCACCTTGTTGTTCTCTTCAGCAAGCGCATCGCAGAAGGCGCGGTGGGTGATGAAGCTGTCTCTCCTGCAGCGAAAAATGTGTGAATAGTAAAGGAAATATTCAACAGTCAAAAATTGCAGTTGCAATTTCATTTCTTGGCCTTAGTGTTTACTTTGTACGACTTCGGTA
Source organism: Eucalyptus cladocalyx (assembly GCA_017140615.1). Lineage (NCBI taxonomy): Eukaryota > Viridiplantae > Streptophyta > Magnoliopsida > Myrtales > Myrtaceae > Eucalyptus > Eucalyptus cladocalyx. Next base: position 22,410,603 of record CM029523.1, on the reverse strand, counting down.
AGTGAGGTGAATTATACTTCTAATTCGGATGGGTATCCAAAGAAGTGAGTTCGAAGTGGGGAAGTGAATCACTTCTTTCAGATTATATCATATGAAAGTGCAAAATTTTCACTTTTAAGAACTTAAACTTTTATAAACGTTCTTAGTGCTAGTGAAGTGCAATTTCAGTTTTCTATATCTCGCTCATCTTTTAATTTTCAAAAGGAAAATGTACTATATATCTGTAGGATAGAAGCAAGTGTTACAGGATTGCAAAACCGGCAGTTCCAACATAGGACAGACCGAAAGGCTTCGCAAGGTCAAATGCAATGTTCAAAGAAACCCCCCAAAAAGTTTGTGTATGTTATTTACTATCGCTTTTGAAAATTATATTTTCACAATAGAACATGTAATTAAAATCCTTGAGATAATGTGTCTTATAGAAATAGCTGGAAGAAGTTTGTGATTCAAAAGATCGTTTTATAGAAATTACACTGCTTGGACAATATTTATATCTCCCTGTTTGGTCATAGCTAAACCATTCATCCTATGGACAATACGCAAGAATTAAACTGCAAGTAACATATAAGTGGGAAACTTGTCTACCAAAAGAATCAACAAACTACTATAAATGGGTCAAAAGTGAGAGTATGAAGGACTGGGCATAATAATGTTAAGAGATGTTCTCCTTAAGTCTACACTTAGAATCACAGAAGATATATATATCTCCCTGTGTGGTCATAGCTAAACCTTTCATCCTATGGATAATACTAAAGAATTAAACTGCAAGTGACATGAGAGTGGTATCAAAAGAATCAACAAACTACCATAAAAGGGTCAAAAGTGGGAGTATGTCGGATTTAGTTTTTCTCGCTAGCTTATATCTTCTGTGATTCCAAGTGTAGACTAAAGAACATCTCTAACATCATTAAGACCGGTACTTATATGCATGTATCTTTCAAACAATTCTTGATTATCTACCAAACAATGCAAGCACATGCGATATTGATCCACGAAAGAAGTTTAGTAGGAAACCTGGAAAATATGGTTCCGCAGTCACACTTGTATTCCCGAGTCCCGCAAGTCTTCTGGTGTGCCTTCCAGTCAGACTGCACTGCGTACTTCTTTGAGCACTTGTCACACTTCCACTTCTTCTCGCCGTGCTTGCGGCTGTAGTGCTTCTTGATTCCTGTGAGGTCTCCGAGAGCACGAGCTGGGTTGTGGTGCACACACGTTGGCTCTGGGCAAATGTAGACCCTCTTCTTGGCCTCGTTAGGCTGCCTTTGCCTGAGCTTCCATGGGAGGTTGTGTCCTCTTCTGTGCAGCTGAAGGTTCTGGTCTCTTTGGAAGCCCTTGTTGCAGATCTCACATACAAAACGATTCCTCGCCATCAGCGTCGTCGGTGATAGAGCAACAACTTCAGCATTTGGGTCTATAAATCACAAAAGAACAAGAGGACATTTTATAAATAGGAAAGAAAATTGAGTCAACAGAAAATTTCTCTCGCAAAGGCAGCAATAGTACTATTAGCAGGCATGTGTGGCTAGAGGAATGGGATAATGATAGAATAAAGCAGGAAGAGTACTGAAATAATTGTTTGGCTTATTTTGGAATCTTTAAAAGAAAATACAGAAGTGCTCAGATATATTACATGATCTTCTGCTGTATAATACTACTAAAAATTGATCAAATTGGTTAGAAATAAAAAAGTAAGACCTACGAAACATTATCGAGTCAATAGTTCTCATTTCTAGCAACATTCTTGATCGGTCCCCTTGTGCTAAATCAGTCCTTCATTGAACCGCTTGCTGTGCAAATTATTTTTGGTACCTTTCATGCTTATAAGTACCTTTAATTAGGAGTATATTTTGACATTCCCTCATGAATCACAACATAACTTTCCCGTGTTTGAGAAAGCATACAACTAATTCAGGATCAGCAACATATGTAACCAGTTTCCAAGGGTGTGGATGAGTTTATTGCCTGGTGTCCCCGGCAGATTCCTCTTCTTCTTGACCGGCTGTTGCTGCGAGGTGGAGCTGCTATCGTTGATCGTGCTGGAAGGTTGCGAGTTTGACCCATGAAGGTGGCCTTGCAACTGTTGTTTCTCATGTTGGTGGACTTCCTCCCCAGTGTTTCCTGAAGAGAAACTCCCTTCTTCACCTGTGAAATTGGACATTTTTGGAAGGAGTGCGTGGGGTTTGATCACGAGGCAATTACTTTAGGGCTTTTTGTCTCCGTCTCTTCAGAAAATCTGTTCGCTTTCTTCCTAATTTGTTGTTGTTGGTGCTTGCTGAAAGGAGGGTTTGTTTTGTGATGAGACCAAGACAGGGAGTTTGATCATGATGATGGGCGACAAAGTTGAGAGAGTTTCTCCATTTCTGGATGAGAAAGAAAAAAGGATTTTTTGCATAGAATTGTTTGGTATCGTGTGGGAACCCTGTTCTTCTTTGGCTTTATGTAAGTCTATATGTAGAAGTTGGAAGAGACAAACAGTTGCCCTAAAAAATATTTTATATGAAATTAGGTGTTATCACCGCTAATTTATATAAAAGTCTCTCGATAGGTGGTGGTATGTTAGTGGTTTAAAGATGAACACTTGAGCGCCCCTTCTCTCATGTAAGTTCATACCTTGACATGATATTTCCAGTGCAGAAGTAATTTTCACATAATCTAGTAATTCAAGAATAAGAACATTTCAATGAAATACTTTCTATTTCTTTACTATATAAAAGTTTTAGTACTATTTTTCCACTGTTTGAAAGCTTAAATTGACGGATGAAAATATATGTTCAACTTTTTTAAATAGTGTAATACAAAATATACAAAGATTGGTTTATAAATGGTGTATTGGGTAACGTGGCTGTTTATAAATATACATTATTTAAGCAAATGGATCCTTCATTTGACAAACAATAGGAATTTGCCATCAATTTTAAAAATTAGTTTTAGTACAAATTGCACTATTCTTATTCAAAGACTATTAAACTTAAGTTAATAAATAGAGGGAAAATTTCAAATCTCATATTCAAGAAATTTGGGACACAACTGTTAATGTCCTGTTACATATGCAAAATTAGACTAAAAATGTGCGAAGCGCGGGCAGCAACATGCATACAAAATTAACTTAGGGCTTGAGAGGTATAGAAGTTGACTCCAATACCATAATAAAATGGTTAGTCTAAAAGCTTTAATCACTTGCATAATTTTTTGCTTTCAGTGAGCAATCGAATCGATAACACCCTAACTTTTTTTTTTTGTCTTTTGCTCTCTCTAAAGAGTTAATAATTATTACTTGGGACCCTGCCCATCTGGATTCTAAGTATATTACAGATGTTGGAGTATTACAAAGCAGACAACCATCCATCATTATTATTATTATTATTATTATTATTTTTTTTTTGGGGATATATATAGAAGCCTGGGGAGGTGAATTGAAAGTGAATGCACTCGCACTCACACCTTTATTGTTCAATGTTGATAAAGCTTTATTGCTCAATGTTCATAAGTTGTTCGCAAGTTTCAAATTGCTTCTTTGAAATGTAACGTACCTTGTTCTGATCTTAACTCATGTTGAAGTAATAATTTTTGTCGGGCCATTCACTAGTTTATTAGTAGTTTTTGGACTTTGCCTATATTTATATATGTATTTATATATAAAACTATTGTTATGTATGTTTTAAATATTATCTCATATCATTCAAATCCATGTTGCAAATAGGTTTTATTTATTTGTGAAACATTCATGCACCTACGGCAAATTATTTGGTTGAAATTTAGCTAGCTGTTTATTGCTTGAGAGCGATTCACATATATCTTTCGTGTTTTAGTATAAACACATATAACACTAAAGACAGGAGAATATGGTTCTTTATCTCATAATTAATAGTTAAAAATTCACGTGGGGATTTTTTTCAGGTAAGTCGTGATTTTATTAACTTACGTATCTAAAAATGAATAAAAAGAAATTAATCACGGGATACTCATGTTTTTAGTTCTATTGGTTTTGCCTTTTTTTGAAAGGAAGCAACCTTCTACAATGACAAAGCAAAAATTAATCATGGACTTTCACGTTCCACTTTATGATTTTTTTTTACCAAATTGTCTTACTTTAATTTAATTTCTGCAATTTTAAAGGACGCAAGTTATAAAAAAAATGAAATGGTCTAAGAATAAAAAGAAAAAAGGAAAAAGTAAATTTGGTTAGGTGTCAACTAAGGGAGGGGCCACGTGTCAACACTTTAGAGGCTTTCTCAATGCACCGAAAATTACTTCCTAATATTTCAGATTTCCCGAAGCAAACCTTGTCAAATGATAATCGAAGGTCTAGTATCTTCTTCCATGATTACTATCGTGTTAAATATATAAGAAATTCAATTAATTTAATGTAATAATTGAAGCTTATTTTGTCACTACTTACTAGATAGGCATGTAATTAGAGGGACGCACGGTGCGGCGTTCTGCTTGTCTTGATGTTTTCAAACGGCCACAAGTAGCCAAACAAGTGAATGTCATTTTAGTAGCTTTGTAATCGTTTAAAAACTCCAAATTATATTGATTGATTAAGGAGTCACATCATCATGAAAGCGCTTTGCAATGATCATTGGGGCATTACCTCATGCAATACAAACATCAAGTCTATTGTATTTTACTTTTCACCGAAGAAGTTCTTTTGAAATTCAGGAGAATATCAAGCGTAGTTGATCTTTGTCTGTACGCGGCCAATTAACTTAATGATTAGTTCTACATTCTTGACGTGGCCACAGGATCACATCCCATAAATTCATGTTGGTTTATATCCTGTCCAAGGTCAGATGATTTGTATTTATGCAGTCCATATGCTGGAAAATTATATATAAAAAAGAAGAAGAAAAAACCATCGGTTCGTCAATAATGTTCCACCATAAAGTTAATTAGCTTATATTTCGCATCCTTCATATGACTCGAATGCAACATGAGCTGCTTACAATTTTGTCCCAAACCACTTAAACCCCACGATGCCTGGTCTCTGTCTACCAATTAAGTCCTGTAAAGCCAGCTTCACGCTCGTCTCAATTCAAAAGAAGATGTCAGTTCAGATGCATGTCGCATGCATGTGGAATTCGATGTTGCAGAAAGTCCTGATTCCAAACTCGGACAGAGAGTCAATCGGAGATTTGATATGAATTACTAATACTACGACGCAAGATGGTTTGAACCCATTTGTCTGAGGTACAGAGTTCAAATGAGTTCACGCCAGAAAAATTAAAAAAAATTCAAGAACGCAACTAATGTGCGGACAGGCTTGTTCTAGAGTTTTCATCTGAAAGTTGCGGTTCAAGGAATATGAATATACATTATAATTGCGTGTTCAATTCAACCACAAGCACCGGAAACGACAGGACACTCGGCAATAAAAAGAGGGACAACAAGGAGACATCAATCCCTATACCAGACAACCAACAAAATCCTCATACTCCAGTCAAGAATATGTGCTTTGAAGACGGTTGAATCGTAGATTGTTTCCTCTTATTTGATAATATTGAGATGCAACAAGAAAATCGCCATGTTATCATCGACGAACGTCGATATTTTTGATGATCTGAACACCCGTACAACAGCTTGATGACAACATATCTCCAATATTCATACACTTCCAATGAGTTTTAGCTTTCATCTGAACGTTTATTTAAACTAGGGTTTTGTTTTTTTTTAATGGTTTCTATGAGGACGAAGCAGCATTTGGATGATGACAAGATTACAGTTGAATGGGGGAATTCATAGTGCTAGGTTGACATAGACAAACTATCATCTTAGATGATACCAACACAAAAGACAGATCATGGCAACTTTTTTGAGCTGATGACGATGACCTAAATCTAAAGAAATGGTAAACGATGGGTATATAGTCCAATTATCGATGATGAGACCTTTTCTACTATTTTAATTATTGAATGTCGAATCGAAAGGAGGATACTTTAGGATATAATCGTCATGTGTAATGCACAGACCGACTTATTACTTAATTACCTCATTAACATAGAATAAATCGTTTCTCAAATTGGACCTGAAACGGTCAGTTTAATTGGTTCAATCAAGAACCGGTGACCTTTCTAGTTTGGTTCAATTCCCTACCCTTGAACCTAGTTGAAAATCCAGAAATAAGTTGAATCGGGTCTAAGGGATTTTCACATTTTGGTTTGATTAATTCCCAAAGATGCATGCTGATTGTCCTGTCCATGTATATTGAATAAGGCCTTACCCAAAAAGTGGCGGGCATGACTTTCAAGGTTGATAAGATTAAGTTTCATTGATCACACAATTTTTTTATAATCTAAATCAAGTGCTTAACTAGTTAACCGACCCCTTAAATAAGAGTGAAGTGAAATTGGAAATCCGAAAGCCCAAAAGGCCGGCCCGGAAGTCTTTAGCACAAATAGTTTTGGGCTCATTCCGTTTTTACATTTCGTGATGGGCTAGATAGTTGAGCTTCATTGTGTGCAGCCTGAAATGGGCCACTGATCCGAATTTCTTCATATAATTTCTTATATTTCGAACAACTTTTGATTGATGGTTTTTCATGAAATGCAAAAATGAAATTTTACGACTGAATTAATTATATTTTTATACTATTGAATTAATTATTTCTATATGGTATTGAATCAATGAAATGTTTTATTTAATATAATATATTGCAAAAAAATTTCGGGCCTAGCCCAAGCTGAACAAGCCCGAAATTTTAAGTTCGGTCATTTTCAGGTTCGGGCTTGATTTGGGCTTGGGGTGTCCAAGTATAAAAAATTTGGGCCATGCTTATGAGTAAGCCTGGCCGTTTACAGCCATACCATTAAATGTTGATGACTTGTAATTGGATTATGTAATTACTTCAGGTTGTCTAACGAGAAATCGAGACAATAGCACACTAATGTGTATCATCAACTAATCGATGTGCGAGTGATAATTAATATGTGACGGAAGAATAAGCATAAAATGAGTTATTAACTAAAATACTTCAGCTAAAGTGTAAAACCATAAATATTCTAAAATGTGCGTAATTTGTTCTACTGAAAAAAAAAGAAAAAAAAAGATTTGTATTGTTTTAAAAGAGATTATGGGCCTAGTAATAAATTTGGGCTTGATCCAGCATAAAACTATCAGCAAGGTTGGTTAAGTGAGGGCCTTGTTTAGGGCCCAAAAATTAGGATTATTGAGGGTAATCACAGGGCTTAATTCGGACGAGGCAGAGGTTTCATTAACTGTAATAAATTAATTTTGATTTATTTTAAGCCTGAAAAAACATTTAGGGCATTGCATACCGAGTATTGACTATTCAAAAGAACAACAAATACTTTTAGGGTCCATATATTTTGCAATATATTGTACTTTGTTAGAAAATAATTTCGAATTGAGTTGTTGTTAGGAGTTAGATATCACTTTAATCTTCTAAGTTTAGCTCTCTGTGAGATTCCGTCCTTTGAATTCTTATTGCTCAATTTCGATAATCTATATTTTATCAATTTACATAATCAAGTGCTTTTGTTGTATGTGTTATTAGCATCGTTTGCTGATGTGGCAATTCTAAAATGGGAAAAATTCCAACACGTGGCACTACTATGATGCCACATCAGTGAATCGAGAGAAAGAGAGAGTGAGAGATTATGCCACGCCTTTGTTCATTTTCTCATATTCATTTCCTTAGTTCCTATTGAATCACTTAAATTTTTTTTAGTAGGAATTTTTAATAGTTAGTAGCATTGACGATTAAGATGGATAATAAACAAAATTCTGGTGCGAAAGAAAATAATCTCTTTTGAGCGTTGTTGTTATCGATTATGTCAAAGACTCAAATCGAAGTAAATTAAGATTCATTGAATGCCATTTGTAGAGGGGCATCGTCCATAGGATTACTCTAATAAGTAATGGTTATAGATTAAATTGAACATTCTATAGTAGGTTTGCTAACTTTCTATGATCACATTTACAGGGTCAATGATGTGATCCGTCTTTTCCCACCATCTTGCCTATCCAAAAGAAAATAGTAAATTTGTGTTTAGCCTAACCCAACCGATCCTCTCGCAGTTACTATGGTTGTGGACTTCTGAAAAGATTGATAGTATGAGATTGGACTAAGATTCAATGAGTGCCATTTGTAGAGGGGCATCCCCCATAGGATCGCTCTAATAAGTAATGGTTATAGATTAAATTGAACATTATATAGTAGGTGTGCTAACTTTCTATGATCACATTTAGAGTGTCAATGATGTGATCCATCTTTTCCTGCTAACTTGCCTATCCAAAAGAAAATAGTAAATTTGTGTTTAGCCTAACCCAATTGATCCTCTCACAGTTGAAATGGTTGTGGACTTCTGAAAAGATTGATAGTACGAGATTGGACTCTTCCTCAAAGTTTGATACAAGTCGAACTAACCATCCTGCCACTAGAAAATCTCAAAGACATGTGGAACTCTCCATCTGTTGAGGATTTTGTCTGTCTTGGGAATGGATAAGCTTTTGGCCCCCAGCTAACATCATACAACACCTTATATCAACTCAGATTCCATCATACCCACTTATGATACCAATCAATAATGTAAATAATAAAACATGATTTTAAAGGTAAATGATATTTTTAATTTGGAAAATTATTCAATGGTCTTAAAACTATCGTATGGCGATTAATTCAATACTAAACTTTTCAATTTAATTGATTTAATCATAATTTTTTTTATTTGCCAATATGGTCTTTTTGGCTATTTTTACAGGAAGTTGCTAACGTAGACACTAGTGATCCTACGTAGCATAGTCGACATTGAAATTGAATTTTTTGGAATATTTTTTCTTAAAATCTTTTGATTTTTTTTTTTTTTTTTTTATAAATGTTTCTTTTGTTTCCTATTTCCCTCTACTGTTTTGGGGCCTTGGTGATGGTTGGTGGAAGTCGCTGGCCACAGGTGAGGGTAGTGACACCCTCACCTCACCTAAATTTCGTGAATGCCGCTTCGATTCCACTTATTGAGAATTTATATATTGAGAGCAATACTTTCACTTAATAAAATAAGCCATAGATAGAATTGGATATATTGTTATGGTAACAACGAGCTAGTTTGTTTGATTTTATATTTTATTCCACTAAAAAAACCTATATTTTAATTTTCGTAACAATTAAATCTTATTGAAACTAAAATATTATTTTCTTTAGTCACTTTCATGCTTGCCCCACCACTGTCACTGTCAGATGATTGAGTGCGGAATGGTACAAGAACTCAGTAAAGGAAGACGAGACTTTGTTGAGAGAAAAAACCACATAGAATGGAAAGAAAAGTGGCTGGATTTTCTTATTAAGTAAGAGTAAAAAAAAGTTAGTTTATACTCCTTCAACAACTTACCCAATTTAGTAGAGGATTTTTTTTTTATTACAATTTTCAAGAGTTCATGGAGATTGTGAGTCAACTCTAAGTGCAAATTAATCTAATCGAAACACAGAATTAAAAAAAGAAAGAAGAAAGGAAGGTTGTGGTAGAATACTATTTGATTGCGAAATCATTTTCAGAATTTAAATTGTTAGCTTGTTTAGGTAACCTATAATTATCAATGTTTTGCTAATTTAAAGGGGGATCCATCGTTCAGATTGCCTTCTCTAATTAATTTTAGTTATCTAATTGACAATATTGCTAATTAAGGGTGTGTTTGTTTGTGGAAAACTTAACAAAGGAAAATGTTTTCCGTAAAAAGTATTTCTAAAGAACATGGCTGGTTTTCAGGTGTTTGGCAGTGTATTCAAAGTGAGATGATTTTTTTTTTTTTTTTTTGGATATTTAGATCTTACTTTTAAATAATCATTCTCTCTATTATACTTATAAGTTTTATTCTAATAAAAATACTAAGATGATATCAGAATATTTATCTAAAATATTATTAACATATTAAGTGTGTAGTCATTCTTTTTATTAAAATAAATAAACCTAAAAAGGGATGCCAAAAAGGTAGAAGATGCAACTACTAGGTGTTACCCTAGTGTCCACCCTTCCCACTTGGGAAAGAGGAGGTGGGGAGTTTGATTCCCTACCTTTTCGAGGGTTGGGGTGGGGATGTGTGCGCAACAGAGTAGGGTTTCTCGTAACCCGCGTACATCACATAATACACACAATAGTTTGTAAAATAGATATAAGATAGGACCATGTAGAAAATGTAAATAATTAACGAACCAAATCTCTCAATAGTCACAAAACTTCACATGTGAATGGTTCTCCATTATGTGTGAGCATGTATGTGGAAAAAGAACTTTAGAAAGCGATTTCTTTGTTCTGTGATGGAGAAGTTATTTTCCTCAAAACGATTGTTTACCTTGACTATAATATCATTTTAGGTGATTATCGTATTGCAGTGAATAAAACACATGGAAGTTTGGAAAACTGTTTCATGGTAATCATGTTCGTAAAAATAAACACACCCCAAGATACTTCATTTTCGGGTTAATAACCGGGTGGTTTGACTATGAAAGCTTTGATTGGCCAAGGAAAAGAGCACCATGAGAGCTTTAAGCTCCTCCACTATTGAAAAGCAAACTTCATCGGATCATATTTTGGGCAACGATTCTCATACCTTAATCAATTCCATTTGTCATTGACTTTATAATCGCGCAACGGCCACTTTTTTTCATCAAGAAGTTATGTAAGGGCATTGAAAGATAGAATTTTGAGCAATTTTCTATTTTTTTGCACCAAGTGTAAGTTGAAAGTATGATTAAATATGGGAAAATAGAAGGAAAATAGTAAAATAAAACGAAGGCATCCGGTAGGGGTTGGTCCAAGTGGAAGTTTGAGGAAGAATAAAGAAAGAGTATCAAGAAAGGACACTAAAAAGTTGTATTCCAAAGCAGGCAATTAAAATTGCAAAGGCATATGCTAAATTAAGGTAAGGATGACCCTAAACAAAGTGGAATGGGAGAGCAAAAGAGGAGGTATTAAATTCCTTAATCCTCAGATTAAGACTTTGACACAATTGGAACAGAACCCTACTTTTTAGCCAGAGGTCACTAAATTCAATCTTGGATTAGATCGTGTCGGATGCCCACTATGGAGGAGAGTAAAATGGAAAGGGAGAATCCTAACAAAAGCAGGTTGGTGGTGGCCTCCACAAAAGAAGAAGGGAACAAGCTTATGCATATAAGATTTTCTTAGGGTCCTCTCTCTTGATGGAATTGTATTGTATGCAAAGTGCATGCGCAATCCCAATGGCGAGTGAGATCATCCGTCCTCTAAGTGGACCCGGATTTATATTACCAGAATAAAATGACTACGTGCATTTCCAAAGGTCGACGAACCGTGTTAAAAAACATATTACTAATTATGGAAACCTCTTGTGATATCTTGAAGTGGACAATATCATTTGGTTATATCAACTAGGAGACAAATGTGGATGTGTCATATCTCAGGATTGAACAAATGCAAGGATAACATTATCAGCACCAGTAGAACCTGAAGTGTGAAGTGGACTGAAGATGACTTGAAGGACCTAGAGGTGAACAAGTCAAAGAACAAGAAGTTCGTGAGGACTTGGGAGTGTCGTGACAAGGTGCACAATTTATGTGGTCGTATTCATACACAGGAAGATAACGTGAAAGGCAGCATGCATCCAACTAATGGCGGGAAGCCTTGATGGGCACATTGATAATTGAAGCAGTTTCCTATATCACTTGAAAAGAACATGCATTTTGTATAATCATGCATCATTTCCCGAAGACCCAGATATTCCTTTTGAGAAAAATCCAAGTCTTAGGCATGCATCAGGCTTGTTATTTCGGAGACAAACGTATGGAGAGAAATCTTATTCATTGTCAATCAAATTGCTAAGAAGGATTATTTCCTAATTCAAGCAATTTATTTGTGGAAACCATATTGTCACTAGGAAGATTTGATTGTATGGACATCTAGGGGTGTGCATGGTCCGGGTAGGCGGTTTCGAACCTAGAACCGGGAACCATCCGCTAAGGACCGGTTCCGAAAAATTGGAACCGAGATCCATCCGTTTGTTACATGGATCCACCCGGGAACCCAACCGTCGGTCCGGTTCGGTTCCCGGGTGGATCCATGGAACCGATCTTGACGCGAAACAATTTTGGTTTTCAACATAGAATGGTCGGGTCTATGAGTTGGGAAGGAGGGGAGGAGGTCTATGGTTGGGTTTTCAACATAAAACGGTCGTGAAACAATTTTCCGCGGTTGTGGCGGGTGGTGGCCGACGCGAGGGGGCGAATAGCAACGGTGGAGGAGCAGTGGCGGCGGCGTTGACGCTCGGGGAGGAATCGAAATGGTGATAGGATTAGGAGGAACTGAGGAAGAGACAAAGAGAGAGAGAACCAAAGACGAAGGGAGTGAGGAGATGAGATCTAATCTAGGGTTTATTTTAGTAATTTTTTTTTTTAATATTAAAAAGGTTTCGGTCTAGTTTGGGTGGGCGGATCTGCCCATGGAACCGGGAACTAGACCAGTACCCACCTGTTCTGAAAAATTGGAACTAGGAACTAGATTGATTCCCTCAAGAACCGCCAGTTCCGAGCTGTTCTGATCCGGTTTTGGGCAGTCCGGGCGGTTTCCGGGTATTTTGCACACCCCTAACCAGATCTATCGATAATTATGGAGTTTATCTTAAATAGCTAAATTGATCATCTTGATAATTTCTCAAACTCTTGGTATAGATCTTGAAGACTCCATAAGAAGATCAACACACGCTGGAGATGACATGAGTTGTGAGACCATCTTCAGATTGAAAAAGCTTAATTCTTTGAGATTCATATACGCGTGTTATTGAGTGAGCAATTCATTATTATTTAGAGTGATTCACTAATTCTGATCTCTGTTAAGAAGTATGAGTGCTTGCACATCAATAGTATGATCTACTAGCTTCGGGTTGAAGCAACATGAGCTACATTTTAAACCTCTTAAAGGATTATTGGTGGAATCCAGCCTATTGGTGGTTACTAGTCTAGGAGAATGAAGGCTTGATCTAAGCCGAATCCTTAAAAAGATTTCCATGCAACTCTTCTATCTCTCTTTATATATTTTTGTATTGGTTTGATAGAAGTATACTGCACTTGATATCATCAGCTTAATCTAGAATATTTGAAATTGTTCTTACATAACCAAACATGTTTTTAATGGGTCGGGATATCCCCGCCCCCCAACTGCCCCCCCCCCCCCCACTTCTTCTTTTTTTCCTTTTTAGTTATATCTGTAGGAATAACATTACTAACCATCTGAGATCAGGTCACAAGAAAGTAATATCTTCCAACTTCTCTATTTCAACATGAATGACTTCTCTTGACCAAAACAAGGAAATGGACTTAGGGTACATTTGGGAGAGCACTTGCCGAAAGTATTGCATAAATGAAAGGACTTTAGGTTTAAAAAAAAAAAACAAAAAAACAAAAATTACAACACCTTGTCAACTCAAGCAAAGCTGGAAGTTCTAGCGACGGCCTTTGCGGAGGTCCCGCAATCCCAGGCGAGCCTACGCCAGAGTCGAGGGACCTCAAGCAGCCCATGTTGGTGTCCCAAATCTGCAAAATCCTAGACACTAATGTTGTGCGAATTCCAAGCACTTCCTCCGCGATCTCAGCGAGCCAGATTTGGACCAGAATTGAGTATCATGCATAAGCCACCGACATTGCACTGCCAAGGTCGTGTGACCCAAGGCGAGGCAATATTGGTGTTGCGAGACCCCAGGGATCCACGCCAACGTCCCAAATCTGTAAAATTCCAGACACTGGTGTCATGCTAAGGCCATTGAGGTCGTGCAACCTCAAGTGAGGCAATGTTGAGAGTCGCGCATTTGCGCAGAACCAGATTTCGTGTGACCTCAGGAGGCCTAGGTGAGGTGAGGCCAAGGGTCGCACAACCTTGATAATTGTTGGAAACCATCGGTGAACATGGATCGAGGGGATAAATAATTAATAACAATACAAAATTTAGGGGTAAAAGAGAGATACGAAAAAATAGTAAGGGCAGAATTGGGATAGAAAAGCTCATTAATTTGACCTCTAGCATTCCAAAAATATTGAAATGCCAAAGTCGGTATAAACTTGTCTTGAGAGAAATACCTTTGAAAATGTATCACATTTGGCAAATGAGTTTCCAAATTGCTCTACCAAAAATAATTGCATTTTCCCAAATACCTTTCTGAAGTCAAAGTCCTTTGATAAAGTGTTGCCAAACCATCCTTATTCTGCTGTATGGAAGTTGTTTTCGGATACATCTTGACCACAACATGAAGAAAAGTGTCAGGTCCTTATGTCGCTAACGTTTAATTTTTTGTTTTTTGTTTCTAGTTAAAATTTAAATCTCACATAAATGTAAAAAAATTAAGAAAAATCATGTATTTGTATATTGTGAAAGTTTAGAGCTAAAAAAGGTAAAACATGATACTTGAAAGTTTTTATTTTATATAAAAAGGGAAAGTCATTCAAGAGCCTTGCGGCAAGGTCCTACTCCTACATTACACTGAAGCAACTACAGTTTTCAGTGCTAAACTGTCTTAAACACCATTATATTGCATCGATCCGCTATCATTCTTTTGTCAAGTAATGTTACATCTGCTAAGAGATCCTTCTCAAATTTTTTTTTTTTTTGGAGATATTATAGGTGATGTTGGCAACTTTCTGTTGGGTATTTGAAAAGCCAATCATTCAATTCGCTACGGCCAATGGGGCTATGTCGACACAGGCACAGCATGACTCGAGCAAGTTAGGCCCTTGCTCCCACGATCCTTCGCTTCTGGGCCACGCCTAATATTTTTTAATGAACTCATTAGGAGATGCATCGACCAATGGACATACTTCTTTTAGACATATAAGTTAGCGAAACAACTTACCTCTTTTGACGAATTAATGAAACATCGAGATTTTATCTTTGTCGTGCTTCGCGTTTGTATGTGCGTGTGCCTGTTGCGATTCAAGTGTTCACTTGTTTATATAGATTGGATTATATACATCCTTATCGTTTCTATTGCACCAATTTGGTGTCAGAACGGGCAAAAATGCCGGAGATGCAGGCCTTGTCTTTAGGGCATATCTCAACGAACGATTGCAACAGGCTTTAGGTATGCTTGCAAGGTGGCTCAGTCTGAGGCGGAATAATGCTTGCAGCCAACGGTTCGAAGAACCCATTCCGGTGGTTCGAAGTCATTGTCGAGCGACTGGCTCAGAAGATAGTTTTTTTCAAGACTTGAAACCTGGCCGGTCAGAGATGAGGACCGTGACGAAAAAGCCTAGTACCGAATCCCTACTGCGCGGGGTCGAAACTAGAAGTTGCCGAACAATAAATCTGAATTAACTTTAGCTTTCTTGGTGGTTTCGAAGTCCAAAGAAAAATTGCACGAAACCTTAGAAACCGTACGAGATTTGGAGCAAAATTTCAGGTAGTGGACACAATCACAAAACGCAATCTGAATTCTTATGGATCAGGATCAAGGATGCTATGTCAGCCGACGTGGGGAGAGGTTATCGTGGCGGCATTTTGTGCAATCCTGGAGGTGGTTAGTGGGATCGTGGTACCACTACGCTGATCATCGATGTGATCGTGGCTATGATTAGGATGTTGATCGGTGGGGATCAAATGCGGGAGGAGCAAGGAAGAGAAGAAAAAGCACCAGTTGTGACGTGGGGGGTAAAGAAGAGTTCTTGTATAACCCATACATACCCTGAAAATCCTTTTGAAACAGCCTGAATCCCTCTTACAGATCGCATTGTGTTCGGGTGACTTTTCACGCACTGCAACTAGTCCTCCTTCCCGAGCAATCTTAAAGGCATGAATCTTCACATTGGCTTGATGCATTTGGAATCTTATTTATGCAGTGCTCTCGACAAAACTTGAATCCAAGATCACAATTAGACAAGAAAATTCCCTTGCGATCTAAGACGACACCATATTGGCGTATTCAGAATACATTATTAAGTAAAGATATCAATAAAAGTGGAGTTATAATATTGCTAATAATTCCATCTCTTATCGATTTTTTTCTTATCGAAATGATAACTGAAACATATCGAAATAAGTTGAAGCACCATTGAAGATAGTATCCGTACCACTTTAATAGGTTAGAATGTACTAGATGCAATGAAATTCAGCCAATAAAAGTAATGTCGGTATTATTCAAATATATCTCAAATTGGTGTTAGAACACAGAGGGTACGAAGTGTCTTCTTTTTCAGTTCAACTTTAGATCATATACTTTACTAAACATGGACCACTTGTAAATCACGTTATGACACAGTAACTCCACGCACATAAGTACGCCTGGATGGAGAAGATTGGATGATCTCGAACAGCCTTGCGAAGGACCAACTACGAAACCTCGAAATATGGATCATAAACTTGTTTATGGAGCAAAATGGGGAAAAGATATGGTGGGGATGTTGTGAATTTATTATTCCTTTTATTTTAGCAAATTTGAATATGAACAAGGACATATAATTAATTCACGTAATCTACCTACCCCGATTAATTAGAAGGCATGAAAAACGGATCATTGGAGGCTCTACGCTGGAGCGAGGACATAATTATTTGAAGGTGAGAAAGATGCCAAAATTAAAAGGGTTTAATTTATAGTATAATCCTTAAAAAATAATAGTAATTTTGTCCTTTAGCCCAGTAATTAATCATTGAAACTGGAGAGAAAAAGGGGGGGGTGAGGGAGGCCATCGAAGTCAATTTTGTCGTTCTCAGCGGTTAGGCTTCCAGATTTAGCACGTAAAGTTTGGTTTACTCCTGAAAATCAGAAGAAATTTTCCATTTAATTATAAGGTTTGTACTTCACCTCATGATTATAGTCAATCGACGCTATGAGTTATGAAAAGTGCTTCTAGTTTGCCAATTGTTAATTTGTTTTCTTCTCTTTCGAGCTTTCCAACGTTGTTAAACCCCTAGTAGTAACATTGCTAAAACATATTGAATAAAACCCTAATACTAATATTCCGATACGAGAAGATGAGGTCGAATGATTCTCCAATAATCCTTTTCTTATATTATTTCCTGATTTCATCTCCTCGAGTGTTTAATTAGCTTGGATTTTCACCAAAGCATCTAGGGCAAACTTAGCTTGCGTAAGCCGGAAAACATCCTGATTATAATAAGATCAAAATGGAAGTGTCATAGCTATACATGGAACGTGTCCTCCACATTGAACAGTGGATAGTCTACGAAGTGCACTGATCACGATCACGATCATGTACAACATAAGAGGTCATTAACCTAGTTGAGATTCTATAATTTGTGCTTCAATTGCAGCTTGCCATATGTCAATGAGCTTTGCTAGCACAATAATTTTTGGATTACTATGAGAATAAAAGCTTGTTGTGAGCAAAAAATTCTTAAAGGAGTGGACCTCATAATAATTTATAATTATTTGTTATTTGGTTTGTTCTGATTCAGAACAAACAGTTATTTTTACAGTAGATTAAAAATTATCATATAATCATTTTTCTATGTCAATTCTAGATGAGCTAAAACCCTAGGTTGATTAATTCTTTTCTTTTCTTTTCTTTTCTTTTGGGATGTAATATGTCAGTCCAAAGATTTGGGACCCGACCATGGCCGTACAAATTCCGCCTGGGAAGTAAGAAAGAGAGCTTGTGGTTCTTCAAGCATTATACTATGTAAAAACCAAAGCAGTAGGTAATCCGTCACTGGGGTTTTCGTTTTTATTGGCCAATAATTTGTTTCTTTTTAGGTCTTGTTCGGTTGTGTTGGCATTTCAACATAACCCACGTGCATTTATGTGGTCCACAAGTTCAAATTTCTACCTTATTATATGCTTGTTAAGTTCAAACTTATTAAGAACATTGAAAGATAATGAAGGGGTCTCAATAGAGGGGGACCACTGCCTTCATAATTGATGAGCTTGCTCCTTTTTTCTTGTACCTTTTAATTTTATATTGCTATTTCTGTACACTCTCTTCGTGGAAAAACTCGATCAGTTCATTGAAACTAACTAGTTCTTTTCGAGAAAGCAAGTATTGAGGAGATCCCACTTTGAATGCCTGAAATTTTGGGGGAACATACGGTCAATTATTTTCCTAGTACACAACAGTATGGGTTTTGAGGACTTGATGTCTCTTGTATACATGACACACTCTGCCTCTAGCAATTGTTATCTAACCCTAAAGACTAGGGGTGATGAACTTTGACATGGGTATAGCAATAGTTCTGGACAAAGTATGTCTTCCGGACGGAATAAATTTTGTTTTCGACTTCTTTTTTCCATAAAATAATTACGATTGACCAGAATCATGTTGCGTCACAGTGCGCCAGATCATAAAAGGGGTTTCACCACTCGCAGGAACCTTTACCATCCCTAGATCTATGGTGCAGAAGGCACCCAAAGAAAAAGAAAATTCTCCAATTCGAAACAGACATACACACAGATGTGTTAATTCGCCTATATAAGAAGGGGAGGTCTTAAGCAATTTTAAGAGAGCGACGTGTCTTTGTTTGAGAGGGTCCTCAATTTCCTCTCTCAAATGGTGGACAAGTCGGGCTCAAACTCAGATAGAGAAGGCGACAACAAGTACAACTTCTCAGGAGGAGCAGCAACAAGTGCTTCAAATGAAGAAGCAAGCTCTATAAGAGAGCAAGATCGTCTCCTCCCAATTGCCAATGTGGGGAGGATCATGAAGCAGATCCTCCCCCCGAACGCCAAGATCTCGAAGGAGGCGAAGGAGACGATGCAGGAGTGCGTCTCTGAGTTCATCAGCTTCGTCACCGGTGAGGCCTCCGACAAGTGCCACAAGGAGAAGCGCAAGACCGTGAACGGCGATGACATCGTCTGGGCACTTGGGTCCCTAGGGTTTGATGACTATGCCGAGCCGCTCAAGCAGTACTTAAATCGGTATCGGGAGGTCGAAGGGGAGAGGGCCAGCCAAAACAAGGTCACAGGCGGCGAATCAAGAAACGAGAAGAACTTGTACGGGGATGAGTCGCCGGAGAAGCAGCTGGGCGCTGCCTCTTCGTCGCCTCTGAAGTTCTTCGATGTGGCCGACAGGAGTACCAATGGCTCTTTCTCTAAGAGGTATTGAGAGGTACACACATCTTGGAAATCAATCTAACTAAAACTACAGATTTTTAGTTTTGCTAGTAAATAGCATATATATATGTGAAGCAATCAAAAATATATATGCTTGTGGTGGTGTGTGTTGCTGGCAACTCATGGTTTGCATCTTAGAATTAGCATAGGTTTCCTTTCACTGACTATTGGTAGATGCAGAATAATTATGTACAATTGATGTTGGTTGTTTATTGGAACATTTGGATGCTTAATTTGCAGCTACTTTTATGCGAATGACACAAGTTTTGCAACTTTGGGTTTTGTAGTGGAGGTACTTTGTGTTGAATTGATCAAGAGTGAGGGTTTCCGTCTATACTAAACATGCTAATAATTTGGACATTTTCTTCATCTCAATTTGCCTAGCCTTTTTAAAGTTCAGTCTTGATAATCAGAATCTGCATTGCTCATGGCACTTTTCCCTATTTTGAAGGATTAGTGGAAGCCTAAAAGCATAGGCAATCAGTATTTTGAAACAAGACCTAACTCGTGCTTATGCTTGGTAACTTGGAATCTGTAAAATTTCCAGACATACGAAACTAGTTATGTCAATGTCCAAGGCTTCGTGTGTACACGGATCGAACATGGTCACAGAAAGGTTTATATTTCGATTGATTCGCTGAGCTTTGAGCTGTATGACGATAAACAGGTTTTGACCCATGAAATTACCAGTACACAAGTCAGACTGATAGGGTATGCATAGAACATGTAGTTACCCGAAGCCAAGCATCTAATTTCTTTTCTTTTCTTTTCATTTTTGGCCGAAGAAACAAGCTTCTGGTAAGGAATAACCTTTGCGATTTTTTACTGCTACTATTTGCTTGAATTGTAATAAATTTGCTTCGCTCAAGAATTGGGGTTGATTATCTACAATTCACATATTGGAAGGAGCTATAACTTGCTAGATTCAGTTACGAGTCAAAAGGAAATTTAGATATGCCACAAAAGACTAGTAGATATAACTTGCTTCTTCTTTTTTCATTGGACCTAAAAAAAGAAAGATCAACTTCTTTCTTTGATTAATGGGCGGTTGATAGGTGAGACCATTGGACATCTTTAATATATTCCTCATTTCTCATATTAGTGAATTCCGTGTTTATGGAATTTAAATTTATATAAGACGGATTACAAGTATTGAGAGTATTTAATAATAAGTGAGTATCACTGACAGATATATGATGAAAATATTAGATTCCGTTATAAAGTTAAAATGAAATTTAGATCTACCACAAAAGACTAGTAGTTAATTGAATTTATTTCTTTAATCAATTGCCAGTTGGTCGATGAGATCATTTGGTATTCTTGATATATTCCTCATGTCTCATATTAGCGAATATCGTGTGTACAACTTCAAATTTTATTTGAGACCAATTACATATAGTTAGAGCTGGCAATAATTGAGTATCACTAACAGATGTATAATCTTCTCTCTCTCTCTCTACAATGATTAAGAGAGCCATTACTGACAGATGTAAAATCTTCTATATTGAGATTACGCATTAATTGTGTGCATACTTTTGACAGATGTATGGTCTTTTCTCACTCTCTTTATGCAATAATTAAGTGAGGATCACTAATAGATATATAACTCTCTCTCTCTCTCTCTCTCTCTCTCTCTCTCCCCTTATTAGTATTGAGCCACTCGGAGGTGAGCAGGGGAGAAGCAGTAAATAAAATACCATGCCGTACTTTATTAACAGTAGTATGAAGTTAATCTGGCTATGACTCTCATAAAGGAACTTGCTATGTACTTCTCTAGAAAGCATATCTACTATGGTCATTTGACAGTTGATTGTGTAATCTCCAGCAATTTGACACTATGGACACAAGCAAGTTCCATACAATTTCTAAAGAATTTCGCAAGGGTTATAACCACTGACTTAAAATATCGATTCTTTAATAAAGTATCAAACTGCAATCCACCATTTAGTCAATATCATGGTATTATAAGAATCATTTAGCGGTAATTTTAACTTTTTTTTTTCTGAGAAAATCATGAGGGAAAAGTCCTTCGTTGCAATATCCGAGGTTGACCCCAGGGGCGGCCACTTTTGTTGTCTTTCTATGGGCTTCACATCAACAAGACATATCGTGTCGCGCAAAAACCCATCAGGTCTCGATCAAGCTGACATTTCCTACAAACTGACGACGATGACATCTCCTTCCGACAGCTGAGGGTGCCCCGGACCTGCAGAGTCATTCGAGGGAAGCTTATTCTCTTCAGTGGAATCTTTCTGCAGATGCTTACAAAGGAAGAGTGTGGAACGAGGGTTCAAAAAATCAAATTCTTCGAACCATTTGTTTAGGCGCTGCTGTCGTGTTTGATGCATCATGACGTGAGGACAAACGGAGTAAGAGATCGAGAGAGGCAACACGAGTGAAACCCGAGTGAAACCCTAGATACCTACAGGCAACAAAAGTACAAAATAAAGTAAAAAAGAGGAAGGAAGAAAAAAGCGACTTTTCTTTTGAACGTGGAGCTGCGTGATGGGTTCCTTGGGAAACTTATTATAAGCGTTTTTCCTATTTCTTCTTTTGATGAAGACCCCTAAAAAGAATCAACATGGTAAATAAAACTCATGAGATAGAACTGCGAATGCATTAGCAATGGAGTTTTATTATTATTCATTAATAAAATTTGAGGTTAAATTCCTCTCCAATGAGAATCGATTTGGAACATCATCATGCCTTGTAGCGTACTTTCTATAAGTGTTTTCTCAATTCTTCACATTAAGATGAAAGGGATGAATGGATGTTACCATTATTTAGATCTGATCGTGGATCTAGCGGTTCATGATCTTATCCAAGCATCCCATACTACAAGCTCAAACATAAATTTGGGCAAGCCTATAGATGGACATCTAGTTATAAAAAAAGTCGAGCCAAGCCCGTCTAGCCAATAAGTTAAGCTCAGCCTAATGGCCCCATCAGGCTTGGTTCCATCTCTAGTAAGGGCACATTCTATCATGTCAAGCATAGAGCAATATTTTGCTACCATGTGGAATAATAGGCCTTTAGAACTTCATAGTTTACCAAAATTGAAGACATTTAGGTTGTGTTTGTTTTATGAAAAAGACTTTCATGAAATAATTTTTCCAAGATTTTGTGTATTTGGTTTGCTGAAAATAGATAATCCTTGAAAAAAAACTCTACAGTTAAGAAAAACAAGCAGACTTAAAATAGAAGAAACAAGTTTTGTATCCTAAAAAGAAGATATTGTTTTCCAACAACAATTCCATTTCCACACGCACGCCCACACAAAACTCTCTCTCTCTCTCTCTCTCTCTCTCTCTGTATTAATCTTCACTCCTCTTTTGGTACCTTCGTTTGGATGCTTGCTGTGGCATTACACTTTGATTACTTCTTTCTAATGGAGGACCAATGTCACCTCAAGTTTTATGGGCACCGAGAGATTAAGTTTGTTAATTATTTGTTTTTTCTTTTTTTTTACATCCTATTTTAGTTCACTTTATTTTTGATAATAAACTAACATAAAATTTATACTTTATTTTTAGTAATGTTTTAGACAAGCATTTCAATATCATCTTAGTATCCTATATTAGGAAATAAAAGTTATAACGTAGAAAGTACCCTTTTTTTTAATATTTATTTTTACAAAGGAAAATTTGAACATTGAAAAGCTTATTTTTGATTCAATTGTAAATATATCTATTGAAGATACCATTGCCGTGATTGATCTTAATAGATGCTAATTGGTTTATTTAGAGAAAACTAGAGTATTGTATATTGGAAAAATATATTTCCCTTCTTTTGTATATTTCTTTATCTAATTAGTTAGGGCTTATGCATTATAAATAAGGCTGTGATTGTACAACCTTGATATGAGAAAGTAAATACATTTTCCCAATTCTCGGCTATTTTCCCATCATTTACTATTTTGACATGGTATCAAAGCTATCCTATTAGCTTCCACCCAATTTTTTTTCCTTCATTCGTCTCTTTCCTAATCGAGCTCTTCACTTCTTCTCCAGTCCATGCCAAACCTGAAAAGTATTTCAGCTGGATCAACAAAAACAATTTGCCAAGAAACCAACCTCAAAATTTGGAGACTCCCATAATCTAGAAAACCCTTTTCGACACCCAAGAATTGAATGATTTACCTTCAAAACAAGTGATTGGGTATCAGAAGCAAGAGCAAAACTAGATGTTATTCGATGAAAAGAAACAGAGCCATGTTCAGCCCAATCTAGGGCAAATTTTCTCGGGCCCATATGTTAAATGGATTCTGATCCAAGTCCAACAACTTATTCCAGGCCAGCCAAGTCAGATGAATCCGGCCCAGAATATGATTGGCTTTTCTAAGAGAGCCCATGGTGGAATTGGTGTCACACCCTGAACCCCGGGCACGCAACAACCCCTTCCTTGGTCAATAGAAAGCGACGTCCCAAGACTCGTTGACGACCATTCATTTTAATCTTTCATTATGCGCAAGCGGAAAATGAACCCTCTCCCAATCAAACAGACAATCAAGCAACCAAACAGGGATAGAGAGATGAACAACAAAAATCACAACAATTACTACAACATCTACTCGTATATACATTTTTATATTGGATTAACCTATGGAGGATTGCTTCCGATCTACAAGCCCAACAGAGGGTTGATCCATCCTCTAAGCTAGGCCAAAAAGAAACTAGGCTAGGCTAACCCAACTATACACAAAAAGAACCCTTAAGCTTGGCACTACAATCACTTGGATCTAGCAGACTCAGACCTTGTCGAGTTATAGTCGGAGGCGTACGGGTTGATCACTGGTGAAGCGGGGCCAGGATTCTCCACTGCACCGTTAGGAGGGTCCAGCTCCATGGGATTCCAGTCAGCATCCTCAGGGACCCCACTGGGCGGCCCATCAAAACTTCTCAGGGGACCGATCAGCAAATCGCCATCCCGGATGAACCACGCTAGGAACCTATGGGGTATCCACTGCCTCGATCCCTCATCAACCTAGATGGTGGAGAGATACTTCTTGTACAAATGCGCCTGACCAGGGAAGCGGTGGTGTGTCACGACAGTATCCCAGTCCTTAGGGATACTAAACCTCATTGGC
Organism: Eucalyptus cladocalyx; assembly: GCA_017140615.1. NCBI lineage: Eukaryota > Viridiplantae > Streptophyta > Magnoliopsida > Myrtales > Myrtaceae > Eucalyptus > Eucalyptus cladocalyx. Next base: position 22,386,482 of record CM029523.1, on the reverse strand, counting down.
AAAAGTGCCATCCTAAGGTCCTAAGAGTAGTTATACAATAACCAGTGTGATAAAATCTCAGCAAGTCCTCCCTTAAGCCCCTATTTAGAATACTAACTCAATTCGAGGTATCTCTCAAAAACCACCCCATAAACAAACCACGATTAACAACAATTAATCAACAAATCGATTCGCATGCAACTTACCTGGTATGCCATACCTTGCACGTTGAATTTCAGCACAATACACGCAATGCACATGGCCATTATATGATGCAGTTCATCAATCACATACGAGTCACGTCACAAGTGATCTCACCTGGCCATTGCCACACCCTGCACGTTATCAATTCATGCATGCGTGCCATAAACAATATAATCAACTCATGTATAATCGGAACTAATGATGCCATGATTCTCACACACTCTTGCACTTTAGTGCGCCACTTATCATGTATTAATCGATCACATGGGTCCCGATTATAAGGTAAAATCATCATGACACGTCTTATACTGTGCCACACAATTTTATCTTATAATAAGGCCCAACCATCTCAACACTCACGCATGTTCGACTTATTTATGACCTCCCGGCCATGGCCAACTTTCCAGTTAGCGATCATCCGATTCCCGCCGGGCTACCGATAAAAAATTGGGCTTCATCCCGCCCCATTGGGCACGACAACGTCTAGCACTTCCACCTAGACGGTATTCCAAAAAGGGATATCGGTTCAGAATCTATTGCGACTGGCTTCCGACTCCGGCCAGGTATTGCCCCCAAACTTTCGTTGGGTGATGGTTCAACATTTGATCATGCAAGCACACCACTAAGACTCCCTTTTTGATCTTTAAGCATTTAGCCAATGCATACACGATACATGCTTGCAAGAACAATCCTTTAAACAAATGTAGTCTCAATCTCGTCTCCCAAAAATCAGTCAATTCCCATGTCTCTCAAACAAAACATATTTTCCCTTTTTAGAACTCCATGCGATTCATGTGGATGTCCACGCAATGACACATCCAATTCACCTCATAAAGTCAAAACACATGAAACAATGCAATTTTTCACTCTCAGATGAACAATACGCGTGAACAGTACTCTGTGAACAGTACTGCATGAACAATAACTTGTGAACAATGCATGTGAACAGTAACTTGTGAACAGTGCTCATGAACAATAACTTGTGAACAGTACATCATGGACAATGAAATTCCAGAATTTCTTAACTAATAAATTAAATTCAGAAATCATTAAAAACATTAATTAAAGTAAACAACCAATCAATTAAAGTTATTAAGCACATAAACATCATTAACCAAATAAAGCAAGATTAAGCTAAACTAATCTTAACCATTCATCTAATCACCTACCTTAGGACTAATACAACTAAATTAAATCTCATAAACTAGAATTAACCCTAATTAAACCAACTCTAAGCAAGTTTAGGCGCTAATTGGCGGATTAAGAGCTAAACTCACCCGTTAAGTGGGCTGGAGACACGGACGCGGTGGTGGTGACGAAGCCTACGCTTGGGGACCTCAACCATGATGATCCAAGGCGGTCCCAAGCTCAAAACAACAACAACAAATTCTGCCTCTCACTGCAACTTTGGAAACTAGATTGCAGAGGCGAGAAAAGAGCTGAACGGCTTAGCCAGAGCTTTGGCGAAGGGTTGGTTGGCGATCGGCGGCATTTGGGGGTTGAGGGGGATCTGCTAGTGGATGGGCAGGGTAGAGGTAGGGTTGGAACAGGAGAAAAACGGCTGCAAAGGCGAAATAGTGCAAACCAGGTGAGTTAGCCGGTAGCTTCGATCGACGAACGGCTGCCTCAGGCTATATGGACTAGATGTCCTGAGCATAGTGGTGGGTGGCACGAGCGCTGATTCGCACAAGAAAGCAATAATTAACTCCTGTTTTTGGAGGAAGGTCAGCTGGAGCAGAAGTAGGAAGTAAGGGAAAATAGGGGAGAAAGAGGGGCTACGAATTTTGAAGTTGAAGGGGAGGAGAGAGAGTGAAGTGAGGGCAGAAAGCCAAGCCTCATTTAGGCTCTTCAACGCACGCTTCAACTTCCCATGCAAATGACCTCATCTTCTCTCTCTTCCTTTGCCCTTATCCACATAGTCTAGGGGCAAAATGGTCATTTCCACTTTACACCATTTCCCAATTTTGCCCTTGGGCTGAAAATGAAGGGTGGGTCTAAGAAATGGGCTAGGAAATGAATAGAAATGAGCTTGGGAATTGATTGGGCTCAAAGTGGTTTAAGGTTAACTAATGGGCTTGAAAGATAAAATGGTGGGTTGGGCCTAATGGGCTCACTTGCTTGCCTTGGGCCTATTATGGTGACTGTCCCACCTTAGGCCTAAGGCCCACATTGGTTGTGACATTCTGGATTTTTCACTTTTGCTTTCAATTAAATTAATCAGGTCTTTCATCGACGCGCTTGTAGGGCTGTTCTCAGAGCTAATCACTCTCGAGATAATTAGACTATCTGAAGAAGATATTAAGGAATTTTAATGCAATAGACTTGAGAATTCGATCAGGAACCGGTTACTCAATCGTGCTCATCTTTAGAGGTCATTACGGCACATATATAAGTTGATAAGGAATCAGAGATAGATCGGTTCAACTGAAATATGTGGCTAAATATGGGTGACTCCACTAAATTGGAAAATTCTCGATTTTTCTATCGTTTTGGTATTCTATGTCCATATTCGAATTTTTGAGATTTCCACGACAACCGAGAGTCGCCAATGTGTCAGGTGGGTTCATTGTGGCTCGAAAAAAATTGACCATGGATAATTTGTATTAAAAATTTATGAAAGCTATTTGGTAGCCTAGGTCACACTAAAAACGCGTCAGATTGAAATTAACTGCGAAATTGAACTCGATTTCAGAAATTAAAAGTCCTGTCATGTCATGACTTATTTTAGGAACATCGACTCATCATTTGAAGAATTTTCGGAGATTTCGAGATTTTTACGAAAAATCGATTAGGACATTTCGAAAAATGAACAGAAATTCGGATTGCCCGAATTGAAGGGATTTTCGACTTGCAAACCGAGCTACTTGGAAAAAAGAGAATTGTAGGAATTTGTGTGCTTTTTCTTCATCAAAATTGGACATCAAATTGAAGAATTTGGGTGGAAATTAAAGCTTTAGTGAGGAATTTCAGAATTAGAAAAAGGGCAGCATTTTTGGGCATCAAAATGGGTTTGTTTGTGAAGACAATACAAGATAGTATTATTAGACAAGTGGGAAAGTATTATTAGACAAGTGGGATAAGTTTGAGGGCTTTAAGGGGACCAAGCATTTAATTTTTTGGATAATCTTTGTTGACATTTTACTCTTTCTCTAGTTCAAGCTTCCAACGCACGCCTTGACCACCACCCTTCCCCTTCGTTGCTTCTCCATTTCATCTTCACCTTTCTGCTTCTGCATCTCCTTTATTTTGCTTCGAAGACCCCTCTTCCCCCACCGAAAAAATTTCTTCAAGCTGCCACATTTTTGCTCCTTCCTTCGTGTCTTCAACTTGGCTGCACGAAGTCAACCTTCAAATCCATTGAGGCCCTTGTTTGATCGAAGCTCACGTGGCCTCTCTCCTTCATCCAAGGTTGTTGCTGTTCGTCCATCTCCACATGACCTTCAACGCCACACGACAACCCCACGGTCCGCCGAATCGGCTTCATCGAAGACTGCTCATCCCCTCGTGAAATCAGCCACCAAAGTCGCTCGGTTCAGCACTGAACAGAGGCTGGAATTTGTAGGTTTCCAGTAGTGGTCTAAACCCGTTTTGGCCCGTTTCCTGGCCCCGAAAGTTAGGCCCACTTTGGAGTGGATCATCCCTCGCCATGTCCCCGTTGTTTCGAACCGAGCGGTTTGTTAATCAAGTGATTTTAACTCACTAATTCTCGCTTAGTAGGTTAATGACGCTTAATGGTTGATTAAATTAAGTTAAGTATAATTAGGTTGTTAGTTAGATTAGATTAACGAATTTAATTAATTGTCGATGCATGTTAGGTGGTTAGTTAGTGCAATTAGTGAGTAAATAGACTATAGTATTTATTTAACGAGTCTTGAAATTTTTTTGAGCCTATTCCTACATATAATTAGGCTATAACGGCCTAAGTATGCATTTATTGCATTTATTAATTAATTTTCGTAATTATTAAATTAATTAATTATTTTCCGAAAATTAGATTGTGACAGTTAGTGACTGAAATTTTATGCTGGTTATTGTGGTGCAATCCATTAATTTATTTGAGCTTTAATTTGTGCTAATTTTGCCTTATTGTGATTTTAGGATTTTATTCCTAAATTGGTTTAATTTTGGTAATTAATTGGAAAATTACTGGGAGTTGGTCTACAGTGCCAAAAATATATTTTGAACTGTTGAAAGAAGTGAGAAGTTAAAAAGTGAAATTATTATATTTTGGCTAAGGCCAACTGTGTACCCACACACGATTATTTTATCGGGTATGATAAAAAGTGAGAAATTGATGGAGAACGAATGTCGGCTCGATGACCTGGTATGTCATCTCGGAGAAAGATGTATACTATGTCGGCTCGATGACTCGGTATGTCATCTCGGAGAAAGACATTATACTATGTTGGCTCGATGATTCGGTTTGTCATCTCGGAGAAAGACATTATACTACGTCGGCTCGATGACTAAGTATATCATCTCGGAGAAAGACATTATATTATATTAGCTCGGTGACTTGGTACGTCATCTTGGAGAATGAACGTTGGCTCGGTGACTAGATATATCATCTTGGAGAATGCACTTGGGCTCGGTGGCTAAGTATGTCATCTTGGAGAATGCATATGGGCTTGACGATTAGATATGTCATCTTAGAGAATGAACAATATGCTATTTATTTGCCTTTGGGGCAAGCTACTATCTATGTATTACCTAGGGTGAGCAGTCTTGGATTTTGATCAGACTTATAGATAGTATGGTTATGATCGGGGAATGGTTTGATTGACATGTAATCAACTAGATCGATTGATCGATGAGTCGATCTGAGTGAATGATTTGATGTGTTGATGTGACTTGATGAGATTATGAATTGCGTCGAATTGTAGGGAGGAACTGAGGCCAAGGTAAGTCCTCTGATTCGTGATGGTGCTTAGGCAGCCTTTAAGGGGTATTTACTTCCTAATCGAGTCTTAGAGGGTAGAAATCGCAGAGATATTGTCTCACTGATTATTGTATAACAATTTTCAGGTCTTTAGATGGTGTTGGTGAAGGATTTGAAGCCTCGAAGTTTAAGAGGTGAAGCCTGAAGAATCAGCAATCTTGTCCGGCTAGCTAGTCGTAGGATAATTCTCTTTTATTGGGAGCCGATCCTTTTTGTAAACCTTTGTGTATAGACTTGTCTGTTTATAAAAAGGTACTTTGTGAAAAATTGGTCATACTTTCCTATCCCATTGTTTTATTATCTAGGGATTATTTATATACTTTCACATGCGTATTAAAATAAATGGGTCGGCGATGCGTCATGAGACGTCACTATTTAATCGACCAATGAGGAATGGGTGCGCGCTTGAGGATCGAGGTGTGACACTGGTTTTGCTCGGCCCACGTTCTCATAGGCTTGCTTCATTGGTTCGTAAATCCTTTTTCCTAACACTCAGCTTGACTGGCACTGTCGACTATTGAAGTAGCAACATTCGAAGTCCGTCCTGGACGTTCCTGATAATTTGAAGTTCAATCTTGGGTTTTCATGCCATATCAATTTCGCCCTAATGCCATTTTGGGTACAACTCAAATTAATAAGCGGTTTTGATGATTCACATGTAACCGACTCATGCTAAACTACGTTCAAGACATCTCGACACATGGACATCTTTGACTACATGAAATTGCGGAAGATAGATTCTTATTTCAAAGTACACAATTACCGAGGATCGACCTAGGGTCGTTTGCGGGCTCGATAATAGTAAACCGAATCACCCGTCGTTCCATTATGTTTTGTCCACGAATCAACTTCTAGTTGTCCTTGAAATCGGCTTGCCATCTACAGGATTGTCCTCATGCAAGTCTTACGGTCAAGTCGTTTTCCCAGGTCAAGTTCTTTCGTAGTACGAGTTCTGTCCTCATTAGCCTTTACCCTCAAGGTCAGTATCTTAGAACTGATCAATTCTGAGTGAGATCAACTAACAATGTATTGATGAAATTCACATTCATTCATCCCTCAGAGGGCTCAAATTTCAGGATGTTACAACTGGCGGGACAAGAGGAGGCCCATTAGTCCATAATGAATCTTACCCAGGATCTGTAGCGGGTTAGACTTTTTTGAACTAAGGAGGTTAAGGTCCATTGGGTTTTGGGGCAAACTTGTACTTGACTTGTGGACCCGATTATTTTCCCCTTGCAGGTATCGCTGACTTCGACCCAAGCCAAGGGACCCCTTAAACGGATCGGCAAACCTGAGCTCTACCTTATTGCAATAGCTTTCGAGGCTAGACAACTATTCTATTTGATTGTGGCAGTTTTGGCAGGCTCTTATTACAAAAGATAAAGAGGGGTTCATCGACGGCATAGTTTCGAATCTGATTGATGAGCAACCTGCACGCCATTGGGGAAAGTGCAATCAGTTGGTTCAGACATGATTGGCAACTGTCTCACTCTAGAGGTCGCCGTCGGACTCCTCTCGATCGAGGATGTGAAAGGAATTTGGGAAAATATATGAGAATATGGAAAACTTGATTATGCCAAAATTTTCTGCTTAACTCAAGCTTTATCAGAACTTAAACATGGGCATCTCTATATTTCTAGCGTTTTCAACAAATTATAAGCAATGTAGAATGAATTGGAGATGGCTGAAGAAAAGCTAAAGGCACTTGAAGCAACCCTAACACAAACCGTGCAATAAGGGAGAGAGAGAAGGTGACTCGATTTGTACTTATTTTAAATGAGAGTTACTTACCATTTTGTAGCCAAATCCTCGCCATGAAACTTGTACCCTTGCTCGGCTGGATCTACTAGCTCGTGGTCCAAGAAGAATCGCAATGCCTAGCATCCTCGAAGTACCTGAAGGTGGGAGATTGTGTCATCCTTGTCGTCAAAGCGACACTGAAGCAGCAACTCGTTGTTGCAAGGTCTAGCCATGGTAGCCATGGCGGACACAAAGAATCCGTCATGGCATTAGGGTTTTTGAATGAAGAAGACAGGTCCCTTTTATCTTTTGGAATGAATGGCCTATATGTGTTTAGGCAATTAGACGGCTTAGGACTCATGCATGGTTATTTGCCAGCGAATGGCCATGATTTGATCACGGGATTAGACAGTTCTAGCTCATTCGCGTGATTGGATGGTGGACATCTTGTTGCGGCTACACCCACATGGAAAGGATTCAACGGCCAGAATTCTGTTGCGGCCTCAAATAAATCACATGGCCAAAATTCCAATAAATGAAAGGCCAAATTTAGTGATTATTGCAAGTGCACTAATCAAGCACGGGAAAATTGCTAGAAATTACATGGGAGGCCAATAGATAAAAAGGAAAAAGATGTCTCCATCGCAACACATGCCAAGGTTCACTAGCCTATCAATAATGATCAATTCCGACAAATCATGAAAGTTGTAAGCCAGTTGGGGACACAAGACAATTTGATCAGTTGTGCAATTATTTCCAACCGCTTAAAGCTCTATTTCAATTGAAGCATGGATTATTGATTCAAGTGTTAGTGATTACATTATCTGCGATGAGCGTTTTCTTACTAATGTTTGTAAATCGACCCTGTTTACCTCTGTACGTCTCCCGAATGGAAATGATACCTTTCTTACCAAAACAAGAAATGTCCAACTTAGCTCATTCTTCACATTGAAAAATGCTGTTGACGCCTTAATTTTATTTAGGTCTATTTTATTTTATTTATTGAGTTTTTATTTTATTTATTGGATAATAAATAAACAAATAATAGAAAAAGCATAAAAAAAAGCAGAAAAGGCCCTCACGTGGACCCTTAGGGCCCATTACTGCCTCGGCTCGGCCCCACCAGGTCATCTCCTTACTCGCGTCTTTGCAGCGCATGCGCAGGGGGCGCGACGGAAGGGAAGGGGATGGACGGACGGTGATGGGACGTGGAGCAGGGCGCAACTAGTGTCGGATGGGACGCCGGTTTGATCGGCGAAGGCCGTGGCAACCGACGGTCGAACTCTGTCGATCGGCCACCCCTCGGCTTATAAATAGGCTGTTGATCCCAGTAGCTAGGGGAGCAGACGGAGGAGGCGGGCAGAGAGAGAGAGAGAGACAGAGAGAGACGGCGAAGGTCGAGGGCTGCAGATCCTCGAAACCTCTCAACTGAGAGACTTCAGAAAGGGGGGCCGAGGACGAGCAAGCTGAGATCTGAGGTCGGCCAGAGTCGTTCGAAAGAGATCCGAGTGTGGGGGGGGGTGCAGAAAACACACAGATGGCGAAGAAGAGATCACCGACGGTAAGCTTTGATAGCTTCCCCGAGAGACTTCAAGGGAGGCCCGAAGACGAGCCGCCGGAGATCTTGAATCTAGCCGGAGAAGCGAACACATAGACAGATCGAGAGAAAGAGAGACTGAAGGGGAAGGAGGTTCGCGTGGGTCTTGCCGTCGTCGCTGCCGTCGTCGCGCCGTTGCTGCAAGCAGGTAGCGTGCTATCGCTGTTGCCGTCGCCATCTCCCCCTCCGTAGTCCAATCCTCGCTGCCGTAGCCACCGTTGCCGTCGTCATCGCCGCTGCGCCTCAGCCCTCTCCTCCCCTCGACGCCGCGATTCGGAAACCCTAGGGTTCCCGATTTTCCGGTCACGGCCCCAGGTTGTTGGGTCGGACCCGGGTCGGGAATTGGGTAGGGATTCCGCGATTTCAGGGGCGCCAGTAGCCGGGTTGCGAGCTGGAGTCGGTTCGGGTAGGGTTTCCGCATTTTTGGGGCGCGGGAATTTGGGTCGGCGAGTCGGGGAGGGTTCCGCTAGGAGCTCGAGTCGTCGGGCCGGGCTGGGCATCCCCAAACACTCGGCCACGACGTCGTTTTGTTTAATAAAAAAAAAAGTCGGGTTGGCTCGGGTTGGACCCAACCCGCGGATCCGACTGGCCGGTTTTATTTATTTTTTATTATTTTAATATAAAATAATGTTATAATAAATAAATAATGAATAATTTATTTTTAAAAAATCAATTTTTTATATTAAAAAAATATTAAAAATGTTTTATTTTAAAAAATCGAGAAAAATCAAAAATAATTTATTTTCCAAAAATATTGAAAAGTATTAAAAAATATTTTATTTTCCAAAAAATCAAAAAAATCAAAAATATTCCATATTTTCCAAAAAATGCCAAAATTCCAAAAAAAAAAAAAAAATCAGAAAAAGCCAAAAAGACTTGTATTTTTCCAAAAATACCAAAAAATCCCTATTATGCCCAAAAATTAGAAAAAGACTCAAAAAATGTTTTTCCTCCAAAAAATGCATGGAAAATCCCTCGAACATCCAAAAAAACCTCAAGGTTTAAACAAGATTAGATACCGAAAATGTATTAGTGATTAACTAGTGTAATCAAGTCCCCGATCCTAATTTCTCTGGTTACGCAGGAGTGCGTATTTCTCCCGATACTTCGCTTGGGTTTCTAATCAACCCACTTCAAATCGATTAGTGGCAACTCCATTTTAAAAATTGACTTACAGGTTAAAAACTTAGACTATTAAAGTCGTGAATTGGTGGACTTGGGAGTAACTAATTTCAGCCGAGCCATTAGCCTTCGCTGGTGAGTGTACCCGATCGCGGGCGCCGAAAAAAAAGAGGTCGCGACAGCTTGGCGACTCCACTGGGGACTTTGAGGACTTAGGCCATTTTGTCTTTATTTAAATGCTTTACTGACTTCGGTTTTTTTTTTTCTTTTGTGCAGGTTAGTATCTTAGATTTTCTTTTTAAATAAAATGTCTTGTGATTATAAATTTTTATGCATGCTTTACTATTTTAACACTACACGTGGCACACACAACCTAGCCGCCGGACCTGGGCCGCCATAGGATTTCTAGGATGGTGTTAAGAAAGATACGATCTCGAACGTGAGACTGCGATGTAGAGGTTGCCTTTCTTTTCCCCGCATTTCTTAGCCGAGGTTAAGGGGGTATGCTGCTAATGTGACACTGCGACGGGCGGATACCCTTTTAATTTCAACAAGCCTTCTCAGTTAGAAATTGAGCCACACAACTCATGCGCATGTCTTTGTGCTTGCCATTTTTATTTAAAAGCAAAATGATTTCTTTACTTTTACTAGTCTTTTATTGGCCCATGGCAATATAGGATAAGCTTTTCAAAGTCCCAGTCTATAAGCAATGGGGAAAGACGATATCCAGTTCATTCCTGTTCCCGAAGTGGAACTCTTCAGATGGTGGGGTCAATTGGATCAGTTTGCCCAAGAGTGCGTGAAAGCCAAAGTCGGTCATCTCCTATTGTTGATTCAAATCACTATTCGTCCCGAAGTCATACAAGTTATGACACATTTCTGGTACCCGAAGACGACTACTTTTATGTTTGGTGGGTTTGAGCTAACCCCAACTCAGGAAGAATACAACACCATCACTGGAATACCTCTCGAGAAAAAGCTTGTTAGGCCATTAACATACATTATCCCGTTGGGTGGGTTAGCACGACTTTTAGGAACTGAAATCCACGTTATGAGGCAAATTCTTGAAAATAACCATAAGACCTGCCCACTAGAATTCATGAATGCCTGTTTTCAAAATCAGCCTATGACTAAAAAAAATGAGATTTTCCTCCTGGCTTTTTTTGGGTTCATCATTTTCCCTTATCAATGAAATGTCATAAGTCCTAAGATGGCATGGATAGTTGATCAGATCTCGATGGGGCAAAATTATGTCAACATGATTTTAATTGAAACATTTTTGTCCTTTAATCGTTTTAAAGAAAACACGGAAAAAATCATGCAGGTCTCTCCGGAAATTTTACAAGTCTAGTTCTTTTCTCACCTAAGTGAATTCCGAGGCTTCATGCGATCGTCTGAAATGAATGAAATCAATTACAAAAATTTATGGTTTTAGGACCATACATTCCTAATCAAAGCTGTTTAAATTGGATAAACTTCCTAAGAGACTCGGCTCTTGAGGCATTCCAATGGTGTGCTGGTTGGTTCTATGAAAAGAGAGCTTGCTTTGCTTTCAAGCACCGCTATCCAATTCCATTACTTAGCCTCACCGATGCCATTTCCTATTTCCCATATTGGGTGGCACGACAATATGGAGCCCTTCAGGAGATCCCACCATCTTTCAAGAAGAGGGTCCCTCCACTCCTTTTCACCCATCAAAGTTTTGAATACATGTTCGAGATTGACATTATCGAGGAAGCATGGAGCAGGTGCCATCGCAAAAGGATCGTGGTACCTGAAGGGCTTGAGGGAGAAGAAAAAGCCCACCACGCCTCCACGTCCTACATCCACAACCATCGTATCCCGACAAAATGGAAGCCGTCAGTCCCTCGCTCAATCAGCGAGAGCAGCCAGCACGAGCAAGCAGAGCTTATGCAAAGGGATTTGGGAATGGACTGGATACACACCTCAGAGGTAGTTCAAGGAAGCGTGCATCCTCGCAAGAACAAGACTCCTCGTCGCATATAAATTGGCAATCATGTGCCCCTTAATGTTAATATTGTGAAAGTTTTGTCCCATTGTTTAGGGAATTTTGTTTAATATCTAGTATTTCATTATGTCATTTCAATTTCAAGTTTTAGATGTCAGAAGTCCGCGGTCTATAAAATCCTATTTTGATAAATAAAAAAAGCAGTTAGGCCATTGCCATTGGTCAATCTTTGTTTACTTTCGTGCTCATTCATTATTTTCGCAATGACAGGTAATTATGAATCGCCGACCACCAATAGCCCGCGATGGCCTCATGCAGTAGGGCCCGATTAGAATGATGTACAAAATCGCCTCATTAACATTGAAGATGTCGTAGGACAGATGTCTATTGTCCTTCGACAACTCTCAAAGCAAATGGAATCCACTCAAGTCGAACCCAACTTTGTAGTTACCTTAAACACCGTTATGACACCCGCACATTTGCCAGAAAATAGCCAGTACCATAGACAGTTTGAAAGGATCATGAAAAAGTTAAGCCAGTTGCAGGAGTAGAATCCCATCGACTCGTCTAATTACGCTGGTATTGAGATCCCTAGAAAACTCAAAGTATCTGAATGCGAAAGATATGCTGATACCTCCCGCTTAGAGACCTACTTGCAGGCCTACCTGGTTCGAAGGATGATTCAATCGTACCAATCGAGCTTGACTAGCCCTGTATTGCGATGGTACATTGTCAAGAAGATTAGTTCCCTTAAAACCTGGAGGGAACTAATTCATGTTTTTCATCAAGAGTATAATATTGACATCACCCCTGATATCATCACCCTGCCCTACGAAGAGCCGATTATCGCAGAGCACGAGGAGCCGTTAGTCGCTGAGATGAGAGAGGAACATGTCAATGAAGCCTTGCATAATAAATGGGTGACTGAGCAACATCATAGACTCAGAGCTTGTTCAAGAGCGGGGCACGATTGGACAACTCCCCAAGCTTACTCCAAGAGCTAGGGTCCAAAGAATACCAACCTCTATCAACCTGGAAAGTGAATCAGACAGTTGTCGCGACCAATTTTTTCGGGGTTTGGACCATCTAAGGTTTGGCTAATGGATTGCTAAGCCTAAACTTAACTCGGGCTCTCCCAAGCCCATACCAATTCGCGACTTAGGTTCAAGTTCTTAACATGCAATTGATTTTCAATTAGGAGTCGCCACTAATCTATTTTTGGTGGGTCGATTAGAAACCCAAGTAAAATAACGGGAGAATTATTTTACTCCTACGAACCAGAGACTATGGGTACGGGGACTTGATTACGCTAGAATTCTCTAACGCCTTTTTAGTACCTTTCTTTTTATTTTGAAAAATGTTTGGCAAGCAGTTTGGATTGATTCTAAATTTATTTCCCTAACATGTAAGGTGATCATGCGGGTGCGCAAACCACCAATTTAACACCCAAGTAAAGCAATAAATAAATTGTAGGATTTACCTCGTAGCAACGAAAGCATCTGCGTTGTTAGTTTAGAATTCACATAAGCAGTCCTAAATATAATTTCTAATTAACACGCAATTTCCTTTTTTTTCACTTATGAAAATCATGCAATATGCAATGCATGCCACTGATTTAACATGAAATGATATGACATGGCAACATGATTTAGCTATATGACCTAAGCAATATGACATAACTAAGCATGTAGTCTATCCTAAGCATGAGATGGATTTATTTTAAATAATTTTTTGTATTTTCTATGAGATTCGAAATTAAAGAAATGAAACATTTAAATATGCAATCTAAATTAATCTAATGACTGACAATTTCTAATTAATAAACCTAACAAAAATCACTAAATGACGTGCATTGTATGAACCTAATTCTATATGACGTGCACATGGGTTTTATTCTAAATAAGCATGCAATTTATTCTAATATGCAATGAGGTGCAAAGAATGCCCTAATTCTATTTTTTTTTTTATGAAATTCGCAATTTCCAAATAATTAAACGTGCAATTCAAATTTAAAACTAACACCCTAAATGAATGCATTTTTTGGATTTTTTATTTTTTCAAAAATTCGAAATAAATAAATTTCCTATTCTAAACATGCAGGATAACCCTAAAATGATGAATATTCTAAATAAACCTAATCTAACTCAGATTTTTTCGGATTTTTTTTCCCTTTTTTACAGGAGCAATCAAAATAAGACATCAAGACCAGCACGGCAACAGATTAGGCAAGATATCATCCATGTCCATTTTGGAAATAAATCGCGAATCGTATCTCGAGCGTGAGATCGGATTGGCGATTTTTCCATGCGATTGCGAGTTGTATTTTGAGCGTGAAATCGGACTGTCAATCATACGCACGTTGCGAAATTAGGAAAATTTCCTAATTCATAAGGGCACTTCAGATTACGGATGTGATAGCATATCGAGAATTTCAATCATATGTATCAACATTTCAAATAAGAAAACTGAATATTCGGAAATTAAATTAGATAAGATTTTTACCTAATCCGAATATTAGCTTCCAAATAGGGCAAGTCGCAGACCACGATCCTTGGATGATGGATCAATGGAGGAACATGGGAGGTGTAGCAACTTGGACACTTGCTAAAAGAAATTTGCCTCCCTGAGAGGCAACAACAATGAGCTTGAGGAGACACCAGCAACAGGTCGTGAGCGAGATGGTCACGGTGGTGAGGAGCTGCGACGACCGCAAGAACACGCGAGACTTCCCCGATGGATTGAACTGGAGCGTTTGGAAAAACCTGCAAAAGAAATTCAGCAAGCACAGCAAGGCGATTGATTTGGCTCGGGGTTGCTGTTATTGGCCAGCGTGGACAAAACGGATGATGGCAGAGCAATCGAGTCGGAATATCGATAGCGCTCGAGTGCAGGACAACCGAGCTTTGCTAGAAGTGACGTCGGACTTGTTGAAGCCAAGTTACAGGAGCAGGAACGGTGGTAGTGCTCGGGGACTGGCTGAGGACTTTGCCGGTTGTCTCGTGCTCGTTGGATTCGGATGAAATTCAGTGGGAGATCTGGGTCCCGCTGAGCAGTGCTTGACCCTTGGAAATTGCTCACCGACCTGGAATTGCTGGAGATTCTAGTTTCGCTGCAAGGATTGACAAACCAAGCCAAAAATCACCGCTCTGCTTCGTCTCTCAGGGTATCGAGTTCCTTTGTATTGATCTTCCGTTGACCTACAAAGAGAAAAAGAAGCAAGAAACTTTTTCCTTTTTTACGTCTCCTCCCAGTCGTGGCTATCGTTTTCTATATCAGGGGATTCAATCAACATTAGAATATTTCAGGGAATGGCAATAGAATACATGGAAACCAAATTGGCCAAAAGTCTTAGCTAGCTCTTGATGTCACTCGGATGTGTTTCCAAATTTGGACTTGTCGGACAACAGGAGTGGGGATGGTCACCGTGGCTTGCAAATCACAGTCGGGATCATCGAGAGCGGAGTCAATTCATGTGCAGTGAAATCCCTTCTTCAGACGTGTGGATGTGTTCTCTGCTTCTTTGATCAGCACACATCTTTATAAATTTTTTAATGTACCCACCGCCACATGTTGCTTGGATGAGCGTCAAGGTGGAGCAAATTGTAGGATTGAACTGCTGGGACTCGTGGCTTGCGGATGCTTCATCAGAGGGGATCACGACGCAGCTAAGGATGCTTGTGCAGCAGCTTGTCCTGGTGGTAGTCTCGCAATGTGAGGTAGCGTTACGAGCATTGGAGCGCGGCGATGTGGCTGGCGGGACTCACATGACAAAGGGAATCTCGACCAAGCCTGGTGGAGCACTCTATCTCTCTCCTATCTCACGTGTGTCTCTGTGTATTGTGGCCGTATATTCAATGTGTGCCCTCTTCCCTAAACCCTACGCATTTAATCTATTTATAGGCCACGAGTTAGGGTTTTAATTTTTCCAAATCCATATCCACGAAAATTCCTTCTTCCAAACGTAATATTTGTTTTTGATACGATTTAGGATACAAGAGGATTCTTTTAAAATTTGAAATCTCGCATAAATCAATCCGTAAAATCTTTCCGAGGATACGAGCTTGGGCCAATTTACTCCCTTTGTGGGCTTAGTCCAATTCACCAAATTAATATTCCGAACCATTAAGTTGAACCCATTTGTCACCGGCCAAATGTAAATGCAAATTAAAATAAATGCACCTAAAACTATATGCTATGCAATTAATTAATTAACTAATATTTTTTTAGGGGTTAAAATTAATCCCTAATTTTTAATGCGATAAATAAATAAATGGGTCGCCAAAATTTAGGTGTCAACCACAGTGAAACTCTAATGTCTCTCACTTCCTTTGACAGAATTAAGCTGGCAAAATGAAGGGCCCTACTCAAAAGGTCTAGACCAGAAGCCAAGAAAAGAAAGCCTAAGTAGATCAATTCAGCATCTACCAACGAGCCACCGCATCAAAGTTTCGAGCATTCCCAAGAATATAGCTTTGAAGATTACCATCATCTAGAGTACAACCTTGAAGACTTCCCGGCCCTAGAATACAATCCCAAAGACTTCCAGCGTTATTTCGACAATGAAACTGACGATTCATCGTATAACTATTTCCTACTCTCACCCGGGATGAAAGCCCATCAGAAGAGGAAGCATACGTCTTTATCCGCTACGATCCTAACGAAGTACTAAACTCGTCCTCTGACCATGAGGATAGCTTCAATACTTCATCCTCATTCAGAAATTTTGACCAAGAAGAAAGCAATGGGGTAATCTCGGTAGAGTCCAACTTCCTTAAAATAGAAAAATTCACCACTACAACAAATATGCAGTGGGAAAACTAGTGGCCTAACTAAGACATACTAGGCTCGTCTTGCCCTCGCAGGATCATGACCCCCATAGAAATGTGGATACCCAATCTTCGCAAGTATAACGGCACAACTTGCCCCGTGGCCCACTTGTAGTACCTCCATGCTGAAATGAGTCGGTACTATGGCTTGATGTCATTCACAACTTAGGCCTTTCAAGAAAGTCTTACGGGGTCTGCATTACAATGATTAATCACAGTAGATATCTACCTCATGAGAGATTGGAATGAGCTGTCTTCTGCATTCTTGCTTTAGTATCAAAGCCAGATTGGGACTGAAGTGCCTTGTTAGAACTTGGTTCACTTCAGAAGAAGACTAATGAAGGATTTCCGAGCATATGCAAGGAGGTGGGAGGCTTTTATGATGTAAACTTACCCTCAACTGGCCAAAGAAGAAATGATAAAGCTGTTCATAGGGGCTTTACCTCGTAAGCATCGTTGTTGGTTGCATGGGTTGCACTTCCATAGCTTCAATGAAGTGGTCCTCTCATGCGAATACTTCGAGTCTACTGAAGGCAAGGAATTCAAAGACGCTTAGTTTCAAGACCAGCACTATCAAAGCGCTCCTTTACACATGAGTTTTCATGAGTTTTACTTGTTTTTATAATTTCATGTTTCTTATCTTGTCTAATGTGCTACTGTTGTATTTTCCATTCCAAGTACTGTAATGTACGGTTCTAATATTATGTTTTGAGAGCATGAATCGGTACTCCAAACCAGCCTAGTGATGTTATCCAACCATGAAAAGAAAATATCACCCAAGAGAATATTGAGGGCTGGACTTCCTCATGCTTTTTCTCCCCCAAAAAAAACACATTTTGAAAATGAGAAGTATTTCATCACCAAAAGCTTTTGTCAAAATAAGATGATAAATTTAAGCATGTTTGTCTTTTTAACTTTCTCACTTAATGTCCAAGAATATCATCCCCTTTAATTCAGTGTGACTGAAGGTATTTGAAACTGGCGCATCATGTGAACAGACCAAACTCGAGAACACATTTTCAAGAAAGCAGGGGCAAATAGAAAGGAGCATCCTATTTCAAAAAGGGTAAGTCTTATTCCATTAACATAATATTGAGAATGACAACCCCTCTCTTCTATTTACAGGATACAAAAGATGAGACGTAATAGGTACAGCATACAGTTGAAATAAAAGCATCCATGACATGCCTCACTCCTGCCCAACTCCATCCTAAGCCAAAAGACTATCTTGTCACACGACACACCCAAAGGCTAGATGTTACAGTTTCAACTTCGATGAGCCCAGAAGCATAAGGAAGAAGTTCATTCTCTTCCTTTAAAGTGATTACTGTCAACAGGGATAAAATCCAGAAAGTCAAGGCGATCTATAGCCCCGCACCCTGGACAATGACCTTGGAATCTAGAAGCTTCATTCTAGACGCATATTCTTTCAAGGAGTAATTGCCATCAGAAAGCTTGAGATTTTTTTTATCTCAGATTCCATAGAAGCTTGAGGTACATGACTTTACCCAATAATGCTATAGTTAAAGACAGAATGAGAAATTCCATAGAAGGAAGTCGTTGAAGATGAATCAACGACTAGCAATCATGCATACATGGTCACAAATGAGGAGGGCCAATCGAAAGAAATGTCAAATTATGCTAAGACAAAAAGGCTATCATCGACATTCAAATATCCCTAGGAGTCAGCAAATACAAAATTTGGAGAAGAGTAATTTGGTATTGTTTCCAATACTCTCCCCTCTAAATTCACTTTTGACATATTTCCCCTATTGGCAGGAAGCATCCGGATTCAAAAGCTGAACTTGACGGTTAGGTTTGGCAAATCTGTATTGGCCAAGCTAGTACGTGGAAATGACCTGCATCAAATTCACATGGCTTCGTGTAAAAAGACGCGTTATCCAGGAGCCAATTCAGAGAATAATCGACCTAGCGAAGCAAGGGACATAGGACTTCGTGTCCCGCTCTCACTTCAGGTTCAACCAATCGTCTGCAAACCAGTGAAGGGTAAAGTTGTATCGCTTCCAGTTATTTGACTCTTGAAAGAGTTCATGACTAACACATTCCCTCTTGTTTGTTGCAGGATCACTTGACTGTCAAAAACACAAATAACAAATCAATGAGAGGCATGACAAACTTTTCTAAGCAAAATGGCGTCTCAAGTATCGTCAAAGCAAATGACATAAAATCTTCAGGCCTCAACTCACATTTGATTTTGGCCAAACTAATTGATCTACTTGTACAGCTTCTCTTCTACAAGAGGCAAGAATAGAAATTCCTGATTAGATTCCTAGTCCCTAACTGATCATTCCTATGTCATGTCCCTAACTAATAGGAGCAATCTATCGACACTCATTTGTGAATAACCCTTTGTAAATAACTCTTTTGATGTTCAAGTTTCAACACATTTGTGAATATCATTTCACCAAGCAAGCACCCTCAAAGCTGTTAATAAGTTTTTCTTGAGTAAAAGCCATTCATTTATTTTGAAAGTACAAACTCTCTCACATCATATGTTGTATGCCTTTTTCCAGGTGATTTTTGCATGATGATTTTGTTTGTCTAAATCTTTGATTCTATTAAGGATTATTAGAATAGATAGCTAAGTGAAGAATACAAGATTAATTAAGCATGCTGGATGAGGCGCGTTAGAATAATGACAGGCAAGCCATATCCTACACACAGTCCCCAATCTATACACTTGTAAGATGAGTGTAGAAAATTCCATGACTACAAGGTAAAGAGTCCTCTCGCGAATGGTACGATAACCAAGACAGTAAGAGGCATTTCATTGCTCACCCTTTTGAGCTCCTTACACTGGTGAAATTTCTTTCCTACCCCTCGTCAAGAACCATCCCCACATTGGGGCAGATTGGAGGCGAAGTAGCATCACAAGATGAGAAGAGAAATAGAAATTTTCTTGCTCGCATTTGCATCAATCTTCGGGTGTCTTTATTACATATGAACACTCGCGTTAATTTAAGTGCCTTAGAATGACGAAGAACAATTCTTTCTCTACGCACTTGTATTCATTGTACAACCTAATTGAGTCTGTAATTTCACCTTCACGTGGAGACAAAACAGAAGTTATTGCCATTTAAGCAGCATAGCCTAAAGCGCTGGCTGAAGATGAAGACTCAAGAGTCTAATAATGATGCTTCGATTGGGCTTGCCTAGGCCAGTTCCTCTAATGACAATAATGAAAAAATAGGGGCATAAAAAAGCAGTGTACCTGGTAAAAGCAAGGTCAATGCCCATAAATGAAGAACTAGAATAAAAAATAGGGGCATGAAAAAGCAGTGTACCTGGTAAAAGCAAGGCCAATACCCTCCAGTCAAAAATATTCCCTAGAGAAGTTGCTATTGTGGTTCAATTGATAGAGCCTTCATTTGACAGTGAGAAAAAAAGACCGGTGACAAATGCCAAGGCAATCACCAACTCTCACCCTCTTGCATGTGAGCCAAGTCTACTTTACATTTCCATTGTAAAAGTCTCTTCAGACTATGGGCACTTCAATTAACGTAGGATATCATATTTGCATAAGCATCACTCGAAGAAGTATGAGCAAGATTACTCTATCTCTTTTCGCAGGGTTCTTGACTTGTAAACCCGGAGATGATCATGTAGCATTTTCGTCCATCGGCTTCGACCTTGATGGTCCCCTTTGATGAGCCGCTGACCAAGTCTTCATTACAATTTCAACAAAAACCTCTCACATTGGTAAAGTCGTACTGTTTGCGAGAATACTCGAACCCCTGCTGACATGATGACAGTGAGATAATGTGGTCCTTATAAATCATGTATCAATGGTCAGGATAGCCTTTTCCATGAGAGTGAGCGGAAAGTCCTTTCAGACTGAAAGTCCCTCATTTGGCATGCTCAAGACATCTATATTCTAAATGGATGTTGTCTTTCAAAATCTTCTCAAGTGGAATTCAAATGATACAAAACTGACAAGATCATCATGCATGAATCACCTTTGAATTTATGAATTTATTGCATATACAATCATTGTGTACATGTGTGCATATTGTACAAATAGCAAGCATACTCTTAGAGATCATAAGTATCACCAGAAAAGCATACCCCTATCCCTACTCCCAAAGTCTGATAATCTTTGAGTACCTACCACTGTTTAAGTACTCCCTCTTATTGACATTCAGCTTATTCGAGTTGTCTCCAGAGTATTGATACTTGTGATTGACCAAGTATCCCTTTATCTTTGAGTACCTACCACTGTCTAAGTACTCCATTTTACCGATACTCAGGTTGTTCAAGTTGTCCCCAAGTATTGATATCTGCGATTGTCCAAACATTCCCCCGTTTTTGAGTATCTGTCGCTACTCAAGTGCTCCCTCTATTGACACTCAACCTATTCATGTTGTCTTTAAAGTTTTGATATTTGCAATTGTCCAAGTATCCCTTTGTCTTTGAGTACCAACCCCCGTTCAGGTACTCCCTTTCCATGACGCTCGGCTTGTTCGAGTTGTCCTCAAATTTATGTCATTGAATACTAGCAGCCGTTCAAGTATTCAACCACACTATGCGCTTGCGATTACTCAGGTATAATTTCTTACACTTGGACCAGTTGAGCGGTCCCTGATCATATCATTAAATATTTGTGTTCATCCAAGTATTCCACTACTTTGTACACTTGCGGCTACCCAGGTGTCCCAACCCTTTCGAGTGCCTATGGCCATCTAGGTAAGCCTCGTACCACATTCAGATTCTCAATTACCAGGAGGTGAGAGACCTTCATGAATATCCAAGGTACGTCATTGATATTCCCATTACTAGGAGGTGAGAGACCTTCATGAATATTTGGGGCACGTTCTTGATATTCCCCATATCAGGAGGTGAGAGACCTTCATGAATATTTGGGGCACGTCCTCGATATTCCCCATACCAGGAGGTGAGAGACCTTCATGAACATTCGGGGCACGTCCTCGATATTCCTATTACCATGAGGTGAGAGACCTTCATGAATATTCGGGGCACGTCCTCGATATTCCCAATACCAGGAGGTGAGAAACCTTCATGAATATTTTAGGGGCACATCCTCGATATTCCCCATACCAGGAGGTGAGAGACCTTCATGAATATTTGGGGCACATCCTCGATATTCCTCATACCAGGAGGTGAGAGACCTTCATGAATATCCAAGGTACGCCATCGATATTCCAATTACCAGAAGGTGAGAGACCTTCACAACTATCTCAGGTACGCCCTCGATATTCCCAATTACCAAGAGGTAAGAGACATTCACGAAATGCGGGGCACGCCATTGATATTCCCATTACCAAGAGGTGAGAGACCTTCATGAATATCTCAGGTACACCCTCGATATTCCCAATTACCAGGAGGTGAGGGACCTTCACGAATATCTCAGGTATGTCCTCAATATTCCCATTACTAGGAGGTGAGAGACCTTCACGAATATCTCATGTACGCCCTCGATATTTCCCATACCAGGAGGTGAGAGACCTTCATGAATATTCAGAACACGTCCTCGATATTCCCTTTACTAGGAGGTGAGAGACCTTCATGAATATCCAAGGTACGTCCTCAATATTCCCATTACTAGGAGGTACGCCATCGATATTCCCAATTACTAGGAGGTGAGAGACCTTCACGAATATGCGAGACCCATCTTCGATATTCCCACCACCAGGAGGTGAGAGACTTTCACAAATATCCCAGGTACGCCCTCGATATTTCCCAATTGCTAGGAGGTGGGACACCTTCATAAATATCCAAGGTATGTTCTCAATATTTCCAATTATCAAGTAATCCTTCAATACTTGTGAATGTCCAAGTATCCCCTAAGAATTCATATTTGTGATCATCCAAGTACCCATTCAATGCCTATGGTCAGCCAAATACCCATTTTGACGCCTGCAAATGCCAAAATATCCTTAAGGTTAGTACTTGTGAATATCCAAGTACTCTTTGATATGCTTGTGAATGTCTAGGTATCTTCTAGAATCGATGCCTTGAGAAAGGTCGGTGCATCCTCCTGAGAAAAGTCGGGTACCAGCTGTTGTCTTTGACAGAGGTCAGACACCCCCACAAAACAGATGCCCTGAGAAAGGTTGGTGCATCTCCCGAGAAAGGTCGGGTACCAACTGGTGCCCTCAATACAAATCAGGCACCCACAAATGAGATGCCCTGAGAAAGGTCGGTGCATCTCCCGTCAAGGCGACCGAAGAAAGGTTTGGGTCCTAGACAAGCTGCTGATTGCTCCAACTGGCGACCGAAGAATGGTTCGGGTCTTGGAGGAGTAATTTCTCGTCAAGGCGACTGAAGAAAGGTTCGGGTCCTAGACAAACTATTGATTATTTTAACAGGCGAACGAAGAATGATTCGGGTCTTGGAGAAGCAATTTCCCGTCATGGCGACCGAAGAAAAGTTTGAGTCCGAGACAAACCATTGATTGCTCTAACAGGCGACCGAAGAATGGTTCGGGTCTTGGAAGAGCAATTTTCCGTCAAGGCGACCGAAGAAAGGTTCGGGTCCTAGACAAACTATTGATTGTTTTAATAGGCGACCGAAGAATGGTTTGGGTTCGAGACAAACCATTAATTGCTCTAACAGGCGATCGAAGAATGGTTCGGGTCCTGGAAGAGCAATTTCCCGTCAAGGTGACCGAAGAAAGGTTCGGGTCTTAAACAAACTATTGATTGTTTTAACAGGCGACCGAAGAATGGTTTAGGTCTTGGAGAAGCAATTTTCCATCACAGCGATCGAAGAATGGTTCGGGTCCGAGACAAACCACTAATTGCTCTAACAAGTGACCGAAAAATGGTTCGGGCCCTGAAGGAGCAATTTCCCGTCAAGGCGACCGAAGAATGGTTCGAGACCTGGAAAAACAACCTCCTCATATCACCAGGTAAGATGACGCCTTGATACTTGCCAAACTCGGGGTTCACACCGTATCTCACTCACTCCCGATAAGTAACTAAAGGTATTTTCTTATCTATCTTAATATGTGTAAAGTTATACTACCTTTTTTTTTTCATAGAATAATAGGTCACAAATAAAATATAATCTGCTGCGCATGCATAGATAAAATTTAGGCATCAGTTTGTCTTTGAATGCAACCTCTGCAAACTCACCTTCAAAGAGGGGCATCTATTGACGCCTTAGTTTAATTTAGGTCTATTTTATTTATTTATTTATTGGATAATAAATAAACAAATAACAGAAAAAGCATAAAAAGGCCCTCGCGTGGGCCCTTAGGGCCAGTTCCTGCCTCGACTCGGCCCTGCCAGGTCATTTCCTTCCTCGCGCCTCTGCAGCGCATGTGTTGGGGGCGCGACGGAAGGGAAGGGGATGGACGGACGGCGATGGGACGTGGAGCAGGGGGCAGCTGGCGTCGGATGGGACGCCGGTTCGGTTGGCGAAGGTCGTGGCGACCGACGATCGAACTCCGTCGACCGGCCGCCCCTCGGCCTACAAATAGGCCGTCGATGCCAGTAGCCAGGGGAGCAAACGGAGGAGGCGGGCAGAGAGAGAGAGAGAGGCGGCGAAGGTCGAGGGCTGCAGATCCTCAAAACCTCCCAAATGAGAGACTTCAGAAAATAGGGCTGAGGACAAGCAAGTCGAGATCTGAGGTCGGCCAGAGTCGTCCGAAAGAGATCCGAGTGTGGGGGGGTTGCAGAAATCACACAGACGGTGAAGAAGAGATCACCGACAGTAAGCTTCGATAGCTTCCCCTGAGAGACTTTAGGGGAGGCTCGAAGACGAGCCGCCGGAGAGCTTGAATCTAGCCGGAGAAGCGAACACAGAGACAGATCGAAACAAAGAGAGACTGGAGGGGAAGGAGGTTCGCGTGGGTCTCGCTGTCGTCACCGCCCTCGTCGCATCGTTGCCGCAAGCATGTAGCGTGCTATCGTTGTCGCCGCCCTTGTTGTGCCGTTGCCGCAAGCAGGTAGCGTGCTATCGTCATCACTGTCGCCATCTCCCCCTTCGTAGTCCAATCCTTGCTACCGTCGCCGCTGTCGCTGTCGCCGTCGCCATTGTCGACTGCCGTCGCCGACCGCCGCCGATCGCTTGCCGCCGATCGCCGATCCGCCGCGATCGCCGTCACCGACCGCCGCCGACCTCCGCCGTCGCCGCCACCGCCATCGCCGTTGTTGCCATCGCCGTCGTCGCCGCCGTCGCCGTTGCCGCCATCGCAAGCAGTTAGCGTGCTATCGTCGTCGCCGCCCTTGTTGCGCCGTTGCCGCAAGCAGGTAGCATGCTATTGTCGTTGCCGTCGCCATCTCCCCCTTCGTAGTCCAATCCTTGCTGCGGTTTCCGCCGTCGCCGCCACCGTCGCCGCCGTCGCCACCGTCGCCGCAAGCAGGTAGCATACTATCGTCGTCGCCGCCCTCATCGCGCCGTTGCTGCAAGCAGGTAGCGTGCTATCGTCGTCGCCGTTGCCATCTCCCCCTTCATAGTCCAATCCTTGCTACTGTTGCCGCTATCGTCGTCGTCGGTCGCCGTCGTTGTTCGCCATCGTCACCGTCGTCGGTCGCCGTCGCCGCCGCCATTGTGCCTCAGCCCTCTCCTCCCCTCGGCGCCGCGATTCGGAAACCTTAGGGTTCCTGATTTTCTGGGTCACGGCCTTGGGTCGTTGGGTCGGACCCAGTTCGGGAATCGGGTAGGGATTCTGCGATTTCGGGGGCGCCGGGAGCCGGAGTCGATTCGGGTAGGGTTTCCGCATTTTTGGGGCGGCGGGAATCCGGGTCGGTGAGTCGGGTAGGGTTTCGCTAGGAACCCGAGTCGGCGAGTCGGGTAGGGTTCCGCTAGGAACTCGGGTCGTCGGGCCGAGCCGGCATCCCTAAACGCCTAGCCATGGCATCATTTTGTTTAATAAATAAAAAAAAAGTCGGGCTCGCATAGCGGGCCCTTTTGCGTTCAATGGTGGCCTGGATCCAACCCGTGGATCCAACTTGGGTCGGTTTTATTTTATTTTATTATTTTAATATAAAATAATATTCTAATAAATAAAAAATAAATATTTTATTTCCAAAAGAATCAATTTTTTTATTGTCAAAATATATTTAAAAAATGTTAAAAAATTATTTATTTAAAAAATCGAGAAAAATAAAAAATAATTCATTTTCCAAAAATATTGAAAAATATTTTATTTTCTGAAATATAAAAAAAATAAAAAAAATTCAATATTTTCCAAAAAATGCCAAAAATAAAAAAAGCCAAAAATTCATGAAAAATCCAAAAAAAATAGAAAAAGCCAAAAAGACTTGTATTTTTTCAAAAGTACCAAAAAATCCATTTTATGTCCAAAAAATTAGAAAATGACTCAAAAACGTTTTTCCTCCAAAAAATGCATGGAAAATCCCTCGAACATCCAAAAAAACCTCAAGGTTTAAACAAGATTAGGTACCGAAAGGGCATTAGTGATTAACTAGTGTAATCAAGTCCTCGATCCTAATTTCTTTGGTTGCGCATGAGTGAGTATTTCTCCCAATACTTCGCTTGGGTTTCTAATCAACCCACCCAAAATCGATTAGTGGCGACTCCATCTTAAAAATTGACTTACAAGTTAAAAACTTAGACTATTAAAGTTGTGAATTAGTGGACTTGGGAGAGTCCGGGCATAACTAATTTCAACCGAGCCATTAGCCTCCGTTGGCGCTTGTACCCGATCGCAGGCGTCGAAAAAAGAGAGGTCGCGACAGTCATGTTTATTGCAGAGTTCCGATTTAACCTTATTTTCGTTTCAAAAATTTGTGAAGACAATTCTTGTCGGGTCATTTTCGATTATGATGTTTATTTCTTTCAAGCCTTTTCGACGGGGAAACCGATAGGCTTGGGTAAAATTCAAGAGGGACTTTATTTTTTGGGCAGCACTTCCCAAAAAGCTTGATATTTCATCTTTACCCTTAAATAAGGGCATCTTGTGTAATGCCAAAGTTAATAATAATATTTTATTTCATCAGCGTTTAGGCAATAGTGCCTCTTTTCCTCATCCAAAGTGTCTCATTTGTCCAATAGTTAAACAATCTCAATTGCCTTTTCCACAAAGTACTTCACGTACTCATACACCTTTTTCTCTTCTACACATGGACATTTGGGGTCCATATTATACTCCATATCAAGATGGGTCTAGTTTCTTCCTTACTATTGCAGATTACCATACACAGGCTACTTGGATTTTTTTGATGCAATCTAAGGCATAGGTTCTTTCCCATGTTAGGAACTTCTTTTCATTAGTAAAAAAAAATCAATTTCACAAATTTGTGCAACAGATTCATACTGATAATGCTCATGAATTCTTTAATCATGAGTGTTCTTCTTTGTTTATTTCAAATGGCATTCTTCATGAAAGTTCATGTACCTATACACCTCAACAAAATGGGAACGTTGAACGGAAGCATTGACATCTGTTAGAAGTTACCCGTGCTCTTAAGTATGAAGCCTCAATTCCATAAATATTTTGGTGAGATTGTGTGGTCATAAAAACCTATTTGATCAATCGGATGCCATTTCAAATTCTAAATGGCAAGACTCCATTTGAGTTGCTCTTTGGGAAATAACTAGAAATAACCAGACGTCCACCACCTTCATGTCTTTGGATGCTTGTGCTTTGTCTCAGCTATAGGCCCTCGGGACAAATTGGGTTCTCGTGTTGTTAAAGGTGTATTTATGGGGTATCTTGCTCATAAAAAAGGATAGTTGATTTATAATCCATCCACTGGAGGCTTTCTTGTCAGCAAAGACATTATTTTCCATGAGGCACCTTTCCTTTCCAAGAAGAACTATCTTCATATCAAAATTCAGATTTGGCTACAAATCATCGTGTATTCTTGAGTGAAGAAGATCTCTTGGCTCCATAGCCCATCGTGATTCCTCATATCACATCACCCATAATGCACTTGCAGCTGAATGTGATCCTCCATCTTGCTCACATACTGCGCCCCCAGGGAATCACAAGAAGCAATAGTAGCAAATCATACAATCCTCACCTCACTAATGAATTCGGTTGATATCTCTTCAACACCACTTGCAAGTGAAATGACTCATCCTCGACAATCAAGCCAGACCACACGACCACCTACATGGACAATAGACTACATTTATCTCACCTTGGCAAAATATAGTACGCATTATCCTGTCTCTTTTTATGTTAGCTTTGCTCGTCTTTCGCTTGAACATAGGTGCGACGTAAGTAAAATTTCTGAGGGATAGGAGCCACCATCATATGACGAAGTTGTCAAAGACCCTCATTGGCAACAAGTAATGAAGGATGAGTTAAGAGCCTTAATGGAGATCAACACTTGGGATATTGTTTCTATACCCCCTCATTGGAAATCTATTGGCTGCAATTGGGTATAAAAGATCAAGTACAAGGTAGATGGTTCAATTGAATGTTATAAAGCCATACTAGTAGCCGAGGGTTTTACATAAGGGGAAGGTTGATTATATAGAGACATTTTCTCTAGTAGCAAAGGAAGTCACTAGTTGTTCTGTCCTCTCCATTGCCAACCTTCATGATTGGCCTCTTCATCAGATGGATGTTCATAATGCTTTTCTCTATGGAGATCTAGAAGATGAAATTTACATGGATCTTCCACCGTGTTTATGTAGACAAGGGGAAAATTGAGTGTGTCATCCACATAAATCCCTACATGGACTCAAGTAGGCTTCTCGTCAATGGTACGCCAAGTTCACTTTTGCACTTACAACTGCAAAATTTCAATAATACAAGCATGATTATGCCTTATTCACATAGAGTCAAGGTACATCATCAATTTATTTGCTTATATATGTTGATGACATACTTATTATGGAAAATGATGAATATGTTGTTGAACGATTTAAAAAAGCACCTACACTCCACATTCCCCATTAAGGATTTGGGACCTCCCAAATATTTTTTCAGAAAAGAGCTTGCACGATTGGATAAGGGAATTTGCCTCAATCAATGCAAGTTTGTCCTAGAAATCATCTAGGAAGTAGGATTATCACCCCCAAATGAGGATCCTTTGCTCAAAGATCCTTCTATTTATTAGAGGCTCATTGGAAAGCTTATCTATCTCACAATGACTAGGCCACATATTTTATGTAGTACAAATTCTCAGTTAGTTTATGCATAATTTGAAACAATCTCACATGAAGCTTGCACTGAATGTTGTGAAATATTTGAAAAAATGTCCTAGTTTAGAAATACTATTGTCTCAAGACAACAACATGGAAATGATAGCATTTTGTGACACAGACTATGCTACTTGCCCTATGAGTAGAAAATCAATTATAGGGTTTTGCATAAAATTGGGAAATTCATTACTCTCATGGAAAACAAAGAAAAAGTGTACTATATTGTTATCGTTTGCTAAAGTAGAATATCGGGCAATGGCAAAGACTAGTTGTGAGATAGTCTAGATAAAAGGCTTACTCCAAAATCTTGGTGTGTGGGTGAAAGAACTGTCCTGTTTTGTGACAACGATGCTGTGCTCAAGCTTGTAGTAAGTTCGGTTTTTCATGAAAGAATGGAACATATAGAGGTTGACTGTCACTTTATCAGAGACAATATTCAAACTGGAGTAATCAAGACAAAACGGATAAGAACAATAGAACGGCCTACGAACATCTTTATCAAGCCCTTATGTCAAAGGCAACATACAAATCTATTGAGCAAGCTTGGTGTCTTCGATGTGTATAGAACACCAGCTTGAGGGGAAGTGTTGAAGATATTGTTGCCATGATTGATCTTAATTGATGCTAATTGGTTTATTTAGAGAAAACTAGAATATTGTGTATGTGGGAAAAGATATTTCCCTTTCTCTATATATTTTTTTCTCTAATTAGTTAGGCCTTATACATTATAAATAGGGCTGTGATTGTATAATCTTGACATGAGAAATTAAATACTTTTTTACATTTTCCTGATTCTCGGTCACTTTCCCATCCTTTACTATTCTAACAATATAAGCAAATAACTAAAAATCAGTCATTTTCAGTAATTATGATTTTTACGAAAAATATTTTTCTTTATCAAAAAGTTCTATGCGTTTCAAAGACGCCAGAGAGAGAGAGAGAGAGAGAGAGAGAGAGAGAGAGAGAGAGAGAGAGAGAGAGAGAGAGGAGGTTACATACAATTTCACTTTTGAAATATTGAATTCGAAGGTCTATTCTTCCCGATAAATGCACTATGAGCATGAAGAAATATTCTTTCAGATTGGCCGATTAGGAAAATCATCTTAAAGCTGCCACGAGGGCCATAGCTCTATAAACAATTGACAAGTTTCAATTTCCACCAATCACCAAAAAGCACTAACAACAGCAAAAAATTTTAAAAAAATTTTAAAAAATTTCTTTAAAAAGCTACATTCCAATAAATAATTATTAGGCCACCATTATAATGGAGATAAGATATGTACGAAATAAAACCTAATTTTATGTTAACACTTAAATTTTGATGATCCATTTAATTATTCATCGCATTAAAAATTAGGGATCGCCGGACTCCTAAGCACATATATTATTAATTTGCATTTGCATATTAGGAGTATTTTTTCATTTAATAGTAATGACTCCATTTAAATCACATTTTGACAGGATTGCAATAGGAAGGCATTGAGCTTAATTAAATCATCTGTATTAAGCTCCAAAGACAGTGATAATTGGAACAAACCTATTCATAGTCGAAATATACGTGTGATTTGCATGTGGTACTTCGAATTAAGAAATATTTGTTTATTGAAGTGGGTTCTATTATTAAATTTTTATTATAGGGAAATAAGAAAGAGGGTATACTCTAATTTCCTAGTAAGAAATCACATAGCTTAAAATATGAAATAAAGATATCATTGATTCTTTCAAGACAACCCTAGGCTTAACCCTATATAAACTTGTTTACAAAAGAAGCTGGACATTATAGAGAAAGAATATACAACACAAAACAAAGAAGCACTCTCATTGCACAACTACCATCCTCGTCAACTGGGAAGATTATCCAAAAAGTTCTAAGCTTATTGTACAACGGCCAATTTAGTACTAAAGAATTCAATTGTGCCAATTTAGTCCTAAACCTTTTAATGATTTAGCAATTTAGTTATGATAGTTTTCAACGATTTATCAATTTAGTCATTTCGACTAATTTTGATTAAAAATCACTAATGTGACAATCTAATCAGCATTAATCATCATACGTGACATAATTGATGCTAACATAGGCTACAATTTTATGATTTATTTTTTTTCCTTTATTTTTTCTTTTCTTTATCTTTTTTCTTTTTCCCTCAGCTAGCTATCATTGGGCCTTGTTGATGACCGGCGACTTGCCGGCCTCAGATTAGGGTGCCCTCGCTGCATTGTGGGAGGGTTGCCCTCACCAAATTTGCCAATGACAACCCTCTCCTGAGGCCAATGGAGGGGAAAAAAGAAACGAAAATAAAGGAAAAAAAAAAGAAATACAAAAATTGTCCATGTTGGTGATTTACAATCAAAATTGTCTAAGATGACTAAATTGGTAAATCATTAAAAGGTTTATGACTAAATTGACAAATTTTCAAAAGTTTTAGAACTAAATTGGCATGTTTGAAAGGTTTAAGATTGAATTGGTCATCATATCACCAATTTAGGATCTTTTTGATAATTTTCCCCTTGCCAAGTTACATTGGTAAAACAATCTAAAAATTTCTCTTTCATTTCAGCAACAATTTCTTTTAGCTGGTCCTTGCTGAAGCAGGAAGAGAGAGTATCACATCGTTCATGGCCAAGAACTTCTTAGTGGAAAATATAATAGAGAAAAAACATTATCCTCCTTGTAGATTCTCAACTTCAAACACGGAATAGATTCTATAGGAAAATAAGTGAAAAGAAAATAGTACATATAGAAGCATAAGAAAAGATTACCACTGAGAGAACAGAACGATGAAAAGCCGACTGGAACTGAGGAAACCGAAGCAAAGAGTTGAAGAAAATAAGGCATCATTGGATAAAGACCAGCCAGAAGTGTAATCTCCTGCGACTTGCATATCTGATGTCTATGCGGTTCTCTCTTGTTGCTTTTAAAAAAAGAAAAGATAAAGATACGAAGAAGACGAAGATCACTGAGAAGAAGATCATCCATCTACCTCTGGTTGATGGGTTTGTGGAGTCTGATAGGAAAAAAGTAATATTAAAGCTCAAAAATTTTACTATGCATGTAATTTCTATCATTATTATGTATGCCCTAGACTCCCACCATATATTGGGGCAATAAATTTTGTACTTGTAATGACCCTGAAGTTCGTAACTTTGATATGATACTAATAGTAAAGGGATTATCTAGTGCAGTATCATGGTTTTTCCCTTTTAATTTTGAAAGGATTTTAAAGTAAAAAATCCCTTGTCTTCTTCTCTATTTTTTCTCTTCAAAGATTTGCATTCCTAAGACTGATGTCTGTAGTTTCTTTCTCTTTTCTTAACCTCTTCATCGTGGGCTCCGGCTTAACTTCAGAAACTGTAGAGCATCGAGAAAGAAGTTTTTGTTTGACTGCGAGGTTGCGAATATGAAAGTGCACAAGAAGGTAGATATACATGAGGAATGTAATTTTCTATAGATTGCGTTGTATAAACATTACCACTAGACAGGAATTCATCCTTTTTGCCCCCCTTTCACAATAGATCGCTGTGCCCTTTAATGACCCACTTTACGTCTTAAAATTCTCGACCATAATAACAATGGTTATCACCTTGATCATAATTCATAACATCTCTTTATTCACAATATGATATATCTATCTTTTTTCCTAAAGTTCACAAGTCATTCCCACCTTCAACATTCGCTTGTGTGGAATGTCAAAGATCTTGTCACTCTGCCTCAAGTTCTTCTTCAGGAAGTTGTAAGCATAGTCAATCAAGACCCTCTTCCCCAAACTAGCCCCTTTCCCTGCCACCACCTCATTCTCACCAATTAAGTGAACCACACCCGCACGCCAAGCCCTATCCAGCACACGAATCTCTCTCTCCGATGCCTCTTGTGCCTTATATTTGCAATTGTCATTCGCTTCATCATCGATCTCTTTTTTGACCCCATTCTCACAATTCTCTGCACTCTCTAACCTATCAACTAATCTCTCGTCACCATCCTTGCCCTTGTTCAATCTCTCTTGATGGGTCATAGTCCAGTGCTCTTCCATTACATACTCCCTGAGCCTTTGAAATAGGAGCCTCTCGAACGGCTCATCGTGCTCATTCCGTGAGTCGGTGTATCCAAACCTCACGACGCACCGAAACACATTGAGCTCCTGCGGCTCAACTCGGCGGAACAGGAACTGCTCTTCTGACGGAACTTTGCTTATCGGGAGCGACTTTATTGAGACGAAAATGACAACTGAGTGGATAGCAGGCACGTTCTCCACATAGTGCTTGAAGATCGGGGGGATCCCTTGGACGAGCTCCGAGTAGAAGACAGCGAGCCCCGGAATGCAGCAGAGGCCGGCGGGGTCTGTGGCAATCTCCCTGAGCTTCTCCAGCGACATCTTGTGGTCGAGCTCATAGTAATACTTGAGCCTGTACACGTGGTTCCACACGTACATTATGGTCATAAGGAGGGCGGCAAAGGCCAATGGAAGGTATCCTCCTCGGTAGAATTTGTAGAGGACCGAGCTCAAGTAGAGAAGCTCCACAGTGCCTACAACTAGAATATAAGCGATCACGAAGAAGATGTTCCATTTCCATATCATGATCATGATGAGCACCAGGAATCCAGATGTCAGGGTCATCACAAAAACCACCGCTATGCCTGCATGAAAGATATATACATATATATTTAGTCCCTCACACAGATAAATAAATTCACTCATATGAATTATATGCATCATGATATGCTTAATGGAGTGGAATTATAGATAGGTGAAAAGGCGACATTTATTATGATGACAATTGTTCTTGTGAGGTCCATCTTAGCAAGCGAAAAAATAGATAAAACCATGCTTTCACCGTTGATTTTAAATTTTCAGATGCACCGTCATTAGAGGTACTAAACTTTGTATGATTTGAAGTGATGTTAGGTAGCTAGGACATGAAAGGGTCAGCAAAAGTGTAAGAACTAATGACTTACCATAGGCATTGCCTATTTTCTCAGTAGTCCTGAAGCCAAGAGTGACCCCAACGCATGCCAACATCAGGAGATAATTAATTTCCGGTATGTAAACCTGTCCTTCGTATTTCGACGACGTATGCACAATTTTAACACGAGGAAAGCACCCAAGCGAGAGTGATTGTTGGATGATCGAAAACGTCCCTGAGATCATAGCTTGGCTCGCAATGATCGCTACCAGTATTGTGATCATGAACATCGGCCAATATAAAGGCCCTGCAGCATGGAGAGTTATCGCCATCTTCAATATTTAAATGAAGATGAGCAACCCTAAAAGGATGATTTCATTTGTAATTAATCTCAAGCAGTTAGCGCGTATATGGAGGTTAGAAAATATTCACCAGGTATAGATTCATAGAATGCGTCATTGACAAGGCTGTTATGCTTGCGAAGAAATGAGGCCTGTCCAGCGTATGCCAATATAAGCGAGGGGTATGTCGCGGTACACATGCTAATCTGTATCGAACGGACGGTGAAGTGCCCAACATCGGCAAATAATGCCTCCG
The DNA here is from genome assembly GCA_017140615.1 of Eucalyptus cladocalyx. Taxonomy (NCBI): domain Eukaryota; kingdom Viridiplantae; phylum Streptophyta; class Magnoliopsida; order Myrtales; family Myrtaceae; genus Eucalyptus; species Eucalyptus cladocalyx. The sequence continues at coordinate 22,352,505 of CM029523.1, read as the reverse complement.
TTCCTGCATTTTTCCAAACTAATCGATTATATTGAGATAATACACCTAACTGAACTTAAATGATTTGGCCAATAAGTAAAGGAGAAAAGCAATCCGATTGTACCTGTTATGGCAAGGACAATGCCACCGAGAGATATCCATCCTTCCTTCTTGTTCCTCCGAAAGTAATCGACGATGTAAACTGGATTGATGGCTTTGATGACTCCTGGGTCGTACTTGCCGAAATTGTAGAGACCAATCGTGCCAATAGATGCAAACCAAACACATATGATTGGAGTGAAACTGTATCCAACTTTATCAGTCCCGAACCTTTGGACCGTGAACAAGCACACCAGTATCGCCGCCGAAATCCAAACTATCATATCTGTAGAACACAAAGATGTTCAATTTGTAGGAAGATAGAAGAAATAGTAGACGCACAGTTATATGACATATAAACCTCGGACCACAGATAAGGTTGCACCATCTAAACCTAAAATCACCATTCACATAGGTATGTTTTTTCTGTGGTGATAATTTCTGTAGGATAAGATAACACTCCACTCGGGTGAAATTATCTTAATTTGTAACTCTGTTCAAAGAACCTAGTCAGTCTCTTTAGTTTCAATCGAAGAAACTGAAAGAATCCAATAATAATGCCCGACTTACTTGGGATGCCAAAAAGATGCCCAGTATCGTGGCCAGGATTCAACATTTTTGTCGTCCATATAGGGTGACGGTGTAGCCATATTCGTACTAATTCGGATTATATTAACTTGAGCCCCTCTAAAGAAATGAAATGTCATCAAATGAACCAAGTCCTGACTACTGACCAGACGGGGTTGTACGCCGGGACTCCCATGAACAGCTCTGGAGAGAGGACCAGAGGGCCGGGCAGAAGGGCTCAGGCTGCCAGGGCCATAGGCCAGGGATGGCCTGTGGCCAAGCCCAGGCGCACCGAGCTTGTTTCGAGCGCATGGGTCTCCCCATGGGATCCCGAAAATCATGTTATAAGTTCAATTTTTACCTGTTTTTAAAGGTATTACATGTTAGAGCCTCTTTAGTGTTCTAAGGCTTTTTTCTCTAAAAATTTTTTGTGATGAAAACACTCAAGAATTTGAGTAAAATACTAGTGAGGAAAGAGGGTGTATGAGGGGACTTGGGTATGAGAGCTTTCTAGATTTAAGCTTATCGTATAGTCGCTACTCTCCTCATGGAGTAAGTATCACTACTTAGACTAAACCACGTCAATCCAGATGACTTATTTTCTCTATTTCTACCTCTTTTTCTCCATTATTTTGCAATTGAGCTCGATTGGAAGGTGCTCTTTCCTTGACAACAATAAAAAGGTTTGAGATGTCTACTTGGACAGTTGGATGCATTGAGGCAGTATGTGTATGTCGTACGTAGGAATTAATTTGTGTACATATCTCATGGTGCATAGTACTCATGGTATAAAGTTACGTCTTTGAATCATAGAACAAGCTGAGAGATAATGAGGCTGATGTGATAGTAAAATACAACACCTTCAGTCACTGAAGAAGTAGCTCGCTTGATCCCTCCAACAGCTGACAGAACTGCAACACACATGGGATTACAAGTCAAATATTGCAAATCGACATTAGCAATTGTGATTATAAATCAGTCATATGTTACGCAAGGTAGATTATTTAACATTGACAAATTGTCAATGAAAACATGGAAATGAGCACCCAACCATGCCTTGTTATGTTCGATCGATCCTCATTGTCCTGCCACGATTGCCAGTGTACTATATAGGAAACGTTCTTGCGAGTTAATATATATGCGTTCCTTAATTAACTAAAAGATCCCAATAGTAAGTTGGATCATCCATATTGTTCCAATGTTTAATCATGAAACGCAACTCCTATATAGCAAGTCAAGAAAATGGCAAGGACGACATTAAAGCCAATTTCTACCACGAGGGTGTTGAGGTGATCTTACATTAGTCTCGAAATGGGCTGATGGTTAGTTTACAAATATAAATAAAAATCTCAACCTTTGAGTTAGCTTTTAGGATGAGAGAGGCTTGAAACCACCCAATACTGATATCGGAGTTTAGATTATCAAAAAATTTGGAACCAACAGTCACACAGGAGAGATGGGTTGTTGATGCACTGACCCCAGACTCGATGTGTGAGGTGGAGTTTTTTTATAGTTATCCCACACCCACATCGATTTTGGAAAAACTGATGATCGATTTATAAATATGACGAAAAGTCTCATCATTTGAACTAGCTTTTAGGGTGATAAAGACTCAAGACCATACAATCGAAGGTTGAGTAAAAGGGATATGTTTGCTGTACTTACTCTTCCTTGCCACTTTCAAATTTTTCGAACTTCTGTCTTTTTGATTCACATGATTTATTCTTATATACCAAATATAAGCATTCCTTTTGGGTTACATAGGAATTATACTAAATCTGGCTGCCGGCCAGCCCACTCAAATCAAGAGGGTCCAAAACACAAATTAGGCAGGTCTGGACAAATAAATTCCTTCTTGAACCCGAGCTAGGCTGGCTTCAACCCTCTCAAGGTTGGTCATTTCACCAATCGAAATTGATGTGTTTCATATTTTGGACTGGCTCAGGCAATCAATTTTAGGCTTGAGACGCGGCCAATCCACTCTTTGATCAGGTGTAGCGGTGGGCTTGTACGGGCCTCTTAAACGAGTGGATCATCTCGTGCTTCAAACGCGCTTCTACGAGCTAACTGTCAGAAAAAAGGCGAGCACCGCCTCTCTCTCTCTCCTTCTCTGGATTTTTCCAGATTTCTCTTCCTCCCTCTGCCGCACCAGAATTATCTCCCTCTCTCCAGAATTTTCTCTTCCCCCTCTCCAGATTTTTCTCACCGACTTTTACACCCTATAAATAGGGGTCCTTGCCCCTTGTGTGAGTGTGTGAATTGTGAGGAGTGTGTGAAGTGTGAGGAGTGTGTGTACGTAAAGTGTGGGGTGTGTACGTGAGTGTGTGAGTGAGTGGGAGTAGGTGGCGTGAAGTGTAGAGTGAGAAAGAGTGAGTGGGTGTGTGCAAGAAATTGTGTTCATGTGAGGTGTGAGAGGTGTATGAGAGTGGTGTGTGTAAAGAGTTTGCAATATTGCTTATATAAAATAAAGTAATTATTTTACTTGCACATCCACTTGATTTCTCAACAAGTGGTATCAGAGCAGGTCGTCGGAGGCCGTGCGAAGACAGTGGTCGAGGACCATTGTAAGTGAGCAAGGCGATCGGGATCGTTGAGCCAAGGAGCAAAGAAGCGAAGGACGTCGGAGTTCTGCGCGTGCACAATCTGGGATTGTGAAGTCGGTTGGTCCGGGACCAGGCTTACTTGGTATAGTGCAGGGCATTATACTCAAGTCACGATGGCGGATTTCTCGAGTTCGGTAAGTGGTATCGAGAAGCTCAACAACTCAAATTATAATAATTGGAGTACCCGCATACAATATTACTTGCTAGGACAAGATTTGTGGGATATTGTTGGCGGGAGCAACACCACCCCACCCACGAATGATAGTGAATTAAGAAAATGGAATATAAAATCGGGTAAGGCTCTTTATGTGCTTGCCGTGACTGTTGAAGATGAATTACTGCAACACATAAAGAGTGCGACGACCCCAAAGGAGGCTTGGGATAACTTGGCGACGCTGTTTGCAAGGACAAACGATGCTAAGTTACAATGCCTAGAGAACGAGCTCCTCTCAATCTCGCAACAAAGTATGACGGTAAGTCAATACTTTTCTAAAGTTAAATCTATTTGCGAAGAAATTTCAAAATTAGATCCTCAAAATGCCATCTCGAGACAAGAATGAGAAGAATCATAATTCACGGGTTAAGACCGGAATATAATGGTATTGTTACGGCCACTCGTGGATGGGCAAATGAGCCAACTCTAACAGAGTTGGAGAATATATTGGCCAACCAAGAAGCCTTAGATAAACAAATTTCTAAGGTCTCAATTAAGGAGGATGAAAATGCCCTCTTTAGTAATAAAAGAGGGTTCAAGGGCCAAAATAGAATTAGAGCAAGTGCAAGAGATGGCAAACCGTGGAAAAGTCATGGAGAATGGCAAAAGCAAATAGAAGGAACTCGACCTCGGCCAGGGGGAGCTCGTCGAGACCGCGATAAGGACGAAAATGAAGAAAAGAAGAATAGAAGGCGTAATGGACGGTGTTACACGTGTGGCAAAGTAGGTCACTTTGCCAGGGATTGTCGGTTCAAAAGAGTTGAAGGAAATGTCGCAGCATCCAAGGAAAATGATAGCGAAGAAGAGTGGGATTTCCAAGCATCCTTTGCAATGGAGGAACAAGAAGATGCGATGGCCCTCATCACGGTAAGTGATAAATTGATTGATTATGAAGAAGATTGGATAGTCGACTCGGGTGCTCAAATCACATGACCGGAGATCAAGGCAAGCTATCAAACATGTGCGAGTACAAAGGTGGACGAGTAGTTGTCACCGCAGACAACTCAAGGTTGCCGATTACCCATGTGGGCCAAACGATGATGACACCCCGATTCAGTTCGCATCAAGTCGAACTGAAAAATGTGTACCATGTGCCGGAATGAAGAAGAATCTACTGTCCGTGGCACAACTTACGACTCGGCAATTATGTGGTGTTTGGTCCTAGAGACGTTAGGGTGTACCGCAATTTGAAACCAACCGGTACACCAATCATGGAGGGGCGTCGATTAGAGTCTGTCTACGTGATGTCAGCTCAGACGGCATACGTGGACAAAACTCGAAAGAGTGAAACACCTGATATGTGGCATGCACGGCTTGGGCATGTGAGCTACCATAAATTAAAGGTGATGATGAAGAAAGGTATGCTAAAAGGTCTCCCCCACTTGGAAGTACAAGAAGATGTCATCTCGTGCTGGATGCCGCATGGGAAGGCACATCAGCTTCCATATGAAGAGTCCAAATTCGAGCGAAGATGCCTCTCGAGCTTGTCCACTCGTATGTATTTGGACAACCATTTAATCCGCAAATGCCATCACGTCTCGCTTGTTTGCATAATTGATCAACCTTTTGCACATACGGCATCTTATCACGCAAACCTAAATCAGAAGGGTACTACCTAATTGCTCTGGTCAAAAAAGATTCGAGACAGGGATGATTAGAGGTGCGCACCAGAGATGCAAGGAGTGAGGACACCATCACCAATCACCATGGAAGTGCCAAGCATGGTGGCAAAGAGTAAGAAGAACTTGGCAAACTGGCTCTTCTCGAGCTTGGACTTGAGCCTTGATGCCCTGAGAAGGCGATTGCTTGACAGCTCTAGCTGGAAATTAGACACATCTTGATTGTCTGGTTGTTGGCTTGGGATCAACCCTATCCTTGTATATCGGCATAATAGTGAGTACAATGCAAATGTCCCTCCTAAAAAATGGGAAAAAAATTCATCCTTGTCCCCTGGAGAGATGATATTGAATTTTTAGCTAGATAAGCTAAAATCATGGGAAAAAAGTCAAATATACTGAGACATCGTAATTACCACTACTCCCTCAGCCGAACCTAAAACTCACCGAAGCTACGCGTTAAGCCATTAGTGCCTTTTTTGTGTATACATCTATCACTTGACATGTCGCGCTTTTTCACTAAACAGACAGAACTTACCAACCATAAATCCAGACAAAAGTCTATGGGCCTAATTAATGAATCTCATCAATGCCAACGACTATTCATTTTTTTACTATCCTAGGCGCATCACTTAGAAGACCTTTACTATGGATTGCATTGAAATGACACGATGTGCCGGCTTCAATCGTGTAAAAATATTCAGTTGTGTGTTTTATGTACACTAAATTCCATATGGATGGTTCGATTTTAGGAATCTTGATAGAATATTTAAATATGGAATAATGCTTTTATCTAACCGTTTGAACTTTTAAAGCAGTCAATGATGGACCTACAAAATCTCATAAGGTATTAGAGTATGAGATCCTAAATTCAAATATTTCCAAATCTCATTTACTTCCAAATTAAATATGTACCAATGTGGTCAACTCATAATTTCTGCGTTCCAACTTGGCAGGACACTTTTGGACAATGTCATCACATGGAGAGTAAAGAGAAATTAGGGGTACATAGCAAAAATAGTCATTTGTTCTTGAGATTGACATCAAGAGGAAGGCCTACCCCACGCGGGACCTGAACCAGTTGGAAGTCCTCAACGGATGAGACAGGCAACTTAAAAGGAACAAATTGCTGCATTAACTAGTTTGCTAAATCACATGAGAAAGGCATCACTTCGGTGTTTTAAGTGCATTCAATTATCTTATTCATGAAACCCAGACAAGTGGCCCATATATATGAGATTCGTGATCGGGCAATAGGAATCGTTCGAGCAATCTGAATGTTTTAGTGAAAAATTGATTTATCAAGTAATTCGACAGATATTTGTTTACTTTGTGTTTTGACCACTGTTATCGGGCCGGCGCTTCAAATCCCTTCAAGCCCACTTAACTGGCCCACCAAAACGTAAGTACTTTTCAGCAATGTATTATATCATGTTCCGCGTAGGTGAAACCTACGAACATATTAGATAATACGGCAGTCTCTCACGTCATGTCATTAGCTTATTGATGTTAGTAAACATTTATCAAAGCCAAATAGAGCATGCAGGCTTACAACAAGATTTGAGCAGGTGAGTTATTAGTTTCCTCCGTGGACATGATATCACTCTCTGCAAAGGTCAAGAATTTCACCAGTAGGAGCCTTCGATCTCTATAAGTATAAACTATGTTTATTCGTACATAAATGAATAGAGATTGGTCGAGAAGTTTAGACCGTCTTTTGGCTGCAGTCACCCGAAGAACCAACAAGAATTTGTTTTCATTTCGGTGTGAAATTTTGAACGGTGCGAACCTTGAATTCTAGATACCAAACAGAACACAAAGTTGTAGATGGAGACGAAAAAGAAACTTTATAAGATGTAATTTACTTTTTAAAAAAAAATGGTTATAGATGTATTTACGTAGGAGAGATATTGTTCTTCTAACCGAGATATCTATTGCCTTAACAAAGGAGGGGTGCAATGCGACCAAACCAAGAATTAGATGAACACATTTGCATCTTACGAGAAAATCCCCTTCACTTTGACAAGATGGTAAGATAGGACCAGCTATTAATAATACGCAAGTCCATACTAACTTCTTCTCTTCTTGGTACTCATAGAGACGCTCTTTCTTATCAGAATGTGCGAAGATACGTGGGACTAGGTTTGTCTTACCGTCGCCGTTGTCGGTGGCGCGCAGGACAATGAAGACGTACTTGATGAGAGGGATCAAGGTGATGGTGTAGAAGATGAGGGAGAGACGCCCAAGACATCGTCATTGTGCTTGATGCCCTGGCTGAAGGTGCTCGAGTACACGTAAAGCGGGGACGTGCCGATGTCGCCGTACACTATCCCTATGCTCTGGAACGCCAGACTCAGTATCACCGGCCACTCCACTGCCTTCAAACATGAGAAATCGCGTTCCATTAGTGCCACACTCTTGCATGTGAATCGGGCCTGACACGCGAAACAAAATGAGGCCGGTGTTCAGAATTTAATCCACACTTACTTGCTTGGAGCCATGACGATGGTGACCGAGGTACTTAGCAGATTCGATATCTAACGAGTCGTATCTGCGCAACTTGTTGCTTGAGAGCTTCTTCCCATTCATGAGTATCGGAGATGGTGACGGAGAAGCTGCCTCGGCTTTTTGCCTTGCGTCTTCCTGGAATTCTTCGACCACGTCTCCCGACATTTCTCTCTCTCTCTTTCAGTCGTAAGACAAAGGAAGACGAGTCGAGAAAAGGTGGTGGCAATTGGTTTCGTTGAGGAAGAGGATTTTAGTGGTGACGATGGCGGGGTGTCGTATGTATATATATATAGGCAAAACTAGTATGGCCACAGAAAAATCTTTCGTTCGGAAATTTAGAGTGATTACTAAAGAAAATTCAATATGAACGTGCAGAGAATGAGACATTCCTGAGCCGGGTGCGGATGCAAGACGGGGGATGAATCTGGATAGTTCTTTTGAGGAAAGGTTCCGTGATGATTCATGAGAGCTACTCCATAATTTTTATTCAATTTTATTAACGATCAAAGCACTCGTTAAGCAATCGGTTAATAAAACTTTACAATTTTCGATGCACTTATTACCCTTGTATATGCACGATCAATGTCTTGAATATTGAATCATTTCAAATAAAACATACTTAGCAAGTATTTCGAGGAACTCACTAATACCACCCATCTTTATTTTAGGACGATGAAGTTGACTTCGGATAAAAAAAAAAAAAATTGGAATCATAGTTGATCCCAAATAATTAAGTAAATGGTACTAAAAGCATGCTTGGTCGCCTCTGACGATCATGATGGAGTGATCTGTCTCTATATGAACCATCCGCAACTGCAGAGAGCTTGACAAATTCAATTTTGAACTGCGACCACTTTCTAGGTGTCCAGCATTTTCCAGTCCATAGAGAGTCATTCTCGTGCTATATATTTGGAAGTCTACATCAATGTTGACTAAATTTAATGACCGACGCATGTTTTTATTAATATATCAATGTTTGTACACCCAAAAAGAAGAAAAATTGCAGCAGGAGAATTGTAGGCATTGTCAAAAAAGTTCTTTTGGGGACCATTGAGCAGATCCCACGCTGATTCGTGCGAAATTTCCTACAAAACAACGCCGTTGGTAGCAAACAAAGCAGATTAATTAACTAAACCCCTTTTCCCTCGATTATGCAATTGCTCTAATCAAAATGGTTCATTGTATCTTTCGGTGATGATCGGATCCCTGTAATCAATCGAAATTGCTTATCTCGAAGCTATTGACCAGACAGCTTTAATAATGAGGTGACTCTTTTCATCAGAGGTTTAAACTATTAGGCTGATTCGCTTAGCTCAATTATGGCTGATGCTTGATCAAGATGCTTCTTTTTTGAACATAGACGACATCCTTTGTTATTTCGTACTAGAAGATTTACATTATTCTTCTATTTCTTTGAGAATTAATCTTGCATGTACAATATGGGCTTTCACCATCCCATTATCCTTATTATATTCCATTGTTGATTGAGTTATATCATCTTGAAACAAACCACCAAAAAAATAAAAAAATAAAGCCTTCCAACGGTTTTTTTTTACACAAACTATTTGTCCCTAAAATCTAAAGGTATGAGAAAATGAATGACGAATATTTATATATGTATAACAGATAACTTATTTATTCTTATTGATACCTTTTATTTTTTAAATGGTCTAAATGTGGTCCCGCAGTTTCAAATTTTGCATTGTTCTTTATTTACTCTCTACGTCAATAATGAATAATTCTCTTTAGAGATGGACTAACAAAGTGCCAGGATTGATTATGCTGCTGCATGAACTAATTAAATAAAGTGTGTTAGCCTTATATAGACCCTTGACTCTTAATTTATTCATAATCTCTTTACTTAAATCACAAAGCACCTACTTTGCCAAGTTTATGACGTCCAACTATCATATATTCCTTCATTTTCTCTCAAAGAGGGGAAAAAAAGAATAATATAATTGTGCCTAAGTCTATTAGCTTACTTTTTTATTTCATAGCAGCACGAAAACTTTAGTTGGAAATGAAAGGAGGACCGTAGAATAAAGCATCAAATTAGAATTGGAACAATGTTTGCTAAACGAGGACATTGACAACCTAATCAAGTTTTTCTTAGTTAGTTGTGGTAAGCATCCACTACCATCATTGCCAGCAATAATAGTGGTTCCAAATTCTTTTAAAAATTACAATTTGGTCCTTCTACTTATTGAGGAGCACGTGTCTTGTCCTCTTACTTTTTTCTACTGTCAATTTTTGCCCCAGCAAAAAGTTTAAGTCTTTCCCATAACTTTCGCTCGAATCCATTAAAGATAAGAGAAGTCATGTGATAACGATTTTGACTTTTTCCAAAAAAGAATGATATATGTCCATTTGGTTGGACTTTTGGGGAAAACCTTCGAAAAAATATAAAGGACTTTAAGTTAAAGATGTTTTTTAAAATACAAATTATATTTGTTAAATTGTAGTTTGAAAGTCCATTATGGAGTACCTTTAAGTAAAATAGTGTTTGGAGATATTACATTTACAAATGACTTTTGTGATTGAAAAAAAAAAGGAAAAAAATTGTAAATAAATAAAAATAAAAGAGTTGGCCGGCGAGGTAGGTGGCCACCAGCGCCTCAGGCAGCCCCCGGAGACGATCGGTGAGGGCCGCCTGTGGTCGAGCAACCTCAGGCGGCCCTTCACGGAGGTAGCCCGACCCAAATTTGGGTGCCTCAGGCAACCCAGATCTAGTCGCTGTGAGGTCATGCGACCTCTGGCTACCCAGATTAGGGTTGTGCCCGAGGTTGCGCAATGCGACTCACGGGTGGTCGTCGCGACTGGCCGGGGCAGCGCGACTAGGTTGATGACAATTGCCATGACCTTGTCAACCTCTTCAAGCTCGTCGCTAACCAGACACACACCACTGGAGAAGAAGATGGATAGTAGACATGGGGCTTCCGAAAATGCTGAAGGCCCAAGGCAGCCTAGGATCTACCTTAGGCTTTCAACATTTGCAAGACAAACTTTGCCTCTAGGTGGGTTTAAAAAATGAAACCAAACACCTAATATTTGGCTTAAAGATCCTTGGAAGCCCAAAGTCATTCCCAAAGCTAATTCCAAACGCAACCTAAATAGGACTTCGAATGAGTTATTTGTTCGTCTAAAATAGAATTGTATATAGTGGAATTAATCTCAACGAGACTCTCCATTTGATTCTAAGGACTTTACATGTAGGCATTACCTAGTTAATCTTGATTCATCGTTCCTTTTCGATCTAAAATACAAATGTCATGAAAGTATTTCTACTATAATTGACAACAGTACAAGGATTAGTTTTTCCATTGAATAAAATACATGTATCTAAGGACTTATACATGGAGCGACAATGTAATTTTCTTCTATGTCTCGTACGTGTAGGTATTACCTATCGATGATTGATGCTAAATGGATCACAATTTGTACATATTGGCTCCCAATATAAGAACTAGAATTGTGACATAACCAAAAATAAAGACCAAAAGTGGACTCTGGAAAATGTATGAGTACCGAAAGTCTAGTGTTCCTTGTTCTTCTTTATCGAATGATTTAAGAAGGGTTACAGGCAGTTACTTTCCAGATTTATCCAATGCACGTCGGCCCTTGATAGATAGCTAGGGTTCAGCAACGAGTTGTGTCATATGCTGCATCCATTTCTTCTTCTACCTAAATCGATTTGGTCAGAAATAGGCATTGAGTAAAGGTTCATGAAATTAAAGGAGATCCATCAATATGAGTTTCTCAGAAAGAGCAGCCTCTTCATTGCGGCACATCCTTCGTGTTTGAGGCATTTTGTACCCACTCCATTGATGTAACTGCAATCTACTTGCAGTTCTAATAGAGGTGGAGAGTTTCTTTGTCTAAAGAAGGACAAAATATGTCACTTCAATTAGGCATGAGGTAGGAGGTGATCAACGATTGATAACCGCTTGCCTAATGCCACTGAAAACTAGCGCCCACCTAGCAATCATTTAGGACGTCTGTTTTTCTTATTTGGGGATATGTGTTGCTTTGTTTTTATTAACACTAAAAAATCTCAAATCGATACATTCTTATAAAATTTACTTTAAGTTGACTTTCTTGTCACAAAAAATCTTAAATTGGTACATTCTTCCCAAAACTAATTTTTGTTTCATAAAAAATCTCAAATCGACATATTTAAACAAATCTACTCTCTATTAACTCCTATTAAGTATCTTCATTAAATTGTTGACATAAAAAAAATGTGGGCAAACAACCGTGATGATCGGCATGTAATGTGCATCCGACATGGAAATTTAGGCCTTATTTGGTAACCATCTCCGAAGCAATTGTTTCTATTCTTTTGTTCCCATAATGAAAAAAGAACAAAATCCATTCCGTAAATTTTTTATTCTTGGGAACAAAAATCTTTTTTTTTTGTTTGCGAAGAATAAATTTGGAATAAAATCAAAAAGTAGAAAAAATGACTTTTTATTTCCAAGAACAATCTCAAAAATTAAGCCTAACTGTTTTTTTTTTTTTCTTTTTTCCTTCTCTCTTCTTCTTCTTCCTTCCAATCCCAGCTGATCGGCCATTGCCGGCCATCACTATAGCCGCTGGTGATCGATTAGGCAAGGTCCAGTGAGTTTGTTGTGGCTAGGCGATCCGACAAGGCTTGGCCTCTCCAATCGGTGCAAGGCTCGACCTCGAGGCTTAGCCTTGCCAAGCCAAGGCAAGGTTGATCTCGCGCCGCATGGGTGAGGTTGAGCCTCACCTGGCCATTGGCGAGGCCAAGGCTCGCCATGGCCAAGCAAGCCTTCAGCAAGCTCACTAGACCTCACCTAGCTAATCGCCGATCACAAATGGTCTGCGACCAACCACAAAGAAGGAGGAAGAAGAAGAAGAAAAAAGGGAAAATAAAAAAGAAAAAAAAAAAGAAAAAAATGAGAAAGGAGAAAAAATATAGTAAAAGTATTAAAAATTAAAAGAAATAAAAAAATTTAAGAATCCTACTAAACACATTTCTATCTCAAGAATAGAAATTTTGTACGGTTACCAAATGCGTTCTTTTGTTCTAGAAATTGTTCTCGGGAACAAAATCAGAAAAAACCATTTATGATTAAAAAATTATCTCGGGATTAGAATGGTTACCAAACGTCAATTTAAAGGAAGCTAGAGCTAAAGAAAATGAATTAAGATTGAGAATTAGGGAAAAATTAAATCTATTCCTTCTCACTCTCTTTGAAATCACCAAAATCTTAGACAAAATTGAGGCATGACCACAAATTTTAGGAAATTTTTCAATCTCAATTCATTTTCTTCAAATTTGACTTCCCCAAAAAAATATTGATTAGGAGACCCCTTTATGTTGAATTTCCACGTTACATGCCGATTATCCAAATCATTTGTCTACTTGTGTGTTCACACTCAGCAATTTATGTCACGCCCCGAATCTCGAGCGCGCCAACATCCTACCATGGTCATGCAAATGCGACATTCCCAGGTAGTGTCACCGACCCCATTCATTTATTATTGCACATGCGGAACGTATTATAAAACCCCTGACAATGAAATACATGATAGAAAAGCGGGAAACAAAATCACAACATAACACTTTCATAACTACAGCCAAAAGTCTACAAAAGACCGGCTCTTAAAAATGAACCGTCCTATGACCTACAAGTCGGACACGTTCTCCAATCCTCATGACTTCACCTCTGCAACTCCTCAAGGCCAACCAAAGCTATCTAGCCGCTCCGTCCACCAGGGACCTAAAATTTTAATCCCCAAACCGAGATGAGACAATGTCTCAGCGAGTTCAACCCCCTAAACCCCTATTAGAAAGAAAATACACCCCAGGTGGCCTAGCCACATCACACATAAGACTTACCTCGCCTCAGTTCCTTCCTGCAGGTTAGCGCAATTCAAATCACTCAATTACAAATAGTAATATGAACTTAAACAACCGGAACGCATTCTCTTTCATATAACCAACACTTGCAGGGGTCCTGATTATAAGACTAAATCGTTATGACACGTCCTATTCCATGCCACACAATTCCGTCCCATAATCCGACACATCAATAACACTCAACATGCATTCCAATTGTTATTCATTGCCACACAAGAGCATAGCCTACTCGCTGTTCGGCTATCTACTGGCATATAGCCAGGCATCGCCTCCCCACCTTGGAGCGCGGCTTCGTCAGTACATCGACGGCGTTCTCGAAGGAGCATGGGCCCGTAATCAATCATGCGACCATAACCAATGCGTGGGCATCCCATATAGGGGCAAGTTCGGTTCAACAGTTCAAGACGATTCCTCTTAATTATCACAAAGCCAAATCATACTCAGCCCCAGGACACTTTATATTTCAATCAATGCTTCCACTTAAAATAGTGATCCCGACCATTTTTCTTCATATTAAAAATATTCCAGAAATTATTCACATGTGTGAGGACACGCTAATTTCGAATCAAAAGCCAATATCTCACTTTTTCAAATCTCACTATTTAATATAATCATTAAAATCCAATTTTTGTATCAAAACCCGACACTTGGATTTTTATGAATAAAATCCCTATTTATCACAATCAATACTCAATTTTCCACAATCAATCATCAAATTCTACACAAAAGAGCGATTGTACGAAATTCGAGAGAATAAGGTCCCTAAATAATTTTCGAAATTTATTAAATAATTAAATTTATTCCGAAAATTAATTAAATAATAATATCCATATTTTTCATGATGGACACTCAATTTATAATATCCAATCATCAATTTCAAAATCTGACTACACAGAGTGATCGGCACAAAATTCTAAGAATTTAGGGTCCAGACAAAATTTTGGGAATTTAATAAATAATTAAATTTATTCCGAAAATAATTAAATAATAATTTTTTAATAATTTCGAATACTAAAATATTATTAAATTATTAAACAATTTCGAAATATTTATTTAATCCCAAAAGTAATTCATTTATGTCAAATCACCATTATACTAATATAAACATCAATTTAACCTTAACTAAACATACTTTAAGTTAAACCAACCTCTTAATCTAATTCACAATTAAATAAATTAAATTAACCACCTAAGCTTAATTAACTTAAGCTAAGCACACCTAAAGCATAATTAACTCTCTAATCGAGGTTTAGTGAGCTAAACTCACCGGATTAGCGAACCGAACGAACCAAAACGACAGGGACGACGCGAGGATCGACTTTCCTCAAGGTGGGCCGAGCATCCGGGCTCGGGAAGGCGGCCAAAACAGGCCAAAACCGAGCTGTGAGACCCATTTTTCTTGGCTGCTGGTTGAGGCCGACGAAGGGCTGCACGGCGGCGGTTCGGGCGCAAAGCCGGTGGGGATGGACGATAGCAGCTCAGGCAGGTTGAGGCGACGGTGCACGGTGGTCGGAGGGAGCTCGAACAGCTCCTAACAGCGACCGAAATGAACGGAGAAGTAGGGATGACGCGGCTGGAGACTCAAGCGGAGGCGGAATGGTGAGTTGGCTTGAGTGGGGTGCGCGCGAACAAGCAGCGACCGTGACCGCGAGGAGCTCCGGTTAGCGACGTGCAACGGCCATGGCTGCTTGGGTTGCTGCTGGGACACGAGCAGCAACCGAAGATGGAGAAGAGAGGGCTTCGACGACGCAACGGTAGAGGGAGAGAGGCGGAGGAGCGAGCGGCAAGGCGTGGCTGCGACGGCGGCGGCGAACGGCGACGGCTCCGGAGGCGTGCAAGCATGCGTCAAGCGAAGTGGAGGCCGGTCGGTCGCTGGTTTTCCTCCCCTTCTTCCCTCCCATCCGGTTCTCAAGGAAGAAGAAGAAGATTGATGGGAGAGCCTCACTTTTTGAGAGCCAATTAACACTTTCCACTTGTCAAGCTCTCATCACTTGGCTCCAACCACCATGACATAAAGCCGACGTAATCTTCCACTAACTCCAATCTCCCATAACCTTAGTCCAATGCTCAATTTTATTTTTCACGATAAAAGTCTTGTACAACCAATTCTTCAATTTCACTTGATTATCTTCCAATCAATCAAATTGAAGAACATAAAATTAATCCAACGCACCACACTTCAATTCACATCTTCACTTGTCCATAGAATCAACTTAAGTCTCAAAAGCGCGACCAAAGACGGGCCTACTAATTTCTCGAGTCAAATTAGCCATTCTCTTATTATTTTGCTGAAAAATTCGGCTTGCATGAAAAATCTTCCAAAGATGAGTCAATACTCCTAAAATGATTTGTGACCGACCCAGACTTCCAATTTCTGAATTCGATCTCAATTTCACGGTTAATTTCACTTTGGCACGATATTAGCGCGGCCCAATCTACTAGGTAGCCTTTAGGAAATTTTCTTGCATTTGATCTGTGGTTGATCATCTCAAGCCACAATGTACATTTTTGAAACATTGGTGACTTTCGGTTGTCGAGGTAATCTCAAGATTTCAAATACGAACACAGGTCCCAATCGACGAAAAGTCGGTCCAAGTCTGATCGACAAGAATTGTGCGATCTGGTGGAATCACCCACACTCGATCACATGCCTTTGTCAAGTTAACCTATCTCCGATCTCTATTCGATTTTTATTTGTGCTATAATGACCCTTGTAGATTAGCTCGGTCGAAAGGTCGCTTTCTGATCAAATTCTCAAGTCTGATGCATTAGAAACTCTTAACAGCTTCACCTGATAGACTAGTTTTCATATGAGTGGCCGACTCAAGAAAAAGAACTATATGCGTGCCAACGAAATGCCCGTCTCAATTTATTGAAAATAGAATTGGAAAATCGGGATGTTACAATTTAACAAGGATATTGGGCCAAAGTTAATGGGAGTAAATTTTTCAAAATATTACTAATTTAAGATTTTTTTACGCAAAAATTATTTTGTAATAAATATGGCTCATATATTTTTTGTGATATTAATCCTTTTTATATTGTCAATTGTTAATGACTATCTTGTGTAGTGATGGACATGAGGTGTAATGGAAAGTAGACCATAATTTCTCAAGGAATACCTAGGGAGGACCAAGTCATTGACATGCTTAAGACTCGTGCAAAGACAAGCTCATCATTTCCAGAACAAGAGGATTTTCGGATGCCAGAATTGGACAAAGCCCATACCAGCGCTCCAAAGCCACGATCATTGAACTAGAATTATGGCTATACGCTTTAGCATGCTGCAATAAAAATGAAATGGATGACTTCCCCGCTGATCAAATAACTGGTTCTAAGCTTAAAGTAGACGACTGTACAACTGAAATGAATCATATTAAGAGTAGAAACAGTAAGCACGGATCGATTCTTCATGGAAGATTGCAAATGATATTCGGACAATGAGATGACCATGGCTTTTCCATAACACTGCATATCTTCGCTTAGTGTCGAGCTTATAACGCCATTACTCTGTTGTTTCCACTTTACCGATCTGGGCACCATTACAGAACAATATCGGTGCATATTAGCCAAAGAATAGAAAGCAAATTCGGTGCAGGATTTTCCTAATACCTTCAAAACATAATATTTGATAGAAAACTAAGATATCAATACATAGTAATAAGCAATTAACATTATGCTAATCGTTATATAAGGAATAATGTTTAATATATATCTATCTATATATATGTACCATCAAGTAACATAATCAGTACCACATCAATTGTCTACTTATTATTTTATATTTTTTTGGTTAGTTAAATAACACGTGATTATGTCAAAGTAATTGCAATTGGTATTATCAATGTATAATTAAGACAGGTATATTTTCTAATCTATATTTAACTCATGATTAATACTCTAACATTCATATTATGAGTGAGAGAAAGGAGATGGATAATTTGGGAATAGCTATTACATCCAGGCTATAGTAAGC
This sequence comes from Eucalyptus cladocalyx, assembly GCA_017140615.1. Classification (NCBI taxonomy): domain Eukaryota; kingdom Viridiplantae; phylum Streptophyta; class Magnoliopsida; order Myrtales; family Myrtaceae; genus Eucalyptus; species Eucalyptus cladocalyx. Next base: position 22,335,056 of record CM029523.1, on the reverse strand, counting down.
TATTATTTGGTTGTCTGATATTGATATTGATAGTGAAGAGATTGTCTAGTGTGGCATCGTGATTTTTCCCTTTTGATTTTGAAAAGGCTTTCCACATAAAAAATTTATTGTCTTCTTCTCTATTTTTTTTTCTTTTAAAAAATTTGCGTTCCTACCACTGGTATCTATAGTTTCTTTCTTCATTCTTAACCTCTTCATCGTGAGCTCAGGCTTAACTTCAGAAACTGTAGAGCATCAGGAAAGTAAGTGTTTGTTTGACTGGTGGCCAATATGAAAGTGCATAAGAAGGCAGATATACATAAGGAATGCAAATTTCTGTAGATTACATTGTGTGAACATTACCACCAGACAATAATTCATCTTCATCCCCCCCTTCCCCTTCCCAATAGATCATTGTGCCCTCTAATGACCCACTTTACGTCTCGAGAGTCTTGACCATAATAACAATGGTTAACACCATTATCATGATTCATAACATTTCTTTATTCACAATATGATACATCTATCTTTTTCCCTAAAGTTCATAAGTCATTCCGACCTTCAACATTCGCTTGTGTGGAATGTCAAAGATCTTGTCACTTTGCCTCAAGTTCTTCTTCAGGAAGTTGTAAGCATAGTCGATCAAGATCCTCTTCCCCAAACTAGCCCCTTTCCCTGCCACCACCTCATTCTCACCAATCAAGTGAACCACACCAGCATGCCAGGCCCTATCTAACACAGCAATTTCTCCCTCCGTTGCCACTTGTGCCTTATGATTACATTTATCATTAGCTTCATCATCGATGTCCTTTTTGACCCCATTTTCACAATTCTCTTCGGTCTCTAACCCATCAACCAATTGCTCGTCATCATCCTTGTCCTTGGGTAACCTCACTTGATTGGTCATAGTCCAGCACTCTTCCAATACAAACTCCTTGAGCCTTTGAAATAGAAGGTTCTCGAACGGCTCGTCGTGCTCGTTCCGTGAGTCAGTGTATCCATACCTCACGATGCACCGGAACACATTGAGCTCCTTCGGCTCGACTCGGCGGAACAGGAACCGCTCTTCTGATGGGACTTTGCTTATTGGGAGTGACTTTATCGAGACGAAGATGAGGACCAAGTGGAGGGCGGGCACGTTCTCCACATAGTGCTTGAAAATAGGGGGGATCCCTTGGACAAGCTCCGAGTAGAAGACCGCGAGCCCTGGTATGCGGCAGAGGCCAGTGGGGTCAGTGGCGATCTCCCTGAGCTTCTCCGGCGACAACTTGTGCTCGAGCTCATAATAGTATTTGCGCCGGTACACGTCATTCCACACGTACATTATGGTCATAAGGACGGTAGCAAAGGCCAATGGAAGGTATCCTCCTCGGTAGAATTTGTAGAGGACCGAGCTCAAGTAGAGAAGCTCCACAAAGCCCACAACTAGGACGTAAGTGATGATAAAAAAGATGTTCCATTTCCATATCATGATCATGATGAGCACCAGGAATCCAGATGTGAGGGTCATCACAAAGACCACCGCTATGCCTGCATGAAACAAATATCCATTTATATTTAGTCCTCACACAGATAAATAATGCCACTCATATGAATTATGCCTCAAGATATGCTTAATACAGTGAAATTATAGATGGACGAAAACACGACATTTACTGTGATGACCATTGTTCTTGCGATTGCCATCTGAGAAAAGCGAATCAAATAAATACCCCAGATTTTAAATTTTCAGATGCACTATCGTTAGATGTACTAAACCTTATATGATTTGAAGAAATGTTAGGTAGCTAGGACACGAAAGGGTCAGCAAAAGTGTAAGAACCAATGACTTACCATAGGCATTGCCTATTTTCTCAGTAGTCCTGAAGCCAAGAGTGACCCCAACGCATGCCAACATCAGGAGATAATTAATCTCTGGTATGTAAACTTGTCCTTCATATTTCGACGATGTGTGCACAATTTTAACGCGAGGAAAGCACCCTAGTGAGAGTGATTGTTGGATGATTGAAAACGTCCCCGAGATCATAGCTTGGCTCGCAATGATCGCCGCCAATATTGCAATCACGAACATCGGCCAATATAAAGGCCCTGCAACATATAAAGTTATCGCCATCTTCAATATTTAAATGGAGATTAACGACCTTAAAAGGATGACTTCGTTTGTAATTAATCTCAAAGAGTTGGCGCGTATACGAAGATCGGAAAATATTCACCTGGTATAGATTCATAAAATGCGTCACTGACAAGGCTGTGATGTTTACGAAGAAATGAGGCCTGTCCAGCGTATGCCAATATAAGCGAAGGGTATGTCACGGTACACATGCTAATCTGTATCGAACAGACTGTGAAGTGCCCAACATCGGCGAATAATGCCTCCGTTCCTGCATTTTTTCCAAACTAATCAATTATATAGAGATAATACACCTAACTGAACTTAAATGATTTGGCCAATAAGTAAAGGAGAAAAGCAATCCGATTGTACCTGTTATGGCTAGGACAATGCCACCGAGAGATATCCATCCTTCCTTTTCGTTTCTCTGAAAGTACTCAACAATGTAAATCGGATTGACGGCTTTGACGACTCCTGGGTCGTACTTGAGGAAATTGTAGAGACCAACTGTGCCGATAAATGTGAACCAAACACATATGATCGGAGCAAAGCTGTATCCAACTTTGTCGGTCCCGAACCTTTGGACCGAGAACAAGCATACCAGTATCGCCACCGAAATCCATACTATCATGTCTGTAAAATATGAAGGTGTTTTGAGTTTTAGAAAGAAAGATAAGTTTAGGAGCCTCTACCTGTATAATGATAAACCTGGGGACCAAAGGTCAAGGTTGGACCATCTAAACCTAAAATAACCATTCAGGGGTGAAATTATCTTAATATGTATTTCTTTCTGCTCTAATACACATGACTCAAACCGTATATCCTAGTGGGTTATGTTCTCTATATCTTACTTATTTCTCTGTTATATTGTGATTCTGCTCCGTTGCAAGGTCCTCTTTCCAACAAAAATAAAATAAGTTTTTTATGTTGAGATCTGCACTCGGACATTCGGATGCATTGGACTCTACATAGGAATGAATTTGTTTAAGTTTTCTCATGGTGCAGGGTATTCAGAGGTTCAAGTGAGTCATTGAATAATAGACTCAAGTCGAGAGATTAATGGTGTTGATGTGACAACAAATATTAATACCTTCTGTCACTGCAGAAGTAGCTTGCTTGATCCCTCCAACAGCTGACAGAACTGCAACGCACACATGGGATTGCCAATCAGACGTTGCAGATTAATTTATTAGACAATAACTACTATAATAATATATCAGTCCTATGTTATGCAAGCTAGTGTAATTTAAAGGTGACAACTAGTCGATGATAACATGGAAATGAGTATGCACGATCGTGCGACGTTATGTTCGACATGAAGAGATATTAGTATTAATCTAATGTGAACCAAAAGGAAGGCTTAAATTTTGATATGCTAAGATTAGGACTACATAATTGCATTTACTAAATGACGTGGTATGTAGATATGATCATAGGCTAGACTACCCGCTTGGGAATGATTGGAGGTGCATACCGGAGATGCAAGGAGTGAGGACACCATCACCAATTACCATGGAAGTGCCAAGCATGGTGGCAAAGAGCAAGAAGAACTTGGCAAATCGGCTCTTCTCGAGCTTGGACTTAAGCCTCGATGCCCTGAGCAGGCGATTGCTTGGCAGTTCTAGCTGGAAATTAGACACATCTTGATCTTCTGATTGTTGACTCGGGATCAACCCTACTCTTGCATATCGGCAGATCAGCGAATACAATGCGAATGTCCCTCCTGAAAAGATTGGAAAAAGAAGCAGAAAATAATTTATTCATGTTCATTGGAGATTGATCAACTAAAACCGAAAAAAAAGAAAAAAAATTCTCCTATATACCGAGGCATCGTTATTTAATCTTGTTTATTTCAATGATTAGAGCCATTACATTCAATGAATAATGAGTAATCAGTATAACCTGACAAAATTGCCGCTAATCTATCTTAAGTAATAAATTGTTTTTTTTTTTTAATTTACGCACCAGTATTCTTGAATTATATATATTTTTTTAAAAGTTTGACATCATCCTTTTCATATAGTTTCGATATTTTATCTGATTTCGTATAGCTTCTTGCACCGCTGTAATAACAAACAGACTAGCCTACGCAAATGAACTCCCTCAGTTGAACATGAGAAGAGCTGGTGCTTCGACAAGACAAATACCTCCCTCAGTTGAACATGAACACGCCGAAGCTAAACTTTGACATCGGTGCCTTTTTTGGCTGTACATCAATCCCTTTATAGGTCACGCTTTTTGACTAAAATCAACAGAACTTACCCATTCACAAAACCAGACAAAAGTCTCCTGACCTATCTAATGAATCTCATCGATAGCAACGAGTCGACGACCATTCATTCATTTCTTTATAATTCAATGCGCAGCATCACTTCAAAAACCAGTACTGTGGATTGCTCTAAGATGACGTGTTATGCCAACTTCTATCGCATTCCAATAGCTTAGCAGGCTTCCAGTTTAATTTTCCCTCAGACAACTTTACGAACTAGAGTCGGCAAAGAGAAAAGATGGGTCTCACGCTAAAAACAATCCTTTTTCTTTGTCCAACCACGAGTGACCCCTACTGCTCGAGACTCTTGGGGTCATATATGTCCCTCTTTCTCGAGATTGACACCAAAAGGAATGCCCCTACATGGGACCTGAACTAGCTGAAGTCCTCACCGGACGAACCTGAAGTTTTTAACTTGCTTGCTAAGTCATTCGAGACAGGCTTTGATTAGTTGTTTCGAGTGCGCTCAGTTGTCTTGTCCTTGAAACCCTAGACAAAGTGGCCCATGTGCATAAGATTCGCGGTTGGACAACCAGAAAAAATTCCGGCGAATCTGGAAAGTTTAACAGAAATTTAATTCATCAAGTAATATGACGAGTATTTATCTGTCATATGTTTTGATTAGAGAAATCGTGACTGCCATTATCAAATCCCCTTGACAAACATATCTAATCCACCGAAAGAGGAAATCCCATCACTTTGACAAGAGATTAAGATCATGGGTAGTGATTTTAGAGCATGAGTTGATCTTATTTGTCATCGAATTCACGTGACATGTGGTAATTCGTACGCTTCACAAAGAATAATGCTATATATGCTAACCGGTTTTACTTTAAAAATTGGATTTACGATGTAATCTGATCTAACTACACGCATCACCGCAAACTACTGTGAGATATTATGATAAAATAAATCAATGAAATTATAATGGATACCCATTTTATGTGGAAAACAGTAGGTATCTCAGACATCATTCGATACTTTTCACTCTAAGACTCCATAATACTAACATCTTTCTCTTCTTGGTAGTCATATAAATCGGTGGTTCTAAAAAAAAAATGTCTGTAGGTAAATATGGGTAGGTTTCTCTTACCGTCGCCATTGTCGGTGGCGCGTAGGACGATGAAGACATACTTGATCAGAGGGATTAAGGTGATGGTGTAGAAGATCAGGGAGAGGACGCCCAAGACGTCGTCATTGTGCTTGATGCCCTCGGTGAAGGTGCTCGAATATACATAAAGCGGGGACGTACCGATGTCGCCGTACACTATCCCGATGCTCTGGAACGCCAGATTCAGTATCACCGGCCACTCCACCGCCTTCAAACATGAGATATCGCATACCATATTTACTAAACTGTTTGATAAATCTGACTCTCAAAATTTTAAACTGCGAAGAGAAGTTCAATGTTTGGAATTTAATCCGTACTTACTTGCTTGGAGCCATGAGTCTGATGACCCTGGTATTTAGTAGATTCAACGTCTAGAGAGTCGTATCTGCGCAACTTGTGGCGTGAGAGCTGCTTGCCGTTGACGAGCAGTGGAGATGGTGACGGCGACGGGGAAGCTGTCTTGGATTGTTGGCTTTCGTCTTCCCGGGATTCTTCGACCGCGTCCCCCGACATGTCTGGCTCTCTCCCGAAGTCGTGGAGACACGCTCGCGCACGGGCACGGAGGCGGGCAGGAGAGACAAAGGAACGGGTAGAGACAGGGTGGTGGCGAAGGGTTTCGCTGAGGACGAGGTTTTCAGAGGTGAAGATGGTGGGTGTCATATTTATATAGCCAAATACTAAGCAAGGCCACATGTAGACAAACCATTCGTTCGATAGTTTAGAGTGATCACAAAGGAAAATTCAATATGAACGTGCAGCAACAGAGACACCCTGAGCCCGCTTGCTGACGCAAGACGGTGGATGAATCTGGCTCTTTTGAGGGATGAGAAACGAAGGACTAGTTGTTTTAACTTATGTACCTATCCAATCTTTTCTCAGTTCGGTAGTTTTCCTTGATTGCATCTACACTTACACCAATTACATTGAATTTTGTTAACAATTGCTCTTGAAACACTCGTTAAATACTCGATTAAAAAAACTATATAGTTTGCAGTGCACTTATTACTGTTAAGAACACAAGACAACAGCTTATTCAACAGCAAATAACAAGAACAAAAGCCAAGAGCATAAATGATGCTGAGAAGTATACAGAAAGAAGATCTACGGTTAAAAATAAAGAAAGGAAAGAAGAAGGATGATATACAGATCAAGAGATTGCATGAAGAAGAGGCTGCGAAGTCATGAAGAGAGGCTGCGAAGTCGGCTAAATCGTTACTTTGTTCATCTACTCTGTTTTTTCCTTTACTCTGTACCTTAGCTGTTATGACCAGTATTCGGTTAATCCTTGCAGTTAGGTAGTTGACTTTTTCCTTTCAACTGCTCTTGTGTAAAACAGATTCATTGAGAGAAATAGAATAGATATAATAAGGAATTCTCTCATATTGTAATCTTTCAAGGAAGTTAAAACACAGAAGAAATACATTCAATCTTTCTCTCTCTCTATCTCTCTCTCCCTCTCTCGATTTCTTATCTGTTTCTGTTCATAAAGTTCTTCATGGTATCAGAGCATTCATCCTGAAGAAATCATCTCAATTCTGCATAAAAATGGCTGAATCTACAGTAGATTGGATTCAGGAATCGAAGCCTCATTGATCTGTGAGTTGATATTCTTCATCTTCCTTCAAATCTCTATCATCAGAAACCGATTTGCTGCATCATACTGCAAAAAAAAAAAAAAAAGTAAAGGTTGTATTCGAAACAAGTGGTGTTCAAAGATCTGGAAAAGTAGAATGGCTGCAAAAAGCTTGAAATATCCATTTCCCATTCATGTCAACATCTCGAACTTTGTTACAATCAGATTAGCTGAGAATAACTTCCTCCTATGGCAAGCTCAGTTTCATAGGTTTCTAAGAAGTCAAGATCTGTTTGGATTTGTGAATGGAGAAACTCTACCGCCTGTTAAAATACTACAGGTAGAAGAAGGAGATCAAACAGTTGATATCCCTAATCCTGACTATAATGATTGGATTAAAACAGATCAACTTGTTTCCTCTTGGATTAGTGGTGTTGTTTCCGAAGACATACTTAGCCTAATAATCAGCTTAAACACAGCCTATGAACTTTGGCAGGCCCTGCTTAATCGGTTCACCCAAAAATCTGTGGCAAAGGAGTTTGAACTACGAGGAAAATTGCAGGCTTTTCAGAAACGTGATAGAGCTTTATCAACATTTCTCAAAGAATACAAGACAATATGTGATCAATTAAATGCCATAAGTAAACCAGTAGATGACATAACAAAACTGTTTGGCATTTTGGAAGGTTTGGGATCCGAGTATGAGAGGTTTAAAACAACAATTTATTGTTTAAAGCCTCAACTGGAATATGATGAAGTGATCTCTCATCTAGAGAGGTTTGAATCAAGGCTGCAAAACTATTCCTCAAGCCGATTCAGTCCAAATCTAGCCTATTATGGTCAAAGGAAGACAAGCTATACACAAAGATGAGTTTAATAGAGATTTTTTACAGCAAAATAACAGTCTTGGAAATTCAAGGGGATATAGTCATGGAGGAAGAAGTATTGGAAGAGGAAGACCATTCAGCAGCAGATATAGAAATTTTGGAAATCTTGGAAGAAATATGAATTATAGAACTAATAACTCGAGCTATGAACAGGGGAGCCAACATCTTAACCAGGTTAATATCCCCTCTACCTTGAGTTCTGGTCAGGGGTTTAGACCATATAATGGTTCAGCTCAGAGGTACACAGAAGCCAAGATCTATCCACCATCAAATTTAACTCTCCATAAAGATGTACAAATGGAGAAAGCAACAACAAACACTCGACTGGAGTGCCAAATTTGTAGAAAACCAGGTCACGATGCATTACACTGTTGGTATAGATTTGATAATTCTTACCAAGCTGAAGAAATACCAACAGCTTTATCAGCACTCCACATTGAGGAAACTAATGGAAATGAATGGTATCCGGATACTGGAGTAACTGCTCACATTTCGGCAAATGCTGGTATTCTCCAAAACTTCTCTAAGAATGCTGGTACTGATACGGAATGATTGGCAACGGTTCATGTTTACCTCGTGAAATTTATTGGGAATACAATGCTATCTACTGCTACTACTACCTTGCCTCTAAAAGATGTGTTAATTGTTCCAGCAATTAAGAAAAACCTTCTTTCAGTCTCTAGACTAACTTATGATTATCCCTGTTCTTTTGTCTTTGACAAAATTGGGGTGTACATAAAGGACAGCACCACCAACATAACCAAGATGCTAGGGAAGAAGGAGAAAGGACTATACAGAATTGATCCTTGTGCTACAGAGGTGTTCTTCACTCAAAGACAGAAGATTACAAGAAAGAACATATGGCATCAACGGCTAGCTCATACAAATCAGAATGTCCTGAAGCATTTGAAGAATCAAAAGTTAATCCAGTGTCATAAAGAACCACAGTCTATATGTAGAAGTTGTCAACTTGCTAAGAACACTGCTCTACCTTTTCCTATGTCAAGTTCTGTAGCGAATAAACCTCTAGAACAAGTCCATTGTGACATCTAGGGACCTTCTCCAGTCAACTCTTATCAGAATTTCAAGTACTATGTGATCTTTGTTGATAACTTCTCTCGGTTCACTGGATGTATCCATTGAAACTAAAATCAGACTTCTATGATATCTTTCTTATGTTCCGTGGTTAGTAGAAAACCAGCACAATTGTAAAATCAAGAAGTTTCAATGTGATGGTGGGGGAGAGTTTATCAGTCACAAGTTTAAAGCTCACCTACAGAGTTGTGGCATTCAACAGCTTATCTCTTATCCATATACACCCGAACAGAATGGAATACCTGAAAGAAAACATCGACATATAGTTGAGCTTGGTCTGGCTATGCTATATCATGCAAAAGTCCCATTAAAATTTTGGGTTGATGCATTTATGACAGCAAACTATACTGTAAATATACTTCCTACTCCACAATTAAAGATGCAATCTCCCTTTACCAAGCTATATCAAAGATAAGCCAAGATATGATCATCTCGTAGTATTCGAATGTGCTCGCTATCCTCGTGTTCTTCGACCCTACGCACAACACAAGATGGATCCACGATCACTTACCTGTGTTTTTCTCGGATACGTACTCATCATAAAGGATATCGATGTCTAGTGCCTACCACTTTGGTCATGTATACATCGATCGACATGTGATTTTTGATGAGACATTCTTCCCTTTCTCTAAAAAGCTGGCAACACATTCCTCAACATATACACAACTATATAAACTATGGACAGAAGAAGAGAGATTTTTACAAGCTCCAAGTATAGAGCCTATCAATACTTCATCATCTCATCAAACAAAGTATGTTCGAATCCTCCACCGAGCAAGTTTTTGCAGAACATATAGATCCTATCTCTACAAACAGTATCAACTGATGATCAAGTTCCATCTCCTATTCAAAATATTTCTCCACAAGAGAACATATCTGGAACCACCATAGTGATAGTAACAGAACCAGCTATCGAACAAACACAGTCTATCCATCCTGTGCAAGGTACACAACCTACTCATCACATGCAAACCAGATCTAAATCTGGTATAGTTAGAGCTAATCCTCGATATGCATGTCTTGCCCAATACCAAGTTCCTTCAGAACCAAAATCAATAAAATCTGCTCTAGCAAATCCAGGATGGTATCAAGCAATGCAAGAAGAAATGAATGCCTTACATCATAATCAAACTTGGTTATTGGTTCCTTGTACTAATAACATGAATGTTATTGGCTGCAAATGGGTGTTCAAGACTAAACTTACTTCTACTAGCAGTCTAGATCGATTGAAGGCTCGTCTAGTAACCAAGGGATTTCATCAGGAAGAAGAAATCGACTTCACAGAAACCTTTAGTCCTGTGATAAAACATGCAACTGTTAGACTTGTTCTCTCGGTAGCAATGGTACAACACTGGTCTATACACCAACTTGATGTCAAGAACGCCTTCTTACATGGCACCTTAAATGAAACTGTGTACATGGAGCAACCTCCTGATTTTATTCATCCACAGTACTCTCAATATGTATGCCTGCTTCAAAAATCACTTTATGGACTGCGTCAAGCACCGCGTGCCTGGTATGATAAATTCAGCAATTTCTTACTTGAAGTTGGATTTTTCTGCAGTACAACTGACCCATCTCTATTCATACTTCATCAAGGACAAGAGACAATATTGTTACTTCTATATGTAGACGATATAATTCTCACTGGTAGCTCAGAACCATTGCTACAGACTCTTATTCATTCACTCAGTGTTAAATTCCATATGAAAGATCTTGGTCAGCTTCATTACTTTCTTGGAATTGAAGCCACACGAACGTCTATTGAGTTGTTCTTATGTCAAACCAAGTATGCACTTGACTTACTATCTCGTGCAAATATGACTGAATGCAAACCTATTGCTACACCTCTCTCTCTTAAACCAGTTATACTTGAAAGAGATGATGTTCTTCTTCCGAATCCAATGACCTACCGAAGTCTCATAGGTGGCTTACAATATCTAACTATCACCAGGCCTGATCTTGCCTTTGCAACAAATATCCTATGTCAGAAACTACAGCACCCTACTATTTGAGACCTTCTTCAACTAAAACGAGTTCTTCGATATGTAAAAGGAACAATTCACCTCGGTATTTCACTTCATTCTCACAGCTCTCTCCAATTATATGGCTTCTTTGATGCAGATTGGGTTGGCTGTCTTCAAACTAGACGTTCTACCACAGGTTTCTGTACTTATCTCGGATCTAATCTCATCTCATGGACTGCTAAGAAACAATCAACCGTTTCTCGTTCCTCCACTGAAGCTGAATATAGAGCTCTTGCCTCAAAGAACAGCTGATCTTACTTGGATTACTTTTGTTCTCGTAGATATTAGAGTTTCTTTTCACTCACCAACCATATTATTCTGTGACAATCAATCTGCCATATCTCTCACAGCGAATCCTATACTTCATGCTCGAACCAAACATATTGAGGTTGATTTCCACTTTGTTCGAGAAAAAGTTGCATCTGGATCTTTGTGTGTTAGATATGTTCCCAGCCATAACCAAGTTGCTGATATTTTTACCAAGCCACTATCTAAACTAACACACTCCTCTCTTCATCTCAAATTGGGCATTGGTTTTCCACCCCTGCCCAATTTGCGGGGGGATGTTAAGAACACAAGACAACAAATTATTCAACAGCAAATAACAAGAACAAAAGCCAAGAGCATAAATGATGCTGAGAAGTATACGAAAGAAGATCTACGGTTAAAAATAAAGAAAGGAAAGAAGAAGGATGATATACAGATCAAGAGATTGCATGAAGAAGAGGCTGCGAAGTCATGAAGAGAGGCTGCGAAGTCGGCTAAATCGTTACTCTGTTCATCTACTCTGTTTTTTCCTTTACTCGTACCTTAGCTGTTATGACCAAGATTCGGTTAATCCTTGCGCTTAGGTAGTTGACTTTTTCCTTTCAACTGCTCTTGTGTAAAACAGATTCATTGAGAGAAATGGAATAGATATAAGAAGGAATTCTCTCATATTGTAATCTTTCAAGGAAGTTAAAACACAGAAGAAATACATTCAATCTTTCTCTCTCTCTATCTCTCTCTCCCTCTCTCGATTTCTTATCTGTTTCTGTTCATAAAGTTCTTCAATTACCTTCATGTATATGCACAATGAGCGTTCTAAAAATCAAATCATTTCAAATTACATATACTTAACAAGTACTTTGAGAGACTGATTAACATTACCTATCTTTTATCTTAATGGCTAGAAAGTTAAGACTTCGGATGAAAAAATTTGTAAATCATACGTGATTTTATATTGGATAAATTGCATGCTTGGTCTCAGCTGACGATCGTGATAGAGAGATCTGTCCTTCACGAGCCATCCACAGCTTGAGAGAGAGCTTGACAAATTCAACTTTGAACTACGCGCACCTCTAGGTGTCAGCATTGTCCAATCCACAGAGAGAGATTCTCGTGCTGTAGCTAGTCGTGGTCACGTGCGACATGTGTATCCGTGGCAATATTTTTGGAACTCTACATTATTGTCGACTAAATTAATTGACGAAACACATGTTTTTGATTAATATATCAATGTTTGTACACCCGAGAAGTAAAAAATTGACAGTCGATGAATCGTAGGCATTGACAAGAGTGTTCTTTTGGGGACCATTGAGCAGATCCCATGCTGATTCATGCGAAATATGCTACAAAATAACGCTATTAGAAGCAAACAAAGCAGATTAATTAATTAAATCCCCTTTCCCTTAATCAAGCAACTGCTCTAATCAAATCGGTTCACTGTATCTTTCGGTAATGATCGAATCCCCGTGACAATCACGATCGCTTATTTCGAAGCCATTGACCACATTTGAATAATTAGGTGACTCTTTGCGTCCAAGATTTAAGATATTAGATGGATTGGTTGAGCTCAATTAAAGCTAGTGTCTGATCAAGATGCTTCATTAGAAAATAGACAAAATCCTTTAGTAATTCCTTACTATAAGATTTACATGTTATGGATTATGAATTTTATTCAAATAAACATATTATAGATTATAAATCTTGTGATATCCTGAAATTTGATTCTATGTCGAAATATATGAAATGTTATTTCACCAATGCACTTATAGTTATTTTATTCTGAACTAATTACTTATGAATTAACTAATCTATTGGGTGAGACCGCTCGATCATAGGATCAATAAGAGTCAATAATACACTGTTATAAGTTAATTAGTAAACAGATATAAATCGATTTAATAGAAGTTCGCGGGTGATTCCACATGATTACGATATTTGCGTCAAATAACGATAAACCAACTTTTCAATTGATATTATATTCAGGGTACATAATTGAACTCTCACAATTACATGACATTCGAGGGTCATCCACGATTCGAAGAAACACAAACATAGATCGAAAATTATCGATCACGAGTCAACCGCAGGAGAACTCCTAAAAGCCACTCAAACGTATTCATGTTCTTTTTCTATTCCGGAAATATAAATTTTATACAGTTATCAAGTGTGGTCAAATGTTCAGAAATTTGTCCAAAGAACAGAGTGGGAAATAACTATTTATAAGCAGACATTATTCTTAGGAATAGAATGATTACCAAATGCACTCTAAGACTCCATATATCCATACTAACATCTTCTATTCTTGGTACTCATATAAATGGTGCTTCTAATAAAAATGTGTGTAATTAATATGGTAAGTTTCTCTTACCATCGCTGTTGTCGGTGACGCGTAGGACGATGAAGACATACTTGATCAAAGGGATCAAGGTGATGATGTAGAGAATCAGGGCGAGGACGCCCAAGATGTCGTCATTGTGCTTGATGCCATCGGTGAAGGTGCTCGCGTACACATAAAGCGGGGACGTGCCAATGTCGCCATACACTATCCCGATGCTCTGGAACGCCAGACTCAGTATCACCGGCCATTCCACCGCCTGAAGTTTGATAAATCTGACTTCCTCAGAAGTTTGAACTGCGGAGAGGTGGTCGATGTTCGGAATTTAATCTGTACTTACTTGCTTGGAGCCATAACGATGATGACCTGAACATTTAGCGGATTCGACGTCTAGAGAGGCGTATGTGCGCAACTTGTGGCGCGAGAGCCGCTTTCTGTTCATGGGCAGTGGTGGTGGCAACGGCAACAGGGAATCTGTCTCGGATTGTCGGCTTTCGTCCTCCCGGGATTCTTCTACCGCGTCCCCCGACATGCCTGTGTCATGGGCCGAGAGTTTCCTTGGCCTCAGAACAACCCGTGGGTGCCTGACAAGCGGAATTTACCATGCAAGCCTTCTTTCTATAGCTGTTCCAAGAACGATACGGTGAATGATTCTTCGCACGAGATCCTACCATGCCCAGCTTCACTTGGGCGTTTAATTCATCGAGTAAGAAAACAATTCTCTTTAGGCACAATAACTGGTTTCGGCCTGCCATGGTCTCGTTAGGAGAGCGGCATCATTCCCCGACCAGTTTGTGCATGGGAAGCCTACCCCATCTTCAGAACTCCTAAGTGATATAATCTTTCTATCCTAGAATTCCTAGCACCAATCGTCCTGACGCCACTCCCACAAACCAGTTGTGTTCTACCCTTCTGCCTCACACTCTTCACCAGATAACCCCAAGCGCCATTCACAAATGTCACGAGTATGGGAGGATTCACTGACCTTGACATTCTCCCCCACTCAATTTGCAATGCCCTCGTTGCGATCTATTCTGTCGCTTCCTTGCGTAAATTAACCACTAATATGCCACTTTTGGGAATTCACATCGAACGGTCACGCTCGCCCAACAAAATAGGTTTTGCTCCATTTGTGGCCTCTTTTGATCTCAGCCACTCGGCCCTTCAGTCACCTGCACTTTTTGGCAAGTGTGGCATCTTTCGCCAACCGCATCTTTTGGCAGCACAATTTCAGTCTAATCAGCATCTTGACCCTAACAGACCAATGGAGGTTCTTTTCTTGTTGAAAACGTGATAATAGACCTCTTCTTCGAATTCACCGATCGATCCAGGAACGTTATCCCTATTCAGTGAGGATTCAGTTCTTCTCTAACTTCGCTTTCCGCTCGATGAGAGACTGACTCGTCCTAGTACCCATCCACTAGAACTTATCAGTTCGACTCACACATGAGCGAGGAGTCCGATTCTTCGACTCGCTCACTTACTGGAGGGATTCCTGCTCTGATACCACTTGTCATGAGCCGAGAGTTTCCTTGGCCTCGGAACAACCCGCGGGCGCCTGGTGAGCGGAATTTGCTAGGCCAACCTTCTTTCTATAGCTATTCCAAGAACGATACGGTGAATGATTCTTCGTACGAGATCATACCACGCCAAGTTTCGCTTGAGTGTCTAGTCCATCGAGTAAGACCACAGTTCTCTTTAGGCACAATAACTGGTTTCGGCTTGCCATGGCCTCATCAAGAGAGCGGCATCAGCTCCCGACTAGTTTGTGCATGGGAGGCCTACCCCGTCTTCAAAACTCCTAAGTGATATAATCCTTCTATCCTAGAACTCCTAGCACCAACCGTTCTGACACCACTTCCACGGACCAGTTGTGTTCTGCCTTTCTGCCTCACACTCTTCACTAGATAACCCCAAGCGTCACTCACAAGTGTCACAAGTACGGGAGGATTCACTGACCGTGACACCTGGCTCTCACTCTCCCTAAGACATCAAGACGCGCGCTGGCGCACGGGCACAGAGGTGGGCAGGAAAGACAAAGGAACGGTTAGAGACAAGGTGGTGGCGAGTGCGTTTCGTAGAGGACAAGGTTTCGAGAGGTGAGGATGGTGGGTGTCGTACTTATATATAGGCAAAACTAAGCATGGCCACATGAGGACAAACTGTTGAAAACAAACAAAGAACAAATGAAGGCAGGAATTTAATGAAGTTCAGCAATGTGACAAAAACTCTCCTACTCTTCTCTTTTTGTGCTGTGAGTAGGGGTGAGCATGGTCTAGGTTGGTCCGGGCCACCCCCTAACCCTAGGACCAACCCGTACAGTGTCGGTCCTCAATTTTTAGGACCGAGGACCGACCCTATTGAGCCTAGGACCAAGGACCGGATCGACCCAATGGGTTCGGTCCGGTTCCAGGGTCAACCCGGGACCGATCGATAATTTTTTTCGTCTTGTTTTTTATACTCCCAAAAAAAGCAAATCTACAAATTCAAATTACACATCCATCTACAATATGGCATAGTTTAACTAAACTATAACTACCAATACATATTCAGCAAATTTAAGATGACACAATAATAGAAATTTCATACTTGCTAACGCTCATTGAGATATGGGACAAGATAGGGTCCACAATGCGGCGAGCGGGATGTTGCTACTTTTGATTTTGGCAAATTGAAGAACAAAAAAGACAGAATGGAAGAGAACGTACTTTGGGGAAGGAAGCCGTGAGGAGATTTACGGCGTAAACTTTGCGCCATTTTGGATGTCGCGAGTCCGTGACTGTGAGGAATCCTTGGTCCTCACGGTGAGGAATGTACTCTGGACTGTGGAGGAGGAGGCCGTGAAGACCTTTACGGCGTAAACTTCATGCCTTTTGGAATTTGATGCCGTCTGTTCGTGACTGTGAGCTTGAGGAGTCAACAGCTTTAACATCATTTTACTTAAGGTTTTTTTTTTCTTTTGAACAAACATTTTACTTAGATTTGAATATGTAAAAGAATTATAAATAATATAATATAATATAACATAAATTTTACTTAGGTTTGAATATATAAAAGAATTATAAATAATATAATATAATAATATACAGGGTTGGTCCAAGGTTGGACCGACCCAAAACTATCAGGACCGAGAACCAACCCGCACAGTGTTGGTCCTGGAATATCAGTACCCAGGACCAACCCAGTCCCATTGGGAACCGGACCAGGACCGGCAGGGTTGGGCCGGTCCAGGGTCGGTTCAGGGTCGACCCTAAACCGCTGCTCACCCCTAGCTGTGAGAGATGATCTACCGTTCTTCTCTATATGTATAGAACAGGGTTGCTATGATTAAGAAAACAAGTAACCATAAAAGGAAAAATATCCTTGAATCAAGATGCAGAAATGAGAAATACAATATTCACAACTCCTTTCCAAGAATAGGAGCACGAATTCTGCCAACACAAACCTTTCGTTCAAAAGTTTGGAGTGATTGCAAAGCAAAACTCAAGATGAACGTGCAGCAACAGACACCCTGAGCCGGTTTTGCCGACGCAAAATGTGGGGGATGAATCTGGCTCTTTTGAGGGATGAGAAACGAAGAACTCGTTGTTTTTTACTTACGTACTTGTTCAATCTTTTCTCAAGTCGGTCGTTTTTCTTGACCGCATCTATGCTTGCACAAAAGCTACTTCTATAAATTTCATTGGGTTTTGTTAACAATCATTCTCGAAACACTTGTTAAAAATTTGATTAATAAAACTTTACAATTTACAATGCGTTTATCACCTCCATGTGTATGCACAATTAGTATTTTGAAAATTGAATCATTTCAAACAAAACATGCTTAACAAGTGTTTCGAGGGATTCAATAACATTACTCATCTTTATCGGATTAGTTAATTTTAGAATCGTACTTGATTCCATATGATTTTATATTGGATGAATTGCATGCTTGGCCTCAGCGGACGATCATGATATAGAGAGATCTGTTCATATACATGAGCCCTCCCTACTCGAGAGAGCTTGAAAAATTCAACTTTGAACTGCGCGCTCTCTCTAGATGTCAGTTTGTCCAATCGAGAGAGAGAGAGAGAAGATTCTCGTGATGTAGTCAGTCGTGGTCACGTGCGACATGTGTATCCGTGGCAATATTTTTGGAAGTCTACAATATTGTCGACTAAACATATTGGCCGAACACATGTTTTGATTAATATATCAATGTTTGTACACCCGAAAGGATAAAAAAAATGACATTCGTAGAATCGTTGGCATCGTCAAGAGTGTGCTTTTGGGGACCACTGAGCAGATCCCACGCTGATTCATGAGAAATATGGTCTAAACCAACGCTCTTAGGAGCAAACAAAGCACAGGAAGTACGCGTTTAGCAACCGGCCAAATAGTGTTTGATTCTGTTCTTTTATTTTTGGGAGTAGATTTGAAAAAAAAAAAATCTGTTTGGTAAATTTTTTGTTCCCGAAAATAGATTTGGAATAGAATTGAGAAGTAAAAAAAAAAATTATTTTTTTGTTCCTGAGAACAATTCTAGAATTAAGCCAACCAAAATTATTTTTCTTTTCTTTTCTCTTCTTCTTTCCTTCTTGTTTTTCTTCATTTTCTCTTCTTCTTCCACCACCACTGCCATCGGCTACCACCACGGTTGCCATCCACCACCGTCGGTTGCTGATGACCGGTTGGACGAGCTCCGACAAGGTCCAACAAGCTTGTTGAAGGCTCGCCAGCCACCAGGAAGGCTCGGCCTCACTAGATGGCTAGGTGAGCCTTGCCTGGGCCTTCTCTGGCCATCGGCGAGCCTCAACTAGCTGGGGAAGGCTTAGTGGAGCCCTGGTTCGGCTAGGCTTGCAAACGAGGCTCGACCGACGAGGGACGGCCTCACCGAGGGTTGGAGACGCTCCGGCAAGGTCGTTGACCAAAGCTTAAAGAAGAGGGAAAGAAAAGAAAAGAAAAAAAGAAGAAGAAAAAAAAAAAAAAGGAAAAAGTGATAATTTTTTTTTTAAATTTAAAGAAAATGGTTTGTAGTATAAATTTTGAGGACAATACCAAACGCAATTCTATTCCATAAATAAAAATTTTGAATAGTTACCAAATACCTTAAAATTCTTAAAAATTGTTTCCGGGAGCAAAATAAAAAAAAAATCACTTATGATTACAAATTATTTTCAGGAATAAGATGGTTACCAAACGCACCATAATTAACTAAATCCTTTTTGCCTTAATCAAGAAATTGCTCTAATCAAATTGTATCTTTCAGCAATGATCGAATCCTCATGACAATCACAATCACTTATTTCAAAGCCGTTAACCACAATTCAAATAATTAGGTGACTTTTTGCATCCAAGGTTTAAGCTAGTAGAGCGATTGGTTGAGCTCAATTAAAGCTAGTGTCTGATCAAGATACTTCATTAGAAAATAGACTACATCCTTTGTAATTTCGTACTATAAGATTTACAAGTTATGAATTTTGATCCTTCTATTCCTTTAGCAATCAAATTTGCATATATGTTATCGGCTTTCACCATCCCGCTATTAAGGCTATTATTCAAATAAAAATATTATAGATTATAAATCTTCTCAAACAAACTATCTTGTCTAAAAAAATTTAAGGTATTTGAAATGGGTGAACAATGTATTTGTAGCATATGACTTGACACTTCCTCATATGGTCAAAATAAACTTAACAATTCCTTATACGGCAAACATCTTAGTAGCCCTACTATTAACATTCAAGCCCTTCAACCTACGATGAGTAGAGCATGGAAAATGGAGTTGGTGAATTTTGCTGCAATGGCAGGTATGTACGTTGTTACCTTCAATGTAAATATGGATTTTGAACAATGTAATACTTATGCATCGTAGGAAGGCAATCAGTTCATGTTAGATGAGTCAAAATTGCTTGAGGTGCTAGTTCTTGAGGTGGCAAAAGCAAACGGATGGGCTTTAGTGGCTAATCCTAACAAGCTACTAAATTACAAATAAATTTCTTGACAGTTCAGGAGTTTGAAGCACTTGTGGCTCATGGAAAGTCCAGTGTTATCTTTCTTATAAGAAAACGAAAAAAAAAAAAAAAAACCAAGAGCAAGTAGTCTAGAAAATGAAGAGGAGACTCAAATTTCAGGACTGCTTCATAGTTAATCCAGTTGGCATTGCCGGGGGAATGACAATTCTATGGCAAGACCAAGTGTAGCGGATGCATTGGCCCAACCAGTTATTGGCTCCGATCATAACCCTTTCTGCTGTTCCTTGCTCAGGAGATTGTAAAACGGAAGAAGAAACTCAGATTGGAGGCTTTTTGGGGCCGAGGATGAGGAATGTGGACAGCTTGTAAGAAGCACTTGATATTTGAGTGAACTGGAAAATAGGGAATTGATGACCAAACTCCTTTTAGTTAAAAAAGAATTATCTAGTTGCAGTACAAATAGATTTTCAAATGCTCGGAAGGATATCAATAATATGAAAAGAGAGATGCAATTTATTATAAACTCCCCTTCCATTTCAAATGATAATGAGAGATCAAAATGCCTGAAAATGGAGATTGAGAAAAGATCGAGGCAGAAGGAAATGAAGTATAATAGGGCAGTCAACCTGTAACGTCATTGCCGTTACTGCAACCAAACGTGTTGTAAGTTCAATATGACTTTCATGGAGATTGACCTCCTTTTAACGGGACGGGCCAGAGAATATCCTAACTTTACTTATATAGTTCCACGGTTAAAATGCAACAAGGAGTAAATTTTGCAACATAGCATGTCACAACTTTCCTAACGAGCCATTGAAACATAGAGATAGATAGTTACGACCATGCTTAACGAAACATGGGTATGTAATCTTCTACATGGTTGCTTCGAGGTCGACTTTGATGGGATATGAGAGCGCTTTAGTTTTTTAACAAGCAATAATGTTTGACGAAAAGGATAAGCTGAAGGTAATAACAACACACATTAGACTTGAAACTTAAAGTGCTTAAATTGTATGAACTATCTAACTCTTGCATTTGATTAGTTATCTTATTCATGGATAAGTAATTGTTCAAATTCTTTTCTTATTTGAGAGGATTGGAACCGATGCTATGATTTTGCACGAAGACGAGGTAATAACCGATGGACAAATCAATCGTCAGATCGTCAAGATCATAAAGATACAAACATGAAGATGTTCTTATTCGGATCATCTCCATTGGATGGCTACAGTTTCATGATCACAAAAGCTTTACCCACTTTCAATAATTAAAGTCCGTAGAGGTTCAATAGACAATATTCATGTATTTATTATAGCTTTATACTACATTTTCATGTTCCACCTCAACATTCTTTCACTGTTGCAGTTTCTAGATTACAAAAGTTCAAAGAAAAGAAAGCCAAAAATCAATTAGAAGTACGTATACATGACAAGAGGAATGTAAATTTCTGAAGATTGCATTGTATGAATAATACCACTAGATAAGGGATTCATCCTTTTTGCCCCCTTTTCACATTGTGCCCTCTAAAGACCAACTGTACATCTCGAGATTCTTGACCATAATAACAACGATTAACACCTCGATCATGATTCGCGATATCTCTTTATTCACGACATAATATACCTAACTTTTTCCCTAAAGTTCATAAGTCATCCCCACCTTCAACATTCGCTTGTGGGGAATGTCAAAGATCCTGTCACTTTGCCTTAAGTTCCTCTTTAAGAAGTTGTAAGCATAGTCGATCAAGACCCTCTTCCCCAGACTAGCCCCTTTCCCTGCCACCACCTCATTCTCACCAATCAAGTGAACCACACCCGCACGCCAAGCCCTATCCAACACAGCAATCTCTGTCTCCGATGCCTCTTGTGCCTTATGATTACATTTGTCATTAGCTTCATCATCGATTTCATTTTTGACCCCATTCTCACAATTCTCTGCATTCTCTAACCCATCAACCAATTGCCTGTCGTCATCCTTGACCTCGGGTAACCTCACTTGATGGGTCATGGTCCAATGCTCTTCCATTACAAACTCCCTGAGCCTTTGATATAGGAGCCTCTCAAACGGCTCATCGTGCTCGTTCCGCGAGTCGGTGTACCCGTACCTCACAACGCACCGGAACACATTGAGCTCACTTGGCTCGACTCGGCGGAACAGGAACCGCTCTTCTGCTGGGACTTTGCTTATCGGGAGTGACTTTATCGAGACAAAGACGAGGACCGAGTGGACGGCAGGCACGTTCTCCACATAGTGCTTGAAGATTGGAGGGATCCCTTGGACGAGCTCTGAGTAGAAGAGAGCGAGCCCCGGCATTCGAGAAAGGCCAGCGTCGGTGGCAATCTCCTTGAGCTTCTCTGGCGACATCTTGTGGTCGAGCTCATAGTAGTACTTGCGCCGGTACACGTCATTCCACACGTACATTATGGTCACAAGGACGGCGGCAAAGGCCAAGGGAAGGTATCCTCCTCGGTAGAATTTGGAGAGGACTGAGCTCAAGTAGAGAAGCTCCACAGATCCCACAACTAGAATGTAAGTGATGACGAAGAAGATGTTCCATTTCCATATCATGATCATGATGAGCACCAGAAATCCAGATGTGAGGGTCATCACAAAGACCACCGCTATGCCTGCATGAAACGTATACGCATTTATATTTAGACCCTCACAAAGATAAATAAGATCATTCGTATGAGTTATATGCATCATGATATGCTTAATATAGTGAAATTACAGATAGATGAAAACACGACGTTTATTGTGATAACAATTGTTCTTGCGATGCCCATCTCAGAAAAGTGAAACAGATATATACCATAGATTTTAAATTTTCAGATGCACGTCGTTAGAGGTACTAAACTTTGTATGATTTGAACTGATGTTAGGTAGCTAGGACATGAGAGGTTCAGCAGAAGTGTAAGAACCAATGACTTACCGTAGGCATTGCCTATTTTCTCAGTAGTCCTGAAGCCAAGAGCGACGGCAACGCATGCCAACATCAGGAGATAATTAATCTCTGGTATGTAAACTTGTCCTTCATATTTCGATGACGTATGCACAATTTTCACGCGGGGAAAGCACCCTAGAGAGAGCGATTGTTGGATGATCGAAAACGTCCCCGAGATCATAGCTTGGCTGGCAATGATCGCAGCCAGTACTGCGATCACAAACATCGGCCAATATAAGGGCCCTGCATCGTAGGAAGTTATTGTCATCTTCAATATTTAGATGAAAAGATACAACCTTAAAAGGACGTTTTCGTTTGTAATTAATCTCGAAGAATTGGCGTGTATATGAAGCTTAGAAGATATTCACCAGGTATAGATTTGAAGAATGCGTCACCGACAAGGTCGTTATGCTTACGAAGAAACGAGGCCTGCCCAGCATATGCCAATATGAGCGAGGGATATGTCACGGTGCACATGCTTATCTGTATCGAGCGGACCGTGAAGTGCCCAACATCGGCGAATAACGCCTCCGTACCTGCATCATATGACGAACTAATCGATTATACCGAGGTTATACATCAAGGACAGTAAATTAGGGAGCAAAGTAATCCGAGTGTACCTGTTATGGCAAGGACAATGCCACCGAGAGATATCCATCCCTCCTTCTTGTTCCTCCGAAAGTAATCAATGATGTAAATTGGATTGATGGCTTTGACGACTCCCGGGTCATACTTGACAAAATTGTAGAAACCAATCGCGCCAATGAATGCGAACCAAAAGCATATGATCGGAGCAAAAGTGTATCCAACTTTATCAGTGCCAAACCTCTGGGCTGTGAAGAGGCCCACCAGTATCGCCACCGAAATCCATACTATCATATCTGTAGAGCACAAAGATGTTCCAGTTTTAGCAAAGAAAGAAGAATTTACGGACGCTTCCTGTTCCGGTTTTAGGAAGAAAGAAGAATCCACTTGCTTTTTCACGTACAAACCTGGGTCCACAGGTCAGGGTTGGACCATCTAAACCTAAAATCACCGTCCACATGGACATGTTTTTCTACGGTAATAACTTCTGTAGGAGAAGATAACTCTCCACTCGGGGGGTGAAATTATCGTAATTTATAAGTTTGTCCGGAGAAACCTACTCAGTCTCTCTAGTTATAATCGAAGGAATTGAAAGAATCGAATAACGACGTTCGACTTCCTTGGGATGCCAAAAAGATGCCCAATATGGCGGCCAGGATTCATCATTACTGTCGGCCCTTGACTGGGCTATGCTAAAGCCATATTCGTACTAATTCGGAGTATATTAACTAAAGCCCCTCAAAAGAGATGAAATGTCAACATCAAATGAACCAAGTCACGAAATTTCCGAGTAAAACATAAAAGAACATGGACAAAGTGTGGGGTTTGATTCATTTTCTACTTTTTGTGCACCTAAAAAATTGTTTGGCAAGGGACTCGAGTGAGGATCGAAAGCCGCAGTCGAGAATAGGGTCGAGGGGTTTTTGGCAAGGCTTCCGACGTCCAACCATACAGGGCTGAACGCTGGGGCTTCTAGGAACGGCCCTGGAGAGAGGACAAGGCAGCCGGGCACAAGGGCTCAGGCTGCTGGGGCCACAGGCCGGCTTTGGCCTGTGGCCTAGCCCGGGGCCAGGCACCGAGATTTGCCCAGGCGCACTGAGCCAGCTAACGTCGTGGGATCCCGAAATTCATGTTTTAAGTTCAATTTTTACCTGTTTTCAGGGTGTTATACGTTAGAGCCTCTTGAAAGTGTTTTCAGAGTTTCTTCTCTTAATTTTTTTTTGGGAGGAAAACACTCGAGAATTATAGTGAAAAACTGGTGAGCAGCAATTGGGTGTACGAGGGGACTTGGTTATGAGGGCTTTCTAGATTTAAGCCAGTGGTATAGTGGCTGTTCTTCCTGTGGCGTAAGTACCTCTCCACGCCAATCCCAATGAGTTATTTTTATCTATTTCGCACTTATTTCCCCGTTACCTCGCTATTGAGCTCGATCGCAAGGTCCTTTTTCCGTGACAAAAAATAGAAAAGGTTTGAGATCTCTACTCAGACAGTTGGATGCATCGCTTCTCTACATCGGAATGAATTTGTTTATCTCACGGTGCATAGTATTCAGAGCATCAAGTATGCCATCCAATAATAGAGCAAGTGGAGAGATTAATGTGGCTGATGTGATAATAAAATATAATACCTTCTGTCACTGCAGAAGTAGCTTGCTTGATCCCTCCAACAGCGGACAAAACTACAACACACCCATGGGATTGCAAGTCAAACATTACAAATCGACATTAACAATTGTAACTATGTATTCAGTCGTATGTTATGGAAGCCAGATAAAGTAACATTGACAGATTGTCAATGACAACATGGAAATGAGTGGACACAATCGCGCCACGTTATTCGTCCCTGCCCTTCCATAATTGCCAGTTCGCCAAATTTCCTTATTTGACTAAAGAAGCCAAGAAAATGAACTGGACCACCCAAATTTGTCTAGTGTTCGATCGTGACAAGCAGCCCCTGTATATAAGTCAAGAAAATGGCAGGGGCCGATATTGAACCCAATTTCCACCACGAGGTTTGAATAAAAATTGCATGATCGTTGCACTTACTGTCCCTGCCGCCTCTAGTTCCGTCTTATTTAACATGATTTAGTAAGAGCAGTTGATAACTCCTAAGTAACCCAAAAGGATGGCTCATATTCGGCATGCTAAGAATAGACTATAAAAACTCATTTACTAAATAATATGGTGCTACCAGAGATGCATGGAGTAAGGACGCCATCACCAATGACCATGGAAGTGCCAAGCATGGTGGCGAAGAGCAAGAAGAATTTGGCGAACCGGCTCTTTTCGAGCTTGGACTTAAGCCTCGATGCCCTGAGCAAGCGATTGTTCGGCAGCTCCAACTGGAAATTAGACACATCTTGATCTTCTGGTTGTTGACTCGGGATCAATCCCACCCTTGCATATCGGCATAACAACGAATACAATGCAAACGTCCCTCCTGCAAAAGGGAAGAAAGAAAAAGCCATTCGTGTTCATCAGGTAGAAGATATCAAATTTTTAACTTGATCAGCTAAATCAAAATATATATTTCTAATACCGACACGTCGTGGTTATCCTTGTCTATTCAGAAAATTAGAACCGGTAGATCCAACTAATCATAATCAATTGGTGTATGCTCCGCTATAGCAAAGGAGAGGCTAGCCACGAATTTCCCCGGTTGAACATGAAAGCTCGCCGAAGCTGAACTTTTTGACATCGGTGCCTTTTTATGCATACGTCCATCACTTCGCATGTCACCCTTTTTAACCAACTGACAAACCTTCATAAATCACAAGTCCAGACAGAAGTCCCCTGTCCTAACGAATGATTCCCTTCGATACCGACGAGTCGACGGCCATTCATTTTCTTTACTTTTCAATGCCCGTCACTTAGAAGACCATTCCCCATAGATTTGCTCTAAAATGACGGGTGAAATGTTGACTTCTAACAGACGATGCAGATGATCCATAGTTTTCGCATTCCGACGTCCTAACTGACTTCTAATTTATGGTACATTTACTTCATTAAAAATTTTATAGATAAAAAAAAATATTACTCATGGTAAATCCATTAATATTTTGTCATCCAAACATCAAAAAGTCAAAAAATAATTTCCACTTTTATAATTTTATAAAGTAAAGCTAGTAAAGAGGAGATATGGGTGCACGCTAAAAATAGCCGTTTTGTTTAATAATGAGTGACGCCAAGTACTCGAAGACTCTCGAGTTCAATATGTCAATCTTAACCCTAGATAGAACCTGAACTAGCTGAAGTCGTCACCGGATGAGATTTGGCTCTTTACATTTCAACAAAAAAAAAAAAAAAAGGAAAAATATCTGCATGAACCAAAAAAATTTATAACATGTTTGCTCAACCATATGTGACAGGTATTATTTTGTCCCCTGAAACCCTAGACAAGTGGCCCATCTTTACTTTATCAAGCCATATGAAAATTCACAGTTATATCTAGTATAAATATCAACTACAGTGGTCGGGGGCGATATTTGAGGCCCCCTCAGACAAGCATATCTTGATCATTAAATGAGAATCACCAATCAATAAATTATTTATATCATGTCATCCGACGTAAAAATGTAACTTCGAGATAGATAAAAATGATTAAAAATTCGTAACTTATCGTCTTGGTCATCAGGTTATACTTAAAGATTACGCTTGACCATCGTCACTAGTTCTTGACTTTGAATAAATTCTCAGCAGTTGGGGCAAGAGAATCGAAATCAGACTTGGTTTCACTTTCCACATCGAACGCAAAAGTGGCACGCTGCTCTTAGTCAAGAGCTGTACCTATCAGAAGCCTCTTGTCTATACCAGTCTATACCGTGTCTTTTTCCTTCTAAAAAGAATAAATAAATAGAGACTGGTCAGAAAGTTCAGACCCACGTTTCTGGCTACAATCACCCAAAGAACGGGAAAAGTGCCAAAAAAGTTCTAAACTTTTTAGCTTAGTGCCGATTTAGTCCTAAACCTTTTTTGTTGTGCCAATTTACCAATTTTGGCCGGATTTTGCTGACTGGACGCTTGGTCGGCGACGTTGCTTTTGATCATACGACGTGTACAACTTTTAATAATATTTTAATATTTTTGAAATTATTTATTATTTATTATTTATATTATTTTAATTATTTTTCTTTTATTTATTTTTTTTCTGCTCATCTTCTTCCTCCAGCCGGTCGCCGGAGCTCGGCGACCGGCCAAAGGCGATAGCCGGCGAGGTCAAGACCTCACCGGCCACCTCGCCAGTGGCTGCGAGGGTGGCCTCACGCCGGGCGAGCGAGGCTCGCCCTCGCCCGATCCGGCGAGGGTCGAGCCTCGCCCACGGCCGGCGAGGCTCGACCTCGCCAAATCCGGCGCGAGGAGGAGCTGGCAGGGCTCGCCCTCGCCCGATCCGGCGCGAGGAGGAGCTGGGCGGGGCTCGCCCTCACCGGCCGTGGGCGAAGCTTGATCCTCGCCAGATCCGGCGAGGGCGAGCCTCACGCAGGGCGGGCGAGGCCGCCCTCGCAGCCACTGGCAAGTTGGCCGGTCGCCGAGCTCCGGCGATCGGCTTGAGGAAGAAGAAGAACAGAAAAAAGAATAAAAAAAAGAATAAAAATAAAAAGAGAAAAAATTATTAAATTATTAAATATTATTAAAATATTATTAAAATTGTACACTTTAGTGCCGATCAGACCACGTCAGCCGGCCGGTGTCCAGTCAGCAAAATCCGGTCAAAATTGACCGGAAATGACTGAATTGGCACAACGTAAAAATGTTTAGGACTAAATCGGCACAAAGCCAAAAGGTTTAGGACTTTTTTGGCACTTTTCCCCCAAAAGAACCAACAAAAAACTTTGTTCTATTTCGGCTGGAATATATCTAATTTAGTGGACGTTGAATTCTAGATAACGCATGGAGACAAAAAAAGAAAAGAAACTTTATTCATTTGTATAAAGTCGGTGGCTAGATGTATTTGATTTGGAGAGATCTTCTAACACGGATGTCTCCTTGCCTCGACAAAGGCCACGGCCAGCGCAGGCTGTGTTCTACAAACGTGTCGTTACTTGGCAATGCGACGGACCAAGAATCAGATGATCGCACACCCATGAAAAACTTTGACAAAGATGGTATGATAAGTGTAGTGATTTCTATTTACTTTTAGCGCATAGGTTTGACCTTAAACACTGGAATACGTTCAAGTCCAATATAACTCCACACGTCAACGTAAAATATTATGGAATTTCATGACAGCACGCATGGAGATACGTATGACTGTGTTTCGCTTACCGTCACCGTTGTCGTTTGCGCGCAGGACGATGAAGACGTACTTGAAGAGAGGGATCAAGGTGATGGTGTAGACGATCAGGGAGAGGACGCCCAGGACGTCGTCGTTGTGCTTGATGCCCTCCGTGAAGGTGCTAGGGAACACGTAGAGCGGCGAGGTGCCAATGTCGCCGTACACGATCCCGATGCTCTGGAACGCCAGGGTCAGTATCATCCGCCACTCCACCGCCTTCAAAACACCATTCTCGTTATAATTTTGCCAATAATTACTTCAAACTGCGGAAAGATGGTCGACAATCAGAACCTAATCCGCACTTACTTGCTTGGAGCCATGAGGATGATGACTGGGGCATTTAGCAGATTCCACGTCTAATGAATCGTATCTGCGCAACTTGTGGCTCGAGAGCTTCCTTCCGTCGATGAGCCCCGGAGATGGCAACGGAGAAGCTGCCTCAGGTTGTTGGCTTTCGCCTTCCCGGGACTCTTCGACCACATCTCCCAACATCTCTCTCTCTCTCTCTCTCTTGGAGTCGTAGAGACACACGGACTCCCGCTCGAAACGGCGGCAGGCCGGAGAGGAGAAGGAACGGGCTAGGAAAAGGCGGTGGCGATTAACTCTGCCGAGGACGAGATACTTCGTAGGATGAGCGTCGTAATTATACACGAAAAACTAGCGTGGCCCCACATAGAAAATATCTTTTTCTTCTAAGTGTCTAGAGTAATTACAAAAGAAAAGTCAACAAGAACGAGTGGGAACGGAGACGTCTGGAGGCGGGTGCTGATGCAAGATGGGGGGATGAATCTCGAGAATCTGCTCTGACGAACGAAGTTTCTCCTAAATTTCTGCGATGGAAAACGAGTAACTCATTTGTTATTACTTGCGTACTTTTTCTTCTTTTTTTTTTGACAAATTACTTGCGTACTTCTCTTGTCCATCTTTAAATAGGACTTTCATTAACAAGTATTTTAAGAATACTCATGGAGCGATCAATTAAATAAACTATACACGTGTTTTGCATAATTAGTACCTTAAAAATCGAAGTATTTCGAGTAAAGTATACTTCGCAAGTGCTTCAAAAGCACTTATTAAAAACACATATTTTGATATTATGGCAATAAAGTTGGGTTCGAACCAAATTAAAATTTGGACTCGTAATCGATTCCATGACGTAAAATGGTTGATCGCAATGGAAATATCGCTCCTAATGCTAATCATCCCCAAAGTCAAGGAAGCTGTACAAATTCAACTTTGGACCACGCCCCACCACTTTCTAGGTGTCTCTAGCCATTTGCTACTCCAAAGTTAGTGAGAATCTCGTGCTTCTTTTGATAGTCATGGACACGGGCGACATGCGATATATCTTTGGAAGTCTGCGCCCTTGTTGACTAAAGTTGATGACCGACCTGACCCATATGCTTTGCGATTAATTTAACGATGTTTCTACCCAAAAAAATAGAACCTTAATCACCGAATTTGTCAACTTTCGGGGACCATTGAGCACATCCCACGCGGATCCATGCGAATATGATTCAAATCAACGCTCTTAGGGGGCAAGCCAAGCAGATTAATTAATTAAACCCTCCTTCTCCCAGTAGCTTAGTAATTACTGTATAATCGGATGGTTCGTCGCGTCTTTCGGCGATGATCAATCATGGTTGCTACAAGCCATTGATCGGACAGTGTTACTGTTCTTATCATCTTTTGTTGTTCACTCGATAGATAAGACAATATAAATTAGAGTTCCTGCTAGACAAAATAGTTTATTCTAATAGTTTAAACTATTTGAAATAGATGAACAGTATACTTAATACTTACCTGGACAGATAAAACAACAAAAAGGTACTTGTGGTGAATTTTGTTCTACGCAAATCATTTGCCCCGAAAGTTCTAGCTTCAAAGAAATGGACCGATAAGTAAATTTCATAGCATATGACTCAATGATTCTTATTGATACCTTCATTTTTTAAAGTGGTCTCATGGTTTCTACAAGTCATGATGTCTGCCTTCTTCAAAATTTTACGCTTAACCATGAATTTTTTTTTCTTAAAATGGGCCAACAAAGTGTCGGGATTGATCCGCGGAGACGCTTGGCGTCTTACCCATTCCACGGGGGTGGTGGGTCCTCCCGTGGGGCCCTAGGGTTTACCCCCCGTCACCCCAGACCTACCAAAGCTGTCCGTGTTGGTACGGTGCTCAGGTTCCCTGGATTATCAAAAAAAAAAAAGTGTCGGGATTGATTATGCTGCTGCATGAATTAATTAATTAATTAATGGATACCCTATAATGGGTAGTTTTTCAAGTATAGAAAATGCTAGGCCTTTGACTCTTAATTTATTCGTAGACTCTTTCTTTAAATAACAAGGCACCAAATTGGCCTAGTTTGACTTCCAAGTATGCATATTTTTTAATTTTTTTCAAAGAAAAATAAATTTATGCGTAAGTGTATCAGCTTAAATTTTTATTTATAGCAGCATGCAAACTTTAGTCGGAAATGAAAATTCTAATAAATGGGAGACCGTAGATTTAAGCATTAAATTACATTTGGAATATGTTTTGGTAAACGAGGACACTAACAACCTAATTAATACTTTGTCTCGGTTGGTTTATGGCAAGCATCTACAAGCATCCATGCCAACAATAATGGCGGCATAGCATTTCTTCAATCTTCTGAAAAATTGCACTCTGGTCCTTCTAGGTTTTGGGAGCACGTTTCTAGTTCCCCTACTTTCTTTTATTGTCAATTTATGGCCAGCGAAAAGTCAAGTCTTTCCCACAACTTCCATCCGAATCCAAATAGAATTTGGATTGAAGACTCAAAAGTCATGAAAATGATTTCGACCTTTTCATTTTAAAAATAAATATTATATATGTCTATTTGGGACTTTGAAAGGGTTATATGTTCATAGTGGAATTAATCTCAATGAGACCCTCAATTTGATTTCCGAGGACTCAAGGTAGGAATTACCTAGCTAGTATTGATTCACCATCTCTTTCAGATGTAGAACAAAAACATGATGAAAGTACTTTTATTGTAATTGACAACAACATACGGATATTAAGGCTCCATTTGTTTTGCGAAAATAAACAATTTGAAAATCATTTTCCGATAAATGATCGCTTGTGCTTACAAAATTGAATGAATGAAAAATATATTTATTATGTACGAAAATTATCTAAACACAGAGTATTGTCTACAGTGAAAATTATCTAAACAAATTAAATGATCATTTATAGAAATATTTTTCTAATTATTTGTTTTTCAAGAGATAAAAGGAGCCTAAAGTTTCTCGATAAGTACGTGGATCGATGATGTCATTTTCCGAAATTCTTACACAGAGGCACCGCATTTCAATGGTTGATGCAAACTTGACACACTCTCCATCTGGAACGGATTACAATTTACACATGTTGATTATGCACTTTTCTTTAGATTTTACAATGAAATTTGACGATAAGAAAAGACTTAAATTGCCATAACAGACCACTATAAGAATTAGGATTGTTACAAAACCAAATATAAAGACCAAAGTTGGGCTCTAAAAAATGTATTACTTTTCGAAAGTCTAACGTCCCTTGCTTTTCTATACCCAAAATTTATGAGAAGGGTTTACAAGCGTTTACTTTTCAAATTTATCCAATGTAGGTCGGCCTCACTAAATAGCTAAGGTTCAGCAATTAAAAACCATGCCTAAAATTTGTGTCATATCCTGCATTCATTCTTTTCTTTTATTTTCTTTTCTTTTTTAAACCAAAACCAGTTGGGTCGGAGGTTGGCATTTATTAAATGTTCCTGGAATTATAGAGGAGATTCATTGCGACTCTAACGGAGGTAGAGGGTTCTTTGCCTGAAAAAGGAGAGCAACATGTTACTTCAATTATGCATTAGGGAGGAGGAGGACTAGATACTTGTTCAATTACAATTAATTATCGAGTGACTATTGGCACAGATGGTGCTTATGGCAAGTTGGAGACTATGATGCTATCTTTTGCTATACCTGCTGAGTTTGATAAGGGGTGCATCCAATCTCTCGATAGATGTGGATGGATCTGTGATGGAGGGAGATATATTTGCGAATCCTTGTGGAGTGGTTCAAGTTGCGGGGAACGGAGAAGTCTGGAGGCAGGTGCTGATGCAATACGGGGGATGAATCTAGACAATTTGTTTTGATGAAAGAAGTTTCTGCGATAGAAAACGAGTTGTTGTCACTTTCGTACTTATTTTGTTCATCCTTAGTCCTTACTTGTATAAGATTTTATTAATGTGTGTTTTAAGAGCACTTATCAATCAATCAATTAATAAACTTTAAAGTTTTCGATGCATTTATCATCTTCATGTCACGGAAAATTAGTGCCTCGGAAATTGAAGTATTATATCGAATAAAATATATTTAATAAATACTTTGAGAATACTAATTGACCACGCCCGTTTTGATTATATGATGAGAAAGTCGGTTCGAACAAATAATCCCAATTGATGTAAAATGATAGTGTTCTTCGGTCGATCGCAATGGAGACATCGCTTCTCACGCTAATCGTCCCCAAAGTCAAGAGAGCTGTCCAGATCAACTCCGAAATAGGCACCACTTTTCCAGGTTTCTACAGCAATTCGCGGCTCCAAAGGGAGTGAGAATCTCGTGCCATTATTGATGATAGTCATGGTCACAGGAAACGTGGGAACGCGGGGCGAGAATCTTTGGAAGTCTGTCGTCATTGTTGACTAAAGTTAATGACCAACCCGTGCTGCTTTCGATTCATATAACGATGTTTCCACCGAAAAAAAGAAAACCTTAATTACCAAATTATTGATTTTTGGAGGACCATTGAGTGGCTTCCAGGCTGATCCTGCGAATAATGCTTCAAATCAACACTCTAAGGGGCAAATCAAGCAGATTGATTGATTAATTAACTAAACCTCTTCTTCTCAATAACTCAGCAGTGACTATTAATCAAATAGTTCGTTGTGTCTTTCGGCAATGATTGAATCCCTAGATCGATCATGATTGCTAATTTCAAAGTCATTGATTGACAGTTTTAATATTTTTATCGTATTTCGTTGTTCACTCAATTTTATAAGTTAAAATTCCTGCTAAATGAAACGATTTTTCCTAAAAGTTCAAATAATTTGAAACAAACGAACAATACACGTATCATATAAGATCTAATACTTATCCGTATGGACAAAATGATAAAAAGGACCTCCCGGTAGATTTTATTCTACACAAATCGTTTGCCCCGAAAGTTTGAGCTCCAAAGAAATGGACTAATAAATATTTTTTTTATAGCATACAACTCAACGATTCTTATTGATACCGTCAGTTCTTAAAGTGGTCCCACAATTTGTACAAGTCATGATGTCTGTTTTTTCCAAATTTTTCCATTTTTTTTCTACTTCATCATGAATTTTTTTCTCAAGCCACCAAAAACCCCAAATTTTGCTTCGAGTAACAAATTTACCCCAAACTTTATTTTGTAACGTGAAAAACTCCGAAGTTTGCTTTAACCGTGACACATTTACCCCATTAAGAGTATTTTCGTCTTATTTTTTCTGTTTTTTCTTTTTTCTTTTTTTCTTCCTCTCTCTTCCCTCCGCCGGCCATGGTGGAGCCGGCAGAGGGAAGCCGGTGTCCGGCGAGGGGTGCCCTCGCCGGCGTCGGGCGAGGGTCGCCCTCGCTTGGGCTGGCTAGGGCCGCCCTCTCCGGCGTCCGGGCGAGGGAGGCCCTCGGCCGGGTCGGCCGAGGGCCTCCCTTGCCCGACGCGCCGGCGTCGGCAAGGGTGCCCTCGCCAAATCTGGGCGAGGAGGCCCTCATCCGATGTCGACGAGGGCCGCCCCTCACTTGCGTTGGACGAGGATGCCCTCGCCCGATGCCGATGAGGGCCGCCCTCGCTTGCGTCGGACGAGGGCCACCCTCACCGGGCGTCGCGCGAGGGTGCCTCGCCAGATATGGCAAGGGAGGTCCTTGCCCGACGCCAACGAGGCCCGCCCTCGCCCGCATCGGGCGAGGGGTGCCCTTGACGGCGTCCCCCTCGCCCGACGCAGGCGAGGGCAGCCCTCGCCGGACACCGGCTTCCCTCTGCCGGCTCCGCCATGGCTGGCAAAGGGAAGGAAGAAGAAGAAAAAAAAAAGGAAAAAAGTTTTTAAAAGTAAAAAGACCAAAACGCCCTTATGATTTAGGGTAAATGTGTCACACAAATAAAAGTTTAGGATTTTTTGTGTCACAAATAAAAGTTTGGGGTAAATGTGTCACAGTTAGCAAACTTCGGGGTTTTTCACGTCACAAAATAAAGTTCGGGGTAAATCTGTCACTCGAGGCAAAGTTTGGGGTTTTTTGTGGCTTTTTCCCTAAAATGGACCAACATAGTGTCTGGATTGATTAGCTGCTGCATGAATTAATTAATTAATGGATACCCCATAATGGGTAGTTTTTCAAATATAGCCCTTGACTCTTAATTTATTCATTTACAGGCTCTCTCTTTAAATCACAGAGCACCTACTTGGCCAAGTTTATGACCTACAAGTATGAATATTTCTTAATTTTTCTTCAAAGAACAATAAATTTATCCTTAAGTCTGTCGGCTTAAATTTTTATCTATAGCAGCATGCGAACTTTAGTTGGAGATTTTTTTTTTTTCATAAACTTTTGTTGGAGATTAAAACACTTATAAATGGGAGACCGTAGATTCAAATTTCAAATTATATTTGGAATATGTCTGGGTAAACCAGGACTCCGACAGCCTAATTAATATTTTGTTTTAGTTGGTTTGTGGCAAGCATCTACAAGCATCAATGCAAGCAATAATAGCGGCATAGCATTTCTTAAATTTTTTGTACAATTGCACTTTGGTGCTTCTAGCTATTGGGGAGCACGTTTCTTGTCCCCTTACTTTCTTTTATTGTCAAATTATGCCCCAACGAAAAGTTAAGCCTTTCCCACAACTTCCATCTGAGCCCACATAGAAGGTCAAATAGGTTGGATGATGACCTTAGACTTCTTCGATTACGATTAATTATCACAGGACTAATGCCACGGATGATACCTGTAGCAAGGTAGAACTTGTAATGCTATCTTTGCTATATCTGCTAAGTTTGATAGGGGTTGCGTCCAAAATGGAGGTTTCGTTTTATCTATATGGAGGGGGACGTATTTGCAAATCCTTGTGGAACCGTTCAAGTTGCGGATAGTATTAGTGGCTTGATGAGATCTACGGTAATGATGAAGTTCAAGTGCAACTTTGACTTGGAAGATCTCAATAATGATTAAGCTTCCTTGAGGGGCTGTGAGAGAGTAGTAATGACTTGACCCAACATATCATGCCGAAGTAGATACTGCTAGGAGATATTTCAAGTTTAAACCCATGACCGAAATCCATATTGAATAGGAGAGTGTTGAATGCTCGAAGTCTGGAGATAGGCATTGATTAGATGGCTAGGGTTCATCTGAATGGTAGCATATGCCTACAAGTGGTGTCATAATCTCCATCCGTTTCTCTTTTTTAACCTAAATCAATTTGGTCGGAGGCAGGCATTGAAAAAATTGTCCCACAATTATGGGAGATTCATCAATATGAGTTTCTAGGAAAGAGGAGTCTTCCTGGCAGCAGCACGTTTTTTGTAGGCATATCGTGCCTACTTCACTGATGTGACTGCAATCTCTGTGCAATTCGAATGGAGCTGGAGGGTTTCTTTGTCTGAAATTGACAAACGTGTTACTTTAATTAGGCATTAGGTAGGAGGGGTATAACCTTAGACTACTTTGATGACGATTGATTACCGCATGACTAATGCCACCGAAAACTAGCGCCTACATGGGAAGATGAAGCCCACTGAAAAATGTCTTAGCCCGATTCTATTCGGGTCTTAATGGGGTAGTACGAGACCCATATGCTACCCGATTTCATCACCGGCTGCATCCTCCAATCCGCGACGACGGAACATCTTCGGTTGCAAGAAGAGCAGCTCGACGGTGGTCGCTCTCTAAGCGGCGGAGGTTCCTCAACCGGCTTCACCGCGGTAATGGTGATGGGAAGGAATCGTTTGTGTTCCTGACTATGAGCTTCGGCTAGAGCTCGGTGTTGAGAAGCGGCGACGCGGAGGTGGCAAAGGGCCTCAGGGGAAGCGAAAATGAAGACAAGTCTGCCATCCAACCAAGTTGTTGCAGCTCGAGCACCATTGTCGTCCCCCGTCGCTCGTCGTTGCCATTTCTTGTCCCTTGAGCACCGCAGTCATTCCTAGTTCTTGTATCGCAAATAAATTTCTCAAATTATTTCATCCATGACAAATCTACCCTTTGTTAACCTCCATTCAGTATCCTTGTTAAATTGCTAATGTAAAAACATACGTGGGCAAAAAAATCATATGATCAATATGTCACTTGAATGTGAATCTGACGTGAAGATTCAAAATAAATGGCTCTCCTAAATGAATCATTTTGAAAAGTCAGATTTGAAGAACTAAAATTGAGAATTAAGGCAAAGTCAAATTTGTTCCTTCTCTCTCTCCGGAAACACCAAAATCTTAGGCAAAATGAGCATTATTAGTAGATTTTAGTAGATTTCCTAACTCAGTTGATTTAGGAGACCCATTTATGTTAAATTTCCATGTCAGGTCCACGTCACATGCTAATCATTCTAGTTGTTTGCCTACTTGTGTTCTTACGTCACCAATATAACAAAAATATTAGACAAAAGTTGATGGAGGATAGATTTGTCATAAGCATATCAATTCGAGATTTTTTATGACATAAAAATTTATTTGGGGCAAATGTACCATATATCTACCAATTTATGATTTTTTGTTGTATTAATCCTTACGTGTTTGTTGAGTCTAATTTTAATCACTATCCTGTGAAGTAATTGACATAGTCTAGTGACATGAAAAGTAGAAAATAATTTCTCAGGGAATAACTAGTGAGTGAGCACACTAATCATCCAGATGCAAAGACTTGTGCAAAGACAAGCTCATCCTTTTCAGAATTGGAGGACCTTCGGATGCCAGAATATCAAAGCCCATACTAGCACTCCAAAGCCACAGCCATTGAACTAGAATTACGAGACGACTAATAAACACCTCAGCATGCTGCAAAGAAAGTGATATAGATGACTTCCCATAGATCAAACAACCGGTTCTAAGCTTAACGTGATGTGTGTACAATTGAAATGAAATATTTAAAGAGTAGAAACAGCAAGAGCCGCAGAGAGCAGATGATATTCGGACTCGAAGATGAACATGGTTTCTCCATTACACGGCACATTTTCCCTTAGCGTTGGGCTTACAATACCTTTTTCCTGCAGTTTCCATTTACCGATCCAACACCCTTACAGCATAAAATTGGTGTACATATAGCCAAAGAATAAGAAGCAAAATCGGCCTGAAACCTTTGAAGTAAACTTCACGCAAATGGTCACTAATACATTCAGCACCTGCTGCTAGTTATTCGTGTTCATAGTTGGAATTGGATTACTGTCTTGACTCAGGTCTTTCGATTCGTCCAAATCATATCAAAAATTGGATTTGCCAACAGTTCTTTCGCGGATGGCCGTGCAGTTGGATCTGCATCCATCATGACCTACGGAAGTCAAGAACATCATAGAGCCACCACATTAAGGATTTTCTCCAGAAGCAAACAGCAAAATGACTCAAGTCCCATTGAAAGAAATGAAGACACAGCACCTTCAGCAAATTCTGGAAAGGCAGTGAATGGCCAGGGGGAAGAGGCAGATTTCCCTCTCTAAGACTCAGAAACTGAGGCCCCGATTTCGTCAAAGTCAACCCCGTCACAAGCTCATATACAGAAGCTCCCAAGGCAAAAATATCAACCTTGTCAAGATCAAGATGATCGAAGTTCTTATTAAGGATCTCGTGAGGCATGTACCGTGTATCGCCCTCCTGAATGGGTAGGCTGTTGTTAAGTAGAGTCGCACAACCAAAATCACCGAGCTTGTATACACCATTCTTGAAGTAAATATTATCTGGCTTAACATCAAGGTGGGCAATTCCTCTGTCATGCATAAAAAGCAATACTTTCGCAAGCTGCAGGTATTTGGACATGAGCAATGGTAAATCATGGGGACCAAACATTAACCTTCATGACAAGATTATAAAAGCAAAATCCATGACAATAGGCCACTGTATCTTATCAAAGGAATTGAAGTTGAAGGTGGTCTTTAACGTATATAAGGAGGGAAAGAGCTATAACCAGATTTCTCATTTAAATGCTTAATATACTTATGTTAGGAGTGATATGGTGCATGCAAAGAGCACCGGTAAAACCTCTTGGACAAACGATGTAGTATTGCCCCCATTCAAGCAAGTTTTATCATCTTATCTCCAGTTTAACACTCACACATGCTAGACATATTTCCAACAATTTTGTAGATGTAGGTAAACACACATTTGTCCAGCAATGCGTGTCCACAAGATTTCTATTGATCTTCGACATTTATCACCTACCCCTAAAGGTTGAAGCTTTAAGGCTTGACTCTATAACAAACATAAACGAAAATCCTAGAAACTGCTTTTTATGTCCACTACGTATTCAAGATTCAAGCAACAATGTTATCTGCTTATGAAGTCACCCTAATACTTTAGGAGAGAAGATTATGCTCATTTAGCGCCAGAATCAATCCTTAATTTTAAAAGCTATTGACCATTGCTTCATAGATTGGTGGTATAAGTAACTTAAAAAAAGGCCATTTGTATCATAAAACATTGCTAATATCAACGAAACTTTTGGCTAACCTGATGTAGAAATGTCAATGCATCACATTCAGTAAAACGTGAAGACTTCTGACTAGACAAGTTGGAATGACAGAGCTCCATCTGAATGTAAAGATGCTCATTTTCGAACCAAGAAGAGTAATATCCAACAATGTTCTCGTGAGAGCCTGTATGAAACATGCTAATTAGAGAAAATCATGCAGCAGACACACAAAATGGAGGATAATGTAACCAGCATTGATACCTAAAGCTGCCAGAGATTGTACTTCCATCAAAGCTTTTCTCCTGCAAAAGAGTGGATATCATATGCTGTTCAAGTTAGTGTTGAATGTCTGAAAGCAGTGCACGAGACAAATACCTTTCCGAGTTTTGACACATTGGCCTGGTGACTTGCTTCACAGCATACAAGCAACCATCTATTCTGTTTAAAACTTTATAAACACTGCCGAAGTGACCAGCTCCAATTTGCTGGGAAGAATTAGCAAATTGACTAGTCAACCCAAAAGTGAGTTTCTGCAAAGAGTAGCTATAGACTGTATGTGCAAAAGGCTTTAAATTTTAATAGAGACCTCAATTTCTACGAAATCGGTGTGGAAACGTGTGGGACCAGCTCCTCCAGTAACAGAAGAGAATAAGCCTGCATATTGTCACACTTGTTAAATGAGAAATGTACATAAATGTCTACGACCGAAACAGCAAACAAATCATTAGTAATTTCTCATTATCAGTTTGTCTTATTATATTTATAAGACGTGGCAGAGATGGCATGCACATTTTTAGAAGATTTGACAATAATTTGTACATGCTCACATTATTCAATGATCAACAGGGAATATAGACATACCGGCACATTTGAACCTTTGATTTCCAAAAGGATCTAACGCATCACTGAGATATGGGTTTCTAATACAAGGAGGGGGCTTGACCCTATGCGTCTGCTGCGTGCCATTTGATACTGACTTCTTAACTTTAGCTTCTTGAGCTTCCAAACCGTCCTGCACAAGATCCTCTATTTGCTGACTTCCAGAAAAAATGGAACTTTGAGGATTCAAGGTAACTTGATCTGGGGAAATTAGCAACAGTAAATGCCTCAAATTTTGAACTACTAGCAGATATTAATTATGGCTATCAGAAATTTCAGCATCAAGAAGAGAAATGGCTGATAAGACCTAAACTGAATATCTTTCTTTATGCACGTTCACAGGTACATTGAAATGAAAAAATTGGATCAAATCTACTCAAAAATGGGCATTGACAAATCAGAAAGTTTGAACACACAAGGCAAAGCCAAGATCAGATTTATCTTGTGGCTATGATATTCAATACGAATGTGCCAAAGACTTTGGTATAATATCTCGATTCAGTCCCTAGAATAATCACTTTCCTTCAATATTCTTTGACTTGCTCAAGCAGGAGGACCTAAATGAACGATCCAGCTCTTTGCAACTCCAATAATGTTAATGTCATAACCGTGATGCATTATGAATAAGGCCAACAGTCCATCAAAATTTAAAACACACAACTCCAATGGTAGGAGCACAGAACCTGATCCAGCATCATCATTGAAATGATCGACCTCTAAAAAGGTCGATGAACAATCACAGATGAGAATACAGGTCTCAAAGACTTGATCAAATTCTTGGAAAAGAATACAGCTTACCATGAAAAATTCTCTCACTACTATTATTTCCACTTCTCTATTTTTCTGTTTCTCTATTCCCCGGAACAGGTTTGGAACAGAAATCCGTTTGGTAACGCAATTTGATTTTTCTATTTATGAAACAGATTTATATTCCAAAAATATATTTGAAGAAAAAATCAGAAGCTAAAATTTTTAACGTCTCAATTTCTAAAATAAAAATTGAGAAATCAATTTTTGACCAAAAATCAATTTCTATTCCAAAAATTTTATCATACACACCCTAAATGACCCACAAACTTCACAAATCTAGAGAAGTATCCCACGAAGTGAAAATCAAGTCAACATTTGTTTCATATATTCAGATTCTCATCAACCGCTTTAATCTGCATACTGACAACACAATACTTATAGAGAAGAATTATCTAGTTGCCATATTCCCTATTTATTAATTCAAAAAAGAAAAAAAAGTCCATCTAATATGCGACACTGTTGCGTGATTAAATCAGCAGGGTAGATTCCAACTATTCTATTAGACATACACGAAAGCTCTAGATTCACATTCTATCCTAAGTGTATGAACCCGACCTTCCGTATATGTCCTATCCATGAAGCCATTGACAATGAGGCCAATGCATTCTCACGATCGCCCAGAATCCTCAACTATGTCGACAGATTACAATACTTCAGATATCCAAAGTGTTTGATTCTGAGATACGAACATATGAGATAGAAAAACCTATGGTAGAAGCATCTATGGCACAGCTAATATATACCTTGCCGAAAGCTCTTGCTCTTAGTCGTATCAAGTCTCTCTAGTGATTTAGGGCAAGAAAACTTATCCTGCATGAATATGCCAAAAATATTACATCAAAGTCAGACAAAGGAAAACAAATTCACATCTACCTTACCTTGTTACAATCCAAGCTATCCAGTAGATTTTGATGATCCAGGGTGACATAATCAGGAGTACTGCATCCACGACAAAGATAATACAAAATAAAGGACTCCAGAAGCTTCTTTCCGTTGATGAGTAGTGGAGATGGTGACGGAGAAGCTGTCATGGCTAGCTGGCTTTCGTCTTTCCGGGATTCTTCGACCGTGTCTTCTGACATTTCTCACTCCCTATCAAAGAGATGGCACGCACGGGCGAAGGCAGGCTGCGGATACAAAGAAATGGGTGGAGAGAAGGCGATGGGAATGCGTTCTGCAGAGGGCAAGGCTTTTAGTAGGTGAAGATGATGGGTGTTGCATTCAGACAATCAAAACTCATATGTCCACATATAGACAAATTCTCTTTCACAAAGCTAGAGTAATTACAAAAGAGAAGTCAGTACGAGCGTGAGGAGCAGAGAAACTTGGCAGGTGCTGACGCAAGATGGCTGACGCAGGTGCTCACGCAAGATGAGGGATGAGCCTGGACAACGCCTTTGATGAATTAATTTCTTTTATAAACTATTGGGATGAACCAGTTTTCCAATCTAATAGCGACTCGGAGCTGTTGGTTTTACTTTTCTGACCCTTGACTATCTTCAGAGGCCTTCTAAAGAGACTCGAAATGACCCCATCGAGCGTCCATTCAACCAATTACTAACACACAACAATGGCATCCATCTAAAAAAGTTTTTTTTATGTCACATTGTTGGTTGAATAGACGGAAGGCATGATTCTTTCGAAAAGAACCTTAAGATTTGTGATGCCACCACTCTTCCCTTCGAACCGACACCACCACACTGCCGTTAGATGCCGCCTAGGGTTAGTCTCCTGGCTCCGCCAAACCCAACGAGACCAAACATGGGTCTGTCTTCCTCAACAAAGCAAGATTTGCCTCTCTAGAGAGATTAGATTAGCTTGTCACGAGTAGATTTATTGGAAAATACTTTGGCTTGAACTTAGTGTGCCGATACAAATTTTTTGAGCCAACTACACTAAGATTGACCATTTGAAGTTGTGTACGGAAAGTATAATTCAATTATTTTGGATCTTA
Organism: Eucalyptus cladocalyx; assembly: GCA_017140615.1. Taxonomy (NCBI): domain Eukaryota; kingdom Viridiplantae; phylum Streptophyta; class Magnoliopsida; order Myrtales; family Myrtaceae; genus Eucalyptus; species Eucalyptus cladocalyx. The sequence goes on along the minus strand of CM029523.1, from coordinate 22,292,321 downwards.
TACCCTTATTCACTAGATGCCGGAGAAAAGGCTATGAAAATCTAGCAGTTACCGAAGAAGTGAGGAAGAGAATTTCAGAGCAAGCTGAACAAGTAATGATATCAAGCAAACGAGCCCGTTATCTTATTTGGATGCATTAAAGAAAACAAAGATTTCGGCATGATGGTGACGCTAAGATTTGTCCTCGACAGATGGTCTTTTTCAAATTTTAAAGGGCTTCTACAACAATGACTATAGAATTGAACGTTTTGGAGAATACGATGCTTCCACCACTTCCAGTGTCGCCCCCTTTATCATCATATCATGAAGACCAAGAGCTCGATGAAGTTGGCCTTGAGGACGAATCTTCTCCAATCGATTGAGAATGATATTGAGAAATATATTTAAATATTATTGGAAATATTTGGAGATTATCTCTTGTTACTATAATATTTTTGATTTAGATTTGGAATTTGTTTTGTTATTGTATTTTTGCATTTTAAATCGGTTATCTTTTCCTTGGGATTCTCAACTCTTTGGCATAAATAATACCTCAAAGTTCCTTATTGTAATGCACCCTGTTTAGTTATCACGTGAAGTTGAATACTGATGGCCATGATAGATAGATCTCTCCATGTATTTAACATCCACAGCTCAAGAGAGCTTAATGAATTTTATTTTTGGACCGCGCACCCTTTCTAGGTGGTCACCATTTTCAAGTCCGGAGGAGGGAGAATCTCGTGCTTTCCTAGACATGGTCACGAGCGACACGTGTATGCATGATGACATCTTTAGAAAACTGCATCAATTTCTGACTTAAATTAATCCCCAACATGTGATTCGATTAATAAATTAGACGTATCTATGGGAACGTTAAATTAAACTACCAATTAGTCGACGGTCCCAGACTCGTAAGCATTGTCAAAAGCGTTCTTTGGAGGACCATTGTCAAAAGCAGATCCACGCAATGATTAAAGGGAACATGGTTCAAAGCAAGACTCTTTGGGCGAACGTCCTTTTTTTTGGCGCATAGCTAGGAATATGATTAAATTAGTGGCTGTAAGTATCTACAAGCACCATTGCCAATGCCAGTCATAATAGCGGTATCGCACTTCTAAAGTCTTTTTAAGAGTTTGCACATTGGTCCTTCTAGTTTTCAGGGAGCATGTTTCTTGTCCCCTTATTTTCTTTCTATCAAATTATGCCCCAACGAGAAGTTCGGTCTTTCCAACTACTTTCATTATAATGAATTTTTTCCATTGAATTCGACAACTACACATATAAGTCTCTATACCAAAAATGACAACGTTGATCATCATGCTTAAGGTGTCTAGGTTTGGTCCTTTTACTTTGTTTTGCTCTGAAACTACCATGCCTAGTATGTTTTTTTTATGAGAATTTAAGTATATTTCCATCTCGAGTCTAAAGAAAATGTGCAATAGACGTCGGCTGCTAATATGTGACGATATCGAAAGGATGTAAGGAGGCTATTTAAGCGTTGACTTCAGCAATTAGAATTTCCTTAGACTTATGGTAGATTCATCAATTTGAGTTTGTCACAGAGAGCTTTACAGCACATACTATAGTTGATTTGTTAGAAGGCATTTCCTACCCATTCCAACGATGTAAACTCCAATTTCTTTTGCAATTGCAATGGAGGCGGAAGTTCCTTGTCTGTAATTGGACAAACACATCGCTCCAATAAGGCAGTAGGTAAAGAGGCGATGACCTTGGACTTTTAATTTAAGATTAACCATCGCATGATTAATGCCACGGGGAAGTCGTGTGCCTCCATGGGAAAGTGTAAACTAGTGCCTACCCAGCAGCCACCTTTGACCTCTCTTTTTCTCAAGGAATATGTGCTTTTTCTTTCCGTGTCTAATTTTAATCTCACTATCCTGCGAAAGTGATTGACGTCGTCTTGTGAAATGGAAACTAGAAAATGATTTCTCGAGGACGAGCTCATTATGTCTAGAATAAGGGGATTTTTAAATGCCAGAAGTGGGCAAAGCTCTAAGCAGCCTGATTGGTTCTGTGGATACAAGCAATTCCAAAGCCAGAGTCGTTGAACTAGAATTATGACTGAATACTTCAGCATGTTGCCAAAAAAAAGAGAAGGAAATAGGTGAGTTCCCGCGGATCAAATAACTGGTTCTAAGCTTAACATACATGCCTGTACAATTGAGATGAACTATATAAATAAGCAGAAACAACAAGCACCGACTGATCCGTCATAACGGATGAAAATTAATATTTGGACTCTGACATGAACAGGGTTTTTCCATTACACTGCATATCTTCGCCTAATGTTGGGCTTACAACACCTTTTTTTCGTTGCTTCCACTTACCGATCCAGCACCATTACAGCACAAAAACTGGTGCACATATTAGGCAAAAATGAAAGGCAAAATCGGCATAGGATTTTCCCAATACCCTCAAGGTCAACTTCACCCGAATGCTCACTCATACATTCAGCACCGGCAGTTGATTATCTATGTTCGTGGTTGAAATCCCATTACTGTCCTGGCTTAGGTCTTTCCATTCCTCCGAATCCAGTCAAAAATTGGATGGATTCGCCACTCATTCTTTTGCACAAGGCCGGGTATTTGGATTTCCAAAAGTGAAAAACAAAACGACACAACTCCCATTGAAGAAAATGAAGACACAGTACCTTCAGCAAATTATGGAAATGCAGTGAATGGCCAGGGAGAAGAGGCAGCTTTCCCTCTCTAAGATTCAGATACCGAAGCCCTGGTTCCAGCAAAGAAAGGTGATTCTCTGATAAGCTCATCTATAGAAACTCTCCAGGAATATATGCCAACCTTGTCAAGATGACCACGATTGTCATTCTGGATCTCCAGAAGCATATACCGCACGTCGCCCTCCTTAATTGGTAGGCTGTTATTAAGGAGACTCGCACAACCAAAATCACCAAGCTTGTATACACCATTCTTGACATATATATGATCTAGCTTAACATCAAGGTGGGCAATGCCTCTGTCGCACATAAAAAGCAAAGCTTTACCAAGCTGCAGGTTTAGCAAGTGTAAATAATGGAGACAAAATATAAACCTTCATGACAAGATTACAAAAAAAAAAAAAAAAAATCCATATCAATAGGCCACTACATCTTGTCAAAGGAATCGAAGATGGTCATACATACATACATACATACATACATACAGAGGAAAGGAGCTATAGCCAGAGTTTCCAGTCTCACTGCATTATCAAGGACTTGATGACAAAGATAGTTTATTTACTGATAACCCCAAAACAACATCTTAGAAATAATTGAAGCATTGTGAATCACACTATGACAGAAAGTCAATGGAAGCTCGTCAATAGCATTCACAAAGCCACTGGTCACACAAATTATATGCTAGGAAGCTGGTAGTCTCTGTACTTTTTCAAGTATGAAGGACCTTTTTTTATTAGCATTTTTCTTTTCAACTAAACCAATTGTTTGGAAAAGGAGGTGCCACATGCATAAATCCCACTTTTAAGTTCTTTGAGCAATGTGAGCACCTAAAATCCCCTATCTATGCAAGCATTATGAGTAAGATAAGATGGATGACTGGATGGGATATGATCCTGATGGAAACAATTATAAATCCAAATTGAAGAATCCCATTTATATAATCAAAATATTTGGTGGAACGTTGAATTCAAAGAACACTAGTAAAACCTCATGGACAAACGATGCAAAGTGCCCCATTCAAACAAGTCTGTCCCTCTTTTTCTCCATTTTCTGCCAGTTTGCAAATCAAGGTAAACACACAATTATCTAGCATTACGTGTTTGAAAGATTTCTATTGATTTTTTATGACACCTAAATTTTGGTGACCCATTTAATTATTCATTAATTACATAAAAAAATTAGGGTTAATTTTTAACCCCTAGAAAAATAATTTCCATTAAATCACATCACATATAGACACTAGAAGCATTTGCATTGCATTACTAGTATTAAAAAAATTAATTATTATATATATTTTTAAAGATATTTATTAGAAGAAGAAGAAGAAGAAGCGAGACTGGGCCGAGGCCGGGCCGGGCCGGCCTTCTTTCTCTTCCCTTCTTCTTCCTCGTTTGGGCAGGCCCATTTCCTCTGTTCTTTCCCCGGCTCGGCCTGCGCGCCTATCTTCTTCCTCCTTCCTCCTCAGTGAGGAGTCCTTACGCGACGCACTCTCCTCTGTGGCGAAAGACGTACAGGAGCAGAAAGCAAAAGCAGCCGTGAGCCGCCGGTCGGGATCAGGCCGGCCGGCCAATCTGGCAGTGGCAGAAGCCATGCACGCTTGCCGGTTGCCTTTAAAAGGGAGAGATGGCTGCTCGTTTCTAGGGGCGGTTCTTGAAGGGAGAGAAATTGGAGATTGAGAGGGTTCGGGAGAAGAGAGAAAGGGGGAGACAGTGGAGATAGAGAGTGAGGCTGCGAGTGAAGGGCCTCCTCCGGTATCCACCGCGCTTGGACCTTGGCCGCCGACCCTCGCCGACGCGTGCTTCTCCCACTGTAGGTCTTGTGCGTATCTTTTTTATCTGTGTCGAGTTGCATCGCTTTCCCGAGGATCTCGCTTCGGAAACACCGCGGGGCGGCCGGCTGCTATTGCTCGATCCATTTCGAGTTCACCCTCCCGTCGCCGCTGCCGAAGCCGAGTAGCGATCTCCTCATTTTAAACGCCTGTCCCCGTGAACCGCTGCTGCTCCCCCCTATTTTGGTAGGATAGGACAATGAGTTTTGTTCCTTTCCTTAGTCCCAAGCATGCTGGGCTTCTGTGGGCTAATGTGGTTGATTTCGAATGTCCCTTGATGATTTTTTTTAAGTCTGCCGCTGAGTCCGAGTCCAAAAACGGTTGATATCGTTCCCCCGGTCCATGCCCACTACCGGTTCGACGATATGTCTAAGCCAGCCTAGGCGCGTGCATTACCGATTCCCATATGTTCTTGAACGCGTATAAGTAGGCTTTGCATGTTATAAACCTCTGGTTGTTTGCTAGTCGTCGTTTGCATCATCGGGCCAAGTCTGGGCATACATTTGCTGCGTTTTATTTGTCTCCCGTTGGTTTCCTGGATGTGGTGGCTGTAAAGTGGGGCGCGGCTCGGAGTGGCCGGCGATGATGTCACGAGGTGGTGGTGGCGGCGGCGGCGAGCGACGATCTCAGCCGCTGCTTTGTTTATGGTGCTCGGCGTGTGAGAATAGGTTGGGCGTTCGGCGATGGAGGCATTGGCAGGAGGGCTGGCTTCGGGAAGAAGACGATGCAGGCAAAAGGAAAATAAAAGAACGAGAAGAGAAAAAAGAGAAATTGAAAAGAGAGTGAGAAATGACTACGTTGGGCTTGTTTAGTTTTAATTAGGCTTAATGGGCTTTGGGCTTAAATAGGTTTTTAATGAGCCGGGGGTGGTAAATTCGGGCTGGTTTGATCTTTAGACATGCTTGGGCTGAGCTTAGCGAGATGGGCTTTTGTGATTAATTTCAATAAAATGGGTTGGATGGGTTTTCTTTTCGAAATGGGTTAGCTTTAAACGAGCCCAATCATGTCCGGGGCCCAAGCCCGAGGGTCCAACGTTAGGACCGGGTCCAGTCCTTATTTTCCCAATAAATCCTTTATTTAAAATTAAGAATTTAAAAATTCGAAGAAAATATTAAAAATATTTTTAAAAATAATAAAATTCCGACGATATTTTAAAAAATTAGGAAATTCATAAAAATTCAGAAAATTCAGAAATCTTTGGAAAAAGGTAATTTAGCATTTTTAGTAGTCTTCCCTTAAAAAGTAAAAAATCCTTAAAAATTGAAAACTAATTGAATAAGCATTTAGGGCTTCACTAGAAGATTTTTGGATGCCTTTTTCTTTTCAGAGATGATGCTAGTTTGCTGCTTGCGCTTTTCAATTCAATTATACTTGATTGCACAATTTCAATATATCAATTGTTATTTTCTTAGAATAGTTAGGATAAATCTTAATTTTCAATAAGCTATTGACACTTTGATTAGTAAAAGGGCTTCAATTAATTGGCTAGGATAATCAAGTCCCCAATTTCAAATCTTTGGTTGCGCATGTATTAAGACGATACTTATGTGTCTTGATTGAAGTTTCTAGTTGACCCCCTAATGGCTAGTAACGATTTCTTTTGAACACATAGATTATGAAAACCAATGTCATGTGAGGTATATACTTAGAAGAGCCCATACTTTATGAGCAAGTACCTCTGAACCTATTTCCCTCCCAAGCGAGGGCAGATTGTGATAGTCTTCCACAGGTATCACCTTTCCCCTAAAGATTGAAGCTTTAAGGTTCCACTCTCAACAAGCACAAATAAAAATTCAAGAAAACTGCTTTTCTTTGCGTTGCATATTCAAGATTCAAGAAACGACTTCATTTGCTTATGAAGTGACCCCGGTATTTGAGGAGAGGAGACTATGCTCATTTAACGCAGAATCATTCTATAATTCTGGATGCCATTGGGTGCATTTGGATGGGCATTTAGAAAGCACATTCAGCCCCCAAAGCCCCTTTAGCCAAAATGAGGGTGTTTGGCAACCAATCTCAATGAGCTTTCAAATGAAAGTCCCAACCCTCATTAATTTTTCATATTTCCGTCATTACCCCTGTATTTATTTATTTTTAAATGAAAAAGGAGTAGCCCTTCGCCGGACCGGCGAAGGCGGCGACGCCCGCGGCAAGCGAATCCGCGCCGGCGCGCGGCGCGTCGATTGAGGTCGCTCGACCTCGAGCGACCTCCGGCGAGGGTTGCGCGAACCAGCCGAGGGTTGCCGAAGGTTGCCCGACCTCGGGCGACCAAGGTCGCTCGACCCAGGCGACCACCGCTTGGGTCTCACGGCCCGCAGCGACCCTCGCCATCGCGCGACCCTCACGAGACCCGGCGACGGTCGCCTGGGTCGTGCGGCCCCAGGTCGAGCGACCTCCGGTGACCCTCGGGGGTCGCGCAACCCTTGCCGAGGGTCACCCGAGGTCGGGCAACCTCGGCGACCCTCGGGCGGGTCGCGCGAGCCTCACCGGAGGTCGCCCAACCTCGGGCGACCTCGGTAGCGACGGCGTCGGCGCCGGATCTAGCTCGCCGGCGGCCGCAGCCCTTCGCCGGTCCGGCGAAGGGTTTAGCTAAATTTTCAAAAGAAAAGAAAAGAAAAGAAAAAAAAATAATACACATCAAAGCCCATTGTGAAAGTTTTTTTTACCAAACGCACATTCAACTCAAAGTCCATTTGCAAAATTTTTTTACCAAACACAACTGCATTTTCTCCAAGTAGCTTTGGGCTTTCAGCATTTGCATTGAACTCAAAGTTCATTGCAAATACTGACCCAAACGCAGTTGACCATTGCTTCAAAGGCCGCTTGATATAAATTACATAATAACGGCCATTTTTATCATAAAACATTGCTATTATTATATGAACTGTGGTTAACCTGATGTAGATCTGTCAATGCGTCACATTCGGTTATTAGAGAAAAACACGCAGCTGACAAAAAAAAATTTTGAGGTAATGAAACCGGCATGCCTAAAGCTGCCAAAGATTGTACTTCCATGAAAGCTTTTTCTCCTGCAAAACAGTGGGTAACATATGCTGTTCAAATAAGAGAATGAGACAGACACGTTACCTTGTCTTGATACAATGGCCCGATGCTTTGCTTCACAGCATAAAAGCGACCATCTATTCTACTTAAAATTTCAAAACACGGCTGAAGTTGCCATCACCAATTTGCTGGGAAGAATTTACAAATTAACAATTTAACCCAAAAGAAACTTGAATTTACGGATAGTGAAGAGTAGCTATGTACTATAATTGCAAAAGGCTTTAATTTTTAATAGACCCCAATTTCATGGAAATCAGTGTGGCACCTGAGAGACCATCTCCTTTGCTAATAGAAGAGAATGACCTTGCATATTGTTGCGTAACAACTAACGTACATAATCATCTTAATTGAAACAGTGAACAAGTCATTAGTAATCTCATTATCAATTCGTCTTTTTTAGAGACATGGCATATATAGTATACACAATTTTAGAAGATATGATTATAATTTATGCATGCCACATAATTAAAAACTTAACAGGCAATATAGACATACCAGCATATTTGGACCTTTGATTTCCAAAAGGATCTATGTCAGTCTATAAAGCATCACTGAGATATGGATTTCTAACGCAAGGAGGGTGCATGACCCTACAGCGTAAAGCAATGGCAGACTGTGGGACATAACTGTGTATCTGCTGCTTGGGATTTGATACTGTTTTCTCAATGTTAGCTTCTTCAGTTTCCAAACTATCATCTGCAAGATCCTCTATTTGCTGACTACAAAAAAAAAAAATGGGACTCTGACAATTCAGGGTAACTTGATCTGAGGAAAGTCACAACAGTAAACACCTCAAATTTTGAACTACTAACACCAAACAATTATGTGGACAAAAAATTTCCATTAGAGAGGATAAGTGGCTCAAATCAGGACGGATTGGAGGAAGGCCGACGCCCAATGAACAAACCAAAGTTGCTGAATTGATTGATTTTGAAGCTGGTATTTGGAAGGAAGACCTATTGCTATCCCTATTTGATGAATCCCTAGCAACATCAATTAAGGAAACACCTTTTGGACTCCCAACTAGCGAAGATAAGTTGGTTTGGACAGAGAACAAATCTGGAACATATACGGTAAAGAGTGGTTACTTTTCAAACAGGAAACCAGATATGCATAGACAATCTACGCCAACATCATCACACCAGTTCGACCCACTCATTTGGAAGCTTATTTGGAACTCTGTGCTACAACCAAAAATAAAATTCTTTCTATGGAGTGCATGCTAGAATGCGCTTCCTACCCTGGATAATCTTTATAGGAGGAAGATAGCACCTGAATCGATATGCCCAATATGCAAGTTGGAACCTGAGACGATTGAGCATACTTTATTGCTCTGCCCCTGGATGACCCACATTTGGAAAGACCCAAACCTAAAAACATGCACAGATCGCGTTGGCTTAACAAGGTTTGATGAATGGTTGTCTAAATATTTTGTGAGGCAAGGAGACTCACATAAGTTTGAACTGGTTGCCACAATTCTTTGGTGCATTTGGAAGGATCGGAATCAATTCATCTTCAATCATCAGCCCTTAAACCCGCACCGAACCTGCTCAAAGCCACCTCATCACAGGACTATTTCTCAGCTTGGAATAGAAAAGCCCCAAAAAAGAATCAAAGCCGAAGAGAAGTTGAAAAATGTCATCCTCCAGCCCTTGGAACTCTCATTGTTAATATAGATGCCTCATTTGAAATTAGTTGTGATACCAGCATGCCGTTGGAACGCTATCCACAGAAAGAAAATAGACCTATCTCACCAGGTAGTGAGTCAAGAAGTCCAGCACATCCAGAGGAACATCGTAGCCCACTTCGAATATACAGCCATAGAGCTGAAGAGCAAGGTAGAAATATTCCTATGCACAACAATTTACCACCTGCGCTTCACACTGCAGGGACTGTGCAAAATGGTTGCCTTCACCCGACCCGAAGAATCAACGCGGTCGCACCCTCTTACTCTGCATCAGAAGATCAACACATCCAACTTTCAACATCTGCAACCGAATACCGACACCTCAGATCAACCGGACATGTATACCCTGCATCATTGCAGCACAAACGACCAGCCAAAGACGCTCACCATGGCTATCCTCGCGCTTCGGATCATAGAGAACGAAGGTCTTTTGCCTTTGAAACTGAGGAAAGAACCCTAAGATCTACTAGATCTGATTTCCCAATAATACAGCAGAACCTCAGAGTCACTATCGCTGCTCAACGCATTAGGCATCGCGACCCGGAAGAAAGGGAAGAAGAAACGACGAACCAACGTACCTGTGCTGTGGAAGAAGGCTCGACATCCCGACTAGATCTCACAGATTGCACTCCCATGACCTGCAGAATTATCGCCGTCGAAGAAGGTACCCCTGCAACTGACGAACAGAGTCTCAGTTTCATCGGATCTACAATTCCAGAAACACTGACGCTCGCAAGACCCACAAATAATGCCCACCATGGCAAGCTTTGCGGTTCGGAAGAGGCAGAAGACTTTCCTCTGAGCTCTAGCACCGGCAACGACACAGCTATGCTTTCAGCCCCTACAACCGAAGAAAGAAACTTCAGATCTACCAGATCTGACTACCCAGCTCAACAGCAGCATCTCAGCATCATCACCGACGCACACCAGGGAAGGCATTGCGATTTGGAAGAGAGGGAAGAAGATATTAACAACCCACGCACCTGTGCCGTTGAAGAAAGAGAAGCCCCTCTTCCCGGACCTGATCTCATTCATCAGCCTGCTCTATCTTCGGCATTTGGCCACGTGATATAGCTAGAATAAGTACCTAGAGGGGGGGTGAATAGGTACTTAAACGATTTTTCTCAATAATTGCACAATACTCGATAGTTAAAAGATTTGAGACAAACAATAATCAAAGTAAGACTGAGAGAAGAGAAAATTGAACACGCGGTTTATAGTGGTTCGGCTTATTTCAAGCCTACGTCCACTCTTCTGCACTGATGGCCTATTGGCTGGATTCCACTATGAACAAAGAGATGTTACAGCGTTGTTCTTCCTTGATTTCTCGGTGTAGATAATCTACCACACTTGCTCAAGGTATCACTAAGTATAGATACTCTTTGTGTATTACAACTTCGCTCAAAATGTATCGACTAATAATCAAGGTGCTTCAGACTTTGGAATTTGTCTATCGATCGTTCTCTAAAGCAACTATAACGTCTTCCTTTTATACTCCTTTATGCCATCATACCCGTTGGCACTTACCAAAGGAATTCCTCCAATCTACCCGTTGGACGGAATCAATCAAGAAGATCATTCGAGCTATTAAAGGAACCTGACGATAGCCCATCAATCCCGTTCGCCCATACAATCAGGATCTTGGTTTCCAAGAATAGAACCTTCCAAGAATATTTCGTCGACCATCGGATCTTCAAACGATCTTGATTACGAATAAAAGAATCCGTTATAATTATCCATCCAAGAGATCTTTTCCAGAGGATAGGACTAAATCCTCAACCAAATACTTCGGTTCTGGATTGCCTTCGTCACTGGATTAGAAGAACTGTCAATGAGAATAGTCTTGAGTCTTGAATCTTGAGTCTGGTGATCTGAAAACCTTCAGACTCTAAGGTCTGCATTTATCCAGACTAGACTGATAGAGATGTTTTGTCAGCTTCAAAATATTCTAGAAAGATTTCTCCAACAATCTCCCCATTTTTTATGGTGACAAAACTTTCCTCTAGATTTGAACAACTTTGACCTACAAAATATTACTCAAGCAATATAGCTATCTCATAAAGATTAATAAAACAACTAGACTCTGCATCCACAAAAAATCGGTTAGTCTTTCATGAGTAATACCATACAACAACACTTTGATATAAATGCAAACGGTCAAGCATCAATCAAAATCCACACTCAAGTCAGTCAAGTTCAAGTTCACACCCAAGTTCACTCAAGTCATGCTAAAAATAAAAAATAAAACATATTCAAAAAAAAAAATTTAGAGTTCAAATTGCAATTCTCCCCATTTTTGTCATCATTAAAAAGGTGAGAAAAGAGTCAAGTCTTCTTGGGAATGCGCACAATCTGGAAATCTCCCATCGACTGTATGATCCCTTCCAGCCTCTTCAAGTCTTCCCGTAGATGAGCTACCTCTTCTCCTTTGGCATTGGCTTGAATTTGAAGAGCGAGGTCTTTCAATTGATCCGCCAGGGTAATAGAAGATGCTTGTCCAGCATTCTTCATGACTTGAAGTTCACAGTCTATAGCATAGGTTTGACTCTTCATTTCCAGAAGAACATCAAGAATACGACGAAAATCTGATGTATTGTCCGTCTGTGTGCTCGCATTTGCTTTCTCGGATGGAGTGAAGTCAGATGATGGAACTTCTGTGTAATCTTGCAGATTTGATGTTGATGTATCATGTCTTTCGTCAGGCATTTGAGAAGCCTGAAAATCTTCTGGATTTGTTGGTGAGCGACTTACAACTTCATTGACGACAGCATGTGGTGTAGTTCTTCCTTGCTCGCCATCTCCCCCTGTCTCTAGGACCTCAAATGGGGAAGAGTGATGGTCATGCTCTTCAAAGATCTCGCAGACTTTTCTTTTTCTGCTTCTTCTTCTTCTTCAGCTTCTTTCTCTTTCTCTTTCTCTTGCTGCTTCTCTGCTTCACTGTTCTTTGCTTGCTCCTCTTCTTCTCTCTGTTCTTTTTCCTCTACTTCTTTTTCTTTCGTCTGTCGTTCTGTTGATTCAGGTACGAACGTCTAGTTCTTATTAATGCGAGATAGTGAGATCTTCCTCTTCTTCTTCTTCCTCCAAGATAAGAGTTCTTTTCTTTTTGGATGGAGTACTTATGGGCTCCTTCCCTTTTCTCTTAGATGAAGAAGATACTTTGAGTCTTCACTTTGAACTTCTCCATTGCCTTATCAAGCTCTTTCGACGCATTTTTGTCGCATTTTCAGACCTACCACCATTTTGTCGCATGGTCGAACACAAAGAGTGTGTGGAGGTTCAATGTTCAAGTGTCTGAAGATCTTGGTCACAAGACCTGGGTAAGGCAATTGGCCCTTGTCCTTCGCCATTGCTCTGTACATGTGAAAGAGAATGGTGTGAGGGAGAGAGAACTTCTTCCTTGTATTGATCGCGTACATCAATTTTGCCTCGGAGTTAGACACGTCCGTCTTGGATGTAGACTTTGGCATGATACAGTTTATCACAATTTTGTGAAGCAAGATGTTGATAGCACGCATTCTTCTGTAGGTAATTCTTCCCTCTGTAGACCTGTCTTTGACAAGCTCCAGTGTGGCACGAGCAATCGAAACTTTGATTGGTTGATAACGTCCTCGTTCAACTCCAATTATGTCAGCCAACATGTCCACATCTATGACATGGTCTTGGTCTCGAACACTGAAAGATATTCTATTCGCATCTAAAAAGCTAAGATTCGAATAGAAGTATGCTGTTAATTGCGCATAATCGTCTGTGGTATCGGAGCAAAATTGCTCAAGTTGAAGCATATTGAACTTCTCCCTTAAGTTCACATTAATGGCATCCAAGAAATCGAAATCAACACTTCTAGGGTTTATCATCCCTCGTTTTAACATTCTGAAGAACAGATTTTCCTGTTCTTTCGATTTAAACAAATCCATCCTTTTTCCCTTCACCTTCGCAGCAACACTCATTCTAGGTTGAAATTCACTGAACATTTTATCATCATCATTCCCGTCAGTGGGATTCAATCCTCCTACACGAGGGTCACTTGGAATGTTCGCAAGTGCTTCCTCGCCTTTCCTTTGGGAGCAATTCCCAAATCCTCCATTTTTCGCAGAAAGATATACTCATTCCCATAATTTTTATCTTTAAGGAAATCATCTATATAGTTCAGGCGGAGTACCGGTACTTTTCAACGCACGATAGAGCTTGTAAATATAAGAGGGTTTTTGGACTCTTACGGTGGTCGTCCTCGATTATTTCTTCCTCCGGTTGTTGACTCGCATCCCGTGGGGTAGATGGTGAAGAGTGACTTGGAGGAGAGTGAATCGGGTTCTGTTGCTGACTCGGTAATTCTTCCTCTTCGGTAAGATCAAAATGGGTAGGCCCCTCTCTCATTCTCTATGGTCCCCTGTTCGTGATTCTTGAAGACTTTCTCGAAGAAGACATCCTTCCTTGTCATTGAAAGATTCCTTTACTCGCTTTCCCAAGAGAAGATGACAACTTTCTCGAAGATGAGCACGGAGTAGAGACAAGATTGGGAGGAGAATGCCTTTTTAGGGTTTTGAAGTTTAAGCGAGGAAAACTATATATATATATACTCAGTTTAAAAAAGGAAAAACCAATCGGCACAAAGGAAAGTGAACAGACACCTTGTTTTAAAATCAATAACTGCCAAATAGAGGTTAATCGTTTTTTTTTTTTTTTTTTGAAAAGACAAGATTCCGTTTTTCTTGGAAATTATAAATTAACTGAACTAAAAATCGTACCTTTTCGAGTTCGAATATAATAACAACTTACAGTCTATAGCCATGAATGTCTGAGTTTGAGGGTTGGAGAGTCTCTAGACTTTAACTTCCTCAAGCTTCAAAATGTTAAGTCTGGAACGGATAAAATCGAATTGATTTTTCTCCAAAGGCTTTGTGAATATATCCGCTAGTTGGCTCTTTGAATCAACAAATTGAATCGAGATTTCTCCATTTTGAACATGTAATGAAATGATGTCGAATCTCTATATGCTTTGCTCTTGAATGAAGGATTGGATTCTTAGTGAGATTGATTGCGCTGGTGTTGTCACATCTAATCTCTATGCATGAGTCTTCAATTCCAAAGTCTTGTAGCTGTTGTTTTATCCATAGAATTTGTTAACAGCAACTTCCAAGAGCTACATACTCAGCTTCTGTTGTTGAGAGAGCCACAGTGCTTTGTTTCCTTGAAAACCAAGACACTGTCCTGTTTCCAAGCAACTGGCAAGTTCCCGAAGTGCTCTTTCTATCGACTCTGCAACCGGCCAGATCTGCGTCTGAGTATCCCAGAAGATTAAAGTCTCCCTTCTTAGGATACCAAAGACCGATGCTTGAAGATGAAGCAACGTATTTGATAATACGTTTTGCAGCACTGAGATGGGATTCTTTAGGATCTGATTGAAACCTAGCACAGATGCAAACACTCAACAAAATGTCGGTCTAGAAGTGGTAAGATAAAGAAGTGATCCGATGATGCTCCTGTACAGCTTTTGATCAACTTTCTTCCTTCTTCATCTTTGTCTATCTTCAAAGAACATGACATTGGTATGTCGGTCTTTTTGCACTTTTCCAGTCCAAACCTTTTGACAAGATCATTAGCATATTTTTCTTGATAAATAAAAGTTCCTTCCTTCAATTGTTTTATTTGAAGACCAAGAAAGAACGTTAACTCTCCCATCATACTCATTTCAAACTCATCCTGCATAGACTTTGAAAATTTCTTGCACAGACTTTCATTAGAGGATCCAAAAATAATATCGTCCACATATATTTGAACAAGTAAAAAGCTTTTGTTTTCCTTTTTGATAAATAAGGTAGTATCTACTTTACCTTTGAAAAAACCATTATGTATTAAAAACTTACTTAGTCTGTCGTACCAAGCTCGAGGTGTTTGCTTTAAACCATACAAGGCCTTTTTCAATCTGAAAACTGAGTCTGGCTTCTTTGGGTCTTCAAACCCTGGAGGTTGTTCCACGTAAACTTCCTCATGGATAAATCCATTTAGGAAGGCACTTTTGACATCCATTTGGAATAACCTGAAATTTTTATAACAGGCAAACGCAAGTAATAGACGAATAGCTTCTAACCTTGCTACTGGAGCGTAAGTCTCATCATAGTCTATTCCTTCTTCTTGCATATATCCCTTGGCCACGAGTCTTGCTTTGTTTCGTACGACTTTTCCTTTCTCATTCATCTTGTTCCTGAACACCCATTTAGCTCCAATAACAGTTTTGCCTTTTGGTTTAGATGTCAATTCCCGGACATCATTAATGTTGAACTATCTCGAGCTCTTCTTGCATAGCTTCAATCCAGCTTTCATCGAGATAAAGCTTCTTCTATGCTTTTTGGTTCAATTTCAGAAATGAGAGCCACAAGACTAGACTCTTCACGCCTTTTGGATCTGGTACGAATTCCTTCATTAATTTCGCCGATAATGAGATCTTTAGGATGACTAGGACTTATGCTTCCAGTTACTGGTTGATTTGTCTGATTGATGATCTCTTTCTTTATTTGAATCTTCATGAACAGCTTGATGCTTTTCTTCCAGAGTCTGAGAAGCTTCTTGAGTTGTAAGCTTTGGAGGGTCTGGAGCAGGTTCAGACTCTTCATGATGAGTCTGACTGGATTCATCTTGCGTAGAGTCTTGAAATTTGACATTCATTGACTCCTCCACAGATTGACTCTTCTTGTTGTAGACTCTGTAGGCTTTGCTTGATGTAGAATATCCAAGGAAGATGCTTTCATCTGATCTTTCTTCAAACTTACCAACTCGATCTTTAGCATTTTTCAATATAAAGCATTTGCAACCAAACACATGAAAGTATGAAACAATAGGCTTCTTACCTTTGAATAACTCGTAAGGGGTTTTCTCTAGAATAGGTCTTAAGAAGACTCTATTGATGATATAGCACGCTGTTGAAACAGCTTCAGCCCAAAATCGTGAAGAAATCTTACTTTCAATTAAAAGAGTTCTAGCCATTTCTTGAAGAGATCTATTCTTTCTTTCCACTACTCCATTTTGCTCTGGAGTATATGGCGAAGAGAACACATGATTAAATCCAATTTATCACAAAATTTTGTAAAATCTTGATTTTCAAATTCACTTCCATGATCTGTTCTTATACTTGAGATAACACACCATTTTTCATTTTGAACCTTTTTAGCAAATTTTTCAAAATACGAGAAGGTTTCGGACTTACTTGCAAGGAAATATACCCAAGTAAAGCGGGAGTAATCGTCCACAATTACTAGGCAATATTTCTTACCTCCAATGCTCTGAGTTCTGGTTGGTCCGAAGAGATCCATATGCAGCAACTGTAGTACTTGATTAGTAGAGACATGATTTATTGGCTTAAATGAATTTCTTACCTGCTTTCCCAAAATACATGGAGTGCATGGATCGGACTTTTGGTATGGTAATTTTGGTAGACCTCGAACAAGCTGCTTTGATGAGATTTTGGCTAATTGCTTCATGTTGACATGACCAAGCTTTTTGTGCCATAAGCTTGCTTCGTCTTGAATTGAGATTAGGCATTGCGATTCATTTGGTTTCACATCCAAGAGATAGATGTTTCCATGCCTTCGACCCATGAAAGACTCGAGTAGAGTCTTTACTAGTTCCGAAACATATTCCTTCTTGAAAGAAGATCTTAAAACCAATATCACACAATTGACTGATCTTTGAGAAGATTGTAATTGAGTCCTTCCACTAAGGAAACATTACTTATTGTGAGATTTCCAATTTTCACCGTTCCAAATCCCACAATACTTCCTTTGCTTTGCTTCCTCCAAATGAAACTTTTCCGCCATTTACTTGGACAAGCTTTATGAAGCAATTTGAGTCTCCAAATCATGTGTCTTGAGCATCCACTTTGTCAAGATACCATTTTACCTTTTTCTTGACGGAGACCTCGCACTTAAAATAGAGTCTCAAGCTTTCTTTGGTACCCAAATTTTCTTGGGTCCTTTGGTGTTAGTAAGATAAACAATATTAGCCCATGTTTTCTTAACAGGTTTCCAAACCATAGGACACTCTTTTTCAAAGTGATCCGGACTGTTGCACTTTGAACACCTGAGGGCATTTCGACCTACAGACTTTACAAAAACTTTCTTAAAATGATTTTTGTAAGCCTCTCTCGAGGGTCTTTGCTTGATTCTTTCTTTTACTTTAGGAAAATCAATCAAGGGGATAGTTTCTGTCATACCTAGACCAGACTTATTGAAGTAAGGTCTTTGAGCCGAAAGAATTTTTTCAAGTTTTTCGGACCCTATTGAAAATTTCTTTGAAATATTTGATAGGTCAGTTTTTAAAAGAGCATTTTCTTTCAAAAGACTATTTTCATTTTCTTTAAGAGTGGAAACATTCAAGTCTAAACTTTTAACTCTTTCTTCTAAAACGTTTTCCTTTTGTTTTAGAGCTGAGTTTTCCTTTTTAAGTTCAGAAATTCTTTTGAGAGAAATCTTAAGACTAAGACACGGTTCATCAATGTATTTAGAGACTTTGATAGGAATTTTGAAATCACTTACCTCAAATTCACTGTCTGAGTCTGATCCAGAATCTGAGTCTGAGTCTGATTGTGCCATCAGACATAGATTGGCATACTCATTATCACTTTCTTCACACTCTGTATCACTCTAGGTTTCGGCTTTGAGAGCTTTTCGAAACTTTTCAGCTTTTCCTCTCTTCTTCTTCAGAAGAGGACAGTTGGAGTCCGATGTGTCCATTTTTCTTACATTCAAAGCAAACTACATCTTTGTTTGGTTCCTCATCATCAACAGACTTGGTCTGCTGTCTTTGGAAACTTTGTTTCTTTGAGTTGAACCTTCTTCCTTTTCTATTCAGTTTTCTGAATCTTCTTATCATGAGAGCAAGCTCCTCATCGTCCATATCATCTTCAGAATCGGTATCATCAGAATCATCATTTGATTTTAATGCAATGAATTTCTTACCTCTTGGATCTCCGTCTTCATTGATTCGTTCAACTTCATAAGACTAAAGAGTTCCAATCAGCTCGTCGACAGATAGTGGCATGATTCTTTGCGTCTCCCTTATTGAAGTCTTTATGTGATTCCAATCCTTGGAGAGTCCACGCAGTAGCTTGTTTACCTTCATGGGATCATAAATTTTTTGTCCTTGATTCTCAAGACCATTGACAATATCTGTAAAATGGCTAAACATGTCAGTTATAGATTCTCCTGGTTTCATCTTGAAGGCTTCATATTGACCGAGGAGAATGTTAATTTTGGTTTCCTTCACTCGATCTGTTCCTTCATAGGTGATATGTAATTTGTCCCAAACTTCTTTTGCTGTAACACAAGAAGATATTATGTTATATTCAGTTAGTAACAAAGCACAATATAAAGAATAAA
Source organism: Eucalyptus cladocalyx (assembly GCA_017140615.1). NCBI lineage: Eukaryota > Viridiplantae > Streptophyta > Magnoliopsida > Myrtales > Myrtaceae > Eucalyptus > Eucalyptus cladocalyx. The sequence goes on along the minus strand of CM029523.1, from coordinate 22,273,695 downwards.
TTGCTTTTGCATCGAGTGCTTGTCTCTTGAATATCTCTTCCTGAGTCATTCCGCTAGTCTCAACAGTTTCTTTCCCTCTTTCAGAGACTGATGCAGCTGTAGGAGTAATTCCTTTTTCTACAACGTCCCATTCCAGAGGATCCTTTGATCGTAGGAAGGCTTTCATCTTGTTTTTCCAAATGTTGTAATCCTTCCCATCAAAGTAGGGTGGTCTGGTATTGCTTTGCCCTTCCACCAGCCATGGTGCTAGCATACTAGCCATGGATCTTTTACTCTAAAGTAAAACACTTCAAATAAAGTGAGTACACAGGCTCTGATACCAATTGATATAGTTAGAATAAGTACCTAGAGGGAGGTGAATAGGTACTTAAACGATTTTTCTCAATAATTGCACAATACTCAATAGTTAAAAGATTTGAGACAAACAATAATCAAAGTAAGACTGAGAGAAGAGAAAATTGAACACGCGGTTTATAGTGGTTCGGCTTATTTCAAGCCTACGTCCACTCTTCTGCACTGACAGCCTATTGGCTGGATTCCACTATGAACAAAGAGATGTTACAGCGTTGTTCTTCCTTGATTTCTCGGTGTAGATAATCTACCACACTTGCTCAAGGTATCACTAAGTATAGACACTCTTTGTGTATTACAACTTCGCTCAAAATGTATCGACTAATAATCAAGGTGCTTCGTACTGGAATTTGTCTATCGATCGTTCTCTAAAGCAACTAGAACGTCTTCCTTTTATACTCCTTTATGCCATACCCGTTGGCACTTACCAAAGGAATTCCTCCAATTTACCCGTTGGACGGAATCAATCAAGAAGATCATTCGAGCTATTAAAGGAACTCGACGATAGCCCATCAATCCCGTTCGCCCATACAATCAGGATCTTGGTTTCCAAGAATAGAACCTTCCAAGAATATTTCGTCGACCATCGGATCTTCAAACGATCTTGATTACGAATAAAAGAATCCGTTATAATTATCTAGCCAAGAGATCTTTTCCAGAGGATAGGACTAAATCCTCAACCAAATACTTCGGTTCTGGATTGCCTTCGTCACTGGATTAGAAGAACTATCAATGAGAATAGTCTTGAGTCTTGAGTCTTGAGTCTGGTGATCTGAAAACCTTCAGACTCTAAGGTCTGCATTTATCCAGACTAGACTGATAGAGATGTTTTGTCAGCTTCAAAATATTCTGGAAAGATTTCTCCAACACCACGCCCACTCCAGAGAGACGACTGAAGCTGACTTTGGCTACCAGACAAAACCTTCTTCTTTTGGTCCTCAGCATTCAAGAAAAAGACCTCGGGCTGCTATTGCTTGTGTCTGTAGAGATTCCTTTGGTAAAATTCGCTATGGGTTTGCAAAGCATATCGAGGTAAGTTCGGCTGAGCAAGCGGAGGCCATCGCTTTGGTTGAAACCCTAGATTTTATCTCTGAAAACCTAATCCCCAATTCCCCAGAAAAAGAAATACTTCTTTTATCTGATTGTCGGTTGCTGGTGGACAGTCTATTGTCGTCAACTACTTTAAATTGGTCAGTGCAACCCCTCGTGGACCGGGCCAAGCACAAATTGAAGACTATTTCTACTCTTTCTTTTGCTCACTGTAGTAGAAATTATAATCGGGTTGCTGATTGGGTTGCAAAAGCCCGGCTTTTTGATTTTCTTCCTAGCAACTGGGCGACTAGTCCCCCTTCTGCTCTTCTGGATTTATTTTGTACTGATGCTCATGCTGTATTACCTTTGCCTACTATCTAATATAATCAGCTTTGTTTCTCGTCAAAAAAAAAAAAAAAAAACCTAACAATTATGACAATAAGAAATTTCAACATCAAGAAGAGAAATGGTTGATAAGAGCTAAAACTGTGTATCTTTGTGTGCGCCGAACGTGCATGGAGATAGAAAAATTGAATCAAAACTACTCAAATTGGGACATTGACAACTTAGAAAGTTTGGACAAGCGAAGCAAAGCCGTGAACAGATATATCATGTGGCTATGATATGTCTCAACACGAATGGCCCCAAGACTTCGGTATAATATCTCACAATTCAGTCCCTAGAATGATCGCTTTCCTTCAACACTCTTTGACTTGCTCGAGCAAGAGAACCGGGATGAAGGATCCAACTCTTTGCAATTCCCATTTGCTAATGTCACAACTATGGTGCATTATATAAAAAGCATATGATCCATCAAAATAAAAAAAATAAAGTAAAATTCAGATTTTTCCAATTGCAGATGCTCAAAACTTGATCTATCATCGCCATTGAAATGATCGACCTAAAAAGGTTGATTAACAATCACAGATGATCATATTGATCTCAAAGGCTTGATTGAATTGGTAGAAAAGAATACAGCTTACAATGAAAAAGTTTCTCTCAATACTATTATCAATTAAATAACCAACAAACTTTGCAAATTTTGAGGGTTATCCCTCAAAGCGAAAATCAAGTCAGACTTTATTTCACACATTCCAATTCATATCAACCACTCACCTGCTCTATTACGCATACTAAAATTCATGATGCTTATACAGAAGATTCACCTAACTGCCATATTTCCTATTAATTAATTCGAAAAAGGAAAAAAACATGTTAAGTTATACCTCGAGTTTTCGCTGGAAAAGAGGAAATATATAATAAAATAAATTGAAGAAAAATTTCTTCTTGCGGAAGCTTGTGGAATCGAAAGGCGTGTAGATGAAGTCCACGCGCGTGAAGAAGGCAAATCACGCCGAAACTCTTTTTGGCGTGAAGTCCCCTTGCACGTAGAGCCTCTGCTGCGTGAAATACAAATTGTGGCGGGCCCAGGTCAAAGTTTGACCTGGGCACATGTATAAAAGGAAATATTCTTTTTGCAGGTTTTCTTTTCTTTCGGTTTTGAAGACGCTGCAACCTACGTAGGAAAAGTCCGCCGAAGCAAGAAGTCGCTAAAACCTACGTAGTGCTGCACGTACAAGCTAAGAAGAAGGAGCCACTCAACGTTTGCCGAAGCCCTACGTACGTGAGAAGATGTCCACGCCACTTGAAGAAGATCCACAAGATCTTGAAGCCTCGTGAAGCCTTACTTAGAGAGTTTTGTCACACGATATTTTTGTGCCGTGAGTTTATATCCAAGTGAGTGATTTATTTATAAACACTTTGGGTTTGGGGTTAAATCTAGGTGTGGGAAACACTTGAGCTATTGAGCAATTGTAAACTCTAATTCTCCAATTATAGTGGATTATTTGTTGCTGGCTCTCCCTGTGGACGTAGGTACCGATACTCGGACCAACCACGTGAATTTCTGGTGTCCTGATTTTCTCGTTTATTTCTCTGGCGATTTCACGTTGACGTAAATTGCAAGATCCTATCGTTTCCACATATTATATCCCAACAACTGGTATTAAAGCTTGGGATTGGATTTCTTGATTGTGATTTGGGGCTTTTGCTTGTCTGATTATTATCTGGAAATTCTATTATTGCAATTATGTCTGAAAGGAAATCTGAGATTGAGAAGTTTGATGGGATAAATAACTTTGTGTTATGAAGCATCAAGATGCGGGCTTTATTGACAATACAAGGTTTGGCCAAGGCACTAGATGACGAAGATGAGTTGCCGATTATAATGAAAGCCTCAGAAAGGGTAGAGCTGATGGAAAAAGCAAAGAGCATAATACTATTAAATTTGTCTAATGAGGTCTTACTAGAGGTTATTGAGGAAAAGGATGTCGCAGCGTTATGGACAAAACTTCAAGCACTCTATGTGAAGAAAGGTTTGAATAATCACTTATATATGTTGAAAAAGATGTTTTTGTTTAGATATATTGAAGGTACGTCTATCAGAACCCACCTTGATGAATTTAATAAACTTATGTTGGATCTGAAGAACGTCGATAAGATACTTGATAATGAAGAACATGGCATGATGTTGTTAGCCTCTTTACCAAAGTCATGGGAGCACTTTACTAATTCGCTGTTGCAGGGGCATACTACTATTACCTCATAAGAGGTAAAGTCCGCCTTATTCTCTAAGGAATGGCAGAGAAAATTGCGAGATGACGGTCTGGCAAAAGGAGCAGCCCAAGTACTGACGATTCAGGATAGAGAACAACATCGAAAACCTAGTAGCAGCAGAGGTAAAAGTAGATTGAAATCACGCAATAGAAAGTCCAAGGGATGCGTGAAGTGCTTTGAGTGTCACGAGGAGGGACACAACAGGAGGGATTGTCCAAAGTGGAGAAATAAAGTTGATAAGCAAAATGTTACAAGCAGTGTGGCAAACATTGCTGAGGGGATCACTAATGATGCAGAAGTTGTCTTATGTGTGATTGCTATTTCGTTAGTTGATGAATGGGTGCTAGATTCGGGGGGTTCTTATCACATGACGCCTCATAAAACTGGTTTACTACTTACCAAGCTGCATATGGTGGTAGGGTTCTTTTGGGGAATAATGCAGTCTGTAACGCTGTGGGGATAAGGACAATTCGGATTCGGATGCACGATGTGGTGGTTCGCACATTGACAGATGTAAGGCATGTACTAGAGCTCAAGAAGAACCTTATTTCTCTGAGGACACTCGATGACATCGAGTGTAGGTACACCGTTGAAGGTGGAGTAATGAAAATCTCTCGAGGTGTCATGACAGTGATGAAAGGGAAAAAAGTGAATACTCTCTATCATCTACTAGGAGAGATTGTGACCGGAACTACTGTAGTTTCATCAGGTGAGTCAGACTCTAATTTAACTCAATTATGGCATATGCATTTGGGGCACATAAGTGAGGCAGGTATGACGATGCTGAGTGAAAGGGGGTTGTTGAGTGGTCAAAAAACAGGAAAGCTGGACTTATGTGAGCACTGCATCTATAGGAAGCAACATCGAGTTAGCTATTCATTCGACCAAATGACCAATTGAATATATTCATTCAAACGTTTGGGGCCCATCTTCGGTTCCTTCAAAAGAAGGTGCCCGATATATGCTGACTTTTATCGATGATTATTCGAGGAAGGTATGTGTTTACTTTCTAAAGCACAAATATGATGTGTTTGATCGGTTCAAGAAATTTAAGGCTTCAATTGAGAAGCAATCAAATAAGTGAATCAAGTGCCTGAGAACCGATAATTACATGGAGTTCTGTGGTAAATATTTTACCGAGTTCTGTGAGAAAGAATGTATTGTAAGACACCGCATAGTAACTAGGACACCACAACAAAATGGCGTGGCAGAACGGAAGAATAGAACTTTGCTTGAGCAAGCTCGATGCATGCTTTCGCATGTAGGACTTGGCAATGAATTTTGGGCTGAAGCAGTGAACATGTCATGTTACCTGGTTAATAGATCTACATCATCTGCTATCGAGTAGAAGACTCCTAAGGAAGTATGGTCGGGGAAACTTGTTGATTATTCCGGATTACATATATTCGGATGTCCTGCGTATGCTCATGCGAGTGATGGTAAACTTGAGCTAAGGGCGAAGAAGTGCATATTTCTGGGTTATGCACATGGGGTGAAAGGCTACCAATTGTGGTGCACCAATCCCAGATCCCTCAATTTTGTAATCAGCAGAGATGTGATCTTCGATAAGACTGCAATACTTCAACAGAGGAGTTCTGAAACACAACCAGCAGAGAAGACAGATCATGTTGTCATAAGTGAGGTCGAGCTTCAGGTGGGGACTTTGGAGACCTCGAAGGTAACAGAGGTTGAGACTACAGATAAAGCTGCAGTTCCTAAAGTCGGTGATAATGAACAACCAGCAAAGCCGCAGCAGACTATAGCCGCAGATAGACAGAGAAGGCAAATTAAACCACCAGTACGTTATGGTTATATAAATATTGCTTATGCATTGACTGTAGGTAATGAGGTGGAGACATATGAGCCTCCGTCTTAATCTAAGGCAATGGCTAGTTCGGAGTCATCACAGTGACTAGGAGCTATGAGTGAAGAGATGGAATCACTCCATCGAAATCAGACATGGGAGCTGGTCAAAATACTCAAGAGCCAAAAGATTGTCGGAAGTAAATGGGTCTTCAAACGGAAAGAGGGCATTCCTGGTGTTGAGACATCGAGGTATAAGGCAAGACTTGTAGCGAAGGGGTATACACAGTATAAAGGCATTGACTACAATGAGATGTTCTCTCCTGTGATAAGACATACTTCTATTCATGTTTTACTTGCCTTAGTTGCTTCGTAGGATCTCGAGTTAGAGCAGCTGGATGTGAAAACTGTGTTTCTTCATGGTGAGTTGGAGGAGTAGATTTACATGAGGCAACCAGAGGGATTTGCTATTTCGGGTAAGGAATATCATGTTTTCTTGTTAAATAAATCTTTGTATGGGCTAAAACAATCTCCTAGGCAGTGGTATAAACATTTTGATGCTTTCATGGCTAGTCAAGACTACTTGAAAAGTCAGATGGATGGCTGTGTCTACTATAGGAAATTGGATAATGGTTCTTTGATTTATCTACTCTTATATGTTGATGATATGCTGATAGCAACTAAGAATATGTCTGATATTGATGTGCTGAAGAGGCAGTTAAATGCTGAATTTGAGATGAAAGATTTAGATACTGCAAAGAAAATTTTGGGTATGAAGATTTTGCATGATAGGACTGCAAGAGTTTTACATCTATCTCAAAAGAAATATATTGAGAAGATTGTGGCATGTTTTAATATGCAGTCAGCAAAATCTATAAGTACACCTCTAATAAAGCACTTTAAACTTTCTGAAAAATTATCACCGCAACCGAGGAGGAGGAGGAGCATATGTCCCGTGTTCCTTATTCTAGTACCGTGGGTAGTATTATGTATGCTATGGTGTGCACTAGGCCTGATATTTCACAAGCTGTGAGCATGGTTAGTCGCTATATGAAATGTCATGGTAAAGCTCATTGGGAAGCTATGAAGTGGATTCTCAGATATTTGAAAGAGACAACAGACGTGGGTATAGTATACCGGAGGGACAGCAATGGCAGTGAAACCACTGGTTTTGTGAATTCGGATCACACCGTTAACTTGGATGATCGTAGATCTTTAACATGGTACGTGTTTACGCTAGCGGGTGGTGTAGTTAGTTGGAAAGCGTCCTTACAGGATCACATTGCATTATCTTCGACTGAGGTAGAGTACATAACACTAAGCTTTGTAGCGAAGGAGACAATATGGTTACAAAGTTTGCTCTCGAACTTTGGGTTAGAACAAAAAAGTGTGGACATACACTGTGATAACCAAGGTGCGTTATATTTGGCATATAATCCAGTTTATCAAGAACGAACAAAGCATATCAACATCAGGTATCACTTCATCCGAGATGTCTTAGCTAAGAGTATTTTTATTGTTAAAAAGATTGCTACAGCAAATAACCAAGCAGATATGATGACTAAGTCTGTTCCTTTGGCGAAGCTCAAGCTATGCTTGAGCTTTATTGGCGTCTGTGGAGAGTGAGCACCCGTCGGGGCGTTGGGAATGCAGCATGAATGATGAGTACTATAACTTGACTTCAAACATTGAGCCAATGTGGAGAATTGTTAAATTATGCCTCGAGTTTTCGTTGGAAAAGAGGAAATATATAATAAAATAAATTGAAGAAAAATTTCTTCTTGCGGAAGCTTGCGGAATCGAAAGGGGTGTAGATGACAACGCCGAAACTCTTTTTGGCGTGAAGTCCCCCTGCACGTAGAGCCTCTGCTGCATGAAATACAAATTGTGGTGGGCCCAGGTCAAAGTTTGACCTGGGCACACGTATAAAAGGAAATATTCTTTTTGCAGGTCTTCTTTTCTTTCGGTTTTGAAGACGCCACAACCTACGTAGGAAAAGTCCGCCGAAGCAAGAAGCCGCTAAAACCTACATAGTGCTACACGTACAAGCCAAGAAGAAGGAGCCGCTCAACGTCCGCCGAAGCCCTACGTACGTGAGAAGACGTTCACGCCGCTTGAAGAAGATCCGCAAGATCTTGAAGCCTCGTGAAGCCGTATGTAGAGAGTTTTGTCACGCGATATTGTTGTGCCGTGAGTTTATATCAAAGTAAGTGATTTATTTATAAACACTTTGAATTTAGGGTTAAATCTAGGTATGAGAAACACTTGAGCGATTGAGCGATTGTAAACTCTTATTATCCGATTATAGTGGATTATTTGCTGCTGGCTCTCCCCGCGGACATAGGTACCAATACTCGGATCGAACCACATAAATTTTTGGTGTCCTGATTTTCTTGTTTATTTCTTTGGCAATTTCACGTTGACGTAAATTGCAAGATCCTGTCGTTTCCGCGTATTATATCCCAACAAAACAAATGCCCATCTAATATGTGGCACGGTTGAATGATTAATCCATCGCACGTGTATGAACCCAACGTTTCATTTACGTTGTCTAGTAATATATTAGGATGTTGCCCATGAAGGCCATTGACAATGAGGCCAATGATATTCTCCCAATTGCCCAAAATCCTCAAACAATTTAACAAATTATGATAGTATTTTAGGTATTTAAAAGAGTTCTAGTCGAGTTACTAACATGTGAGATGGAAAACCTATATAAGAAGCATCAAGGGCACATCTAAAACATACCTTGCCGAAATCTTTTGCTCTTAGTCATATCAAGTTTCTCTGGTGATTTAAGGGAAGAAAAGTTATACTGCATGAACAGGATGTGGAAATTTATGCCAAAAATATTAAATCAAATTCAGAAAAAGCAGAGAACAAATTCACATGAACCTTACCTTGTGATAATCCAAGCCAGTCACTAGATTTTTTATTATCCGGGGTGTTAAATATGTCTCAAGTTTGAGTCTATGAACGAAACCGAACCCAAGATAAATTAAAGGAAAGTGGATATTTAGACTTCAAGTGGTTGAATTGTAGAGACCAAGCCATGAATTTATAGATTACGGAAATCAAATTTTGTATATACTGCACATTCAAGATAACAAGAAAAAAAAGGAAAGTCCAGGTTTGACTTGTTGACCGAAGTGTCCAACTTTCCTATTTTGATTTAAAGTTGGCTGCCATGCATATTATATATATTTGTTCTCTTTTTTGCCGTAAGAGTGCGTGTGGTTGCCAGAGGGTTTTGTTGATGCGAGCAGAGCAACGTGGTCTTCACGCCGTGGCAAACGTGAAGATCTCTTTAAGCACCGTTTCCTAAGCGAGTGTTTGAAGTGGGTTTTGTCGTTGATTTTTCGTTCATGCAATTACATCTAAGAAGAGTTAGTGTTTCTAGCCAATTAATTCTTGAGGTAAGATTTTCGTGTAATTCCTCCATGAGATTGAGAGATTATTTCTTGAGGAATTTCGGGGCTAAACACTGCATGCGTTGTTGGGTGTAATTGGGGCTTGGGAAACACTGAGAGAGTGTTTGAATGACTTGAGTGTGTAATCTCCTTGTATTGCTTGATCTATAGTGAAATTCGTTGCTGCTCTCCCCGTGGACGTAAGTATTTTCGACTAAACCATGTAAATCTGGTGTCTGATTTATTTTCTTCATATGTCTATATTATTGTTCGATCGCTCACATTTTCGCAACAAGTGGTATCAGAGCCAGGATTGGCTAAGTTGAAGTAAATCGATGGCAACAGAAGAAGTAAAAGTGAGAATCGACAAATTTGATGAGAATGATTTTAGTTTCCGGAAGATGCAGATTGAAGATTATATTTATTAGATGAAACTGCACTTACCTTTATCTGGGGAGAAACCAGAGACAATGAAGCAAGCTGATTGGGATGTACTGGATAGACGAGCTATGGGTGTTATTTGGCCGGCATTGGCTCGTAACGTCACGTTTAACATCCTGAAGGAGAAGACCACTGTTGATTTGATGCAAGCCCTGTCGGATATGTACGAGAAGCCCTCTGCGATCAATAAGGTCTATTTGATGCGACGTCTGTTTAATTTGAAGATAAGTGAAGGTGTGTTAGTTGCAGATCATATCAATGAATTCAATGTGATTGTTAGTCAGTTGAGTTCAGTTGAGATTGATTTTGAAGATGAGGTACATACTTTGATTCTGTTATCCTCATTACTTGATAGTTGGGATACTACTGTTACTATTGTTAGTAATTCCTATAGGTCAACAAGTTTGACGTTTGATGGGGTTTGAGATTTGATTCTAAGCGAGGATATTCGTAGAAGAGAATTTGGCAAACCTGTATCTACTACTTTAGTATGTGAAAATAGAGGAAGATCTATGACACGTGTGGGTAAGAGTAGTACTAATATGAACAAACATAGTCAATTTAGGACTGTTAATGTTGTATGTTGGAGCTGTGGCAAGAGGGGGCATCTTAGAAGGGATTGTCTTAAGTTGAATAATGAGAAAGGTAAGGGAATTATGGTTGATTCTGTAGATCATGTTGCAGTTGTAGCAGATGATGCCGATTATGTCTTGTCTATCACTAATGATTCATCGCTTGATAGATGGAATATGGATTATGGTTGTTCTTTTCATGTCACACCAAATAGAAATTGGTTTATCACTTATCAGTATACGGATAGTGGTAAAATCCAGTTAGGGAACAACGCTGAGTGTAATGTTGTGGGTATTGGTGATGTTAAAATCAGAATGCATGATGATATCGAGGACATTAACTGGAGTGAGGCATGTTCCAGAATTGAAAAAGAACTTAATTTCCTTGGGTGCCCTAGATTCAGCTGGTTGCAGGTATTCTTCAAAAGATGGAGTTCTGAAGGTTGTTCAAGGTGCTTTGGTAATAATGAAAGGAATCAAGCACGGAGACCTATATAAACTTCAATGTAAGACAATGACATATTTTGCCCCGGAGACATCGGATGTATCTGTTCGAGAGTCTTTTGACTGCTCGAGGAAGACCTGGATGTTTGTGCCAATGCACAAGTTTGATGCTAGTGTCAGGTTCATGTGGTTGAGAGCTTTGATCGAGATGGAGACTGATAAGTTGATCAAGCATATGCGGACTAATAATAGCATGGAGTTTTGCTCAGAGTTTTGCTCAAAGTTAGTAAATAAATTCTGTATGAAAAATGGCATAATAAAACATCGTACTAGTGCCAATAAATCACAACAATTTGCAAAATTGATGATCAGAACATTACTAGAGACGGCTCAAAAAATGATCTCTAGTGCTGGTGTTACTAGGAGAATCCTAGCTGATATGCCTAATATGGTAAGCTACCTGGTGAATAGATCAACATCAACTACTATTGAATGGCGGACTCTTGAAGAAGTGTGGTCAGGTAACGTTGTTGGTTATTCTATTATTAGAATGTTTGGTTACCCGTATTATTTTTGAGTGAGTGATGGTAAGTTTGATTGGAGGGCAAGATGCATATTCTATGGCTATGCACAAGGTGAGTAGAGCAATCAATTGTGGTGTCCGGATATAAATTGTCGCGACCAATTTTTCAGGTGTGCACCACCTAGGGTTTGGCTAATGGATTGTTAAGCTTGGACTTAACTCGGCTCTCCCAAGCCCATACCAATTCACGACTTAGGTTGAAGTTCTTAACATGCAATTGATTTTTAATTAGGAGTCGCCACTAATCTATTTTTGGTGAGTCGATTAAAAACCCAAATAAAGTAATGGGAGATTTATTTTACTCCTACGAACCAGAGACTATGGGTACGGGACTTGGTTACACTAGATTCCTCTAATGCCCTTTCGGTACCATTATTTTATTTTCCAAAAAATGTTTTTTTTGCAGGCAGCTTAAATTGATTTTAAATCTATTTCCCTAACATGTGAGGTGATCATGCAGGTGTGCAATCCACCAATTTAACACCCAGATAAACAATAAATAAATTGCAAAAAAAACTTACCTCAAAGCAACGAAAGCATCTGCGTAGTTAGATTAAAATTCACATCATCAACCTTAGATATGATTTCTAATTAACACGCAATTTCTTTTTTTTTCACTTGTTTAATGAGAATCATGCAATATGCAATGCAATATTAACTAAATGACCTAGTTCTAATGCAATGCAATTTCTAATTGAAAGGACCTAGCAACAACCACTAAATGGCATGCATTTCATGAATCTAATCCTAATAACATGCACATGACAATTTTTATTTTCTTTTTCTTAAAAGAATACAATCTATCCTAAAGATTGAAACTCATTTATTCTAAGACATTTTTTTTGTATTTTTTTTTATGAATTTCGAAATTAGAAAAATGTGAAATTTATCTAACTAAATTAAGATTCTATCCAATTTATATTAAGGATTAGGCCAGGCTAAACCCTAATTAAAACCAAGATATTATCTTAACTTAACAATCTCTAACCTAAGATACAATCTATCTAAATCAATCTAAATTTAAAATGAAATATGCAATTTTATCATAATGTGCAATGACGTACAAAGGATGCCCTAATTCTAATTTTTTTCTTTTTCTTTTATGAAATTCGAAATTAAAATTGCCAAATAATTAAACATGCAATTCAAATTTAAAACTAACATCCTAAATTTATCTTTTTTATTTCGAAAATTCATGATAAATAAAATGCTTAATCTAAATATGCAAATAACCCTAAAGCATGCAACATTCTAATGTATACCTAATCTAGCTTAAACATATTTCAAGATGAATAAAACAATCGACACGAGACAAGCACCAAGCCATTAAGAATCATCAAAGATATCAACTGTCGCTTGAATCAGGGAACAATATCTAAATCAAACTTAATTATTTCGCTAATAAAATCGATAAATTGATCTTAAGCCTTAAAGATCAATATATCAATTTCATTCCCACGTGATTAATTATTCTATCTAAAGCCTTATAGATGAAATAAAAAATCAGTGTGCGGTTGCGAATTAGGCAGTAAGCTCTAGTTGGAAAATACGTCTATTATTTATAAATATGCACGTTATATACCAATAGACATATATTAGGCAGTAAATAGATTATGCTCAAGTATTTTACCTAAATTTGAAGATAATTTCCAAATCCGAGCTTAATGCGATCAGGGTCGCAACCGGCTTTTCAATGGCGAATGGCGGCAAGCATTATGTGCATGGCAACGATGCTTCACGGTGGTGTGGTTGGCAGCGGCGACGGACGGCTCATGGACTAGGACAGCAAGGCATGGCTGGAATTTCGCTGCTGCTCATGGCATGGCTTATGATGACGTTGCGAGGATGGCGGACAAAGATAGTATGGCTATTTTTCTTCACTGAGATTTGCACATCGCCACGCGCCCAAGCTGCTCACGCTCATCTGGCCAAAGAAGATTCTTTTGCATGCATGAAGTAAAATCACAAAGAATCACACGTGTTATTGTCCAATCTGGACAACATGCAAAAGAAGATAAATTCACCACTTGGAATTATTCAATCGAGATTCTAGTAATTCTTATGATCGTGAACTTTAGGCTCGCCAAACGGGTCAGCAAATTCGGCACCGCAAGGGGCTGACAAATTACCTACAAAACAAAACAAAAACTCATTCGTCCGGCTCGATCTGGGGACGAGCTCAACAGTGGTACAAGAATTAGCAGGTGCTCGACGGTTCCGTGGCCGCTCGTCGAGGACAGCAGATTAGTCATGAAAGAGCAACGGCAACATCACGGCATCAGGCCTGAACCACTACAGAATTGTCGCAAGGGACTCCACCGACGTTGGACAACGACTGACTTAGACTGTGGATTGGATTTTGCTGGACCATGGCAAGATCGTTTGAAAACCTGCAAGATTTGGTCAAAGATGGTTTGGACTACCTTCAACAGATCATGCACAAGAGAGACCACATCTTGTGCTTTTTATCATAAACTCGTGTTCAGCCTATAAGGGCTCCCTTTTGTGCACGTCCACTCTTCTCCCTCTAGGTGAAAGTGCTTGACTTTATGGACAAAAATTGCAGAGATTGAAAAAAATTCCCTCTTTTAATCTATGGCCGTCTCATGGCTTAACAGCGAAGCTCCATGGCTTCGGATGAAGCTTGCCATGAAATCTTGATCTTGTCGAGTAGTGATTGGGCTTTGCTGAGGATTGCTTAACTGGACGAAGACCTCGATGGAATTGCTGGAACTTAGAGTATAGGGCTCGTGGCACGTCTGGGCAGCAGCGACGGCAGTAGTTGGGGTAGCGGTAGGTGGTGGTCAACCATGAATTGGCAGTCGCGGGTGTCAAAATTGTAAGCGCCGAGCTTCACGCTTGAAGACCCCCACTTCTCCCCTTTTTCGTGAATGAACGGGCTCCTTCGTTCGGCCGAGAGAAGTCCCTCTCTTTTCTCTCTCACGTATATGTCTCTCCTTTCCGAATTGTGACTGTATGAATTGATTGTGTGGCTTCTCTAAACCCTACGTATTTTTACCTATTTATAGGGCATGGATTAGGGTTTTTAAATTTTCCAAATTCATATCCACGAAGATTTCTTTTCGAAATGCAATATTTTTTTTTTCTAAACGTAATATTTGCTTTTGAATAGAAATCTCACAAAGATAAATCCGTAAAATCTCTCCGAGGATATGGGCTTGGGCCGATTTGCTTTCTTCGTGGGCTTAGCCCGACTCATCAAATTAAAGTTTCTAAACCATCAATTCGAACCCATCCATCATCGGCCCAATGTAAATGCAAATAAAAAATAAATGCGCCTAAAACTATATGCTATGCGATTAACTATTTTTTCAGGGATAAAATTAACCCCTAATTTTTTAATACGATAAATGACTAAATGGGTCGTCAAAATTTAGGTGTCAACAATTGTCCCTCTTTGAATGTGAGCTCGTAGAGGTTGCCTTCAAAGACAAATTGACACCTAAATTTTGATCATGCACATGCAGTGAATGATTTTTTGTCAGAACATGAATTCCATTTTTTAATGCCATTTGTATGATGCATGGAAATGCTAATGCAAATGATAAATGAACTAACTTAGAATAACTTACATTTAAGGAAGATAGAGTAGTTCGAGGCGGTTGGTATTACATGTCCAGGACCCGTACTATTTTATGGTCGCCTAGCATAGTAACATGACTTTAAAAAGAGACTGCTTTCCCAGGACCCATACCATTCTACGGTCGTCCAGTATGGCAGTGCTTGGTTGTGTTTAGGACACGTACCATTCTACTGTCACCTAAACGGGGATTCATTTTTCAGGACCCGTACTATTCTATGGTCGCTTGAATGAAAAAATAGGTGTTGTTTAAGACCCGTACCATTCTACGGTTGCTTAAACGAGGATTCACTTTCTAGGACTCGTACCATTCTATGGTCGCCTAAATAAGGAATAAGTGTTGTCGATGACCCGTACCATTCTACAGTCGCATTGAAGAAAAATTGATTTTTCAGGACCCGTACCATTCTACGGTCGCCTGAATGTGGAAATTGCTTTTCCAGGACCCGTACCATTCTATGGTCCCCTATTAGAGCAATAAATGTTGTCTAGGACCCGTACCATTCTATGGTCCCCTGTTATAGCAATAAATGTTGTCTAGGACCCGTACCATTCTACGGTCGCCTAAACGGAGATTTTGCTTAGCTAGGACCCAAACCATTCTTCGGCCGCCCAGCGTTGCAACACAGATCATCGGACCAGGACCCAAACCGTTCTTCAGTCACCTTAATCAGATAGAATCTGGAGGAAAATCTTTTGGGGACAACTCAATTGAGTGTCGATTAAAAGGACTCTGGGCTACGAAAGTACGCCAGGTCAATTAAAGAAATCCGGGCTACGGAAGCATGCTGGTTCGATAAAATGGACTCTAGGCTACGAAAGTTGTCGCAACCAATTTTTTTCGGGTGCGGTCCACCTAGGGTTTGGCTAATGGATTGTTAAGCCTAAACTTAACTCAAACTCTCCCAAGCCCATACCAATTCACAACTTAGGTTCAACTTCTCAACATGCAATTAATCATGAGTCGCCACTAGTCTATTTTTTTGTGGGTTGATTAGAAACCCAAGTAAAGTAACGGGAGTTTCACTTTATTCCTACGAACCAGAGATTACGGGTACGAGGACTTGGTTATACTAGATTTCTCTAATGCCCTTTCGGTACCACTTCTTTTTAATTTTCAAAAATGTTTTTGCAAGCAGTTCTTATTGATTTTAAATCTATTTCCTAACATGTGAGGTGATCATGCGGGTATACAAACCACCAATTTAACATCCAAGAAAGCAATGAAATAATAAAAAAAATGCAGGGGCTTACCTTGTAGCAACGAAAGCATCTGTATGGTTAGATTAAAAATTCACATCATCAACTTTAGATATGATTTCTAATTAACAAGCAATTTCTTTTATTTGTTTTCACTTAATTAATGAAAATCATGCTATATGTAATGCAATATTAACTAAATGACCTAATTCTAATGATATGCAATTTCTAATTAAATGAACCTAGCAATGATCACTAAATGGCATGCATCTTAGTGAATCTAACCCTAATGACGTGCATATGACAGTTTTTCTTTTTCCTAAAAGAATGCATTTTTATCCTAAATAATAAAACTAATTTAACCTATGACATTTTTTTTTTGTATTTTTTCATGAAATTCGAAATTTGGTGAAATGTGAAAATTACCTAACTAGATTAAGATCCTATTTAATTTATAATAGGAATTAGGTTGAGCCAAATCCTAATTTAAACTAAAATATTATCTTAACCTAAATAATCCTAAAATGCAATTTATTTAAGAAAATACTTAAACACATAATAAATTAAGAAAAATATTATCTAAAATTAAACTAAGTGCAACATTACCCTAATATGCAATGACGTGCAGAATATGCTTTAACTCTACATGACATGTATATGATGATTTTTTTTTTGTTTTTGTTTAATTTCGAAATTAATAATTGCCAAATAATTAAACATGCAATCCAAATTAAAAATCTAGCAACCTAAATTGATTGATTTGATTTTTTTGATTTTTTTGATTTTCGAAAATTCATGATAAATAGAATGCTTAGCCTAAATATGCAAATAACCCTAAAACATGTAATATTCTAACTCAGACATATTTCAAGATAAATAAAGCAATCAAGTCCATTCAAAATTACCCAAAAAAATATCACATATTGTTCAGATCAATGGATAATATTTCGCTAGTAAAATCGATAAATTGATCTTAAGCCTTAAAGATTAAAATATGAATTTTATTCCCACTTGATTAATTATTTCATCTAAAGCCTTATAGATGAAATAAATAAATAAAACCCCGGCGCGGTTGCAAATCGGGTGATATATTGAGCTTTCCAATTATGTATGGAAAAATATTTCAAACAAAGAAACCAAGATATAAAAAATAAAATAAGATAAAATAAACCAGCCTAATAAAATAAAGCAAATCTACCTAATTCGATTTTTTCTTTTTTTTTTTTAATAAAAAAAAATCTTGACCACCGGTTCGGGGCTCCGGCGAAGGGTTCCGGTGAGGGCACGACGAGCAACACGTCCGGCGCGGGGGAGCGAGGGTTGACGGAGCTGGAGCACGGATCGTGGATCGCGGGTCGTCAGGTCACAGGCTTCGAATGGTGGGGCGCTGCAGGGACGGTAGGAGGCCTCGGGCAGCTGCGGCGAGAAGCTTCGGCGTCTGGATCTGGCTGTAGGGCGCGGCGTCCGGTGAGAGAATCGGATCAGGGCGTGGGCTCCTATGGATCGTCGCTCGGGCAGCACGAATTGCACTCAGGTCAGGGGCGATAGCAGCGTCACGGCATCTCGGGGCAGATCTACTGCGGAGGAGCGAGGGATCGGGTCGCGGCTTGGCAGAGCTTCAGGTTAGCGTCGAGACTGCTGGCGTCGCGTCGCCGCAGGTGGAGCAATGAGCAACGGTGGCCGAAGGAAGCGGAGGTGTGGTGGTGCGGCTGCGACGACGCAGTAGCTCGGGCAACAAAGGAACACCGGAGGCAAAACCTACGAAGAAGAAGAATAGTGGTTCTTCTTTTCTTTTTCTTTTTTTCTCTCCTCTTTCTCTCTTTCTCTCTCGTCACTCACCAGTCATCTCTTCCTCTGCAGACCGGTTGTTTTTCTCTTTTCTTTGACCTAGAAAACTGACAGAGTCCCCCCTTGCCCCCCACCGTACGCGACTCCTTTTATACACCAAAAAATTGTATCTCCGTGGTATATTTCATTGCCAACTTTGCTCATGCAAAATACTATTGAATATATCATCCCACCACGCGCAATACTTTCTTGTGTGTTTTTTTTTCAATATTTCATTCAAGAATTTCCTTTCCGTCAAAAATACATCCCTCGGTGTATATTGCCTAAATATATGAAAATCTCAACGGAATATGTGAAAAATTTTGCACTTGCCGTCGATCTAATAAAATAAACAAAAATGTTCCTAAACTATATGCCATATGTTTTTTTTTTTTGGTAAAAATTAAACCTAAAAATTATGCAAAAATTTAGGTGTCAACAATTGCCCAGCTTTGAAGGTGAGCTCGCAGAGGTTACCTTCAAAGACAAATTGAGACCTAAATTTTGGTCATGCACGTGCAATGAATGGTTTTTTTTTTTTCTTGTTGGAAAATGAATTCCATTTTTTAATGCAGCTTATAATGTATGGAAATGCAAATGATAAATGAACCTACCTGGAATAACTTACCTTTAAGGAGGATAGAGTAGTTCGAGGTAGTTGGTGTTACATGTCCAAGACCCGTACCATTTTACAGTCGCCTAGAATAGTAACATGATTTTATGAAGAGACTGCTTTCCCAGGCCCCGTACTATTTTACGGTCGCCCAATATGGCAGTGTTTAGTTGTGTCTAGGACTCTTACCATTCTACGGTCGCCTAAACGGGGATTTATTTTCCAGGACCCGTACTATTCTATGGTTGCCTGAATGGGAAATAGGTGTTGTCTATGACCCGTACCATTCTACGGTCGCCTAAACGGGTATTCACTTTCCAAGACTCGTACCATTCTACGATCGCCTGAATAAGGAATAGGTGTTGTCGAGGACCCGTACCATTCTATAGTCGTCTTGACAAAGAAAATTGTTTTTCCAAGAAAATAAGGAATAAGTGTTGTCTAGGACCCGTACCATTCTACGGTCGCCCAAACAGGGATTCATTTTTTACAACCCGTACCATTCTACGGTCGCCTGAATAAGTAATAGGTGTTGTCAAGGATCCGTACCATTCTACAGTTGCCTGTTAGAGCAATAAGTTTTGTTTAGGACCTGTACCATTCTACGTTCGCCTAAACGAAGATTTTGTTTGGCCAAGACTTGAACCATTTTTTAGTTGCCCAGCGTTGCAACACAGATCATCTGACCAAGACCCAAACCATTCTTCAATCGCCTTAATCAGACTGAATTTGGAGAAAAATCTTTGAAGACAACATCAATTGAGTATCAATGTATTCAAAAGGGGAATACATGTGCAACGACAAGTATGGATAGAGATATACTTACCTGGTGACATCTCTGTTCCTTGGGGATATGTCTCTTGCAAAACATGATTGTAGGGGAGGCAACATGTAGTTGTAATCACAGGCATGCATCAATTCAAGTAAGGTTCATGCGTAATGATTTCTATCATCCATGCATCATCCTAATCCCAATAGGAATGATTTTGAAAGATAATTCTAATCTAAATGCATGAGCATCATAGATGTGTCAAATGAGGGATCCTTCAGTCTGAAATGACATTTCACTCATCTTCTTTGAAAATGGCTGTTTTATTCTGACCTTTGATATAGGATCTTTACAATCGTTCTATCTCACCATCGTCATGCCAGACAAGGGTTTGAGTAATCTCGCAAGTAGTACGACCTTACCAATCTGAGGGGTCTTTAACAGGAACCGTACTGTTAGCTTGGTCAACGGCTTATCAACGGGGACTCTTTGAGTCGAGGCTATTGAAAGATGACATTTCGCAATTGTCTCGGGATTTACAAGTCAAGAAACACACGAAATAAAGCAGAAATTATCTTACTCACACTTCTTCAAGCGATGCTTTCAAACATATGAACTCTTACGTTAATTCAAGTGCCCTAATCTAAAGAGACTTTGCAAGGGACGTAACGCAAACTTGGTTCATGAGTTGTGAAATGAAAGGATTATTAGGCTCAAAAAGTATTTAAATGGTTAAAGTTGGTGATCATCTTGACATTTCTATCACTCTCCTTCTCCATTGTCGAAGATTTTTTTTTCACATCAAATCTCCATTAATTGCAACAGCATTCAAGTTTTAGTACCGCCTTGTTGGGGATACGACTCATTATATCAAGAGTTTGATTTTATTTTATTTTTTGCTTTAGGCATTGGCATTACTTTTACCAGGCACATTACTTTTTCATGTCCCATTTTTTTGCACTTATTTTCTTTGGACAGAATCTCCATTCTTGTCAACATTCTAGTTCATGCCACTTGAATGTTTTTGTCTTGCCCTAGTGTGGGGGATGATCACCAACTGGGTTTAATATGAAATGAACTCATAAGCTCAAGTGGGCTATGCAATAGATAAACATGTATAGGATAGAGAAATGACTGCTTTCCATCATCCTAGGGCACTTTGAATTATCGTACGAAAGCAATACTCGAAGATTGATGCAAGTGTGAGTAAAAAAAATTCCTATCATTAATCTCAAATTTGTCCTAATGTGGGGATGATCCTTGACCGGGACGATTTAAGAACTTTTCATGTGTGTGGCTCAAAGGGTTAAACAATGGATATACCTGTAGTGTTTCGGGTAGATGAAGAAATTGCCTCTCATCACCTCGGCTAGCATCTCCCTCGCGAGATCACCACTTTCCTTGCGGGCATGGAATTTCTTCACACAACTTACAGAAGATTAGTGTATGGGATAGTGTATGGAATAAGGCTTGCCTTTCATCATTCCAAGGTATCTCATTTGACATATTCAGTTTATCTCACACAATTCATTAAGGAAGAAGAATGCAAGATTCATAACAAATTTGAATGATTCAACTCATTGAGGCATTTTATTAGTCACAGAAATACTTACAATTCAAGACATGACATGGCAAATTCTATCATAGATAATACTTCTCGACAGCATCAACATTAACTGGAGTGGAAAACTTACGACCATCCATCTCTGCTTGGATCAAGGCACCTCAAAGAAGTACCTTCTTCACCACATATGGGCGGCTGCAGTTTGGAGCAAACTTGCCCCCAGAATCTAGAATTGGATTGGATCATCTTCACACCTTTGCATGCTATAAGACCATCTCTAAAACAAAATGTAGATGGATTAAAAAGACAAACGGGGTAAATCATATTTTTTGAAAGATTTTTTTTGAAGAAATTTTTGAAAAGCAATTGGAAAAGTATTTTGACATGAGAAAGCATGATGAAGCCCAAGCCTCAAAATTCTCCTTGGATATTTTTTGTTTATCGGCTGGATATTATCACCGGACTAGTTTGGTGTACCTCATCATGCCCTCAAAATAAAACTTGTAATTTTATTGATATTCATCAATCAATTACATTTATTGAATGGAAATGCGATTTTCAAGCCCTAAAAAGAAAGCAAAAAAAAAAATCGAAAACAAGCCATAGAAAGCGATAAAAATTCCCGCGTAGGGGAATGTGAGAAAGCAATAAATGAATTACTCTTGTGGGCCAGGGCCCATCTCCTCCAAAGGTCCTTCATTAATGGTCCCTATGAAGACGTCATCGAAGAGACCAGTGATTCCTTCCAATGCATCATCGGGGTTCTCTCTTTCCGGGGGCGTCGGATCATCCATGCCACCTCATCCATCTGGGACAATGCTGTAAGGATCAATGTAGAAACTGGGAGGAGCATAATACTTCACCAAATAGTCGAATTTTCCACTTGGTTGCCCTAGGGTGTCCATTATTTCTGCTTCATCCTGCATCATTATCAGGGGGCCGGGGAATGTCTCACGAATTCTCGGGGGTAGTGGGTTTTGCCTTCCTCACCCTTGTTTAAGTGGCGGGTTCCGCCTTTCCTGTCTTCGTCCTCCAAAACTTTCCCCACCTCTTTCATGGTACCATAATCTAGCAGCATGGGACCTCTGAGGGGCTTCATTGGGACTTCGAATACCCTGACCATTTCATTCAATGCCACTACCAGGAACAAAACCATTCCCAATCGTCACCCTTCCCATCATAAAGGCAACATTTGAAACTTCAGGAGCGGGTGGTGACTCTCAAGATGCATGTATGGTGGATACCAACTCAAATGAGTGGTAACTCAATTCGACTTCAACATCTGGTTCTAGGATAACATTGACCATACCCTCATGCTTCGATAGTGGATTCTTCTGGACATTCAGCCGAGCAGTTTGAAATGAGAAGGCCTTCGTGTCCAAGAGGTTTTGGGTCTTATGCTTGAGAGTGAAACATTTATCAGTTGAATGCCCCAATTCGCCGCTATGGTAGTCACACTTCTTCATCGAGTCTTAGCCTCGAATGCTTTCACGGTTAGGACGCTTCGATTCACTAGTAAGTAAACCTTTCTTTCTTAGAATTGCCAACACTTGGGATGGAGATCTAGGGAGAGGGGTGAACTGTCTTCTTGCTTGGATAGCTTGTTGTTGCCTTTGATTCATCTAGATAGTCGGGGCATGATTGGCACTTTCTTGGCTATAAGCCATATTCACGTCTTCAACAGCTTCTTTATCATTCTTGGAGAAGAATCTTCTACTTGATGGCTCAGTAAACCAGCCTTCCCTTATCCCCATCTCGATTTGTTCTCTCACGAGAATGAGCTAATTGAAGTTTTCAACGTACGTACTAGCCATCCAGTTACGGAACTCAGATGGGAGAGTTTTGATAAACAACTTCATCAGCTCCTTGTCAGTAGGCTCAAGAGTGATTTGAGCTGCCAAATTTCGCCATCTCACAGCATACTCCTTGAACAATTCGCTCCTCTTCTTCTCCATCCTCTCAAGATCTTCATGGGAAGGTGCAATGTCCATGTTGAACTTGTACTGCTTGAGAAATGCATCGGCCACTCCATTCCAAGTGTCGAGAAAGTTCACATTCTTCATGACATACCAACTCAGCGCGAGCCCGGTCAAACTCGCATGGAATGATTGAATCATGAGGGACTCGTTCTTGACATATTGGGCCATGCGTACGTGGTACATCTGCATATGAGCTTTTGGGCAAGAAGTACCATCGTATTTCTCAAAGTCTGGCATTTTAAACTTCTTCGGCATCTTGACCTTCTCATACTGAAAGGTCAAACGGGAGTGAGTTTTGTGACTTCTACAGTTGTTTCACTTTCTCTTCCAGTTTTGAGAAGCGTTCATCCTGCTCCATTTTAGGGACGTTGACAAGCTTAGCTTTTTCCACATTGATTGGGAACGGGTCATCTTCCAACTCAGGCATGTCATCCTCACCCATTTGGGCCTTGTTTGCCTACTTCGGGACAACTATCTCAAGGAGAGCGGGTGAACGAGCCGGATTCACTCGAAGGAATTGAATTTGAGTTGTTATAAGCTCCATAAAGGCGGCTAACTGTTGAAGTTTGCCTTCCATAGCGGAGATACGATTACGCATTTCGGTTTGTTCGGCCATTCTTGCTCTTAATCGCGTGATAATGGGCGAGCATGGAGGATCCGTTACCACCTAAATTAAATTGATGAAAATACATAAGTATGAGGTGCAAATAGCGAATCAATCCATGACAATGATCTATCAACTTTTTTTTCATTTTTTTTTTTTATGAAAAGTTCTTACAAGAAGAGAATTTCCTAAAGAGAGCTAGAAAAATAGACACCTTAGCAAAATCAAATTTTCTAGACATTAATTGAAAACAAATTCTCCAAAGTTTTTTTTATTTTCCAAATGATTCATTGCATGGCAATTCCCTCATTTCATTTCTGATTGACAAAGGAATTAGATCAAATGACTACCCTAGATTGTCATGGACAGACCAAAATAAATTGCATGGTATAGTGATAGAAAACTTACTTCACCAAGGAAAATCAACGGTAATCTTATAGACAAGCGCATGAAGTGTGATATTCGATTTCTAACTAGGAATGCTAGGCAAGGTGGAGTTAAAAGGGTAGGAAGACTTAGTTGCAGCCTCGCAAACTAAGTCAAGTCCTCCTAACTCCGGCTCAGTCAAGAATAATACCCCAATGTGACGCAGCCTCGCGGGCAGAGGTAAACATTCTTGACACCAAGAAAAACTTTCGAGATTGAGTTAGGTAACCTCTACTACGCAGCCTCGTGGTCAAAGTTATATCCAACTCAATACCATCATAAATATCCTAGTGCGGCCCAGGTCCGACGGCAAGTTGTGTGTGCAATTGTATAGTGCAAAATACAAAGCATGCACAACAGTTTATATCAAGCAACACTTCAACATGAAAATAAACCATATATCCATACACCTCCCTACAAAACAAGAGTTAGCAATCACTACTCCCCTTATATATCTCAATCTGCAAGAACATTTAACACCTTAAACGTTAGGGACGTACCTAGGATCCTCGTTATCAAATAAAAACATTTTTCAAAAAGAAGAAAATTGGCCTAAGTTCACTAAGTGTTTTAACACAAGTCCCTAGCAGAGTCGCCAAGCTGTCGCGACTAATTTTTTTCGAGTGCGGTCCACCTAGGGTTTGGTTAATGAATTGTTAAGCCTAAACTTAACTCGGGCTCTCCCAAGCTCATACCAATTTGCGACTTAGGTTCAACTTCACAGTATGCAATTGATTTTTTAATCAAGAGTCACCACTAATCTATTTTTTTGTGGGTCGATTAGAAACCCAAGTAAAGTAACGGAAGTTTCACTTTACTCCTACGAACCAGAGACTACGGGTACGGGGACTTGGTTACACTAGATTTCTCTATTGCCCTTTCGGTACCACTTATTATTAATTTTCAAAAATGTTTTTGCAAGCAGTTTGGATTGATTTTAAATCAATTTCCTAACATGTGAGGTGATCATGCGGGTGCACAAACCACCAATTTAGGCTGCATTTGTTTTTATTCTTTTTTCTATTTATAAACATTTTTTTTTGTTATTTTGTTCCTGGGAACAAAAAGGAACAAAAACGCGTTTATTTGCGTTTTTGTTCTAAAATTATTTTTTTGTTCCAAGAAACATATCCGGAACAAAAACAAGAAACAAAAAAAAAGTTGTTTCTTGTTTATTAAACAAAATTCAAAAATACTTTCCATTTTCTTCTCTCTTTTTTCTTCTTCTTTTTTCTTTGGTCGGTCGCCGGCCTCAGCCAAGGCCGGCGACCGGCCGTCGAGGGTTGGCGACCTCGCGCCGAGCTGGGCGAGCCGATCTCGCCCCGATCCGGCGAGGCCGAGCTCGCCCAACGGTTGGCGAGGCTTGGCCTCGCCGAGCCACCGCTAGGTCGGCGTCGCGATGGTGGCCCGGCAACGCCGAACCTCACCGGCCACTTTGGGCGAGCTCGGCCTCGCCGGATCTGGGCCAACTCGAGCTCGCCCGGCCAAGGCAAGGCCAAGCCTCGCCCGGCTACGGCGAGGCTCGACCTGGCCGGGCTCCGACGAGCCTAGCTGTGGCTAGGCAAGGCCACCGGCCCTCGTTGGCCGATCGCCGACCATGGCCGAGGCCGATGACCGGCCAAAAGAAGAAAAAAGGAAAAATAAATAAGAAAATAAAATTTAAAATTAAAATATTTAAAAATAAAAGAAATAAAAAAATTTATAAAATTTACCAAACGTGTTTTTGTTCATTTTTTATTCCCGAACAAGTTTACCAAACGCGTTTTTTTGTTCAAAAATTGTTCCCGGAACAAACACTTTTTTCTATTTATGTTTCCTTGAACAATTTTTAAACATAAATGTTACCAAACGCGCCTTAACATCCAAGAAAGCAATGAAATAATAAATAAAAAAATGTGGCGACTTACCTTGTAACAACGAAAACATATGTATGGTTAGATTAAAAATTCACATCATCAACTCTAGATATGATTTCTAATTAACAAGCAATTTCTTTTATTTGTTTTCACTTAATTAATGAAAATCATGCTATATGTAATGCAATATTAACTAAATGACCTAATTCTAATGATATGCAATTTCTAATTAAATGAACCTAGCAATGATCACTAAATGGCATGCATCTCAGTGAATCTAACCCTAATGACGTGCATATGACATTTTTTCTTTTTCCTAAAAAAATGCATTTTTATCCTAAATAATAAAACTAATTTAACTATGACATTTTTTTTTGTATTTTTTCATGAAATTCGAAATTTGGTGAAATGTGAAAATTACCTAACTAGATTAAGATCCTATTTAATTTATATTAGGAATTAGGTTGAGCCAAATCCTAATTTAAACTAAAATATTATCTTAACCTAAATAATCCTAAAATGCAATTTATTTAAGAAAATACTTAAACACATAATAATTAAGAAAAATATTATCTAAAATTAAACTAAGTGCAACCTTACCCTAATATGCAATGACGTGCAGAATATGCTTTAACTCTACATGACATGTATATGACGATTTTTTTTTCTTGTTTTTGTTTAATTTCGAAATTAATAATTGCCAAATAATTAAACATGCAATCCAAATTAAAAATCTAGCAACCTAAATTGATTGATTTGATTTTTTTGATTTTCAAAAATTCATGATAAATAGAATGCTTAGCCTAAATATGCAAATAACCCTAAAATATGCAATATTCTAACTCAGACATATTTCAAGATAGATAAAGCAATCAAGTCCATTCAAAATTACCCAAAAAAATATCACACATCATTCAGATCAATGGATAATATTTCGCTAGTAAAATCGATAAATTGATCTTAAGCCTTAAAGATCAAAATATTAATTTTATTCCCACTTGATTAATTATTTCATTAAAGCTTTATAGATGAAATAAAATTAAATTAAAAAAAAAACCCTGGCGCGGTTGCGAATTAGGTGATATATTGAGATTTCCAATTATGCATGGAGAAATATTTCAAACAAAGTAACCAAGATATAAAAAATAAAATAAGATAAAATAAACCAGCCTAATAAAATAAAGCAAATCTACCTAATTCGATTTTTTATTTTTTTTTAATAAAAAAAAATCTTGACCACTGGTTCAGGGCTCTGGCGAAGGGTTCCGGTGAGGGCACGACGAGCAGCACGTCCTGCGCGGGGGAGCGAGGGGTGACGAAGTTGGAGCACGGATCGTGGATCGCGGGTCGTTGGGTCATAGGCTTCGAATGGTGGAGCATTGCAGGGACGACAGGAGGCCTCGGGCAGCTGCGGCGAGAAGCTTCGACGTCTGGATCTAGCTGTAGGGCGCGGCGTCTGGTGAGAGAGTCGAATCGGGGCGCGGGCTCCTATGGATCGTCACTCGGGCAGCACGAATCGTGCTCAGGTCAAGGGCTATCGTGACCAAATTTTTCGGGTGTGAACCATCTAGAGTTTTGCTTATGGATTGTTAAGCCTAGACTTAACTCGGGCTCTCCCAAGCCCATACCAATTCGCGACTTTAGGTTCAAGTTTTTTAACATGCAATTGATTTTTAACTAGGAGTCGCCACTAATTTATTTTTGGTGGGTCGATTAGAAACCCATGTAAAGTAATGGGAGATTTACTTTACTTTTATGAACCAGAGATTTGGGCACGAGAACTTGGTTACGCTAGATTTCTTTAATGCCCTTTTGGTACCATTTCTTTTTATTTTGACAAAAAGGTTTTGCAGACAGCTTGAATTGATTTTAAACTATCTCCCTAACATGTAAGATGATCATACGGGTGCGCAAACCACCAATTTAACACCTAAATAAACAATAAATAAATTGCAAAAACTTACCTCCAAGTAACGAAAACATCTGCAATGTTAAATTAAAATCCACATCAACAACCTTATATATAGTTTCTAATTAATACGCAATTTTTTTTATTTTCACTTAATTAATGAAAATCATGCAATATGCAATGCAATATTAACTAAATGACCTAATTCTAATGACATGTAATTTCTAATTAAATGGGCCTAAAAAAAATACTAAATGACGTGGATTAAGATCCTATTTAATTTGTATTAGGAATTAGGTTGAGCCAAATCCTAATTTAAACTAAAATATTATCTTAACCTCGATAATCCTAAAATGCAATCTATTTAATAAAATACCTAAACCTCTAGTAAATTAAGAAAAAACATCATCTAAAATTTAACTAAATACAATTTTACCCTAATATGCTATGACGTGCAAAAGATGCCATAATTTTACATGACATATGTATAATGACTTTTTTTTTGTGTATTTCCTTTTTTCTTATTTTTTAAATTTCGAAATTAATAATTGCCAAATAATTAAACATGCAATCCAAGTTAAAAAAACTAGCAACCTAAATCAATTGATTTGATTTTTTTTTATTTTTGAAAATTCGAAATTCCTATTATGAATTCAAACCCTAAAACTACATTTTTTTTTTTTTTAAAGAAAACTAACCTAAGTAACACCACAGCAAATCAAGCACTATTGATACCCAAATTGACGAACCATATCTCGCGCATGAGATCGGGTTGGCCAATTTCACATAAATCACGAATCGGATCTCGGGCGGGAGATTGGATTGGGAATTTTTTAAGTAATTGCAAGTTGGATTTCGGGCGCGAAAGTCGACTAACAATCACTAATTTCAAGGTAATTTCATATCATGGAATTTCAATTTCACATTAAAGGAATAATTACGCTAAAAAGATAAAATAAAATAGCAAAAATAATAAAACAAAAATAAGATAAAGAAAATACCTAAATTTTCTTTTGCTTTTCTTTTTTTTTTCCTTTATTTTTTTCTAAAAAAGAAAAATAAAAATAAAGCTGCTGGCCGGTCCGGCGAGGGGAGATCGCCGGCTAGGGTTCCGGCGCGGGCTCCGGCAAGGGGGTTGTCGTGGGTCGGCACGGGCCTGCGTCACGGGGATTGCGTCGGGGCGCTCAGATCACGGGCTTCAGCCAGCGGGGTGCTGCAGGGACGGGGGGAGGCTTCTGGTGGCTACGATGAGGAGCTCCAGCGTCTGGATCGAGCTATTGGGCGCGGCGTCCAGTGAGAGAACCGGATCGGGGGGGGCGAGCGTCGCGGCGCGGAGTGAGGGCGGCCTCAGATTTGGATCTTCGATGAGGCTCGGCACTGGCGAAAGGGAAGCGTCGAGCTGGGTCTATGCCTTCTCTCGTCGGGGACCTCGGATTTGCAATCGGAGGGACTCAGGCGGCTGGATCTCGGCTCGACTACGACTCCGGGTCACTGGTGCCTTGGGATCTAACGGCGGAGATAGATCTGCATAGGTGGGTTGCAACGGCAGGGATTGGCGCGGCGTCCGTGGGTTCCTGTTGTAGGCGTGGGCAAAGACGAGGCGGAGGCAGCGGGTCGCGGGCCAGAGCATGCGGCGACGTGTTGTCGAGGCTTCGGGGGCTCGGCGTCGGGGCGGCGTAGGTCAACGGGGCTCGCGGGTAGAGACCGGCGGCTCGAGCACTCGCAGACGGAGATCGGTGACGGCGACGACGGGGTTCGATGGCGACAAGTCCGGCGAAGGCCCCCCTTGCGGGGAAGATGAACAGTCGCGCAAAGAGGGGGGGCTTTTCTTTTCTTTTTTCTTTCTTTTTTTTACTTTTCCTCTCTCCACTCACTTTTTCACCTTTTGCTCTCTTTTTTTTCCCAACCGAAAGGACCCCCGTTTCCCCACCGTACACGACTCTTTTATACACCAAAAAAATGTATCTTCCTGGTATATTTCATTGCCAATTTTGCTCGTGTAAAATTCCATTGAATATATCATTTCACCCTGCGCAATATTTTTTGCATATTCGATCAAAAAAATTCCCCTTTTGCGCAAAAAACGCATCTCTAAATATAAAATATATATATATATCTTAACCAAATATAAAATTTTCCTAAACTATATGCCATGTGGTTATGATTTTTTTTATTTTTTTTTTATTTAGCAAAAAATTAACCCAAAAATTTAGGTGTCAATAGTTGCCCATCTTTGAAGGTGGGCTCGCAGAGGTTGCCTTCAAAGACAAATTGAGACCTAAATTTTGGTCATGCTCATGTAATGAATGATTTTTGGTTGGAACGTGAATTCCATTTTTTAATGCAATTTATATGATGCATGGAAATACTAATGCAAATGATAGATGAACCTACCTGGAATAACTTACCCTCGAGGAGGATAGAGTAATTCGAGATAGTAGGTGTTACATGTCCAAGACCCGTACCATTCTACGGTCGCCTAGAATAGTAACATGACTTTGTGAACATGCTGCTTTCCTAGGACCCGTACCATTTTACGGTCGCCTAGTATGGCAGAAATGAGCTGCTTTCTCAAGACCCGTACCATTCTACGGTCACCTAAACGATGATTCATTTTCCAGGACATGTACCATTCTACGGTCACCTGAATAAGGAATAGGTGTTGTCAAGGACCCGTACCATTCTACGGTCGCCTATTAGAGCAATAAATGTTGTCTAGGACCCGTACCATTCTACGGTCACCTAGACTGAGGTTTTGCTTGGCTAGGACCCGAACCATTCTTCGATCGCCCAGCCTTGCGACAGAAATCATCCGACCAGGACCCGAACCATTCTTCGATCGCCTTAATCAGATTGAATTTGGAGGAAAAATCTTTGGGGGACAACTCAATTGAGTGTCGATATGCTTAAAAGGGAATACATGTGCAATGACAAATATTCAAGGTATGGATAGAGATATACTTACCTGATAACATCTCCGATCTTCGGGGATATGTCTCATGCAAAACATGATCGTAGGAGAGGTAACACGCATTGGTAATCATAAACATGCATCAATTTAATGGAGGTTCGTGATGATTTCCATTAATCTTGCATCACCTAATTTCCATTCTGA
This sequence comes from Eucalyptus cladocalyx, assembly GCA_017140615.1. Lineage (NCBI taxonomy): Eukaryota > Viridiplantae > Streptophyta > Magnoliopsida > Myrtales > Myrtaceae > Eucalyptus > Eucalyptus cladocalyx. The sequence continues at coordinate 22,242,980 of CM029523.1, read as the reverse complement.
ACACATGAGTGTCATGAATGTGTCAAATGAGGGATCCTTTTGTCTGAAATGACTTTTTCTCTCATCCTCATTAAAATGGCAATTTCATCCTGACCTTTGATGCAGGATTTTGTCAATCACTCTATCTCACCATCGTCATGCCAAACAAGGGTTTGAGCAATCTCGCAAGTGGTACAATTTCACCAATCTGAGAGGTCTTTAAGAGGGACCGTAATGTGGGTTTGGTCAATGGCTTAACAAAGGGGACTCTTTGAGTCGAGGCTATTTGAAAAATGACATTTCATAACTATCCTGGGATTTTCAAGTCAAGAAACATATGAAATGAGACAGTAATAATCTTACTCACACTTCTTCAAGCGATGCTTTTAAGCATATGAACTCTTACGTTAATTCAAGTGCCTTAATCTGAAGAGACTTTGCAAGGGACGTAACGTAGGCTTGGTTCATGGGTTGTGAAATGAAATGATCATTAAGCTCAAAAAGTGTTTAGATGGTCAAAGTTGGTAATCATCTTAACATTTCCATCACTTTCCTTCTTCAATGTCGAAGATTTTCTTTGCACTCATTGATTGCAACAGCATTTGAGTTTTTTTTTTTTTGGTATCGGCCTTGCTTTTACCAGGCACACTGCTTTTTTCATGCCCCATTTTTGCATTATTTTTTCTTTGAACAAAATCTCCATTTTGTCAACATTCTAGTTCATGCTACTTGAATGTTTTCATCTTGCCCCAGTGTGGGGGATGATCACCAACTAGGTTTAATATGAAATGAATCCATAAGCTCAAGTGGGCTATGCAATGGATAAAAGTGTATAGGATAGAGAAATAACTGCTCTTCATCGTCCTAGGGAACTTTGAATTATCGTACGAGTTACAATGCGAAAGCAATACTTGAAGATTGATGCAAGTGTGAGTAAGAAAATTCCCATCATTCATCTCAAATATTGTCCCAATGTGGGATGATCCTTGACAGGGATGATTAAAAAGAACTCTTCACGTGTGTGGGCTCAAAGGGCTAAACAATGGGTAATACCTGTAGTGTTTCGGGTAGTAGAAGAAACCGTCTCTCATTACCTCGGTTGACGTACCCTTTGCGAGATCACCCTTTTTTCTCGTAGGCATGGAATTTTTCCACAAAACTCACTGGGGGTTAGTGTATGAAACAATGTATGGAACAGGGTTTGTCTTTCATCATTCCAAAGTATCCCATTTGACACATTTAATCTATCTCACATAATTCATCAAGGAAAGCATACAATATTTGCAACAAGTTTAGACAATTGAATTTGCAACTCAATGAGACAATTTATTCATCATAAAATGTTTGCAATTTAAAACATGACATAGCAAATTCTATCATGGGTAATACTTCTTGATAGCATCTAAATTAACAGGAGTGGAAAACTCACAACCATCCATTTCTGCCAAGATTAGGGCACCTCCAGGAAGTACCTTCTTCACCGCATATGGGCGGCTGCAGTTTGGAGCAAACTTGCCCCCAAATCTAGAATTGGATTGGATCATCTTCACACCTTTGCATGCTATAAGACCGTCTCTGAAGCATAATGTAGATGGATCAAAAAGACAAGCGGGGTAAATCATATTTTTTGAAAGATTTTTTTTGAAGAAATTTTAAAAAAAAAAAATTTTGAAGAAATTTTGACACGAAAAAGTATGATGAAGCCCAGGCCTCAAAATTCTTCTTGGATTTTTCTTTTTGTTTATCGGCTGGATATCATCATCAGGCTGGTTTGGTGTACCTCATCATGCCCTCAAAATAAAACTTATAATTTTATTGATATTCATCAATCAATTACATTTATTAAATGGAAATGCGATTTTCAAGCCCTAAAAAGAAAACGAAAAAGAAGAAATAAAAAACAAGCCCTAGAAAGCGGTAAAAATTCCCGCGCAGGGGAATGTGAGAAAGCAATAAATGAGTTACTCTTGTGGGCCAGGGCCCATCTCCTTCAAAGGTTCTTCATTAATGGTCCCCATGAAGACGTCATCGAAGAGACCAGTGATTCCTTCCAATACATCATTGGGGTTCTTTGTTTCCGGGGGCATCAGATCATCCATGCCACCCCATCCATCTGGGACAATGGTGCGGGGATCAATGTAGAAACTAGGAGGGGCCGTATACTTCACCAGATAGTCGAATTTTCCACTTGGTTGCCCCAGGGTGTCTATTATTTCCACTTCATCCTGCATCATTACCGGGGGGCTAAGGAATGTCTGATGAATGTTCGGGGGTGATGGGCTTTATCTTCCTTGCCCTTGGTCAGGTGGCGGGTTCTGCCTTACCTGTCTTCGTTCTCTAGAACTTTCCCCACCTCTTCCATAGTACCCTAATCTAGCAGCACGGGACCTTTGAGGGGCTTCATTGGGACTTCGAATACCCTGACCATTTCTTTCAATGCCACTACCAGGAACAAAACCATTCCCAATAGTCACCCTTCCCGTCATAAGGGCAACATTTGAAACTTCAGGAGCGGGTGGTGAATCTCGAGATGCATGTATGGTGGATACCAACTCAAATGAGTGGTAACTTGATTCAACTTCAACATCTGGTTCCAGGATAGCATTGACCGTACCCTCATGCTTCGGTAGAGAATTCTTCTGGACATTCGGTTGAGCAGTTTGAAATGAGAAGACCTTCGTGTCTAAGAGGTTTTGGATCTTATGCTTGAGAGTGAAACATTCATCAGTTGAATGCCCCAATTCGCCGCTATGGTAATCACACTTCTTCATCAGGTCGTAGCCTCGAATGCTTTCACGATTAGGACGCTTCGGCTCATTAGTAAGCAAACCTTTCTTTCTTAGGATTGCCAACACTTGGGATGGAGATGTAGGGAGAGGGGTGAACTGTCTTCTTGCTTGGGCAGCTTGTTGCCTTTGATTCATCTGGATAGTCGGGGCACGATTGGTACTTTCTTGGCTATAAGCCATATTCACATCTTCAGCAAGCTCTTTATCCTTCTTGGCAAAGAATCTTCTACTCGATGGCTCAGTAACCAGCCTTCCCTTATCCCCATCTCGATTTGTTCCCCCACAGGAATAAGTTGATTGAAGTTTTCTACATACATGCTGGCCATCCGTATACGGAACTCAGATGGGAGAGTTTTGATAAACAACTTCATTAGCTCATTGTCAGTAGGCTCGGGGGTGATTTGAGCTGCCAGATTTCGCCATCTCACGACATACTCTTTGAACGACTCGCTCTTCTTTTTCTCCATCCTCTCGAGATCCTCTCGGGAAGGTGCAATATCCATGTTGAACTTGTATTGTTTGAGAAATGCGTCAGCCACTTCATTCCAAGTGTCGAGAAGATTCATATTTTTCATAACATACCAATTCAGTGCAGGCCCAGTCAAACTTGCATGGAATGATTGGATCATGAGAGGCTCGTTCTTGACATATTGGGCCATGCGCACGTGGTACATCTGCAAATAAGCTTTTGGGCATGAAGTACCATCGTATTTCTCAAAATCCGGCATTTTGAATTTCTTTGGCATCTTGACTTTCTCGTACACGGACAAGTTGAACGAGAGTGAACTCTGTGACTCCTGCAATTGTTTCAACTTTTCTTCCAATTTCGCAAAGCGTTCATCCTACTCCGTCTTAAGGATGTTGACAAGCTTAGCCTTTTCCACATTGATCGGGAATGGATCATCTTCCAACCCGGGCATGTCATCCTCACCCATTTGGGCCTTGTTTGCCGGCTTCGGGACGACTATCTCAGGAAGAGTGGGTGCAGGAGCCGGATTCACTTGGAGGGATTGGATTTGAGTTGTTATAAGCTCCATAGAGACAGCTAACTGTTGGAGTTAGCCTTCCATAGCGGAGATACGATCACACATTTCGGTTTGTTCGGCCATTCTTGCTCTTAATCGCGTGATAATAGGCAAGCGTGGAAGATCCGTTATCACCTAAAAAATAAATGAAAATATGTAAGCACAATGTGTAAATAGAGAACCAATCCATGACAATGATCTAATCAATTTTTCTTTCTTTCTTTTTTTTTTGAAAAGCTCATCAAATTTCATGGACATGAATCGAAGACAAATTCTCTAGAGTTTTTTTAAAAATGATTGATTGCATGGTAATTTCCTCATTTCATTTCTAATCGACAAATGAATTAAATCAATGATTGATCTAAATTGTCATGGACCGACCCAATAATACGACAAAATAAATTGCATGGTATAGGGATAGAAGACTTACTTCACCAAAACAAATGAACGGCAATCACATAGACATGCGCATGATAAGTGACTCGATTTCTACTCTATAAGGCTTATCAAGGTGGAGCCACAAGGATGATCAGACTAGCCACGGGCTTGTGGACTATGTCGGGTCCTCATGACTCCGACTTGGTCAAAGAGCCGACCCGGGTCGCGGGCATGTGGACCGAGGTGGGTACTCTTGACACCATGAAAGAAACTTCAGGATTGAAATAGGCGACTCGTACCGCGAGCATGCGGTCGAAGTGGTATCCATCTCAATACCATCCTAAATGATCCTATGCGGCCCAAATCCGGCGGCAGGTTGTGTGTGCAATAGTGTAGTGCTAGATGCAAGGCATGCACGACAATTTATATCAAGCAACACTTCGTTCATGAAAATAAACCATACATTCCTACACCTCCTTGCAAAACAAAGGTTAGCAAACACTTCCCCTTATACCTCCAATCTTGCAAAAACACCTAGCACTTTAAATGTTAGGGACGTACCTGAAATCCTCGCTGCCAAACAAAAACTTTTTCAAAAGAAAAAAAAAATTGACCTAAGTCCACTAAGAGTTTCAACTCAATTCCCCAGCGGAGTCGCCAAGTTGTCGTGACCAAATTTTTCGAGTGTGAACCACCTAGAGTTTGACTAATGGATTGTTAAGCCTAGACTTAACTCGGGCTCTCCCAAGCCCATACCAATTTGCGACTTTAGGTTTAAGTTTTTTAACATGCAATTGATTTTTAACTATGAGTCACCACTAATCTATTTTTGGTGGGTCGATTAGAAACCCAAGTAAAGTAACGGGAGATTTACTTTACTCCTATGAACCAGAGATTTGGGTACGGAGACTTGGTTATGCTAGATTTCTCTAACGCCCTTTTGGTACCATTTCTTTTTATTTTGACAAAAAGGTTTTGTAGGCAGCTTGAATCGATTTTAAACTATCTCCCTAACATGTAAGATGATCATACAGGTGCACAAACCACCAATTTAACACCTAGATAAACAATAAATAAATTGCAAAACTTACCTCCAAGCAACGAAAGCATCTGCAGTATTAAATTAAAATCAACATCAACAACCCTAGATATGGTTTCTAATTAACACGCAATTTTTTTTATTTTCACTTAATTAATGAAAATCATGCAATATGTAATGCAATATTAAGTAAATGACCTAATTCTAATGACATGTAATTTCTAATTAAATGGGCCTAGCAAAAATACTAAATGAGATACATCTCAATGAATCTGACGTGCATATGACAATTTTTTCTTTTTCCTAAAAGAATGCATTTTATCCTAAATAATAAAACTAATTTAACCTATGACATTTTTCTTATTTTTCATGAAATTCGAAATTTGGTGAAATGTGAAAATTAACTAATTAGATTAAGATCCTATTTAATTTGTATTAGGAATTAGGTTGAGCCAAATCCTAATTTAAACTAAAATATTATCTTAACCTAGATAATCCTAAAATGCAATCTATTTAATAAAATACCTAAACCTATAGTAAATTAAGAAAAAACATCATCTAAAATTTAACTAAATAAAATTTTACCCTAATATGCTATGACGTGCAAAAGATGCCCTAATTTTACATGACATATGCATAATGACTTTTTTTTTGTGTTTTTCCTTTTTTTCCTTTTTTTTTAAATTTCGAAATTAATAATTGCCAAATAATTAAACATGCAATCCAGTTTAAAAAAAAAAACTAGCAACCTAAATCAATTGATTTGATTTTTTTTATTTTTGAAAATTCGAAATTCCTATTATGAATGCAAACCCTAAAACTACATTTTTTTTTTTTTTTTAAGAAAACTAACCTAAGTAACACCACAGCAAATCAAGCAATCTTGATACCCAAATTGATGAACCATATCTCGCGCATGAGATCAGGTTGGCCAATTTCACATAAATCACGAATCGGATCTCGGGCAGGAGATCGGATTGGCAATTTTTTAAGTAATTGCGAGTCAAATTTCGGGCGCGAAAATCGGACTGACAATCACTAATTTCAAGGTAATTTCATATCATGGAATTTCAATTTCACATTAAAGGAATAATTACGCTAAAAAGATAAAATAAAATAGCAAAAATAATATAAAAAAAATAAGATAAAGAAAATACCTAAATTTTCTTTTGTTTTTCTTTTTTTCCCTTTATTTTTTTCTAAAAAAGAAAAAGAAAAATAAAGCCGGTGGCCGGTCCGGCGATGAGAGATCGCCGGCTAAGGTTCCGGCGCGGGCTCCGGCAAGGGGGTTGTCGTGGGTCGGCACGAGCTTGCATCGCAGGGATTGCGTCGGGGCGCTCAGATCACAGGCTTTAGCCGGCGGGGCGCTGCAGGGATGACGGGAGGCTTCTGGTGGCTGCGATGAGGAGCTCCGGTGTCTGGATCAAGCTGTTGGGCGCGGCGTCTAGTGAGAGAACCGGATCGGGGGGGCGAGCGTCGTAGCGCGGAGTGAGGGCGGCCTCATATCTGGATCTTCGATGAGGCTCGGCACTGGCGAAAGGGAAGCGTCGAGCTGGGTCCAAGCCTTCTCTTGTCGGGGACCTCGGATTTCCAAGCGGAGGGACTCCGGCGGCTGGATCTCGGCTCGACTACGACTCCGGGTCACTGGTGGCTTGGGATCTTATGGCAGAGATAGATCTGCAGAGGTGGGTTGCAACGGCAGGGATTGGCACGGCGTCCATGGGTTCCTGTTGTAGGCGTGGGCAGAGACGAGGTGGAGGCGGCGGGTCGCGGGCTAGAGCATGCGGCAACGTGTTGTCGAGGCTTCGAGGGCTCGGCGTCGGGGCGACGTAGGTCGACGGGGCTCGCGGGTAGAGACCGGTGGCTCGAGCACTCACAGACGGAGATCGACGACGGCTTTCCTTTTCTTTTTTCTCTTTCTTTTTTTTACTTTTCCTCTCTCCACTCACTTTTTCACCTTTTGCTCTCTTTTTTTCCCCGACCAAAAGGACCCCCGTTTCCCCACCGTACGTGACTCTTTTATACACCAAAAAAATGTATCTTTGTGGTATATTTCATTACCAATTTTGCTCATGTAAAATTCCATTGAATATTTCATTTCACCCTACGCAATATTTTTTGCATACTCGATCAAAAAAATTCCCCTTTTGCGCAAAAAATGCATCTCTAAATATATAAAAAGAAATCTTAACCAAATATAAAATTTGCCTAAACTATATGCCATGTGGTTATGATTTTTTTTATTTTTTTTATTTAGCAAAAAATTAACCCCAAAAATTTAGGTGTCAACAGGGGCGATAGCAGCGTCACGGCATCTTGGGGCAGATCTGTTGCGGAGGAGCGAGGGATAGGGTCGCGGCTTGGCAGAGCTTCAGGTTAGCGTCAAGACTGCTAGCGTCGCGTCGCCGCGGGTGGAGCAACGAGCAACGGTTGCCGGAGGAAGCGGAGGCGCGGTGGTGCAGCTACGACGACGCAGTAGCTCGGGCAGCAAAGAAACACCGGAGGCAAAACCTACGAAGAAGAAGAACAGTGGTTCTTCTTTTCTTTTTTTTTTTTTTTTTTCTCTCCTCTCTCTCTCTCTCTCTCTCTCTCTCTCTCTCTCGTTACTCACCAGTCATCTCTTCCTTTGCAAATTGGTTGCTTTTCTCTTTTCTTTTACCTAGAAAACCGACAGAGTCCCCCCTTGCCCCCCACCGTACGCAACTCCTTTTATACACCAAAAAATTATATCTCCGTGGTATATTTCATTGCCAACTTTGCTCGTGCAAAATATTATTGAATATATCATCCCACCACACGCAATATTTTTTTGTGTTTTTTTTTTCCAATATTTCATTCGAGAATTTCCTTTCCGTCAAAAATACATCCCTCGGTGTATATTGCCTAAATATATGAAAATCCCAACGGAATATGTGAAAAATTTTGCACTCGCCGTCGGTCCAATAAAATAAACAAAAATGTTCCTAAACTATATGCCATATGTTTTTTTTTAATTTTGGTAAAAATTAAACCTAAAAATTATGCAAAATTTTAGGTGTCAACATAAATTCACATGTTAACAGCAGAGAAGTTACCATTGACAAGTCTCCGATATTTCTAGCTAGGAGTGTTTGTGGCAATGTTAATACAGATCTGGACGGTGTTCAGCTTGAGGTTGAGTTGCGACCAGAAACTCCTGAGGTAGCGAGTATGAATACTAGCAAAGTAATCAACAAAGATGGTATTTGTAGCGAGGTGGAGCTTATAGAGCCAACGGTTACTGTAACTGCTGATATTAACAAGGTACGTATTCGATCTCCTAACAGATATAGATGCAATAATGGTTTTACTTTATTTGTGGTTGAGGAGGTTGTGTCAGAAAATCATTACGGAGCAGTTAAAGATGCATGTGGAGTTGGTATACTGATGAGGTCCTCGATTATGGATAAATTCAAGCAAGGCTTGGACTTAGATAATATCTATGGCGGTTAAGCCCAAAGGGGGCTATGGGAAAGTAGGAGCAGAATTTGAATTTTTACGAAACGATTGTAATTTGACTTAAACGTCGAGCCAATGTGAAGATTGTTAAATATGTCTCGAGTTTGAGTCTATGAATGAAACCGAACCCAAGATAAATTAAAGGAAAGTGGATATTTGGACTTCAAGTGGCTAAATTGTAGAGACCAAGCCATGAATTTATAGATTACGGAAATCAAATTTCGTATCTACTGCACGTTCAAGATAACAAGAAAAAGAGGAAAGTCCAAGTTGGACTTGTTGACCGAAGTGTCCAACTTTCCTATTCTAATTTGAAGTTGGCTGCCATGCATATTATATTATATATATATATATATATATATATATATATATATATATATATATATTTATTTGTTCTCTTTTTTGTTGTAAGAGTGCGAGTGGTTGCCAGAGGGTTTTGTTGATGCGAGCAGAGCAACATGGTCTTCACATTGTGGCAAACATGAAGATCTCTTGAAGCACCGTTTTCTAAGCGAGTGCTTGATGTGGGTTTCGTCGTTGATTTTTCGTTCATGCAATTACATCCGAGAAGAGTTAGTGTTTATAGCCAATTCAATCTTGAGGTAAGATTTGCGTGTAACTCCTCCGTGAGATTGAGAGATTATTTCTTGAGGAATTCCGGGGCTAAACACTGCGTCCGTTGTTGGGTGTAATTGGGGCTTGGGAAACACTGAGAGAATGTTTGAGTGACTTGAATGTATAATCTCCTTATATAACTTGATCTATAGTGAAATTCGCTGCTGTTCTCCACGAGAAAGTAAGTCTTTACAACTGAACCACGTAAATCTGGTGTCCGATTTATTTTCTTCATATGTCTATATTATTATTCGATCGCTCGCCTTTTCGCAACATGGGGTAACAAAATCAGGACCAGTCTGCTTCTGCTTCTGCTTCTGATGGGAAGAGAGAAGGTACTTGCGTGAGTCTTGTTGCGTTCGCGGAAAGGTGCGAAAGAGTGATCAGGGGCAATTAGGACTATCGTATGGCCTGGCCAATTGATTGATCAAAACCGTCCGTCTTGCGGACTTTGATAACAACCTCTATCTTTGACTCTTTGCCTTTACCTGAAAGTTCAGGTACAGCTACAGCTCGATGTTTTTAAGGATTTCAATGACTGTTGAATTTTAGACCCAACTCATCTCTTCGCTGGAGAATGAAGACGATATTTCCTCTCTTCGCTGGAAGAGCTTATCCCTCTCCTTAGGGCAGAGCTTCATCCCCTTCTCCAATGGATGTCAGCTCAAAGCGACCTCTGAACCAACCATGATGCTGTGTTTGATGCTCGGTCCAGATGGATTTGAGAGCACGCCAGATCTGGTAAGTTGAACTCCAAACCCTAACCCTCAAAACCCAATCACAATACCTAGTTTCCCAAACCACTGAATCAAACAAATTGCGACTCAAAAACCAAAGCCGATAGGCACAAATCGTGGCCTACAAAGCAAAACCGAGAAAACCAACCATCCCCCAGCTGCATCAATCGATCCATCTTCAATCCTTGAGGCGACTCTAGTTTTTCTTCCCAAAACTAGCACCTCTGAGCCCCCTTCAATCTAAACCAGTAAGTTGATAAGCTCATCTTCAAAACCCCCGCAAGTCCGATCCGCAAATAGCGAAACCTGCATAACAAAATGGCAGGTGAGAGTGAGAATGAATTGAGATTAGCGGCATTATGTAAAAGTCTGGGTTCGCTTTGGACAGAAAGTGACATGGTCGAAGTCTCAACTGAAATTCCTGCCACAAAGAAGCAGGAATGCAACCTCACTCTTTATGGTAAGTTGTTTTCCAAACCTAATGTTAACTTCCAAGCTTTTACTACGGTCATGAAGAAGGCGTGGAAAACAGATTCAGTAGAATGTCAACAGAAAGAACCAGGGCTATTCTCATTTGTGTTCCAATCGGAAGAGGAAAAAGAAAGGGTGCTGAAAACAGGACCGTGGTGCTTTGTGAGCAATTTGTTAGTCTTAAAACAATGTGAACCAGAAACACCAGAGCACTGCTATAACTATTCCCGCTGTGCCTTTTGGGTTCATATAGAAGGTATTCCACCAGGTTGGTTTAGAGAGGATGTGGTTGCTGAATTGGCTGAAAGACTGGGTAGAATTGTAGAAATACAGATGGAAGCTAAAAGGAATGGTCCATATAGAGCAGGTAAGGTGAAAGTGGAATTGGACTTGAATTCATCCCTGAAAACAGGAGCAATTTTGGATATCAGGACTAAAAAACTATGGGTGGATTTTAACTATGAAAGACTTCTACATTACTGCTACTCATGTGGGAAAATTGGCCATTATGCTACCAATTGCGAGGAAATCCCTTATAAAAAGACTCAATGGGCAGAGAATAAGAAAGGGAAATACGAACCTTGGTTGAAAGCGGAGGCTCGTGACCATAGCCCTTATTGGGCAGCTTTCTATGGTAAATTAACAGCGCAGTCAGAGGCTGATGAAGTCATCCCGGAAACGCCTGCAACAGCAAATGAAACGGAAAAAGGAGTGAGAGGTGATCGGGAGTCTCGGGGAGTTGTCATTCGCAACAAGAAAAGAAATGAGTGTCATTCCCCTGATCATAATCAAGAAGATGAAGTTATAAACCACAGCAACAAAGACAAAGGGAAGCAGATAATGTGTATTGACTATCCCACAGCAAAAAACCAGCCAGAAAACAGCAATAAAAAAAGAATTCTGAAGGCTCAGAAATCTAAAAAACAGAGGCGAACAGAGGACAATGCGCTGTTACTAGTTGATGAAATGGAGCTCTTAGAAACCCCAGTTCAGATTGTGAAGGAAGGGAAAGACTGGGCTTTGGTGGCTAGCCCTAATAAGCCACCGAAGACATCATGAAGATCATAAGCTGGAATTGTCAAGGGCTGGGTAATCCCCTAACATTCCAGGAGTTGAGAGCCTTAGTAGCTCTCGAAAGGCCCGATTTAGTCTTTTTAATGGAAACAAAAAAACAAGGAGGTAATGGTAGAGAATGTGGTTAAACGCTTACAATATGCAAACAAGCTAGTAATAAATCCGGAAGGGCGTGCAGGAGGCCTGGTGCTAATGTGGAACGATGAGGTAGAGATAAAAGTGCTTTCTTGCAACACTAACCTCATTGATGTGGACTGTTATGATCTGAACAGAGGAAGAAGGATGCACATAACTTTCACTTATGCCCCTACAAACTACGGGGAAAGACTTTCTATATGGCAACAATTACGGGAGATCCAGGTACAAAATACACTTCCATGGGTCTGTTTGGGCGACTTTAACGAAATATTATATGCATGGGAGAAGGCGGGAAAAAGGGCAGCAGATTATTATCGCATGGCAGCATTCCGAGACCTATTGAATGACTGCTACCTAATGGACATCGAGAGCAAAGGATGCGTATACACATGGGCCAATAACAGAGAATGAGAGGAAATGGTTAAAAAACGGTTAGATCGGGCTTTGTGTACCATGGAATGGCGAGTGCTCTTCCCGAATGCTGAGGTTTACGCGCTACCAGCCATTGGCTCTGATCACAACCCAATCCTTCTTGCGCTCCATCCTGAACACCCGAAAAAGAAGAAACAATTCAGGTTCGAAGCATACTGGACGGAAGAAACTGAATGTAGAGAAATCATCAAGCAAATATGGGATGGAAGCTTCTTAAGTGAGAACAGCTTTACAGACAAAGTGCATCAAGTGGCCAACCAACTTGAAAAATGGAGTCAGAAGAAGTTCCCAAACGCAAGCAAACGTATTAAAGAGTTAAAGCAGCAACTCACAGCCCTAACAAATCAACATCCCGACGAATCCAGCAAACAAGAACAACAACAGGTGGTGGAGCAAATCGAGAGGTTATGGCGTCAAGAGGAAAGGTATTGGGGAATTAGGGCACGAATAAATTGGTTGAAATGGGGAGACCAAAACACGAAGTATTTTCATGCTACCACAGTCCAGAGAAGACAGAGGAACAGGATAACCATGCTGAAGTTCAATGATGATACATGGTGCGGAGAGCAGAATTTGATTAAGCAAAAAATACTGAAATTCTATCAAACACTTTATGAAACTGTGGGTCCAAGAGACTTCAACCCGATTCTAGACCAATGCCAGAGCCCAGTAAATGAGGAAATGAACAAGCAACTGCTGGAGAATGTGACGATGGAAGAAGTTAAAGAAGCGGTCTTCCGATTGGGGGCATTTAAAACCGGGACCCAACGGGTTAAACGGACATTTCTACCAACATTTCTGGGAGGAGATCCAGCATGAAGTTTACCAATTAGTTCAGAATTTCTTCGCAGCAGGTACCTTTGATCCTACCATTAACTAAACACATATAGCTCTCATCCCGAAAGTAACACACCTAGAGAGCATAACCCAATTCAAACCCATAAGCTTATGCAACTTCAGCTATAAAATTATTGCTAAAGTGATGGCGAACAGACTGAAGAGATGGCTTCCTGATATCATTACACCTGAACAAAGCGCTTTCATACACGGGAGACAGATTCAAGACAATATATTCATTGTACAAGAGGTTATCCATCAACTCAGACTCAAAAAGAGGAAGAAGAGATTTCAAGCCATTTTAAAGTTAGACATACAAAAAGCGTACGATAAAGTGGAGTGGGATTTTCTACAAGCATGTTTGCTGAAAATGGGCTTTCACACAAAATGGGTGAGTATGATTATGCATTGTGTCTCCTCAGCAAAGTTAAGTGTGAAAGTAAATGGGGAGCCCACGAAATATTTCTCACCAACAAAGGGCATTCGGCAAAGAGACCCATTATCCCCTTATCTGTTTGTTCTTGTGTCAAACGTGCTCTCATGGCTAATGCACACAGCTATTTCAGACGGGAGTATAAAAGGGATTACACTAAACTCACACAACCCTACCCTATCACATTTACTATTTGCTGATGATTCGATTTTCTTTTTGGATGGGTTGTTAGTAGAATGTCAGAACCTTGCAGCAGTCCTAAACCAGTATTGTTTTGCCACAGGTCAAATAGTCAACCTCAACAAATCAGGGGTGAGCTTCAGCAACGGCTGTCCTCTAAGTCTACAAAGGAATTTGGCTCATCAACTAAGAGTCCCAATTATAGAAAAAATAGGGAACTACCTTGGCATTCCGACGGTTGGGGGAAAACAAAGAAAGAAATGTTCGCCTAGATCCTAGCCAGAGTAAATATGAAGATGGCAGGATGGAAAGAGAAATTTCTGTCCAAAGCAGGGAAAGAAACACTGATAAAGAGTGTGGTTCAAGCTCTCCCACAATATGCGATGTCGATATTCAAAGTTCCTATCTCAATATGCAGGTCGATTGAAAGGCAAACCGTAAACTTCTGGTGGAAGCAAAAAGAAACTAGCAGCGAGTTACACTGGAAGAAATGGGAAGCTCTGAAGAAGAGAAAAGATGAAGGAGGTCTTGGATTTAAAGACCTAGCAAACTTCAACAAAGCAATGTTGGCAAAACAGGCCTGGAGATTATCACAATCAACTACAGCATTATGGAGCAGAATACTTAAAGGGGTTTACTATCCAAATGGTGACATATGGAGGGCAGGTAAAGGGCAGCATCCTTCTTGAGGATGGCAAAGCATAATGGTGGGGAGAGAAACCATCGAAAAGGAGATCCAATGGCAGGTAGGTGATGGGAACAAAATCAATATTCGAGAGGATAAATGGCTAAAATCCGGGGTGCTAGGAGGTCCAGCTAATAGAGATGAACCCACAAAAGTTGTTGAACCGATAAATGAAACAAACGAAAGGCGGAAGGAAGCGAAGTTCGAACCTCTTTGAAAACAGAATAGCAAATGAAATCTTATCTATTCCGCTAAGTCCCATTCCGGAAGAAGATTCCCTAGTATGGCGAGGCAACAAGATGGGAAGATACACGGTGAAAAGCGGATACAACAAGATAAATGCAGACAAAACAACAACAGATCTGAACAGAGCGTCAACCTCATTCACAACCCCTCGCACTTTATGGACAGAGATCTGGAAATTATCAATCCCCCCAAAAATTCGCATCTTCATATGGAGCATTTGTCAGAACGCCATCCCAACAAAGGAGAATCTACACAAGAGAAAGATCTTACCTAATCCCCTTTGCTCGCTATGCAACAATCAAGTGGAGACAACTGAGCACTTGTTCCTCCTCTGCAAATGGACAAAAGAGATATGGAAGGACCCACGGGTGAGAATCAAATGTGACCTAAATGGGATATCCCGACTAGATAAGTGGCTACTGGAAAGCTTCGAAGAACAGAATCACCCACCCGAGAAAGAGCTGCTCACGATGATCCTTTGGTTCCTCTGGAAAGCACGCAACAATTCGATCTTCAGAGGACAACAACTACAATCGCATACCATAGTCGACTTGGCGGAAGCCCACCTCCGAAATTATAGCAAATGGCAACCAAACGAATGGAAGAAAAATGTAGATATGCACTCACCGAACTAATGGAGGCCACCAGAGGAGGGAAAACTGAAGATGAACATTGATGGGTCTTGGAAACAGGGGGAACAAACCGGTTCAGTTGCCGGTATCTTACGGGATCACGCCGGACAGGTCATCGACGGCTTCGCGCAGACAATCCGAGCTTCATCGCCGCTTCAGGTGGAAACCCTAGCGATTTTGCAATGTTTGAAGCTGCTGCAATTTCGACCGAGCTTGCACGTGGGAGAGAAAGAGTTCGGACAAGTACAGCAAACTGAAGTGGAACTCCAAACTGACTGTTTGACCGCACATCAAAGCATATTGGGCTGGGCTGAGAAGCCATGGCAGGAGAAGCCCATAATAGACCAATGCATTGGTCTGCTTGCTCAATTAACATTTACGAAACTTAGTTATTGCTCCCGAAATACTAATGCAGCTGCGGATTTCCTAGCGAAGATGCACAGCAAGAACTTATTGCCTCAAAATTGGAGGGCATCCTCTCCTTCGGCACTTTCGGAGATCTTATTTTCATAATATCACCCATTATCCTCTTGTAATTCCTGCTTATTATGAAATGAAAATATCTATCATTTCCAACCAAAAAAAAAATGACTATTGAATTTCATCAGTTAACCTTTAAATTCTTAACCTTTTATATGTTACATTATTTTATAAGATTGATATCACGAAAGCATTTAAATTAGTACACATGATAAATTCACCCCAAATTAATTTTTTCACAATAAAAAATCTCAAACCAATACACATTTGATAAATTTGCCTCAAATTAGTACACTTAAGATAGATTTCTCTTCTATTAGCTTCCATTATATTTTATTGTCAAATAACTGAGTTGGATAACATGCAACAGTTGTCTAGTGTACTAATTTGGGATTTTACTCTTCGTTTATCACGCTTATATCAATTTTGTGATTTTTTTGTATTAATCAAATTTAATGAAGGGTATATTTATCACAAATGTATCAATTTTGAGTTTTTTACGATTAAAAAAATTATATTTAGGTAAATTTATCACAAATGTACCGGTTTGGATTTCTTTTTCTTTTTTTAATCATTTAGACTAAATTTGTTACATATGTACCAATTTGGGGTTTGTCATAGTCAAAAAATTAGTTTTGAGTAAATTTATTATAGATGAATCGGTTTGGGGTTTTTTCATGATATTAACCCTAATTATGAAAGAAATGCATGATATTACTATCCATTTCTCGAAGAATCATAAAATTACTTATAAAAATGAACCTGCCTATACCAAGCAAAATCACTCTAATTCTCCACCAACAAAGGAGGAGTACAGGCCAGTTGGCCTCACCATAGTCTCCGCAAAAGGTCTCAAGAAGGTGAAAGATGTTCTGCCAAAAGGCCAACGTCTCCACCGACCCCAATACCAAGCAGTGGACTCTGGCCGCCAAGGACAGCGTCAACGTCGCTTCCCTCCAAAAGAAGAATGGCCCCCCTTCGATTCTAAAGCTTGTTGACACCTAAAATTTTGATTAGGTTATTAATTATGCCTTAATTTATTTTATATTTCCTTTTTCGGATAATAAGCAAAACAAATAACAAAAACAACAAAAACAAGAAAAAACAAAAGAAAACAAAAGCCCAGCCCCTCCCCTCCTTTTTCTTTCCCTTTCGCGGGCCCAAGCCCACCTTCCTTCTCCTCCAGCCCGGCCCCTTCTCTTCTCTTCTTCTTCTTCCTTCTTCCTTCTTCCCTCTTCTTCCCCTCCGCCTCGCAACTCACGCGCGCGAAGGACAAACCTACGGCCGAGGAGTGTAGGCCGACGTCGGCCGGAAGAGATAGATCTCAAGCGCCATCATGAGCTTCCTTCAATGCCGAGCACGCCTTGTTGGAGGAGCTCGGATGGGATGCCGGTTCGGCCGGCGGAGGCCGTTCGGCGTGCGAAGACCGGCGGTCGAAGCTCCATCGACCGCAGCCCCCTCGCCTATAAATAGGCTTCTCCCGACGAAGGCCAAACCATCGCAAGCTTGGAGATCTTCCCACTGAGAGACTTCGGGGGAGGAATCGAAGAGCGAGCGAGAGAGGAGGCGGGTCGTGAGCTTAAACGACCTCCCACCGAGAGACATCGGGGGAGGTCGCCGGCGAGCGAACCTGCAAAAGGAAGAGAAGTCAAAGCGCGGAGACGGTCGAGGCTTAGATCTACCGTCGATTCAGCTCGACGCCGCCCCAAACGCCATCCCGACGCCGTCCCGCATCTAAACATCGCCGACGCAGCCGCTGCTCCACCACGTGCGACGCCGTCACCGCGACCGATCCACCCAAACCATACTAGATCTGGAATTTTAAGACCCGCTGTTGCTGCCCGAGCCAAGCTACCGCTGTCCCCGACGTCGCAAAGATCGATCTTTGCCGAAACCAAGCCGCCGTCGTCGGTGACCGACCACCAGCCCGCGAACCACGAGATCCCGACGCCGATTCTTGCTGCTATCTCCCCCACGAGCTACTTCGCTCCGAAGCTTGAAGAACCAACGCGAAATCAAAGCCGCCGTAGTGAAGCTTCCCCGGTCGTCTTGGTCCATTGTCGCGCGACCGTTCGTCGCCGCCGCACCACGCCTTCTCTGCGAACAGGTAACAGCGGGTCTCGCTCGCGCCATCACCGTTGAAACCCTAGCCACCGTCGTCCGTGTCCCGGCCGCCGAGTCACCGCCGAGCGACGTCGCCTCCCCAGTGGAGACGCCAGTAGCCGCTTGTCGTCGCCCTAGTCACCATCGCCGTGGAAGACCGCCGTCGCCCGTCGTCGATGCAAGCCGCCGCCTCGGTTCCTCCATGGCCGCCGCGAGTAGAGAGAGTGGGAGAGAGAGAGGGCCGCGAACCGGATGGAATCGGGTCGGACGCACGACCCGGTTCCCCTAGGGTTTTAGTCGCGCGGGCTGGGAAGGGCCTAATTTTGCTTGTGGGCTTGGGCCCTTCCTTAAAAAAAAAAAAAAAAAAAAAAAAAAAAAAATGGGGTTTGGGCTTTTACACTTAAAAGAAAAAAAGGACAAAAAAATCCGAGTCGGCCCCGCACCGCGGGCCCGTCCGCGTTCGGGTTACCGGTCCGGGTCGGACCCAACCTGGGAGCCGACCCGGTTCTTTTTATATTATTTTAATATAAAAAAATATTTTAAATAAATTTAAAAAAAAAAGAAAAAAAAAAAATTTATTTTCAAAAAATCAAAAAAATCAAAAATGTCCATATTTTCCCAAAAAAGCCAAAAAAGTCAGAAAAAGCCAAAAAAAAAAGATTTATATTTTCAGAAAAAGATCAAAAAATGCTTTTTATGTCAAAAAAAAAAGAAAAAGACCTAAAAAATATTTCTCTTTCAAAAATGCATGGAAAATCCCTCGAACATCCAAAAACCTCATGGTTTAAACAAGATTAGGTACCGAAAGGGCATTAGTGATTAACTAGTGTAATCAAGTCCCCGATCCTAATTTCTCTGGTTGCGCAGGAGTGAGTATTTCTCTCAATACTTCACTTGGGTTTCTAATCAACCCACCACAAATCGATTAGTTGCGACTCCATTTTAAAAATTGATTTACAGGTTAAAATTTTAGACTATTAAAGTCGTGAATTGGTGGACTTGGGAGAGTCCGGGCTTAACTAATTTCAGCCGAGCCATTAGCCTCCTTAGGCGCTCGCACCCGACCGCGGGCGCCGGAAAAAAAGAGGTCGCGACAGCTTGGCGACTCCGCTGGGGATTTTGAGAACTTAGGCCATTTTTGTCTTGTTTAAATTCTTTACTGACTTAGGTTTTTTCTTTATGCAGGTCAAAAGTTTAGAAATTTATTTAAAATATATTGTTTTGTGATTATAAATTATTGTGCTTGCTTTACTGTTTTAGCACTACACATGGCACACACAACCCGGCCGCCGGACCTGGGCCGCCATAGGATTTCTAGGATGGTGTTAAGAAAGATACGACCTCGAACGCGAGACTGCGATGTAGAGGTTGCCTTTCTTTTCCCCGAATTTCTTAGCCGAGATTAGGAGGGTATGCTGCTAACGCGAGACCGCGACGATGCGAATATCCTTTTAATCTCACAAAACCTTCTCGCTTAGAAATCGAGCCGCACATATCATGCGCATGTCTATGTGATTGCCATCAATTTTCTCGTGGGAAGTAAGTTTTTATTTTGTGTACTTTGCAATTTACGTACCTTCCTGTATATATCGAGTAGTCCATGATTAGTGTAGGATGTAATATCGCGGTCATCTAAATTTGAAAGTAATTGTCATAAAGTTTTTTTTAAGTTTTTTTTTTTTTTTTTTAAATTTGCAAAAAATTACTTTCAGTTGATGTTTTTATTCTCAAGCATGTTACAAAATTCTTTTCCGCAAGAATTTTCATTTGCCTAAAAAAAAAAAAAAAAAAAAGGGATAGAAACCTTTTTCAAAATTTGTTACAACTCATGCTTTCTTCGCCTTTCAAATTGAATATCCTTTTAGCTCATGTTAACATGTCACGTGCCCTTTTTCAATCCATGTTTAGGAAATCCTCTACCTTTTCATGAATAAACAAAAATAATAGGATTAGGTTGTCATCATGGACTGACTCCCTATTTACGCCTTGTATTCACACACGCTTGTTTACTCATGACTAGGTAATCACGGAACGTCAACGTTTGCCGATCCGCACTGTTCAAAAACAAGAGCAAGAATGGCCGAAGAAAATGTACCAAGCCGTATTGCGGTCATGGAAAGTGAAATGAAGCAAGTCTTCAATGTGCTTCAACAACTTTCAAAGCAAATAGACTCCATCCAGGGCAAACTCACTCCCGCCCGGCCTCAATCGAGGTATTGTTGCCACAATCATCTACTAGGGGTGATCAAGGTGGAGATACCGATGATAACATGCCCGAATTGAGGATGATACGCACCAAATCATAGTTGAGAAAGCAAAGCCCAACAAAGTTGTCTAAGACTGAACATGACAAACGCCTTGAGAAACTTGAAGAGAGGCTAAAACAATTGCAGGGTCTTCAAGATCCTACTCCAACAGACCTCTCCATCTACTCTAAGGTCAAAATGCCGGAAAAATTCAAAATGCCTGAGTTCGAGAAATACGATGGCACGACCTGCCCAAGAGCTCACTTGCGATGTATTTGGTTCGAATGACCCGGTATGTTAATAATGAACCTCTAATGATCCAGTTGTTCCAATCAAGCCTGGTAGGTCCCGCCCGAGGTGGTACATTACAAAGAGCATGAATCTCCTCGAAACATGGAGTGAGGTGAGTGAGGCATTCCTCAAGCAAAGATAAGTTTATAATGGACATTACCCCTTCTCGTGAGGACCTTGAGCGAACCGAAAAGAAAAAGCATGAATCGTTCAAAGAATATACTATCCGATGGAGAAATCTGGCCGCCCAAATCGTCCCGAACCAACCGATTTCGAGCTGAGAAAGATGTTTATCAAAACCCTCCCTTACGAGTACCGCAATCGAATGGTAACCACGATCGCCGAATCATTTAATCAACTCATTCCAAAGTAGGGGAGCAAATCGAGATAGGGTTGAGGGACGGTTGGTTCACGAACCCGCATCCACAGCAAGTTCAGCATGAAGAAAGATAAAGAACCCCCGGTAGATGTCAATGCAACCTACAATCATTCTCCAACAATTCGGACCAGTGCAAGACAACAGCAACAAACCACCAGCCGTCGATCATCTCGGCGTTACAACAACAAGAGACAATTTACTCCTCTTCCCGGATCTCCGTCACGGTACTAGCAGCCTCCGGAAAAAGAACCTCCTTTCGATTGAGCCGAAACGACCCAACGCTGAAAGTTTTTCCAACTATGACCCTTCAAAAATATGTGACTATCACATGGAAGAAGTGGGGCATTCGATCGATGAGTGCTTCGCCCTCAAGAGTCGAATCCAAAACCCGTTAGACACTAAAGCTTTCTCATTCCAAGACAATCCGCTCCCGATCACACCGACAAAGTAAACGCGGTATTCAGTTATGAAGATAGTCGAGCAGAAATGTCAAAGCACATACCGCCGACATCTATCAAGGATCTGGTGAAGGCCGGGTATTATTCAAGCAATGAAGTGTCACCCTTAGCAACAGAGAAAGAAGGGCCGTATGACATGACCACCATGTTTGGAGACCTTTTCATGGACACCATCAATGAAGGACCATAAGGGGAAATGGGTGCAGCCCGCTCGAGTAGAACCCTTTTAATTTCCTTTTGGATCCCCCTACGTGGGAACTTGTACATCTTTCTTAAGCCTGGCTTGTTTTTATTTTCAACATCGGTTCCGCTTGAGGAATTGACTTTTGAAAACACTTTTCCAAAATGTAAGTCCACTTAATAAAGTTGAAAATATTTTGAGAGAGCATGAGGCGGTATCCCAAACCAGCCTAGTGATGTTATCCAACCATGAAAAGAAAATATCATCCAAGGAAAATACGAGGGCCGGGCTTCCTCATGTTTTTCTCCCCAAAGACATATTTTGAAAATAAAAAATATTTCAAAAGCTTTTGTTAAAACAAGATGATAAATTTAATCATGTTTGTCTTTCTGACTCATTCACTTCATGTCTCAGAGGATCATTCCCGTCCCTTTTGACTTGGTTGTGACAGGGGGCATTTGAAGCAAGCGCATCAGGATACAAAAGATGAAACGTAATAGGTACAGGCATAGAGTTGAGATCGAAGCATCCATGACATGCCTCACTCCCCGCCCACTCTATCCCGAGCCAAAGGACTATCTTGTCGCACGACACGCCCAAACAACTAGATGTTACAGCTTTCAACTTCGACGAGCCCGAAGCATAAGAAAGAAGTTCCTTCTCTTCCTTTAAAGTGAATACCGTCAACAGGAGAAAATCTAGACAGTCAAGGCGATCTATAGCCCCACACCTTGGACAATGACTTTGGAATCTAGAAGCTTCACTCCGTACGCATATTCTTCCAAGGAAAAGAGAAATTCCACAGAAGGAAGGCGTTAAAGATGAATCAACGACCAGCAATCATCCATACATGGTCACAAATGAGGAAGGCCAACTGAAGGAAACATTGAACTATGCCAAGACAAAAGGCCGTCATTGACATTCAAATATCCCTAGGAGTCGCAAAAATACAAACTTTGGAGAAGAGTAATTTGGTATCGTTTCCAATACTCCCAATGTCCGAACTCACTTTTGACATATTTTCTCCTATTGACAGAAGCATAGGATTCAAGAAACAAGCTCAATGGTTAATTTGGGCAAATCAAATGATCCATATCGATTTACCTAACTTGGTATGAAGGGACGTGTCGTCCGGAGCCGGTTCGGTTAAATAAAAAAGAAGCGCCCTACGGACACCATTGGCGCCTCTAGCCGAGTGGTATCCGGGAAGAAGCAAAAGGTCCGAAGTCGGGGTTCGAATCCCGACGCGGCAAGTTAGCCGCTTGGTAAAAAATAATAAAATTTTTTTTGCTTCCCTTGCACTTGCAAATTACGAGATAATAGGTGACATAACGAGGCAAAAGACATAGGACTTCGTGTCCCACTTGCACTTTAAGTTCATCCAATCATCTCGCAAACCATGAGGTGAAGGGAAACATTGGGAATCAAAAACCAAACTTGATGGTCAATATTGGCCAAGTGAGGTTCGTGGAAATGACCCGCATCAAATTCACCTAGCTTCGTGTAAAAGACGTGTCATCCAAGAGCCAATTCAAAGAATAATTGACCTAATGAAGCAAGGGACATAGGACTTCGTGTCCCCCTCTCACTTCAGTTCACCCAATCATCCGCAAACCAATGAAGGGTAAAGTTGTATCGCTTCCAATTATTCGACTCTTAAAAGAGTTCATGACTAACACATTCCCTCTTCTTTGTCGCAGGATCACCCGATTTGTCAAAAGCAAGGATAACAAATCAATGAGAGGCATGACAAACTCTCCCAAGGAAAATGGCGTCTCAAGTATCGCCAAAGCAAATAATCGAGATCCTTCGCCTCAATTCACCTTTAATTTTGGCCCTATTGATTGATCTATTTTCATCTTCTCTTCTCGCGGGGACAAAAGCGGAAAGGCCCGTCAAATCAATGATCGATCCCCAACCCCGGCTGATCCTTCTTGTGTCATATCTATAATCAATAGGGATAACTATCGACACCCATTTGCAAATAACCCTTTTGATGTTCAAGATTTAACATATTTGGAAACACCATTATGTTAACTCCTAAAGTTGTCAATAGGGCATTTTTTGAGTCAAAACCATTCACTTGTTTTGAAGAGTTCAAACTCCATCATATTCAAAATGTTGCATCCGATGAATTCTGCATGATGATTTTGTCTATCTAGATCACTGATTCCATCAAGGACTATTAGAATAGACAGCTAAGTGAAGAATACAAGATTCATTGAGCATGCTGGATAAGGCGCGTTAGAATGATGAAAGGCAAGCCATATCCTACACACAGTGCCCCATCTATACACTTGTGAGATGAGTGCAGAAGATTCCATGACTGCAGGGTAAAGAGTTCTCTCGCGAATGGTACGATAACCAAAATAGTGAGAGGCATTTCATTGCTCACCCCTTTGAGCTCCTTACACTGGTGAAGTTTCTGTCCTACCCCCGTCAAAGAACCACCCTACACCGGGGCAAGTTGAAGGCAAGTCAACATCACGAGGTGAGAAAAGGGATAGGAATTCTCTTGCTTGCACTTGCATCAATCTTTGAGTGTCTTTATTGCATATGAACACTCGCGTTAATTTAAGTGCCCTAGAGTCGTGAAGAGCAATTCTTTATTTACGCACTTGTATCCATTGTACAACTCAATTGAGTCTGTAAATTCACCTTCCCATGGAGGCAAAGTAGAAGCCATTGTCATTTGAGTAGCATAATCAAAAGTGCCAACAAAAGATGAAGACTCCATAGTCTAACAAAGGCATTTGCTTGAACTTGCCAAGATCAATTCCTCAAGCAACAAAGACAAAAACTAGGGCATAAAAAAGCAAAGTGTACTGGTAAAAGCAAGGTCAAATGCCCATGAATGAAAAATTGAGATGAGAAATAGGGACATGAAAAAGCAGTGTGCCTGGTAAAAGCAAGGCCGATGCCCCAAACAAAAATACAGCCATTTGTATTCCCAAGAGAAATTGCTGATACAACCGTCATCTGACCATAAAGAAAGACTAGTGACAAATGCCAAGACAATTACCAACTCTCACCCTCTTACATGTGAGCCAAGACTACATTACATTCCCATTGTAAAAGTCTCTTCGGACTAGGGCACTTCAATTAACGTAGGATTTCATGTGTCAATAAGCATCGCTTGAAGAAGTACGAGCAAGATTACTCTATCTCTTTTCGCAGGATTCTTGACTTGCAAACCCGAAGACGATCGTGCGGTACTCTGTTCATAAGCCTTGACCTCGACGGTCCCATTTGATGAGCCGTTGACCAAGTCTTCATCTCAATTTCAACAAAGACCTCTCACATTGGTAAAATCGTACTGTTTGCGAGAATACTCAGACCCCTGCTGACATGATGACAGTGAGATAGTGCGGTCCTTATGAATCCTGCATCAATGGTCAGGATAGCCTTTTCCATGAGAGTGAGCGGAAAGTCCTTTCAGACTGAAAGTCCCTCATCTGGCATGCTCAAGACATCTATATTCCAAATAAAGGTTGTCTTTCAAAATCTTCCCCAGTGGAACTCAGATGATGCAAAACTGACAAAATTGTCATGCATGAATCTCATTTGAACTCATGAATTTACAGCATATACAATCATGTGTGTCTTAAAGTACCTACCACTTTGTCCATACTCTTCTTGACACTCGACCTATTCGAGTCATCCCTTGAGTTTGGATGCTTGCACATCCTTAGTATCCCATTGTCTTTAAGTACCGACCACCGTTCGGATACTCCTTTTTCCTGACACTCGACCTGTTCGAGTTGTCTTTAAAGTTTGGATGCTCGTGACTGACCAAGTATCCCTTTATCGTTAAATACCTGCTACTGTCTAGGTATCCCTCTTGTCTTTGAGTACCGGCCACTGTTCGGATACTCCCTTTTCCTAACACTCGACCTGTTCGAGTTGTCCCCCGAGTATTAATACTTGTGATCGACCAAGTATCTCTTGGAGTACCTACTGCTGTCGAGGTATCCCCATATCATCAAGTACTCACCGTTGTCCGGTATTTCCTTTTCATGACACTCAACTTGCCCGCGTTGTCCCCAAATAATAGCAAAATTGTCAAGCATTCCACCGCTTTGTGTACCTGCGGTTACCCATGCTCTCTTATCATCATAATACTCGGACTTCCGAGTGGTCCCAACATATCATTAAATACTTGTATTCATCCAAGTATTCCAAAGATTTTTGTATACATTGGCTACCTGTGTGTTCTAGCCCTTTTGAGTGCCCGTGGCCATCCGGTAAGCCTTGTGTTTCATTCAAATTCTCATTACCAGGAGGTGAGAGACCTTCACGAATATTCGGCACGTCCTCGATATTCCCCTTACTAGGAGGTGAGAGACCTTCATGAATATTCGGGCACGTCCTCGATATTCCCCATACCAGGAGGTGAGAGACCTTCACGAATATCCTGTGCACGTCCTCGATATTCCCAATTACCAGGAGGTGAGAGACCTTCACGAATATCTCCCGTCCTCGATATTCCCAATTACCAGGAGGTGAGAGACCTTCACGAATATCTCAGGTACGTCCTCGATATTCCCAATTACCAGGAGGTGAGAGACCTTCACGATTATATGAGGCACGTCCTCGATATTCCAACTACCAGGAGGTGAGCAACCTTCACGAATATGCGAGATCCATCCTCAATATTCCCACTACCAGGAGGTGAGAGACCTTCACGAATATCCCAGGTATGCCCTCGATATTCTCAATTACCAGGAGGTGAGAGACCTTCATGAATATCCAAGGTACGCCCTCGATATTCCAATTACCCGAGGTGAGAGACCTTCACGAATATGCGGGGCACGCCCTCGATATTCCCAATTACCAGGAGGTGAGAGACCTTCACGAATATCCCGTGCACGCCCTCGATATTCCAATTACCCGGAGGTGAGAGACCTTCACGAATATGCGGGGCATGCCCTCGATATTCCCAATTACCGGAGGTGAGAGACCTTCACGAATATGCGAGGCATGCCCTCGATATTCCCAATTACCAGGAGGTGAGAGACCTTTATGAATATTCGGGCACGTCCTCGATATTCCCCATACCAGGAGGTGAGAGACCTTCACGAATATCCTGCACGTCCTCGATATTCCCATTACTAGGAGGTGGGAGACCTTCACGAATATGCGAGGCACGTCCTCGATATTCCCATTACCAGGAGGTGAGAGACCTTCACGAATATCCCAGGTACGTCCTCGATATTCCCAATTACCAGGAGGTGAGAGACCTTCACGAATATCTCAGGTACGTCCTCGATATTCCCAATTACCAGGAGGTGAGAGACCTTCACGAATATCTCGTGCACGTCCTCGATATTCCCAATTACCAGGAGGTGAGAGACCTTCACGAATATATGAGGCACGTCCCGATATTCCAACTACCAGGAGGTGAGCAACCTTCACGAATATGCGAGATCCATCCTCAATATTCCCACTACCAGGAGGTGAGAGACCTTCACGAATATCCCAGGTATGCCCTCGATATTCTCAATTACCAGGAGGTGAGAGACCTTCATGAATATCCAAGGTACGCCCTCGATATTCCAATTACCCGGAGGTGAGAGACCTTCACGAATATGCGGGGCACGCCCTCGATATTCCCAATTACCAGGAGGTGAGAGACCTTCACGAATATCCCAGTGCACGCCCTCGATATTCCAATTACCCGGAGGTGAGAGACCTTCACGAATATGCGGGGCATGCCCTCGATATTCCCAATTACCGGAGGTGAGAGACCTTCACGAATATGCGAGGCATGCCCTCGATATTCCCAATTACCAGGAGGTGAGAGACCTTCATGAATATCCAAGGTATGTCCTCGATATTCCCAATTACCAGGAGGTGAGAGACCTTCACGAATATCTCAGGTACGTCCTCGATATTCCCAATTACCGGAGGTGAGAGACCTTCACGAATATGCGAGGTACATCCTCGATATTCCCAATTAAGGTAAGGAACCTTCATGAATATCCCAGGTACCCTTTCGATACCTGCGAACACTAGGTATCCTTTAAGAGTTTGTACTTTTGATTATCCAAGTACTCTTTCGACACTTGCAAGCAATCAGGTACTCCTTCAACGCCTGCGAACATCCAGGCATCCTCCAAGAGTTTGTACTTGCGATCATCCAAGTACCCCTTCGACGCCTGCAAAGGCCCAAATATCCTCCAGGTTAGTACTTGTGAATATCCAGGTACTCTTTCAATGTTTGACAGAAGTCAGACACCCAACAAATCGATGCCCTGAGAAAGGTCGGTGCATCCTCCCGAGAAAGGTCGGGTTTCAACCGGTGTCTTCGACGTCGACACCCCACAAATCGATGCCCCGAGAAAGGTTGGTGCATCCTCCCGAGAAAGGTCGGGTTCCAACCGGTGTCTTCGACGTGTCGACACCCCACAAATCGATGCCCCGAGAAAGGTCGGTGCATCCTCCCGAGAAAGGTCGGGTTCCAACCGGTGTCTTCGACGAAGTCGACACCCCACAAATCGATGCCCGAGAAAGGTTGGTGCATCCTCCCGAGAAAGGTCGGGTTCCAACTCGTGTCTTCGACGTAAGTCGACACCCCACAAATCGATGCCCCGAGAAAGGTCGGCGCATCTCCCGAGAAAGGTCGGGTACCAACTAGTGTCCTCGATACGGATCGAGGCACCCACAAGTGATGCCCCGAGAAAGGTCGGCGCATCTCCCGTCAAGGCAACCGAAGAAAGGTTCGGGTCCTAGACAAATCAACTTATTGCTCTAACAGCGACCGAAGAAAGGTTCGGGTCCTAGACAAACCAACTTATTGCTCTAACAGCGACCGAAGAAAGGTTCGGGTCCTAGAAAAGCAACCTCCTCATATCAACAGTAAGATGACGCCTTGATACTTGCCAAACTCGGGGTTCACACCCTATCTCACTCACTCCCGGTAAGTAACTACAGGTATCTTATTATCTGTCTTAGTATATGCAATGTTATATTGCTCATTTTCTGCATAGGACACTAGGTCCTAAATGTCATATAATCTATTGCATATGTATAGACAAAATTTAGGTATCGGTTTGTCTTTGAATGCAACCTCTACGAACTCACCTTCAAAGAGGGGCAAACTTGCTGACACCTAAAATTTTGATTAGGTTATTAATTATGCCTTAATTTATTTTATATTTCCTTTTTCGGATAATAAGCAAAACAAATAACAAAAACAACAAAAACAAGAAAAAACAAAAGAAAACAAAAGCCCAGCCCCTCCCCCTCCTTTTTCTTTCCCTTTCGCGGGCCCAAGCCCACCTTCCTTCTCCTCCGGCCCGGCCCCTTCTCTTCTTCTTTCTTCTTCTTCTTCCTTCTTCCTTCTTCCCTCTTCTTCCCCTCCGCCTCTGCAACTCACGCGCGCGAAGGACAAACCTACGGCCGAGGAGTGTAGGCCGACGTCGGCCGGAAGAGATAGATCTCAAGCGCCATCATGAGCTTCCTTCAATGCCGAGCACGCCTTGTTGGAGGAGCTCGGATGGGATGCCGGTTCGGCCGGCGGAGGCCGTTCGGCGTGCGAAGACCGGCGGTCGAAGCTCCATCGACCGGCAGCCCCCTCGCCTATAAATAGGCTTCTCCCGACGAAGGCCAAACCATCGCAAGCTTGGAGATCTTCCCACCGAGAGACTTCGGGGAGGAATCGAAGAGCGAGCGAGAGAGGAGGCGGGTCGTGAGCTTAAACGACCTCCCACCGAGAGACATCGGGGAGGCCGCGGCGAGCGAACCCGCGAGGAAGGAAGAGAAGTCAAAGCGCGGAGACGGTCGAGGCTTAGATCTACCGTCGATTCAGCTCGACGCCGCCCCAAACGCCATCCCGACGCCGTCCGTATCTAAACATCGCCGACGCAGCCGCCGCTCCACCACGTGCGACGCCGTCACCGCGACCGATCCACCCAAACCATACTAGATCTGGAATTTTAAGACCCGCCGTTTGCTGCCCGAGCCAAGCTACCGCTGTCCCCGACGTCGCAAAGATCGATCTTTGCCGAAACCAAGCCGCCGTCGTCGCGCCCGACCACCGCCCGCGAACCACGAGATCCCGACGCCGATTCCGCGCGTATCTCCCCCACGAGCTATTCGCTCCGAGCTTGGAAGAACCAACGCGAAATCAAAGCCGCCGTAGTGAAGCTTCCCCGGTCGTGACCATTGTCGCTGCCACCACCGCCGCCGCACCACGCCTTCTCTCGCGAACAGGTAACAGCGGGTCTCGCTCGCGCCATCACCGTTGAAACCCTAGCCACCGTCGTCCGTGTCCCGGCCGCCGAGTCACCGCCGAGCGACGTCGCCTCCCCAGTGGAGACGCCAGTAGCCGCTTGTCGTCGCCCTAGTCACCATCGCCGTGGAAGACCGCCGTCGCTGTCGTCGTCGATGCAAGCCGCCGCCTCAGTTCCTCCATGGCCGCCGCGAGTAGAGAGAGGTGGGAGAGAGAGAGGGCCGCGAACCGGATGGAATCGGGTCGGACGCACGACCCGGTTCCCCTAGGGTTTTAGTCACGCGGGTTGGGAAGGGCCTAATTTTGCTTGTGGGCTTGGGCCCTTCCTTAAAAAAAAAAAAAAAAAAAAAAAAAAAAAAAAAAAAAAAAAAAAAAAAAAAAAAAAATGGGTTTGGGCTTTTACACTTAAAAAAAAAAAAAGGGACAAAAAATCCGAGTCGGGCCCGCAACGCGGGCCCGTCCGCTTTTTAATTTTTATTTTAAATAATATTCCGGGTCGGACCCAACCTGGGATAATTTATTTTCAAGTTCTTTTTATATTATTTTAATATAAAAAAATTTTTTTATAAAATTTAAAAAAAAAAAATCAAAAAAAAAAAAAATATTAAAAAATTATTTTCAAAAAATCAAAAAAATCAAAAATGTCCATATTTTCCCAAAAAAAAAATCCAAAAAAGTCAGAAAAAGCCAAAAAAATGATTTATATTTTCAGAAAAAGATCAAAAAATGCTTTTTATGTCAAAAAAAAGAAGAAAAAGACCTAAAAAATATTTCTCTTTCAAAAATGCATGGAAAATCCCTCGAACATCCAAAAACCTCATGGTTTAAACAAGATTAGGTACCGAAAGGGCATTAGTGATTAACTAGTGTAATCAAGTCCCCGATCCTAATTTCTCTGGTTGCGCAGAGTGAGTATTTCTCCCAATACTTCACTTGGGTTTCTAATCAACCCACCCCAAATCGATTAGTGGCGACTCCATTTTAAAAATTGATTTACAGTTAAAATTTTAGACTATTAAAGTCGTGAATTGGTGGACTTGGGAGAGTCCGGGCTTAACTAATTTCAGCCGAGCCATTAGCCTCCTTAGGCGCTCGCACCCGACCGCGGGCGCCGGAAAAAAAGAGGTCGCGACAAAGCTCAGACGCTAACGCCTCAGTGGCGGCAATCTCAACTTCGGAGAAACTCGGGTGATGTGAGATTATTCATAGATATGTGACGAAGGAGAAAAATGGCCTTATCATCGGGAACAAATTTTTCGTTTGCTTTAGAATACGATAGAGTGTAATTCTATCGACGTAACATCGAAATCTTAATTCCGGTCGTTGATGAAATATATCAAGAAGTGCCACTCAGTGGCAGACCTAGAAACCTAGTTCATAGGATGACAAGATAAGAAAATTTTACGATGGTTAATGCCTAAGTAAAGGGGATGAGGTAAAATATTTTATATAAAATTTAATGAACTATGGCACATGCTGGTATTCAGGTACCCATCAAGAAATTACTCCAAAAGGCTGGCGAGAAGAAGGATCCGAAGAAAGTCGAATATAAGGTATAAAAATCCTTTGGTTAAAAAAAAAGTGAATTGAAATTCAGACTCCATTTGTTTCGAAAAAATTAAATGATTTGAAAAATATTTTCAATAAAAATTATCACTAATATCGCTTAAAAAGATGAATAAACAAAAATAAAATTTCATTGTCCATGAAAATATATAAATAATAATTATTGTCAATAATGGAAATATTTTCCATTGATTAGTAATTTTAAATAATATAGATCATCAGTATTCGGAAATTTTTTTAAATTATTCTTTTTTTACAAAATAAACAGAGCTTCGTATTCAAGTTCAGGGACAAAATATTCGAAGGATTTCCTTTGCGAGCACCACCGAGCATGCCGTACGCCACAGCAACAACCCAAACCCCAATTGATTGTCCACCGGTAGGTTGCCCTTAGGCTAGCCTTGGAGGTGGATATGGGCTGGTTCCCCGAGGAGGGTCCAAGGACCTCGCTCCACCGTTGGGATCACATCCTTAGTCTAGCTCCGTAGAAGGATACGGGCTCAGTCCTTAGGGCAGGCCTAGAGATGCGATTATTCAAGCAAGGTATCCTCAGCCAGCAGCTAGTTATCGGCAAGCGCCAGGCGTGTATATTCAACCATTCCTAGCTATCCATAGATTGGATATCCTCAACCTACGCTAGGATATCCTCAGCCTGCTTCAGGCTATCAACAACCGGTGCAAGTGAAGCCATCATGCCTCAGCAACCGAATGGCAACGACAGTGATTTTCGAAATGGTCAAAATGGGAGCCACATTCATGAAGGGAGTCACTGGTGGTATGGTGTTTATCCGCAAGCGCCAGGCGCGTATATTCAACCATTCCTAGCTATCCACATATTGGATATCCTCAACCTACTCTAGGATATCCTCAGCCTGCTTCAAGCTATCAACAGCCGGTGCAAGTGAAGCCATCATGCCCCAGCAACCGAATGGCAACGACGGTGGTTTTGAAAATGGAAGCCATATTCATGAAGGGAGTCACTAGTGGTATTACCACCACCAATTTTTGGAATTTGAAACTTACTTGGAACCCTAGAACTTACGATCTACCTTTTCAATCAGTTTTAGGGTCTACATGGAATGAGCCAAAAAAAAAAAATTCTTTTGGTTTCATTTTTATCTAAGCAAAATGCAAGTGAACACAATAACAAAAATCCTTATTTGTCAATAACAACAATCCAAAAAAGATGAACATGTAAAATAAAATAAACAATAAAAGTAAAAAATTACATAACATTGAAATGGAACAAACCAGTACCGACAAGGACCGAACTCTGTGAGCTCTTTGGTGGCATGCTCACGGCTATTGGACGAGAGCGACAGTTCATGATGAAATAGTCATCCTACCGACTGAAGGGTCATGCTTCCCTTTCCCCGAGCTATGGACTTCAGAAACTTATACTTGTTAAAAAAATATATTAACTATATAGTCCCCATACTATTCTTTAACAGATGGGGATCTTCACTACCTAAGAAAAGGCAGTAGGTGAACGAAACTACGAAAAATTAAATATATAAAGAAATGAAACAATATAAAATTTTGAATTAATGGGTACTGATTTGTTGTTAATATGTTGTCGCGACCTTCCCGAGGGTGAATTACTCAAAAAAGGCTAATGAATTACTAAGTCCGAAGATTAGGCACGGGCCCTCCCAACAACCGCAACTTGATACTAAGAAATTAACCCATTTAAACATGCAATTATACTTAATTTGGAGCCGCCACTAACCAATTGAGGTTGATTAGAAACCAAGTAAAGTATGGGAGAATACTTTACTTTTGCGAACCAAGGATTCAATAGGTCCAGGAACATAGTTACGCTAGATTAATCTAACGCCCTTTCAATACCTTTTCATTTTAATTTCAAAAATATTTTGCAAGCAATCTTGATTAATTTTAACCTAAGTTACTAACATGCGAAGGGTAATCATGCGAGTGCACAATCAATAAAATAACATTCAATAAACCGAAGTGATAGATGGTAAGAAATTATAAGCTACAACTTTATTAAAGTCTACTCTCTAAAAATGCATGCCCTAAACATTATTTCTAAATGGCACCTAATAAACCACTAGGATTCGCCCTAGTGACCACCCTTCCAACATAGAAGGGGGAGGTGAGAGGTTCAATTCCCACCTTCTCAGAGGGGATGGGGTGGGGACGTGTAAGTTTCAGGAGTGGGTTTCGACTCTCACACCCTGCAAGAGGCAGGGCAAAAGTCTAAGAGTGAATGTAGAGTAGGAATAGAGTAGGACTAACAAAAAAAAAAATGGCACCTAATATTAATTATATGCAATCTTAATTTAAATTTGATATGCATGAGTTTTACTTCAATGACATGTGAGATGGAATTCATATGACATAACTTGAACCATCACAATATGTGTGCAATCTAATTTACATAATCCTAAATATGCATGTGCTACATGATACGGGATGGATGATGTGGTAATTCTATATGCATGTTATTTTTATGATTTTTCTTTTTAAAATAATGCGACCCTGATAAATTATATATTTTTATATATACGCAACCTACACTAAATAACAATGACATGAAATGGGATTAATTATGAATTAACCCTATTGATTGGCATTCCCTTTTTTTATTAGAAAAGTTATACGATGGGAATACTAAAACATTAAACTATGACTCACTAAGTAAAGGCAACATATGGCGTACATATTATGAAATCTATATGACCTAAATAACATTTTTTGTTCTTTTTTTGTTTTATTAAATGAAAATTAATCTAATCTTTAAAAAAATCAAGGTGCGTCGCTTAAAACATGAAATGTGTATGGACCTAAGTTCTAAATATGACCTAAGTTCTAAACATGATATGTGACATATACGTAATGATTAAGCACCAAATGACACATCAAAATATGTCCTATTGATAATTCACTAGTTCAACTCAATGACATATGATCTTAATGCAAATCAATCATGCGAACCAATCCTTAAACTTGCCGTGAAAATTTGAAATAATCAAAAATCTAACCTGACGTCTATCGGCTCAATATTTTTGATTATTATGACTTAATGTGACAAATTTCTTAATCGGATAAGAATAAAATAAATCAGAACAGATCGAGTCAAAATCACAAACTATGAAACAGAATATTTGATCTGAATTTAGTCTAAAGAAATTACCTAGTCAAGGGTACGGCTTTTGTCGCTAATAACAGCACCTGCACAAAGAGAAATTAGAGAACAGCCCCCAAGGAAAAATCACGTCTCGATGTGGGGGTGTAATTTGGCCGACTGTGAACGACGGGAGAGAACTAGTATCGGAGTAGCCACGTCAAACTCACGAAACCACCCAGTTGACACAAAATTGGACGGTAACCCTAGGGCAACAAGAACCAGCAAATGATCTCCGGAAAATAGTGGTGGCAACCAGCGGCTACTAAACTGGACAACCAACAACAATGGGCAACAGCGGCAAAACTGGATAGCAAATTGACCACGAGCAACAGCGGCGAAAGACAACAAACTGCGGTGATGGACGGTGACAAACGACAGCAACACAGCAGTGACAAAAGACGGCGAACAGGAGTGATGCAGCGGCGATGAACAGTGAAGAACAGCAAAAGACAGCAACGCAACAGCGAACAAGCACGTCCTTGCGCAGGCCTCACTAGGTGTGAAACGCCGGAACAAGGAGGCACGGTAAAAGAAAAAAAAAACCTCTCCCACTCTTTACAGCAGAGAATCCCCTTCCATTAGACCACACTCTCTCTCAGTATCTCTCCCTCTCCAATGGCCGCCCTCATGAAACCTCACCAGCATATTGCCAATTTCTCTCCCCCGTGAACCTCTATTTATAGAGGAAAAAATCAAGTTTGTTTTGCAAGTGAAGGTTTTCCAATATGATTGCATATTTTCACTCAACCACCTAAGATCATCTTTCGAAAAGAGAAGATGCGCTCATCAAGAAAATGGCTCCAAAATCTAAAATCTTTTGTGAAGATTTTTCAAGAAAATTCACACAACTGCTAACAATCATATTTTGAAACAAGGGGATACGCTCAACAAGAAAAGGGTTCCATTATCCAAAATCTTTCAAAATCTCCCTCCACAACCAAATGTTTTATTTTATATGTTATTTATTATCCTCTATTTTTTATTTCTAAAAGATAAGTTTGATCCCAAATGTTATTATTACCTAAATGCAATGCTATGAAATGCTTAATGTAATTTTTATCTGATGAACAAGTAACTAGCATGGTCAAAATTAGGTGTCAACATATGTGGTAGAACAAGAAGATGAGAGGTCGATGAGAGTTAGAGAGGCAACGTTTATTATTGCTCAAGAGAAAAAGAGAATTTAGGATTAATTCATATTCAGTCCATTGATTCCCAATTCTAGGTATGGTTCTTCAATTCCTGATTTCTAGTTCAATTCTTAATAGAATAGAACCACACAATAACAATTCCACTTTTTTTGCAATTAGGAATTAAACTGGTTCCTATAGTCGGTTCAACCCCACTAATGAGTTTTCAAAGAAGCCAACTTCAACCATTTGTTTAAGGAGTAATATCCTCTTGTGCTTGTGCCTCGGTTCCTTGTGGCCACACATGGGTACCTGACTCTTGCGCCTAGGTCACTAGCACCCAATATCGGGTCCATCAAAATTGGGCTTTGTTCCTTGATGGCTAGGTTTGATCTACAACGGCTAGGCCTAGGTCCTTCGAGATCTAACGCGAAATCTTGATGCATGTGCCCATGTCCACGTAAGCTTGACTCAAGACCTTAGTGCCCATGTTTGGTCTTCGATGGTCATGCCCAGGTACCTAGACCTTGCCCTCAAGTCGCTAGTACTAGGCCCAAGTCCATTGAGGTAGACTTAGCTACATCGAGATTGGGCTCAATTCCTTTGTGATCAAGCCCAAGTCTACAAAGGTAAGGCCTAAGTCCCTTAGGTCAAGGTCGAGACCTCAATGCCCATGCTTGAGTTCATAGAGGCGAAGCCTGAGTCTCTCAAATTGGGCTTGATTCCTCAATAGCATGGCCTAGGTCTATAAAGGCTAGACCTAGGTCCTACAAGGTTGACCCCAAGACCTAAGCCATGGCCAAGACTGTATGCCCATGCCTATGGTTGGGACCCCCATGCTTAGGTCCTTAGTGACCCCTCCCCCCCCCCCCCCACCAACTCTCATGCCCAAGTCACTAGTGCTTAGCCTGTTCATTATGGTTGAGCTTATTCCTTGATAGCCAAGCCCAAATCCAAAGTGGTTAGATCCAAGTCATTCAAGACCAGGTTCAAGTCCCTTGAGGCTCAACTTAGGATCTCAGTACCTATGCCTAGGTTTTCCACAAGCATTCTTAGGTACCCAACTCCTACACCCAAGTCATTAGCACTTGACCCAAGTCCATTGAGGTCGAGCTCAATTCCTCAAGGGCTAGGTCCAATGAGGCTAGGTTGGGTCACTAGCATTCATGTCCAAGTACCTAGCTCTACACCAAAGTCACTAGCGCTTTGTCAGGACCATTATGGTAGGGCTTGATTCCTTGATGTCCAAGCCAAGTTCACCAAGGTAAGGCCTAGGTCCTTTGAGGTTAAGCTCAAGACCCTAGTGCCCATGCCTAAGTCCACTAAGTTTGGGTCCCTCAAGGCCAAGCCTTAGTACCTGGCTTCCTCACCCAAATCACTGACAAACGGCCTAGGTTTATTGAGGTTGGGCCTAATTCTCTGTCGATTGAGCCTAGATCCACAAAAGTTGGGCCAAGTCCTTCAAAAATGAGCCTAAGACCTCAGTGTTCATGCCCGAGTCCACACACAATCTGAGCACCTGCCTCCCTCGTCAACTTTACGAGCCGGATCATGTAGTCACCCATTTTTCAAAGGTTACAATTTAAAGAGGAAAAAATACTGTGAATTAGAGCCTGAGTTGTATTAAGGTCAATTTGAGTATGTGTTGCTAAAAATTGCATTGCATAAAAATTATTCAATATGGTTTAAATGGATCAATTTGAGTCATACCATTTTTTACTCGATCTAACCCACCCATGACAAGCCTAAGGTTGCCAATTCAGTATTTAACTTTCCAATTTAGTTAGTATAGTCTTAAACCTTCTCATTATCTTTTTATAGAGTTAATTCAGCCAATTTACGCTGAAATTTGTTAATATGATAGTCAAATAATTATTGCTCGTTTTATGTGGTATGGCTAGAAATCTATCGTGTTTGACTCCACTCAAAATGATGTCATTCTGAGAAATTTTGTAATTTTTCTTATTTTTTTTCCGTCACTGCTCATCTTCTTGAAAAGAGCCCGTGAGGGTTGCTAGATATGTCAACATTGGCTAGCAACCCTTGATCAAATCTAGGAAAAGGCATGCGGGCGAGGGGAACAAGGGTTGTGACCGACGATCATAGGCAGGGATGGTGAGGGCTATTAGTGAGGAGCACGAGTGAGGACTTGTGGATCAGGTTTGTAATCGTTGTTCATAACCTAGGGCTTGTGGGATTATTGCTTGCCTATGACCAATTTTGGAATACTTGCTCGCCTATGGCTACAAAGGATCGCAAGCCATCGCCAAGGCTCTAGCAAGGGGAAGAATAGGATAAAGAAGAAAAAGAAAGAAATAAGAAACTCAAAACTATGTCATTTCATTTAAGATCGTCCATGTCATATGCCATATATGCCAAGTAGAACGGCCGTCGTTGACTAGACCATTACATCAACTTTTTCGACCTTAATTGGCCGGATGGGCTACATTGGAAATCATTGAAAGATTTAGAGCTATGTTGATAATATTGAAAATTTTAAAACTAAATTAATATATATATGATAGATTTAGGATTTTTCGGATAATTATCGCTTTTATCAATAGGGGATACAAAACCAAAATGTAATAAAAGAAATCGAAATGGTGTCACTTATCAAATAAAAAATCCCCATTCATCTGGCACATTCATTAGAACTGATAACACTTGAGTAGACGAATGATATATTTGTCATACGGAAGTCATTTTGTGGGGAAAAAAAAATACACCAAACACAACACTAGGATTAGTGAATTGCGTGTGAAAGACATAAAGGAGCCTCCTTTGCTATATATATATCCTCATCCTGTCTCCGGGAAATCTCCCCCGACACAACAACCGTGTATATTTCTACTTTTGTGGATATCATGGCTCTGCGAGGATAATGACCAGATCATCATCCTCCTGATTTGGTTCTTCCAAAGCATTATATTCACGCCTCGAGAAGATCTCAGTTCCATCGTGGAGTCACAATGTCGTGAGAGAACCGAAAAAGTAATCTGAGGTCGATCTTTGGTTATCGCACGCAAGCATAGCTCATGGAGAAAGGAGATGAGCGAATAAAGCGCATGGGAATGCGTTGATTTGCATAACCAAGAAACCCTAATTTCCCTCTTTGATGCCAGAAACCCACCTCGGATTGGAAAATCCAGGTTCATGTACAATGTATAATGTGGGAATACCAATAAAGTTGACTTTTGGTGTTATCTTGAGCCAAGCGAGTCGTGCTAAAAAATCTATGGATTCCAACTTAGTTTCTTTACTTGCTATCCAAGAATTCCGATACGGTTCGGACGACCTTAGCTTTCCTACTTCCCTTCGATGCGCGAGTATAATCTTTTAATTTGGACAAGTAAATTTTAATGTTGTTAGGCATAAAAGTAAGTTTGAATTCTCTCTATTTGGGAAAGTAATTTACATCTCGAATTTATCCCCCTCAAAGAGAGAATACATAGATTGATTTGATCAGAATGACTAATATTTGTTCTGCTTTTTTTTTTTATTTCTTTTTTCTTTCCTTTTTTTTTCCTCTCCATCCTCATGTTTGTGCACACTTGCCACCTCCACCACCACCCGTCACCTCTCTACTAGAACCGCCCCTCCTTCTATCCCTCTCATTAGCAAAGGTCACTATCTCCAATCCGAGATCGCCAGCCTTATGTACCCTCCAATTTAGGATCCCCTAAAGCAATTCACCTCCTTAACCTTGATTGGGTGGCCGAGAAAGTGAGAGGATATGATTGTATCTAGGTCTCTCGATGAATTGTTGGCATGTCAATTTTTTAGGGAAAAAATGCAAATGTACACCTAATCTAGAAGATCTCTACCACAAGTAATAAGAAAACACTATTAATTAGGGCTTGAAGTACCGTTTGTGTGCATTCTCTTAAGCCAGCCATAAAAGCACGAACATATGTGTCCCCAACAAATTGTTAAGGATTAAGCAAGGTGGAGGGATCACATAACTCATGAGATGATAGTCATTTTCTAAATGTAGCCGGAAACTTTAACGCCAACAAGGGGAAAACGAAAAAAAAATAGGTTTTTTTTTCATTTGAAACTACCTCCTGATGAGTCAAGTTCCAATTTCTCCCACGTTGCATCGTCTTTCGAGCAGCTTTAAATTTACGAGAACCTTTATTGCAAATACTCCTAACTAAATCTTTGGCACTTCACATAAGCCAACGCTTATTGGCTCTTTAAATATCTGATGGACGGAAGAAAAGAAAGACTATTTAAACCACCTGTCATGGATGGTCTGACTTTCCAGGCTGCATGTATGTGGCAGAACCTGGCCTTTTATTATATGTGGCAGAATCTGGCAGAATCTGGCAGAACATGATGCGTCTTTCCAAGGAAAAGGCATATTATATATCTTTTCTTATCTCTAGACAGAGAAGAAAAGTGGATGAAACTCGCGTCACTCCCCTGATTCGATTAGGTGGCTCGAATGCTAAGTAAGAATAAGGAAAAAAGAAAGGAGAAAAGAAGAAAAAGAAACAGAGAAGGGAGGATAAAGTGGGTATTTCTTTTGATTATTACATGGATCTATGTAAGATTCAGACATTATCATTATCAGCAAAACAATCTTATCTTCTGTCTGTGTCTATCCTTTTATGGTCAGTTGAATAAATGATTCGTTAAGCTACTTGAGTCAAGTGCAAAACAAGCCTAAATAGCAGAAGGCATTGCAGCCCATTGAGCTCGAGTCGAAAAAGATGATGCATGCTTCTCCAGAACCCTGAAAAGAAAAAGATCATCTAAGAGCATAATCAGAAAAGTCGCAATTATATATCAGTATGTTGATGCATTGCATGTGATACTAGTATTACTAGTCTATTGTTGATGGTCCATGCCAGTTGCACAGCAAGACCGTGCAATCCTCCGTAATCGTGAGACAAACGAGAAATAGAGAGAAATAGAGAGATTGGCACACAGTAAGTTATGTCTCTCAATTCCAAGTTTTGATCACACCCAATAATCCCTCCGATTACACCGAATCAATTTTCTCCCAATATTTCACACCATCGCTCACAGTATTTTCTTCACAAAGCTCAAAGAGAGAGCCCGAGTAATACCCTCAAAAGGCTCTCATGTGTAATACTAATAGAATGTCGCAAATAGGAACTTAAATCTTGTATTTCCAAGACCCAGGCGCCCACTCCATGCCTCGTATGGCCGCTCACCCAGGCTCCGCCAACTATGGGCGGCCGTAATATGACCATAACTAGCCTAAGGTCGCCCATACTCTAGGATGACCTATTATGCATAACTTTTTCTTGTATTGCCCCATCAATGCCTAGTTATCTAGATTGATTTCCACAATTATATGGGAAAATTATCCAATCAATCCTAAACATATTAGATGGATATTAATTCAGTCATATACTTTTCAATTTTTTTTTTTTGGTCAGTATATACTTTTCAATTTAGTTATCAATTTTTACATGAAATTCTAATATAATCATTTTAGTTAATTTTCACTGAAAATCGCTAATATAGTGGTCCATTTATCACTGGCCATTCAACGTGGCACACCACCACAATAGCTATTTTCGGTGAAAATTGATTGAAAGGATTTCACTAGAATTTCATGCAAAGATTTGAGACTAAATTGGCAAGATTAAAAGTTTAAGTCCAAATTGGCATACATTTAACGTGCTTAGAACTATATGGAAAATTTACCCCAATTATGTTATAGACTGATGACTTAATGCTTTGGCAGACACCAAAAGTTAGATTAGGGCCGATGAGACAAGAAGTTCTACAAAATGTTAGCTCGAGGGGGCGAGATAATTGATATTTTTAGGGAATTTCTTTTACTACATCATAGAATTACTACATACTAGGTATGGTGCACATCTAACAATCAGGTCGATGCTTTCTGCCCTAAACATGATCTCGATGGGTTTAGTCCAAATTGTCTAAAAGCCGAGCGATATTTTTTATGATCTCACCGGAAATTTCAGTTATGATTGCACTAGACAGTACCGACCAATCGTTCTGTCCAAAGGCCAATTGCTATTACTGGTGAAGAATAACACGATTACAATATGCAGACGTTTTTTTGATCAAATACAATATGCAGACGTTGAATGCATATTTTTCTTTTCCTTTTCATGCGGCGAATATATCAGCACTGAGGCTAAGAAGCATATTCTCTTGCCAAATATAACAAACTGCGAGATGTGCAGAGGCAACGATAACGTTGTGGGGCCTTCGTAGGAATATATTTTTCTTCTCGTACGGATGTTTCTATTGACCTATGATTTTTCTTATTTTTCAGTAAATTAGACGATAATTGAGACTTTACCATTCCATTAAAGTCAATGCTTCCTTAAAATCTCATATTTTGTATCACTTTCCTTCATCTTTTGGTTTATATTATATGTAGAAATCTGTGCAAAAGCCAGTAAGATGAAGCAAAGCATCTTTGGCTTCAGCATATCTTCTGAATAAGGGATGACTACTTTGATTTATGACATTAGTTTGGTTTATTACATTTTTTTTAGCTGAAAATCATATTCTTGAAGGCTTCCTGATTGTATGTTTGACCCATTTTCAAGAATTACATATACGTACTTTGCGCACGCTTTGTGCCTATATAAATGAAAATTATGAGAGTGAGTGTTAAGATCCGAATTCTTGAATAATGCAAAATCATCCAACATATGCATTGGGTTTTTTTGGTCCACACGATGTTTTGATGATGTTATGAGTACATAACACAATTTAAGGGGCACAATAGTGTGGCTTGAATGTGGAAATAGGTTAAGAGTACATGAGTAGACCTGTCAAATGAATGGATTGAGCTGAGTCGGGTCGAATATCGTCCAATCTAAATTGACCCATTTTCATGTAACATAAATATAGTGACACATATCCGACTGGACCCATACTCAACACATATTCAACCTAACATATGTTGTCAAAACACATCCATATTTAACCGAACCTAGGAAACTCATATTCAAAATGAGGTGAGAGCACAGGGGAAACAAATGCGAGATTGAGTGAGAGCAAGAGAGAGTGAAGAGAAAATCATAGATGTGGGTCGGGTCTAAGTAAGTTGTTGACCCATTTAACACTCGTATTATTTTAAGTTTTACCAATTTAAACTCATTTAAGACATATTTACCAAATATAACCAACTCATACAACAACCAGCCCATCTAATATGGGTTAAGAAATGAATTTATTATCTATTTTGACAGGTCTAATGTTGAGGTTTCAAGGAAATAACAATACCTCAAGAGACTAAAGTATGCATTAGATTCTATGGTTGATACCTAATTCATATAAAAGTTAAATCGTTAGAGAATAGCGCGGGTTGTATATCATATAGCACGACAATTTGTATTGATGAAGCAAATTAGTGTTTTCCTTTTTCTTTGGCAT
The DNA here is from genome assembly GCA_017140615.1 of Eucalyptus cladocalyx. NCBI lineage: Eukaryota > Viridiplantae > Streptophyta > Magnoliopsida > Myrtales > Myrtaceae > Eucalyptus > Eucalyptus cladocalyx. The sequence goes on along the minus strand of CM029523.1, from coordinate 22,200,200 downwards.
GGAACTTGCCAGCATGTGTAAGTGAACAGAGCATGAATATCTAGGCACAAGCAACTCAAGAAATTAACAATAACAAGTCTACTATCACAATTGCAAATATGATTCATAATTACTAAGTAGGTTATAGCGCAAAAGTAGGATTATAACATACATATTTATGTTGTCAAACCTAGCATAATTGAAGGTAGAAGCAATCAATGATCAAGAAGAAGAGACGAAATAGCACAAAAATTTATGTGATCCAATTGATGCAACCTAGTGCACAGGAGAACGACCATAAAAAATCCACTAGAATCATTAGACTACAATAGGCGATCACTATCTTTTAAGGATGACTTGATGTGGACAATTGAAGTCTGATTTCTTTATTTATGGAGATCGTTGATGAAGAGTCTAAGTTCAACTCTATTAATTACATATTTACTTAAATAAATCTTTTTAAATTAGTAAGTTATTGGCCAACTAAAACATGTGTTCATGCTCTCCCTTAATCTAGGTGTCATTCTGCACTAGTATTCTCCCAAGTCGAATTTTAACCTTGGCCCCATCAAGTTTGGCATATTTTGACATGGATAATACTACCCTTCAACCTCTGTCTCAATCGCCTTAGCCCTACCAAGTTCAACAATAAGCTAATACATACTGGGAGTGATCACTAATTAACTATCAGCTCCTATGCCACTTGTTGGATTGATGTAGCATAAATTGGTACTTTGACCTAAGGACATCATCGATAGGGAGTCTAAGTTTGCACTTATCAACGTATTTAACTCACCTTCACTCAACAATTTAAATTAATGAGTTAAAAGCCATTTAGGATATATTAAGTACTCCATTTTACACCACATTTCTGGCATGTGACTTATTTTGTCTAACAACCTCACATGTGCACCTCAATTAGGATCATAGTTTTTTCTCCACCTAAACACGGTGAAAGCTTTCTCCAACTAATATTCTGATTGGTGAGTTACCAAAAATGGGCATATCTTATTTTCATAATTAATTAAGTTAGCATGTATGATATTCATATTTGTAATCTATTGATTAGAGATTCATATCCAGATTACGAACGAAGGAAACTCAAACCATCACTTAATTTGAGTTTATTGTTGTAACTAAAAAAGTAGAGATTTGGAATACTACAAATCCAGCCTAGATTAACATCTCTCTAAGATGTCCGATTGATTAGGATCTTTCTTCGTCATCCACTCATCGTGACAATACGTCCTCAATTCAGGCCACGTCAAACACTGCATGCATGGGAATATATTCCCTTTCTTTTGAGTTCCGGATGGCAACCCAGTTTCCTTCGCATGGCCTAAAATATAGGTTCTTTACACAGTTCATCAGGCTAAAGGAGATTGCAACTTGCGACGGAAAGGTCGCCGTCACATAATCATCAGGCTGATATAGGAATAAATCTGACGTACGGGTCGAGACCAAATATATTGTTCGCCCCGTATAAATAAACCCTTTTTATCTCCACTATTATTCTTGCAAAAAACCATATTTTAAATTGGAAAAGATAAGAGGCGGCCCAAGAAAGTGAATCCACTGCACAACTGATGAGTTTCTATAAAAAGGACCTCAGAGCCAAGCCAGTTTCTCACAAGCAGACCTCAAAGCGAGCTTGGCCCCGATCGGGCCATCCGAAGTCGAAACAAAAGCATCGATTCGAAACGACATGTTACTCTCGAAAATCATGTGGTTTCTCTCCCTCAGCTTGCTTTCGTATGAAAAAGCGCTTTAAACCCTCCATCGTCAGGCACAGCAGTTCTACATTAAGGTTTTGAGAGAGAGATAGAAAAAAGAAAGTGGAGCGAGCAATCATGGTGAGAAAGATCTATGGAAGCGTCGACTCCACCGCGATGATGCGGGCCTTGGCTGCCCTCCACGAGAAGGGCCTCGAGTTCCAGTTAGTCCCCGTTGACGTGCGAGCCGGCGAGCACAAGAAGGAGCGCTTCCTCGCCCTCAACGTAAGTCTCCGTCCGTGCCCGCCACCTGTTCGACAGTTTCGGTCTTGGGGTCTGAAGGCGTTCCTCTCAGGAAACCCTCCTTCGTCTCTCTGATCTAACGTTTCTTGATCTCTCTCTGTGCAGCCTTTCGGTCAAGTCCCGGCCTTTGAGGATGGAGATTTGAAGCTGTTTGGTGAGTCATTCTATTAATAATATATTATCTTGTGTGAGCATGATGATAGATGAAAGTGTTTTAGTCAAATGTGCTGATTCGATGCTGATACATCGTGAGACCATGATGAAAGATCAAGTGTTTAGTCAATCTATGAGTGTTTACATCAGTCAACTGAACCCGAAAGAACTTCGCGAATTATAGTTTATATCTTGATTTTGCTCTTTGTGGTCACAGAATCGAGGGCAATTACTCAATACGTTGCTCATAAATACGCGGAAATGGGCGCTCCGCTCATCTTGGAAGGCAAACCCACGGCGAAGGTGAGCGCGTGGATGGAGGTCAAGGTCCACCCGGAGACCATGGAGTCGAAGATGCAGTGGGAGCTCATGCCCGACAGGGCTGCGGATGCTGCAGTGATCGAAAACATGATGGCGACGGTGAACATGTGGATTGAGGTCGAGGCCCACCAGTTTGACCCCGTGGCGTCAAGGCTGCAGCGGGAGCTCGTGTACAGGCAGATGATCGGCGTGGCCCCGGACACTGCAGTATCCGGGGAGAATTGGACCGAGCTCACCGAGCTCCTCAACATCTACGAGGCCCGGCTGAGCCAGTCCAAGTACTTGGGCTGCGACTTCTTCACCCTTGCCGACCTCCACCACCTCCCGCCCCTGACCAACCTGATGGGGACACCGGCGAAGGCACTGTTCGACGCCCGCCCCAAGGTGAGCGCGTGGGTGGCCAACATCATGGCCCGGCCGGCATGGGTCAAGGTTCTTGCCTTGAGGAACCAGCACTGAAGCAAAGGATCTACTTGAGATGATCGGGTTATGGTGGATAAAAAATGAGACTTTTTATACCCCTTTTTCGTGCGAGCTTGTCATTGTATTCTGTCGCTGACTCTGTACTCTTTTTTTTTGGTTGAATATTGTACTTCTTGGGTCCCAGTTTCTGTGGGAGTTAGCTAAACCTTCTGAGATTCGCTCCAAGAGTCGTCTTCAATCATGACATCTGGAGAGATGATGATGATGATGATAGTGTCGTATTAAGACTGTCAATGATGAGCAACAAAGAATAAATAGATGAGAAAGAGTTATGTTCCGCGAGTCATTGGCTGACGTCTCATCCTTCTAGTTTCATTCGAGAGTAACCTATCTTTGTCCTTTCATCATCTCCATTGGATGGCCTACAATTTCATAACCACTTGCCGCACTAATCCTAAATGCATTACCCACCGTCATTTGTTCAAGTATCGTAGAAGTTCACTATATGTATTTATGCGTAAGTATGGCTTTATACAGATTATTTATATTTGACCACGACATTCTTTCACTATTGCAGTTTCTAGAGTGCAAGAGTTTAGACAGAAAAGTCAAAATTCAACCAAAAGTATACCAATACTCACTTATCCAATATTGCATCGTAATAGTTAACACATAAAAAAGCCCACGCAATCCAGTCGGCGGGCCGGTTGGCTTCTCTGCTGCAGTGGGCCAAAGACAGGCCGGAAAAACTTCGGATTTTCTCTCGGATCCGGTCCACCAGCCCAGCCACTTCCCAACTCGATTTTGTTGTTGTCTGAACTGCTTGCACGAGCAGCAAGCAGTCAGATTGTACTTGGAGAGTTTCAATCGTGCGAGTTGAGAGGAAAGCTAGGGTTTCGAGGAGAGCTATGGCTTCCGCTTGCTCAGCCGAGGAGGCAGCGATTTTCTTCGAAAAACCGTCCACCAAGCAGCCCCTTGAGTCCCAGCAAATGCAGGCGATGGCACTTCGGCTCGCGCTCCCTCCTCCGTCTGCGCCAGGGTTTGTTGTTGTTCGGTGAATTCTGGTCGCCGTTTCTCCCTGCTCTTCCAATTCTAGTTGATCACTTCCATCCCCGACAGCGGAGGCATTGAAGACGCTCTTGTGCCCGGCCCCTCCGCCACCTTCCTCAAGAGGTGGAGTGTTTCGGTTTCGGATCATAGCTCTGTTTTCCCCCAGATCTGCTATGCGTTCAGACATCCTATTCGGAAACCAATCGAGGCCTTCCTCAACTGCTGGTGGAGTCCCTGTTATGATTTCCGCTGGATCTGTTGCTTCGTTTTCTTCCCCAACAGTGTCACGATCATCCCTGGTTTCGAAAGCTGGTTGTGATCTGTTCTCTGCCATCTCGCTCCTCTCCTCCAGATCTGGTGCTGCAGCCCCATCCCAGACATAAGAGGCGTCTATATTAATACTCATAACGTTCGGAGGCGGCGGTTTCCATCTCAGTGTGTGAGCCTCTGTGTTTTTTGCTGCTGTTTTCTCCCGATTGCATCTCATGTAGTTCTCACTTAAAGCTATTGCTCTAGACGGGGTTTGGTTTAGCAGGGAAAGAGGTTGTTGAGAAATACGCCAAGCTTGCTTTCCTAACATCGCCTTATTAAAAACTAGGAAGTCTTTGAAACCTAGCCCGCCTTCCTCCTTTCTGAGTTTTAAGTTTTCCCATCTTTTCCAGTGAATTCCAGTGAATTCCAGCAGCTTTGTTACCATTTCTCCACCAGAAGTTTGCAATTTTCTTTTCAATAGCTTTGCAAATTGACACAGGAAGTTTGAAAACAGACATTGCAAATTGTGGGATGGTCTGTACAACTGATTTAATCAATATTTCCTTACCTGGCTTAGACAGCAAGTTATCCTTCTAACTCTCCAACTTCATGCTTACCCTTGCAAGAATCCATGCAAAGATGTCTTTTTTTGAACCACCCCTAATCAGAGGGAATCCCTAAATACTTCCCTGTGTTCTCGATTTCTAGGACTCTTAACTCTTCAGCCATATTCTTTCTCAGACTCATGGGACAACTCTTGCTGAAATAGATGCCTGATTTGTTAAGATTTATTGCCTGTCCTATTGCGAAGCACTATTGATTCAAAATGGCTGCCAAATTCTGATATTCAATAACCGTACCATGGAGGAAAAATATTGAGTCATCCGCGAACAGTAGGTGTGATAATGTAGGACAGCAATTGTTTAACTTGATTCCCTTTAGAGTGCCATCCGCCACTGCTTGTTTCATTAAGTTGGAGAGAACGTTAGCCACTAAAATAAATAGGTATGGGGAAAGAGGGTCACCTTGTCGGATTCCTCTGATTGGCTTGAAAAATGGTAAAGGATTGTCGTTGAAGTTGATGCTGAAAGATACTGTGGACACGCATTGCATCACCCATTGGACCCATTGGTCACAAAATCCCATCTTTTTCAGGCATGCTTGTAAAAAATCTCATTCAATACGATCATATGCTTTTTGCATATCAAGCTTTAATACCGCTTGGAACTTGCTCTTTCTTTCCCGAGTTCTCAACTTATGTAACACCTCCTGCACTATCAAGATATTATCTTGAATTTGTCTTTCCCCCACAAATGCACTTTGTTCTTCAACAATGAGACTTGATAATAAAGGTTTCAGCCTATTTGTCATTACTCTGGAGATGATTTTGTATATAAAATTGCACAGGCTGATAGGGCGGAACTGTTCAAGCTTTTCAGGGTTTGGGACTTTGGGGATTAAGGTTATTTGGGTTCTATTCATGTCGGGGTTTAAGTTGCCCGTTTCGAAAAACTTCTGCACTTCTATGAAAATTCCCTAGCTTAGGTCTGGCCAATGATTGCGGTAAAACATCCCATTTAACCCATCTGGTCCAGGAGCCTTAGTTGCTCCTAATTGCTGCATCGCCTCAGTTATCTCCTCAATTGTAACAGATTTTACCAACCTCTGGTTCATTGTTTCATCTACTGATGTTGGTATTTGTTGTACGACAGGCTGAAAGTTGCGTTCTCCCACTGACAAGTATAGGTTTTTAAAGAAAACTTGCGTCATCTCCCTCAACGGCTGATCTTCTTTCACCCATTCATCAGCTGCATCCTTTAAGAAGGTGATTCTATTTCTGTTTCTCCTTTGAATCGTTGATGCATGGAAAAACTTTGTGTTTCTGTTTCCCCATTTTAGCCATTGGACTCTTGATCGCATAGCCCAAAACATTTCCTCTTGCAACCTCAACTTTTCAATCTCCTGTTTCAGCTGCTTTGCTCACTCACTTTCTCTTTGTTCTCCTCTTTCATTTGTCAACTGTTGTAATTCATTTTTCAGCTCATCTATTCTTTGTTTTGCATTTTGGAATCTTTTTTTGCTCCACTTGGCTAACGTTTGGGCCACCAGCTGCAGCTTTTGTACAATATTCAGCCTTTGAGAATCTCCATCAGCCCAAGCCTGTTTTACCAACAATATGCTTTCCTCATCATCTACCCAAAATGCTTCATACCGGAACACCCTTCTTTTCTTTTCTCTCCGCGGATATAATGATATTACTAGAGGGCTGTGATCAGACCCTATAGCTGGTAGTGCTCTACTTTCAGCATTAGGATACATAATTCGCCAATCCAGATTGCATACTCCCCTATCTAGTCTCTCTTTGACTAATTGATCCCCTGTCTGGTTATTTTTCCAGGTAAAAGCACAGCCCTTGGATTCCAAATCCATTAAGGAGCACCTGCCGAGAAAGTCCCTGAAGGCTGTTAGTCGGTAGTTTTCCGCTCGCTTTCTTCCCACTTTTTCCCAGTGGTACAATACCTCATTGAAGTCGCCCAGCAAAGCCAAGGTATATGGTAGTTTCTGCTCATTCTATAGATATCCTCCCATAAATGAACTCTGTCTTGGAAAGCATTAGGAGCATGTATAAAGGTTATTTGCATTTGCTGTCCTGTTCCCATTACTTGACAAAGTGCACTTATATAGCTGTTCGAGAATGATTCAATGGAAATTTCTACTTGATCATCCCAAAATACAGCCAATCCCCCTACAATTCCTTCTGGATTCACTAGAAAATTGTTCTGGAATTTCAACCTCCTTCTTATTTGATGCACCTTTTGCTCCCGATTTTTTGTCTCCATTAGAAATATAATATTGGGCCTTTCTTGAGTCACTAAAACTCGCAAAGCCTGAATTGTCAAGGGTGTGCCCAACCCTTGACAATTCCAACTTAGTATTTTCATGGCTCCATCGGTGGCTTATTAGGGCTAGCCACCAGAGCCCACTGACTTGACTTCTCCGCCACCTCGATCGGGGTTTCCACCAGCTGTGAACTGTCTAAAATTGTTGTTTTCGAGCTTTGTGCACCATAGGGACAGAAACGCTTGCCTTTTTTGACTGTTGGGTGCTTGATGCTTTTCAATTTCTGCCTAATTAGCCCTTCTTCTCCTGTTATAGCCTCTAGCATATCAAGTTCTGCTTCTTTTTGCTGCTCTTCGTAAAGAACCATGACAGATTCTTCATCTATACAATAGCTCCCTCTCTTTTGAGAGCTATTATCCCCTATGATTTGTATTGTTAGCTGCTGTGTTGATGGATTGAGTTCCTTGTGAGTTGGTTGTATATAATTCTTCTGTCTCCGAATGACATTTAAAGTGTGTTCCTGCTGCTGGTTGTGGTCCTCTGAAACATAATGCATTGGAGACTCTGGCACACTATCATTGTCTTCTAGGATTGGCTCTTGCTTGCCGTAAAAGATTTTCCCATATGGGCTGAGGTCGTGCACATCTGCTCAAAGCCAATTCCCAAATCTTCCTGGTAAGTCTTCTACCAACCCTGACTTTTCATAGGGAATCTCCTTACAATCAGTAGCGTAGTGCCCTATTCTTCTGCATGAATAACAATAATGTGGTAGTCGCTCGTATTTGAATTCTACCCATAGTTTCCTCCTTTCCAGATTCACAAGAACTCCTGTTTTTAGAGGATTTTCCAGATTCAGCATCACCTTTGCTTTGCCTATTTTGTAATAGTTATTTCCTTTCGCTTCCAACTTCACATCTATAACAGCCCCCAATTTAGAGGCTATATCCCGAATGACTTCCTTCGTGACTCTCCCAAAAGGTAGGCCATATAGATTTACCCAAAATGCACATTGGGTGTATTTATAACAGATATCAAGAGTATCAGGGTCACATTATTGTAATACCAGTAAATTACTGGAAAAGCACCATGGCTCAGTGTCTAAAACCCTATGTTTCTCTTCTTCCGATTGGAAAGCAAAAGAGAAGTGTCCTGGTCCGAGCTGAGTGCAGTTCACCTTATCAACTTTCCACACTCTAGTCATAATATTCACAAAGGCTGTAAAATTCACATTGGGTCAAGAGTATAGTTTTCCGAAGAGTGTTTTCCGGCATTCAATCAGTTTTTCTTCTGAGATATTGCTTCTGATATTGACAACATCATCATCAGACCATAACTCACCTAGACTTTTGCATAGGGCTGCTATACGCCTGTCTTCTGCAAGCTGACTTGTCATCTTTTATATCCAGGATCGGGTTGAGGGGATCTCTGGACTACTTAATCGGATGGGAGATGGCGAGAATGGGTGAGGCGACTGGATTGATTTGCGTTTTTCCCAATCGCAATGTGAATGAAGAAGGGGCGTTAGGGTTTCGGTGGATTTATGGATCAGGCATTGTTTGGGTTCTGGGGATTTTGACGGGGATTGGGGAATGGGGTTTCGAATGGGATGAGATGTGAGGGGGAATTAGGGTTTTGTAAATGGAAGACACATCTTACCTTGAAGATGGGGAAGACTACCCAGCTGGTAGAGGAAGACACGCCATCGCGCGAGAGGAGAATTCCTGACAAGTGGTTTGCTGCTCCCCTATTTATAGATTAGTTGGTCGGCACAATTTGGAACAGCATGTGTGCGCATTTGGTGTGAAGTTCCATTTGCATTTCAAACGGCAAAATGACTGATAATTTACATTAGTCAGAACTCATTTATTTAGTTCTTCACATAGAGATATAAGGTCACTCATATTAATTATTTATCATGATATGCTTATTATAGCGAAATCATAGATACATGAGAACCCTACATTTATTATGATGACAATTATTCTTTCAAGGCCAATCCCATAAGCCATACGTTCATCGTTGATTTGAAATATTTAGATGCCCCATCGTTAGAGGTCCTACACTTCTTCTTTTTTTAAGTGATGTTAGGTAGCTTGGACATTAAAAGGGTGAAAAAAAACGTGTAAAAGCCAATGACTTAGCATAGGTATTGCCTATTGTCTCAGAAACCCTGAAGTCAGGAGCGACCCCAACGCATACCAACATTAGGAGATAAAACTTGTCCTCCATACTTTGACCACATATGCATGATGTTGACACGAAGAAAGCATCTTAGAGAGAGCAATTGTTGGATGATCGAACATGCCCCTGAGATCACTTAAAAAGAAAGAAAAAGTTAGCAGACTCTACCGCTCACATGCACATGTTTTTTCATGGCAATAATTTACGTATGATTAGTGTCAATTCAGGGGTGAAATTCTCTTAATTTGTAAGCTCATTATTGTTTTCCTAACCTATTCAATTTTTTTAGTTCAATAAATGAAATTGAAGAATCCAATAATAACGTTTTACTCACTCGGGATGTCAAAAAGATGCCCAATATCGTGGCCAGATTCAACGTTAATGTCGTCCCTTTATAGGGGAACGGTGGAGCCATATTTGTGATGTTCGTATTAAATTAATTCATGCCCCTTTAAGAAGATAAAATGTCTATTTCAAATAAACCGAGTGACGATGTTGCTGAATATGACGAAGTGTAGGGTTTGACTCATTTTTTCCCTTCTTGTGCAACCAAAAAGTGTTTGGCAACTACTCTAGCGATAATCGAAACCTGCGGTTGAGGAGTTTCTTTTTTTGGCAAGGCAGTCGACGTCTAACATTGACAAAAATGACAATGACAACATGGAAATGAGCATGGACAATCATACCATAATATGTGCAATCGATCTATCCTTTCTTATTGTCCTTCCGTGATGGCCATAATATATTTTGAAGGGTTCCTGCTAAAAAAGTATAATTCACACGTTGCTAGTTGATGTATGTGTACTCGTTTGTATGACGACACTGATGATTTATAGTCATAATTACAATCTAGGGTATACAAAGTCGTGGCACGGTAAAGAGAAAACATGGGCACTTTCCAAAAATACTCTCTCTCTCTCTCTCTCTCTCTCTCTCTCTCTCTCTCTCTCTCTCTCTCTCTATAGACACCAAAAGAAAGGATTGCCCCAAAATAGGAACCGAACTAGCCGAAGTCCTCACCAGATGTGACTTGATTTTACATTTTAAAGAAACGTTGCTGCGTGAAAATTTTCGTTTAACTTTTTTGCTAAATCAAATGAGACAGGCATAAATTCGGTTTCTTTTAGTGCACTCAATTATCTTATCCGTGAAACCCTAGACAAGGGCCCGCATACATAATATTCGCGACAGGCAACTGAAAAAGTTCTAGCAAACTGAAATTGAGGAAAAAAAAGATTTGTCAGATATGATTAGTATTTATGATTATAGTGATTTACAGTTACGCTTCGGAAAGGTGAAACCTTATCATAGATAAAATAATATGTAATACCTCACATATAAGCATCGTAAATATTCATCATCGTAAATATTCATCACATATCGTGTTGATCATTAAAAGTATGGTCAGATCTCCGATTTGTGCCTTTTCTTTTTTTCTCTAGTTCGTGACTTCGATTGAACAAATTTTAAAGTCAATTAGAGCATGCTGGCTTACGACAACATTTGAGCAGACGACTTTTCGTTTCCTTCGTTTACACGAAATCACTCGCTCCGCTGGTAAAAAATTCCACTTCTCGAAGCCTCTGCTGTTGTCTAGTACAGGCCATGTATTTATCTGAATAAATAAATAGATAAATTAAGATTGGTCGAATAACTTCAGACCCACGTTACGGCCGCACTCGCCCAAAGAACCAATAGAACTTCGAATTCTAGACACCAAACAAAACATAAGATGGAGACAGCTAAGAAACTTGATAAGATTTTTAATTTTCTTTATTGAAAGTTGGGTGGAGCTGGTAGATGCATTTGCTTTAGAGAGAGATTGTTCTTCTAACACAAAAATGTCTTTTGCCTCAACAAAGGCCATGGGCAATGCAGGCTTTGTTCTACAAACATGTCACCGCTTTGACAACCAAGAAAATTCCATCAATTTGACAAGATAGTGAGATAAGGATTACGGTTATTATTTACGCTTAGAGCATGAGTTCAACTTCTTTATTGTTAAATTAAAAAGAAATATGGTGATTCGTGCGCTTCCCAAAGAATAATGCTATGTGTGCTAAACAAATCTACGAAAAAATCGAAAAAATCGAATAACGGTAAAATATGATCTAATTCCGAACATCAACGTAATCTACGAAATCTTCTAACAACCAATCGATAACTCATTTTAATTGAAAAACAGTCAATTTCTCAGACGCTATTCTATACTTTTTCACTCGGGACTCCATAAATCCATACTAAAATTCTTCTCTTTTTGGTACTCATATAAAAGTTCGCTTTAATCAAACCTATGGAGATATCGTGTAATTAGGTTTCTCTTACCATCGCTGTCGTCCGTGGCGCGTAAGACGATGAACACAAACTTAACGAGAGGGATCGAGGTGATGGCGTAGAAGAAGGGAGGGGGGGGGCGGGGCGGGAGGACCGCCCAGAACGTCGTTGTTGTGCTTGATTGCCCTCAGCAAAGCTGCCGGGATACACGTAGAGCGGCGCCATGCCGAAGTCCCCGTACACTATCCCGATGTTCTGGAACGCTGGATTCAGTATCACCCACCACTCCACCGCCTTCAAACATGAGAAATGGTGTTCCATTAGTGCTAAACTGTTTAATCAAACGATCTTCTCAAAAGCTTAAGCCGCGAAGAAATGGTTGATGACATATTTTCGTAACGTTCCTCTTGCATGTTAATTGAGCCTCGGTGTTCGGAATTGAAACCATACTTACTTGCTCGGAGCCATGAGGATGCTGACCCGGGGGTGTTTAGCGGACTCTATATATCTGATGAGTCTGTATCTGCGCAACTTGGTGCGGGAGGTTCTTCTCCGTTGATGAGCACCGGAGAAGCTGTCTCGGCTCGTAGGCTTTCTTTCTTCCCGGGATTCTTCGACCGCATCTCCTGGCATCTCTCGCTCTCGAAGTCATAAAGACACGCACGCATGCGCAGGCACGGAGGTAGGCCGGAGAGACGCAGGAAGTGGGTAGGGAAAAGCCGGTAGCAGTGAGTTCTGGATAGGGCGAGGTTTTCAGAGGGGAAGATGATGGGAGTTCTCAATATATATATATACAGAGAGCCCTTTGCTCAAAAGATTTTGCATTAATAATAAAAGAACTTCAATATGAACGCCTGTAGAGACAAACACTGCAGCTGCTGATGCAAGACGGGGGATGAATCTGTAATTTTCCTCAAAAATTGTCGTTCTTCTTGATCGTCCTTACTTATATAAGAGCTAATTTCAAAATTTTAACTGAAAGTATTTTAAGGGACACTTGTTAAGCAATTGATTAGAAAAGCGACACGATTTTAAATGCACTCATTACCATCGTGTCATGTACGAGTAGTTTCTTTAAAAATGGAATTATTCAAAATAAAGTATACTTAATATTAAAATATTTAAATGAGATAAAAGTGTGATTTAAGATGAAAACGTGATTTTTTATATGAAAATTTTATGGACACTCCAGTGATTTTTTATGTTACTATTTTATGGACACTCCAGAGACTGCTCATTTACAACACCGGATTTTTATTTTTTTGGCTTAGGATAGACAAATACTGGAATCATAATTGATCCCAATATTAACCATCCACGATTCAAGAGATCAATTGAAATGCTGTCTAGCCTTTTCGACTTCATAGGAGAGAGAATCTTGGGGTATTGTTAATCATGGTCACGTGCGACATGTGTATGCGTGGCAACATCTATGGAAGTCTTCATCATTATTAACTAGAATTAATCACCAACCCATGTTTTGAGTAATATACCATTGTTCAAATTAAATTAAATTACCAATTAATCGACAGTCCTAGGCTCACGAGCATTGTCAAAAGTGTTCTTTTGACAACCTTTCGCAGATCCCACACCAATCATTGCAAATACGGTTCAAAGCAATACTCTTTAGGCGGATGTGTTTTTTGTATAAGACGTATCGCACTTCTAAAGATTGTGGAGAATTGCACTTTGGTCCTCCTAGTTTTCGGGCATAACGTTTCTCGTCCCCTCACTTTCTTTTATCAAATTATGCCCCGGCAAGAAGTCCTCTCTTTCCAACGACTGTAATGGAGATTCGTCGAAAGGGCAGTCTCTTTTTTGCAGCACATATTTCAGTTGCTTGGTCAGAAGGCATTTCGTACAGACTCCAATGATGCAACTCGAATTTCTGTTGCAATTATAATGGAGCTGGACGTTTCCTTGTCTGGAAATGGAGAAACACGTCGCTCCAATTGGGCAAGCTCGTCGAGGGTACTGAACGACGGAAATATTCCAATCCAGATCGAGTCAGACTGTACTTTTCTGGAAAGCTCTATCACGGGCCAGGCCGAAGCTCCATGGGCCATCCAATCTTTAGTCAGGGATTGTACACATCTCCTAGACTGCTTAGCTATGTAACACCGACACGGACACGTGACACGACACGACACGACACAACACGTCGACACGTTATTTTTTAAAAATAGAGAATTTCGACACGTTCCGACACGTTATATATTAGATATATTTTTATATATAAATACATAAATAATAATAATAATAATAATAATAATAATAATAATAATAATAGCCTAGAATTAATTTACACAAAAAATATTAAATAATATCATTCATTATTTTAATTTGTTACAATAATACACAAAACTTAGAGGAAAAATACATTGTTTAAAAAAAATGCTGAAATGATATTTTTAAATTTATTTATTTATCATATATAGCATTTTTTATTACTTCTTTCGAATAAAAGACTTTTAAAAAAAATAAAACAATTCTAAAAAAAATGAAAAAAAAAAAACCCAGTGTGTGTATATTTATAGCAATTTTATTACTTCTTTTGTGTATATTTATATTTTGACCCCTCAAGTATTATAAATTTTTAAAATTGACCTCGTGCGTGTCGGAATCGCGTGTCGGAATTTTGGACTCGCGTGTCGAGCGTGTCGGAAAGAATTGACCACGTGTCGGATTTTTCGACACTCGTTGACCGCGTGTCGAGACGTGTCGGAGCGTGTCGGACACGTATCGGAGTATCGGACACGACACGAAGGCTTCCGAAGAGTATCCGTGCTACATAGCTGCTTAGGGTGTCTTAGTTATCCTTTGTCCGAGAAAAGTAAATCGTGCTGGGATTGAATAGTGAAAGCCCACCAGAACGAGTCTTTGCGTATGAACTAGCTGTCTACCATTCCCCATTGTCTTTTATCTTCGTTATGTAAAGACATGGGATACTGCTATGGTGAATTTCCTAATGAGTAATTAATGAAGTTTTATCAACCATTAAAAAAGAGAGGAAAAAAAAGAAAAGGCGATGACTAAATAGCAACCATCTTTAACCTCTGTTTTTCTAAAGGAATATGCCTTATTCTTGTTGTCAATTTTAATCTCACTATCTTTTAAAATGATTGACATAATCTTGTGAAATATGAACTAGCAAGTTACTTCTCGAGGACAAGCTCATCATTTCTAGAGTAAGAAGAATTTTTTTTCTTTTTTTTCTTTTTTAAGGCCAGAGTTGGACAGCTCTATACAAACTCGATTGGTTTTGCAGATACTAGGCACTCCAAAGCCTGAGTCGTTGAACTAGAATTATGACTGAAGAACAGTATAGCATGCTGCAAGAAAAATGAAATAGGTGACTTACCCACAGATCAAACTGGTTCTGAGCTTAAAGTGGATGTCTGTACAAATGGAATGAATAATATCAACAGTAGGAACAGCAAGCACCCACAGATTCTTCACGGCAGATAGCAAATGGCATTCGGACTCTGAGATGAACATGGCTTTTCCATTACACACCAGACCTTCACTTGGGGTCGGACTTACAACACCATTTCTAAGGTTTTTCCCATATACCGATCCAGCACCATTACAGCACAAAAATTGGTGCACACATTAGCCAGAGAATAAAGAGCAAAATTGGCACTAGATTTTCCTACTACCTTCGTAGTCAACTTCCCCCGAATGGTAACTGATACATTCAGCACCTGCAGTTAATTATTTATGTCCGTGGTGAAATCCGATTACTGACTTGGCAGAAGTCTTTCCATTCCTCCGAATCCTGTCAAAAATTGGATTAGCCACTAGTTCTTTCGCAGAAGGCCGGGTGGTTGGATTTGGATCCATCATGACCTAAAGAAGTCAAAGAACATCAGAAAGCCACAAAATTGACAGTTTTCCCCAAAAGCAAAAAACAAAACAACACAAGTCCCATTGAAAGAAACGAAGACACAGAACCTTAAGCAAATTCTGGAAATGCAGTGAATGGCCAGGGAGAAGGGGCAGCTTTCCCTCTCTAAGATTCAGAAACTGAGGCCCAGATTCCGGCAAAGGTGACCCTCTTATAAGCTCATACATAGAAGCTCCCATGGAGAATATATCAACCTTATCAAGATGATCAAAATTGTCATTCAGGATCTCCTGAGGCATATACCGCGCATCACCTTCCTCAACAGGTAGGCTGCTATTGAGGAGAGTCGCACAACCAAAATCACCAAGTTTGTATACACCGTTCTTGACATAAATATTTTCCGGCTTAACATCAAGGTGGGCAATTCCTCTTTCATGCATAAAAAGCAATGCTTTCGCAAGCTGCAGGTAATTTGACATTAGCAAGTGTAAATCATGGAGACAAACCATTAACCTTCACGACAAAGATTACGAAAAATAAATCCACAATAGGCCACTATATCTTGTCAAAGGAAATTAATATGGGCTGTTATATATGTCATGAGGAAAGGAGCTATAGCCAAATTTTCCATTGCATGCTCACTGCACTATCCAGGACTTGATCACAGAGATACTTGAATTACTGATAACCCAAAACGACATCTTACAAATAATTGAAGCTTTGTGAACCACAGTACAATAGAAAGACACAAGTACTATATCCAGTGAAGCTCATCAGTAGCACTCACATAGCCACTGGTCACACAAATCCCACACTAGGAAGTTGATAGTTTGAGTATTCTTTCCAAGAAGGAAGAACTTTTTCAATTTCATTTTTTGTAACTGAACCTATCGTTTGGAAAAGGACGTGCCACATTCATAAATCCCACTTTTAAGTTCTTTGAGCAATATGAGCACCTAAAATCCCCTCTCTATGCAAGCATGATGAAATAGACATGATGGATGATCGGATGGTACATGACCATTATTGAAACAATCAGAAACCCGAAGTAAAGAATCCCACTTGAACAGTTAAAATATTTAATGGAATAGTGCATGCAACGAACATCAGTAAAACCTCATGGACAAACAATGTAGTGAGCCCTATCCAAGCAAGTGTTTCTATCTTATTCTCCATTTTTACACTCACACATGCTAGACATATTTCCCACCGTCAATTATTCCAGTCTGCAAATGAAAGTAAATGCACATTTACCCAGCATTACATGATCACAAGATTTCTATTGATCTTCAACAGTATCACCTTCCCCCCAAAGATGGAAGCTCTAGAGTTCAACTCTTTGACAAGCACAATTAAAGTAAAAATAATAATAAAAATAAAAATAAAGTTGCTTTTCTTTCCACTGTATATTCAAGATTCAAGTGACAACTTAATTGCTTACAAAGTGAACCTACTACTTGAAGAGAGGAGACTATGCTCGTTCAACGCCAGAATCAATTTCTAATTCTGAACGCATTGACCATTGCTTCATGGGTTGCTTGATGGAATAACTTAATAAAGGCCATTCATATCATAAAACGTTGCTATCATCACATAAATTTGTGGTTAACCTGATATAGAGCTGTCAATGCATCCCATTCGATTAAACATGTAGACTTCTGACTAGATAAGCTGTAATCACAGAGCTCCATCTGAATGTAAAGATGCTCATTTTCGAACCAAGAAGAGTAATATCCAACAATGTTCTCGTGAGAGCCTGCAACAAACATGCAAAGATAATTAGAGAAAATCGTGCAGCAGAATACGAAATTGAGGTAATGAAACCGGCATTGATACCTAAAGCTGCCAAAGATTGTACTTCCATCAAAGCTTTTCTCCTGCAAAACAGTGGGTATCATATTCTGTTCAAATAAGTGTTGAATGTCAGAAAGCGGTGCATGACACAAGTACCTTTCCCAATCTTGATACAATGGCCTGATGCTTTGCTTCACAGCATACAAGCAACCATCTATTCTCTTTAAAACTTTCAAAACACGACTGAAGTTACCAGCTCCAATTTGCTAGGAAGAATTTGCAAAATTAACAAGTCAACCCAAAAGAAACTTGAATTTCTGTATATTAAAGAGTAGCTGTATACTATATTTGCAAAAGGCTTTAATATGGAATAGAGACCTCAATTTCATGGAAATCAGTGTGGTACCGTGAGAGACCATCTCCTCCAGTAATAGAAGAGAATAAGCCTGCATATTTTCGCATAAAAATAAACTTATGTAAGCATCTTAAATGAAACAGCAAACAAACCATTTGCAATTTCCATTATCAATATTTTTTTTTTTTTAAGACACGGCATATATAGTACACACAATTTTAGAAGACTGATTATAATTTGTACATGCCAAGAGACACAATAATTAACAGGCATATACACATACCAGCACATTTGGACCTTTGATTTCCAAAAGGATCTATGTCAGTCTCCAAGGCATCACTGAGATATGGATTTCTAATGCAAGGAGGGGGCATGACCCTGCAGCGTAAAGCAATGGCAGACTGTGGGACATAACTGTGTGTCTGCTGCTTGCCATTTGATACTTTTTTCTCAATTTTAGCTTCTTCAATTTCCAAAGTATCCTCTGCAAGATCCTCTATTTGTTGACTTCCAGAAAAAATGGGACTTTGAGGATTCAGGATGACTTGATCTGAGGAAAGTCACAGCAGTAAGCACCTAAAATTTGAACTACTGCTAATAACAATTACGACAATTGGAAATTTCAACATCAATAAGAGAAATAGCTGATAAGAGCTAGACTGTATATCTTTGTTTATGTCCAGTCTGTAAGTGCACGCAGATGAAAAAATTGAATCAAAACTACTCAAAAATGGGCATTGACAATTTAGAAAGTTTGAACAGGAGAAGCAAAGTGGTGATCGCATTTATCATGTGGCTATGATATGTCTCAATATGAATGTGCCCAAGACTTCAGTATAATATCTCAAATTCAGTCCTCAAATGATCGCTTTCCTTGAACATTCTTTGACTTGCTTGAGCAAGGGAACCTGGATGGGGGATCCAGCTCTTTGAAACTCCCATAATGTTATCATAATCATTATGAATTACTTATAATAGCATATGATCCATAAATAAATAAATAATAAAAAGACTTTTCCAACGGTAGAAGCACAAAACCTGATCAAGCATCATCAATGAAATGATGGACCTTTAAAGAGGTTGACAAAAAATTATAGATGATTATAAGGATCTCAAAGGCTTCATCGAATTCGTAGAAAATAATACAGCATACTTAAAAAAAAAATTCTCTCAATACTATCATTGATAAATAACCCACAAACTCCGCACATCAAGAGAATTATCCCTGAAAGCAAAATCAAATCTATCTAGCGATATTCCCTATTGATTGGTTCAAAAAATGAAAAAATGTCCATCTAAGGAGTGACACGGTTGAATGATTAAACCAGCTCAGTAGAATCCAACTATTCTGTTAAAGGACCCCACCAAGGAGAATAATTTCCGTCCCTTTGATCAACCCAGACAAAAGCTTCAGATTCACAGCCTATCCCAAGTGTATGAAACTGGCATTCCATTGCGTCCTACATTTGTTCATAATCCCGCCCATTAGGACATTTGACAATGAGGCCAATGCATTCTCATGACTGCCCAGAACCCCCAAATATGTTAACAGATTACAATAGTATCATAGCCAAAAAAAAAAAAAAAAATCTATCCGAGTCACTAACATGCGAAAGAAAATTTTCAAAAGCATCAACAGCACAGCTAAAACATACCTTGCCGAAACCTTTTGGTCTTAGTCGAGTTAAGTTTCTCTGGTGATTTAGGGCAAGAAAAGTTATCCTGCATGAATAGGACGGTCAAATTTAAGCCAAAAATATTACATCAAAGTAAGACAAAACAGAATAACATCCCATCTACCTTACCTTGGTATGATCCAATCCATTCACTAGATTTTGATTGTCCGGGGTGATGTAATCAGGAGTACTGCATCCAAGACAAAGACAACACAAAACAAAGTTATCAAGAAAACTTGAAGTTAATGAACTCCATTCATTCTGCCCAAAGCAGAGTAAACATGTCAACATACAAAACGAGGGCTAAATTCCATATTTTGTCTTCATTTTTCAAATTCTGATTCACCGATGATGACGTCTAGCTCCGACTTCCGTCTTTGAGCACAGCTTAAAAGCGGCATCTGCTAATTTGCAGCGCAATACAAAAGATGCTACATTCAAATCCACACCGTATCTCATTCACGCAACCACGCAATACGACACTACTCGTAGCGTTTGCGTTCATTGTAGCCCAGTTTTCTCCCTAAACCGGAGCGAACGCAAGGGAAAACTGGACCACCAGCTCCGCATATAAACCAATCGAGCTAAAACTCCAATCGAAGCCAGCAAAGCCAAAGAGAAAAAAAATCCAAAAATCAGCTCATCGGCACGCACAGGGCAACAGTGATTACCAGAAGAAGTCCTGGCTGAGGATGCAATCGGCGCCGGCGCCAGCCTCGGCGTCGTGAGCCGAGGCGGGGAGGAGGGAGGGGTCGGATTCGAGGAGGTCCGGGAGGCGGAGAGAGGGCTCGGGCTCGGCATCGGGATCGGCGGAGGAGGAAGAGGATCGGTGGTGTTGGTGGTGGTGGTGGGTGGGGCGGAGGGAGAGGAGGGACACCTGCCCTAGCTGGGCCTCCCAGCTCTCCTCCATCGCCGCCCCCTTCGTCCCGGCGGCGGCGGCGGCGCTCCTCCTCCTCCCGTCGCCGCCGTGGCTGCCGGCCCGCTTCCCGCTCTTCCTCTTCATCTCTCTCTCTCTCTCTCTCTCTCTCTCTCTATTTCTCTGAAATCTCGAAATTCGCGGATGCTGTGTTCGCCACTCTTGTCGGGTTCGTGAAAAGGTGCGAAGCGAATTCAAATTGCGCGGGGTTTGATCCGGGCGGAGCGGGGGGTAGTGATCGGACGCGACGAGGACTACCGTAGTGCCGTGGTCAACCGATTGATCAGAACCGTCCGTCTTGCACGCTTCGGAGACGATCTTGACGTTTTGCCCGAGTAGTGAAAGGGGTCAGCTGTAGAGGTGAGCACTAGGGTGTCAATTCCCGAACCGAAAATCGAATCGAACAAAACCGAACCGAAAAATTTGGTTTTTTTCTGCCGGTTTTTCATTAAAAACAGAAAATTTTCGGTTGGTTCAGCTTTTATCGGTTAATCGAACCGAACCGAACCAACAAATAAAAATGGAGAAATAAAAGTGGAGAAATCTAAGTTTAATAGAAAAAAAAACAAAAAAAACCGAAAAACAAAGGTTAAAAACCAAAAACCGAAAAACCGAACCGAACCGAACCGTTTACACCCCTAGTGAGCACAGTTCCCAAGTAGAACCGGAACCGGAGAACCGCACTAGAGGGTCCGGTTCGGTTCCTTCAAGGAGACGGCTTCCGGTTCCCCTTTTTGGGAACCGGTCATAATTCAAAAAAAAAAACCCTAGCTTCTTCCCCCCCCCCCACATGATTTCCCCCTCTACAGATTCTTCCCCCTTCCCCTTTCTTTTTCTCTCTTTCTTTTCTCCCATTTTCCCTCCTCACGTCACTTCTTGCCCCTCCAACTTTTTTATTTTCTTCTCTCTCCCTCTCTTATCTTTCGATTCCGGTTCCAAATTGCCTAGGGTTTCTTGGATTGCTCTCTCTCTCTCTAGAATCCTCCGTTTCTTTCTCAACGAGTGCCTCCTCCCGCGCCGTCTCCAATCTCCCGCTTCGGACCCGATTCGCGCGACGCCCTCCGTTCCACGGCCACTCGATTCGGAGCTTCGATTGAGCACTCGTCGCCGTCGATCAGTTCCCGCTCTTCTTCTTCTTCTTCTTCCGATCTCTTTCTTGTTTTTTGTGGCTTGAGAGAGCGCGAGACAGAGAGAGGGAGGGGGGAAATGGTGAGGGGGAAGATGCAAATGAAGAGGATAGAGAACAACACGAGCAGGCAGGTGACGTTCTCGAAGCGCAAGAACGGGTTGCTAAAGAAGGCCTTCGAGCTCTTTGTCCTCTGCGACGCCGAGGTTGCACTCATCATCGTCTCCCCGAGGGGCAAGCTCTACGAGTTCTCGAGCTCGACGAGACAGAGGTTTTCCTCCGCATTTTTGCTCAAGTGACGGATTGCTATGAGCAACATTGATAGTTGCTCAACCTTCATTTCAAAATTTGGAAAAAAATGAAGATTGTAGAAAGATGCATTGTTACTCGATTCTGTTGGGGTTTATTGGCTCCATTGGGTTGAATAGTTGATTGACACGCTGTTTCTTTTGCAAGGCCTCCTGAAGGTAGCGTGAGAATCTTATGCTTTGCGTGCACGAACTGCAAGTACTTGGCCTTGGCGAACCTGGCCAACGGCGAGCCCGAGTTCCGCGCGATGAAGCTCGAGGGCTGACGGACTTGAGCTCCTTGAACTGGTCAAAGAAGGCTTGGGGAGTGCACTCCTCGATGGATGACGACTCGTTCGCGAGCATGAAGTTGGGGAAGTTGAAGCCCTCGAAGATCGATCTGGCCACGAACGATTCGATGGTTGGGCTTCGCGAACCTCGCTCGCTGCTCGATGAATCGGATGGCCTCATCAAGGTTCCAGTTCGCCACCTCCATCTCGCAAGCCATGGCTTTCGCAAAGTGCCTCACGGATCATAAGGCGTAGTGGAGGACTTGGGCGAAGTGGGTCGGGCTCAACGACACGAGCTTGAAGCCGTCGAACAGGGGCAAGATGCCGCTCGGAGACGAACTGGAATTGAAAATTATGAATTTAGTTGTCTATTTGGACGTAAAAGATTCACATTGCTGTGTATTGGCAGGAACTGAAAAATGGAGGGCCAACTATTGAATTATTTCGGCTTCCGAATATTCGCACCCATTACGAAAATGAAACCCAAAAAAAAAAAAAAATGTGTTGGAACCTGGAACCGATCCCGGAACCTATGACAGGGTAGGTTCCAAGTTCCAAAAATTGAGGAACCTATACTCGAGGATAGGTTCCAGGTTCCAGACGAAACCGAACCGGAACCGGGAACCTCTCACCCCTAGTCAGCTGGTGCAAAAAGGTCGGGCGAGTACACAAGCACAACCTCGCTCGATGTCGATGACTTTTGGTGCAGGAGAATGGATTCCCCCTCGAATGGAAAACAACTGTAAATTTCGCTCATTAGTGGTAAAAATCTTATGTTTTATTGGGTCAAAAATAAATTAACCCAAATATACCCACCTAACTAGTTTTAACACATTTTTTCATATAATGTAAATCTAGTGATTAATATCCAATCCAACTCATATTTAACACATATTCAACTGACCCATATTACAAATCTAGGAAAACTCATACCCAATTTGAGTTAAGAGTACAATGCAAATAAGCAACATGGAACTTCGGCTTCAAGTTGGGTTTTGAAAAAATGCCACTGGACGACTAATATTTGTCAGGATATCATTAACAAAGATGTTGGCTATCTAACAAGGTATGCTATCATCGTTGATGTAAATATCAATCATTCTATGAGGTATGATCAGTATTAATGTAAATAATTTTTTAATTTATTTATTATTTATTAGAAAATTTTCATTTAAAATTATTATTTTATTTTATTATGGTTTTTTTTTTTTTTTTTTTTGTGTCCAGGGCCCGTGGCCATCTGCAAGGGCCCTCACCAACTAACCCTCTTCGGGAAGTCAATAGTGAAAAGGAAAAAGTGAAAGAATTTTAAAATCATATAAAAATAAAAATCATGACATTTAGACTACTTTCGTGTTGGCATTCTTGCTATTATAAAAATAAGTGTTTTCATAAAGATATCTAAAAATGATTATTCATTTATTTGTAGATATTTGTACTTATATTAATCTAAAGGAAAAAAAAAAACAAAAAAATTCAAACTATACCTATTGTAATACATTTATCTTCTGTCAAGATTTCATTAAATGATTTTCAGCTAAAATAATATCTTATTTATTTCACTTAAATATCGTGAATGCTATGTTTACATTCGTTTTCTTACGTTCACGTAGGCAATTTTTGTTTGTGCGTTTTAATCAAAAATCTGAATATAAAAAGTGAGTTAAACAAATTGCCTCTCGAATTGCACTTTAAACGAATTAGTTCGGATATTCTTAAGTTTGAGTCCCACAAACGTCGAACCTCTAGTTCAAATACACCAACAACGGACGTCGAATGAAAGAGAGAACTGTTAGATAATCACCACTATGATCGTGCCAACAATCTCGTAAAGACAATCCGTCGTATCTTAATGTTTTAGTCACGGCCCAAACTAGAGAGAATTCCCTTTCCTTCACACACTCTTTCTCTCTATTTTCAACAACCCTTTGTCATGTCCCTAAACTATATTTTAAATATATATATATATATCTGATATCATAAAGGGGTTAGGATCTGAGTACTATATGAGAGAACAAGAAAGTATAACAGATTAACGATCTGTATGAAAGCGAGGGAAGGATGTATCTTAAAAGGAATGATATATAAGAACAAGAAAATAAGAACAAGAAAATAAATGACTTAAATAAAATCGCGAGAATTAAAAATAACGTAAAGACCGAAAGCAATATATAAAATATAAAGTAAGAGTATACATAAACAAAAACCAACCATGAAGGTGGTATGAACTTGTATTATATAAAGCTGAAAAGCTGAAATTACATGTATTGAAAGATGCAGAAACTAAAGCATCAAGTCATCCACTAGGCGGTAATCCGCACTCCGGGAGTATTGATGTTTGTATTACAAGAAATGGTTAACCAACTATCATGTAAGTTGGTAACCCTGTATAAAACTATGTATGTGAAAACTAACTTACTTTGAAACCAGGGGATACAAGGTAAGAGAGCTTGGAGATGGAAAAGATGAGGATGGAGATGGAAGAGAGGATGGTTTACAAGTGAGAGGGAGAGAGAAGAAGAGAGAAATCTGGAAAATTTCGAGGTCCTTTCTTCTATGTCGAGTGGGTGTATTTATAGAGGGTGCTACAAAGGTGCTGAACAGGTAGAGTGAACAAGATCTGAAAAAGTGTATGAATAGTGAACGGTGTATGAATAGTGAACAAGAATGGTGTATGAATAGTGAACGGTGTATGTCTACTACGCTCCGGTGTAGCCTTTTGCGCCGTTTGTAATAGTATCTCGCATGTGATGTCTTTTAATCTCTGTCCGCATTGATTCCGTAGCGTCTTCATTAGTGTTTCCACTATGATATGAATGGGAGGATCCTTCTTGACCGTATTGAGATTTGGGAGATCCACATTGTGATTCTTCCGCTTCGAGAGCATCGTCCCGAGGATGTTGCGCATTCATCTCTTTTTGGACTGCTGCAAGTGCTGCACTTGCCATGGATTTTTCCCGTAAAAACGATGTATTTGATGGGGATGCGATTATTTGGGTTTTCCGGCTATTTAGCCATGTTTTAACCGCAGACTTCGGATCCTTGATCAAGAAATCTGAATCCATCCCACCATTTTGTTTTGTATTTTCGGACAAGTATCTTGGTACACCTGGTTTATTGGATGTATTGTATTCAAATTCCCATGCTTTACCCAAGAGATTCTGAATATTATAAAGAAATGCATAAGGCATGGGAACCTTATATCATGAGGTGTTGGTATGAACTTTTCACTGAAAACCTTGTATCCTTGTTTGACTCGTGGGTGTAATATTATGTCCAAAGGACCAAAGAGATCCCACCGAGTCAAACCAGTTTGGTAAGCTTTGTCTTGGGAAGTTGTCTTTGAAGAATAATAACCAGGAGTGTTGGAAATTTGTATTCTGTTCGAAAAAGACGTTCCACCAAGCTTGTTGGTAGTCCCGGTATGTATATGAGGAGGAGTATGGTAGACTTTGGGTAAGTCTGGTTTGGAATTTTCTGGATGTATGGGGTGAGGCTCCCCGAAGTGTGAGGGGTGTATAACTTTACTTGATGGATATAGTGGAATAAAGGATATTTTCTGTATTGGTTTTATCGCAAAGTGAGTGAACCTTGCCGATTCTGTTTCCACTAAAATTTGCTCATAATAAGCAAGGGTTTTGTTTGTATTGTGAGGTTTGAAAAGCCAATTTTTTGGAAATATGTTTTCTGCAAATTTGATTGGATCTTTATCGAAGAATCCATCTTCCACAGTCAATATTTTTTGAAAAGATGTTTTGGGGAAAAATTTTGATCTTTGAGAAAGAGGGGTTGCTCGAGGCTTAATAACCACCTCATTCGAAATTCTTTTGTATTCCGCTTGTTTTTGTGTAGCAAGCGGGAAGGATTGTTACTTACCTCTATGGCACTGGATGGCTCTTTCTTTACGTTCTGTAAAGACTGGGCAAGTAACAATAGTGTTTCTTTTGGTAGTGTTTGAGAATGCCACCGTATCCTAATTCTGACGCGTCTGTTTCTACTATTTTGAAAGTGGAAGGGTCAGCAAGATGTAAGCATGGTATGTCTTTCACATGCAATTTTATTTGTTTGACAATGTCTGTATGGACAGAAGTCCATGGTGGAGGATCCTTTCGCAACCTTTGATGTAAAGGTTTACAAAGGATGTTTATATTGGGAAAGAAATCTAAAATATAATTGAGACTACCCAAAAAC
The DNA here is from genome assembly GCA_017140615.1 of Eucalyptus cladocalyx. Classification (NCBI taxonomy): domain Eukaryota; kingdom Viridiplantae; phylum Streptophyta; class Magnoliopsida; order Myrtales; family Myrtaceae; genus Eucalyptus; species Eucalyptus cladocalyx. Next base: position 22,174,229 of record CM029523.1, on the reverse strand, counting down.
CTTTGTAATTGGGTTTTGTCTTTAATCTCATCGGGAATTTATCGGTAAAAGAGATTGATCTTTCTATGGGAGTGATGGTGCTTAAATGGATGTAATGACCTAAAAATCTAACCTTGGTCTTGAAGAGTGCAATTTTAGTAGGAGAGACTACAAGACCGTTTTGTATGATTATTTTTATGAAAGTAGATAAATGTTTGAAATGCTGTTCTATATTGGAAGAGAATACTAGAACATCATCTATATAAACTATGATGTATTCAGAATAAGAATTGAAAATCTCGTTCATAATTCTTTGGAATTCTGAAGGGGCATTTTTGAGGCCGAATGGCATAACATTCCATTCGTATTGGCCAAAAGGTACTTGTAAAGGCTGTCTTGTATTTATCATTTTCACTTACTTGTATTTGCCAAAATCCTGATTTCATGTCAAATTTAGAAAATATTTTTGATCTACAGTCTGTTTAGCAAATCTTTTTTATTGGGTATAGGGTATCTTATCCATCTAAGGGCTGTATTAAGAGGTTTGTAATTAATAACTAACCGGGAACTCCTCTTTCTAGTTTAGCATTTTTATTGACATAAAAAGCAGAACAACTCCAAGGGGATTGGCTTTTTCTTATGAGTTTTTTATTTAAAAGATCTTGTATTTCTGCTTGACAAAATTTTAAAACTTCTTGGTTCATTTGAGTTGGGCTGGCTTTGGTAGGAATTTTGTTTTCAGAAAAATCATGTTCATAAGGTAAATCAACGATATGTTTTTTTCTTTCCCAAAAGGCATTGGGTAAAGTAGAACATATAGTTTTCTCTATGTGTTTTTGTAGAGAAGCTATCTTTTCTATGATGTTTGGTTTTATAAGATTCTCTTCTATTCTTTTAAACTCTAAATCTTCTTTTAGAAATTCAAGTTGGTTTTCTTTGTCTTTTATGAGGCAATTTATTTCTGAAATGGAATGTTCTTGTAAAATATTAAGACTTCTTTTCTGTGGTTTTGTTATGAAATTGAAGGTGATTTTTTTGTTTAAAGCATGAGTTTCTATACCTTCATTAGTAACAGCAAAGGGTTGAATCAATTGTATAAAAGGTGTTCCAAGGATAACTTTGTTGTCTCATGTTTTTAACTAAAAGAAAAGATGTTTTGTAAGACATTTGGTCTTTTATTATTAGGGCTTCGGGTAACTTGTATTGTATATTCAGCTTGTCTCCCGAGGCTGATTTTAAGGACTCGAGATGTTTTGTCAAAGTATCTTGTTGGAACAAGGCCTTCCTTGATACAATTGAGGTCACCCTGTATCAAAGAGTGCCGTTGTTTCAATAATATACTCATTATTGATTTTTATCTTAATATTTATTATCCATTTTCTAGATGTGATTTATGTTAATAACATAAGAAAAGCTGGATCGAGGTATCGGGGTACTAGTGATTTCATTTTGGTTTTCAAGTTTTGTTGTTCCTTTTATGACAAGAGACTTTATATCAGAAATTTCTTGTTTCATTTTTGATTGAGTTTCTTTTAAGGCTTGTATTTCTAACTTTTGTTGTTTTATTTCGTTTTGGAGGTCATTAATATTTATAGGTCTAGACTGTGGTTTTTTGTTTCTATTTAGAATGTCTTTAAGGTTGTAAGAAGTATTAGGCTTGGAAGTAATATTCATAGAAGAGTGAAGTCTATCTAAGTATTCTTTTTTGGCTTCGGGGTCAAGTATTTTGTCGCGGTCTTGAGAAGGAATTCTTCTTCTTTAGTTAAGACGTTTACTTCAGAATGGGTTTTTTACGAGAAGCGTCTTCATAATCGAATCAAGAGGATTCTATCTCATTGATTTGAAGACCTTCTTCCTCAAGAAATTCATCGAAGAAGTATCATCATTTTCTATGAAGATATTGTTTAACGATTAAGAGTATTGTCATCTAAAGAAAGTTCATTTAATTTTTTATTAATCCTACAATATTTTGAAATATGACCTTTTCTACCATAAGAATAGCATTTAATGTCTTTAAAAATTTTTCTATCGAATGAGGTCTATTTTGGTTATTCGGGTGTCTTTGTTTATTCCTACGAAATGGAGGTTTGTTGTGATGTTTCTTTGTTTCTTTCTCAGGAGGACAAGTTCCCTTACATTTTGGTTTTGTTTTTTCATTATAAGAGGGGTCGTATTGAGCACAAAAATCTCCTAGACTCCTATTGGTGAGGGATTGTTCTTCCTTGAGTTGTCTTTGTAATTTGATTGTATTACACATTTGTGTTCCTTGTCTATAAACATAAGAGACTATTTCTCCATAAGAAAGGAGATCATAAGGAATTTGGCCGCTGTAATCTTCCCTAATTTTATCTCTAACTTGGTCACCTATAATCTGAGGTAAACCAGCTAAGAATTTTTCTTTCCAAAAGGGTTGATTGCGGTCGGGTCTAATAAGAACCCTTTGAAAGAAAAGCTCTTTGTATTCTCTAAATCTTCCTAAGGATTTGCAACGCATATTGGAGAGGAGATCTTGGTTTCTATCCCTAATATGTGAAGGATCTCCTACAAAGTGTTGTGAAATGGAATAGATAAGGGTATTAACCGCATCTTGGATGAGATGACCTTGATCATCATCCATGCGTTGACCAAAATCATCTACCTTATAAGCGTTAAAATTTGTGTCTTTTGTTCATCTCGTAGTTATCCCACCAACCTTTTAGCTGTCCAAGAAAAACCAGCTACTAAAAGATTAGCAACAGCATGGTCGAAACATCTTGCTGTGTTTTGTAGGCATTAGCAAGCATCACCATGTTGTTAAGAATGTTCATAACATTGGTTTCGCAACACCATCAATGTTCCATTCATAGATGGCGTCGGAGAGTATTTATTCTGTATTTTTGCGATGATTCTTCTTGGGCAATGTCTGGTGGGGTAGCTCTACTATAATAAAGCTTCGTGGTTGTCTCCAATTGAGTCTCGTTAATTTCATTGACTGACTCATTATCGAGATTATCGAGGGTTTGGTTAGGGTATTAATGGTGGGTTGGTCTGGAGTGTCTCTAATGATAAGATTCTGGAATTTAGGAGTGTCTAGTATAGGATCAGGTTCTATCTTTGATTTTCCTAAGAGTTTTTTCTTTTGTTCTATAGCTTTGGCAAACTCGGGCTAAGATTTTTGGAAATTCAAAGGCTTTAAAAATGGGTTTTTTGAGAGTGTCAACTTGTGGTGTAATAAGTTGAGTAGGGTTCTCGAAGGTGGATTCTATCCTATTCAACTGTTTTCCTATGGTTACTAAATGTTGATTAGTAAAATTGTTTTGTTCAATAACTTTGTGGGTGTAGAGAGAGTCTCCTTTGTCTGGAACTCTAAAAGGAGTGGCAGTAACCTCGCTTTCTCCATGTTGTATTTTTATTCTCCTAAGGGGTAGATGGTTGGATTCTATGGTTTCACCATTATCCAGTTTCCACTTATAATGATGGTCTAAAACAACAATCTCTTTTGGCTCAAGGAATTGTTCTTCTAGCCAATCAAAGAAAAATATATGGACTTCATATTCATATATGTAGTCGTAATATTTTTGTTTGATGTCTTTTGCTTCATCGCAAAGGTTTTGAAGAACCATTCTCTCGATTTGTTTGTTGTTTTCAGAATTAAATTCTTTATTAAGAAAAGCTTTGTTAGGCTCAAAGTGTTTTTCTAAAACATTAAGTTCGGCATCTATCATTTGTGAGTAGGTAGGAGAATGATGAGGAGAATCTGTATTTCCTAGGGCTGGTTCGGCTGGTTCAGGCTGATTTTGTTGATAAACTGGCCTGGAAATGCCCGATCTATTATCTAAACCACTAATTTCTGGTTCAAGAGGTGTCTCATGGTTACTTCTACTGGTGGAAGGAGGTAAAGGTGTTGTATCTCTTGTGGGAGTGTCTCTATGTATACTAGGAGGAGGAGTGTTTCTGTGCGTACTAGGAGGAATGGTGATTATAGGAGGAAGATTAGGATTAAGATCTATGGACCTCGTATAAGAATTATGAAAAGAAGGACTAGATCTTGAATCAAAAGACCTTCTAGGAAATCTAATGGTCACTCTTCCTTCGGATGTTGAATGACATTAGTCGGATCTGTATTTTGAACAACTTGTTGGGGAATTTGGTTTTCTAATTCCCATTGTTCTGTAAAGTAACTTGGTTCCAATTAATAGACCTAGGAATTGTTGTATTAGCTCTAGAAATGTCAGTTTGGAGGAGAAGTGTTTCTCCTCGAGGACTATGTTTGAAAGCATTTTCTCCAAAGGCGGAGGACATGGCTTTATAATGGATTCTATAAACAAGGGCTAAAGGAATAGAACCATCTGCCACTTTGTAATTATGGGTTTTGATTTGGAGTGTTAGGGCTCTAAGAACGTTCTTATCTTTGAGAGATACAGAAAAATTGGGATAACAATCAAAATGTATGGGTCCTTTGCGAGAGACTTGTCTCTACAAGTACCAAGAATGGATTCATCATAGTTTAAAAGACGTGAATCCCTTAATACTAATAGAATGGAAGTATTAAGACCTTCTTTAGTAAGAGGTTTGACTCCTACTTGGACTAGTCCTATATGAATGTAATTGTATTTTTGTTTGTGTTTTTGGATGGACTCTTTGTTTAAAAGATGTAATTTTTCATAGGAATTAGAAAGAGGGACATCTCTTTCTTCGGTGGATATGACATAGTCTGATTTTTTGAAAAACTTCAACTTTGATTGTTTGTATATTTCCTTAAGCTGTATTTTAGGAATTTCCCAATTTTCTATAGATTTGTTGAAATCTTCTATTCTTACTTCTTCTCAATGGATAGGACTTGGATCTGAGTCCATTTGTGATAGAGAACTAGAGGAAGATGTAGATCTTCTATGTAAGCTCATACTTAAGATCGGAACTATTCCTTCTTGAACCGTTACGAGCTAAACCAACGGTCTAACAGCCATTCAAGGACTTACGGCCTGGACCACTCAGTAGAAACAAGAAGGATGCCAACGAATGGCTCTCGATCTAAGTGTATGTTCTTACAAAGACTATCTATATATATATATATATATATATATTTAAAATCAGCAACGATTCTTGATCGATGGACGATCAACAAACGTTGCTAATCGTCCGCATGCACGCGAACAATTGTGCATGAGCGGTTGCTCATGCACGATCTTGTGCATGATGGTCAGCAGTTGTTTACCATCCATGCTTCATGCATGATGGTCAACAACCACTGACCATCCATCCGTCTTAATTAAATAATTAATTAATCAATTTCTAAAACAAAAATAAAAGAAACATAATCTTTGTGTGTGTAATTAGGGTACATTAACATGTATTCACTTTGGGCATGCGTATGCATCATATACAAGTAGGCTCATGACTATAATACAAATTAAATTAAATCTTATTTAATTTAATTTCAAATCGACTCAATTTGATTGTAGTAATTGCAAACACATTTGCAACAATATTTCATTCTTGTTCCATGTTATCTTAATTGTTTATGATGTGTGATATCCTTAGGTTTATCACTAAGCTGGTAGTAAGACTTGTACTAACATATTAGTACTCCCAAAAGAATTAATTGTCACGATTAATCTTTGGGTCCTACAAGCCATAATTGACATCTAGCAACAATATTTCATTCTTGTTCCATGTTATCTTAATTGTTTATGATGTGTAATATCCCTAGGTTTATCACTAAGCTGGTAGTAAGACTTGTACTAACACATTAGTACTCCCAAAAGAATTAATTGTCACGATTAATCTTTGGGTCCTACAAGCCATAATTGACATTTAGCAGTACGTCATGATTACCTAGATAATGTGAATGCTTTAAAAACATAATGAACCTATTAGTTTTGGCTATAGTATAATTCAATTCATCTGTCTTACTATGTCTCAATTAAATAAAGATCATGGAATATTTGTCAAGTCACCAATTTGATTATATATACAAATCCAATTGACATGTATTTTATTTGAGACATAAACAATTTATTTTCGATTACAACCCTGGCGAGGATTTCAATGCAATGTTATAATTAGATCACATAGGATATCATCATTATACATTGCATGTAACAAGGAGACAGATTCCATATTGCGCACACGTGCAACTTCGTATATGAACAAATTATGACCATTAGGTATAAAGACGTTTTAACGACCCAGCATTACGTGCACCTGTGAACCATATTTGTTCGACAAATAAGTTAATATTGTGCCTCAAGTTTAAGGATTATTTACACAATACCAAAACATAAACAATTAGAATTAGTGAAAGTGTAATGGGTGTAAAAATTTTGGACAATTTTTTCCATGGAATTACGATGTTATTTTGCCTTTTCTACATATGTTGTTCACAAAACCAAATCATGCCGTAGATATTACTTTACTTAAACAAACAAAACAATAGGAATTATAATTTTATCACATTTAATGTGACAAGCTATCACATAAAGCCTTATTCTATTATTAAGGAAAATTGGCCAGAAAGTCCTAAGCCTACAAAAGCCAATGCAGTCTTTAATCTTTCAATTGTTTTAATTTAATTCTAAAATTTTTAATTATGCTAATTTAATCTTAAACCTTTTGATGATTTGGCAATATAGTCTTATGGCTAAATATCCAAATAATAATTTTTTAATTGAATTGGGAAATCTTCAAAATATTTATAATTAAATTGATACAATTAAAATGTTTAAGATTATTGGTCGTCGACCCGTCATATATTAAATTTAGAACTTTTTGGATAATTATCCCCTTATTACTGTGTAATGAACATCAATGGTTCTCTCACTGCCATTGAGAATAATGCTCTCTGCAAGAACAAGCGATCACAACCGAGTTTTATATCTCATCATTTCACCATGATTAGTAACGCTAGCTTCCATGAATTCACGTACAAATGCGAAAAGTACAAATACAAGTTGTCATTAACCGTTAATGGGAATTTAGATGCGATTGGCAAATTCTAAAGAAATAGAGAAATCAAATCCGCTACCATCACACATAGTATTCCAATACATAAGTCGAGTAGCTGATGGTTCTGCATGGTAATATTTTTGTTTCTCCCAATTTCTGTTCATTTGTTCCCCCCGAAACAAAAAAAGAAAAGAAATCCGTTTGATAAAATTTTTGTTCCCGGGAACAATTTCTCTATTTTTTTCCCAAGAACAATTTCTCTATTTTGTTGTTCCTGAGAACAGTTTTGGAACAAAAATAAGAAACAAAAAAAGTAACTTCTTGTTCCCGGAACAATTTCTAGAAATAAGCCAATTTTATTTTTTATTTTTCTTTTGTTCCTCTTTCTTGCCGTCGCCACCTCCAACCGCCCGAGCCACCGTCGATCACTTGATCGCTGATCATTGCTGCCCGACCGTCGGCCGCCGCCACCACCGATCACGCCAATTGCCGATCGCCGTTGCCGCCTCTGTCCGTTGCCGCCAATCGCCACCGCCACCACCACCGCACAACCCATTGGCCGTCGCCAACCACCAGCCGCCCATCCGTGAGTAAGAATAAAAAATGAATAAATACAAAAAAGAAACTGTTTCGTACCAAACGCATTTCTATTCTTTTTCTATTTCAAGAATAGAAATTTTGTGTAGTTACCAAACACTTTATTTTACTTAGAAATATTGATTGGGGATCCTTGATTTTTTTCATTATGTTGTGAATTCTACTTTTGAGTATAGTTATTGTATGAATGTTTTGTATGTTGATTAATATAATGTTATGCCTTTTGATATTAATAGAAAAATGTGGAAATTATATGGGATCATGAATTTTTATTTTTTTTATGGGAGTTCATAAGTTAGTAGAATTCGAAAAAAAAAAAATCTCACCTAGAATTTACAATTTGCACAAATTAAACTAGTTAATGATAATAAAACGATAGTACACAGAAGTTGATTGGTAATATAGTGAATTTTCATTTCAGTGCCTTTTGTTAAATTATCATTAATTTAGTTTTTTTTTTACTGCAAATTAAGAATGTGTTTTACTTTAGAAAATATGCTAATATTAATTCTGCGTTTATTATGTCAATGTGCAGTAGCAACTAATTATGGTTTCGGCATTCGAGATCATTCTGACTAACCTTGATAAAGGTGAAAAGCTTAAGAATTATAATTATGATATTTGACATTGAAAAGTTTAGTATATCCTTGAGAAGCAAGAGGTTTTGGAAACTCTCAACCACATCATGGACAAATCTGAGCATGGAACCTCAGTTTAGCATAGAAGAGATCAAGAAACTTATCAAGTGTGGCATCCTAAAATTTCATAACGATCCCTAGATACACTACGACCCATGACTAAGTGATGGAAGCACCATTGGACTATATTATAGTCATTAGACTAATGGATTACATTTAAGCAAGGACCAAGCATTGAATGGACTATTGTTTTGTTGGAAATGTATCATATGCTTATGTCTGACCAAGGAAAGGAAGTACTGATGTCACGGATTGACGAAGTGCTATCTGATTTTTGTCATCGACACCAAGGATTGAAATTTTGTTATATCATCATCGGCACTACCTTGAACCCCATCAACTTGTGTATATTTTTCTTTTGGAGATACTACGCGGCATTATCACTTAAGTGTATATGGAACAAGAAAAGAATTTGAGTCATGAAAAAGTACATTTGAGAAAATTGTTAAATCATGAAACCATAGGACCGAAAATGCCCCAGGAATGTACAAGATTATGGATCAAATTTGTGAGAAATTGGGCCACTAATCGCCGGCCCAAAACCGCCCAAAATAGCCCACATTTCCCCTTCATCCAGTCGACCAAGGTCCGGCCGAATGAGGCCACATCAATTGCATGAAATTCAACAAGTGGCAAGAGGGACTACATGAGGTGTCGCCGCCCATTTCTTCACCGGAGATTTCCCATGCAAAACCTCATAATTACTAGCTAATTAAGAAAACAAAAAGAAAAAAAGAAGGGGGCGGAGTGAACGAGGGAGTGATCGAGAGAGAGAGTAACCGAGAGAAAGGAGAGACTGATCGAGAGAAAAAGAGAGAGAGTCTGAGAGAAAGAGAGAGTTCGTGAGGGTGCATCGGCAAGGGAAAGAAGGAGACCAGCCCCGCCGTGAGAACGCCTGCTGCCACTGTTGACGCCGCCTAGCTTCGCCGTTGATTAAGCTGCACCCGAAGTCCGCTAGTTGCTATTTTGCTTGCTGTGGTTGCGTCAGCTTAAGTCAAGTGAAGTCCATTGATCTACATTATGCTGTGCTGTGGTTGTCTAGTGAAGTGTAATAGATTTTGGAGATATTTGAATTTTGATGCTGGATGTTGGAATTTCGAAAGGATAGAAGTAGTTCTTTAGGACTAGCAAACTGTTTCATAGAAAAACAGCTCGACCTTTTGCAACTCCGTGACTTTTATGCAATTATCTAGTTGAAATTTGACTTCATGTCCTTCATGAAAGTTGTAGATGACATCTTGAGAAGTAACATACTAAAATTTGAGAAGAAAAAGACAAGTATTGTTCAGTGAAACGATTTTTCTTTGAAAGTGTAAAACCTAGAAACTGTTACAGAGGGTTAAGGAGAGTTATAGTGATTATATCTCTTGATATATAATGAATCCGACTTCGAGTTATTCATGAAACTTTTACCTCTAGGTTTTATATATAACATATAAAAATTTCATAATTTTCTTAGTTCATTTAGGGATTATACCGAATTTGTTATTAAAACTGTGCAATAGTGATGTTTGAAGTTTTATGGCTGTGATGCACGGACCATTGCGATTTATACGAAATTTTCTTAACTTGATGTTCTTCATAAAAATTCTTCCCCTAGACCTTTTTTATAACATGTTAAATTCTTAGAATTTATTAAGATCGTTTACTAATTTTTCCAGGATTCCATTAGTGGAGTGCATTCTGTTTTGTTAGAAAATTGTTTTATTTCAAGAACAATTGAATTGCTCTATGAGTTGTGATGCCTTTGGTCGTCATTTATACAATGGATGCGGTGACATTTAGCATATGACATCAAAAAATGAAATTGATGAGGCTTTGTAAACTCATTGAAACTTATGATTGTATTGCATCAAATGTTATTTTTAAAGTGAGACATATATTTATATATTGTGATGTTGATGATACTGTTGGACGGCTGAGACGACGATGCCTCGGGAGTATCGGGATGCCCGAAGGTGTGTGCTAGAGGTTCTTGGGAGTTTCGAGATGCTCGGTTGTAAGTATTATACGTAAATCCGGATGGAAGGGGCAACCATTTTCATGGTGAGCCCTAGATGTGCCTCATGATGTCAGGTGGGGTGCGAGATATCTGGAGGTGTGTGCCGAAGGTCTCACGATGCTAGGATTGGATGCGAAAGCCCGGAGGATGCAAACACTGGTCCCCGGGAAAAAAATGAGATTCTTTTGAATATCAAAATGGGAAATAAATCATGTGCATGTGTGTGTGCATATGGCATGGTACATGAGTTGTCTATGAATTTTGAATTGGTATTTTTGGCATTGAAAATAGGGTTATTAAGGCATGGTATGAACCTTATGGATTTATATGCATGGTTGCATATATGTTATGTGCATTTCACATGAAATCTTGGTTGTCTTGCTTGTTGCATTATGTAATTTGATGAATCTTTTACTGCTGAGTAGTTGTACTCACCCCTTTTTGGGACTAACATTTCAGACTAGAGACATGCCTCTGCTACTAGTCACCCCAGGCACGTGCTATGGCATACCGACCGATGTCGAGTGTGAGTGTACGGAGCATCATCACCCCGAGATATGGGGGTTAGTCTTTATTTGTGTGCAGGTTATGGTCTTGTATGACATTGGTTCGCCTGCTGGCCCAGTTATTCAGGAGTTTTTGTTTGTGCATGTCCGCCGCGATGGGATCATGCTGGGGATGTTGCCGCTGCCGCTAGCTGATGGACCGGGCTGGGTGTGACTGAGCGTGATGGGTAGCAGATGAAGCTTTTTGGAATGCCGACACTTACTAATAAACTCATGTATAGGACTTTTGAGAAAGAAACAAAAAGGAAGTCGGGTACTTTTGGTATATAGTCGAGCTTAGAAAAGTGTTGGCCTTTTGACGTACCGACTCATGATGTCCATCAAGTTATGTAAATAAAAGTGTTCGGCTCTAACTTATATAAAATGTGTAGTTGGTGTGCATTGTATTATTTTATTTGAGTATGGGATATAGAGATTTTGAATATGCTTCCACTATATGAACTGCGCTGGGAACGATCTAAATGATATAAACCCCCAGAACTTATGAACCCATTATAATTCTATGGTATCATAGTAATATATTATTAGGTCAAGAGAAATGTAAGCAAACTGTGGCGACCCTAACGGATCGGGGGCCATTTCGGGGGTGCCACATCAAGTTCCAAAAAAATAAAATAAAATAACATTGTTTTACTGAATTGTATGCAAGATGATCTCATATATTTGAAGGTTATGATAAAGTTTCAGTAATGTAGGTTGCCTTGAAAGATAAGTTTGGGAGTACGTCTGTCACTAAATTAAGGAGACTCATCATCAAATTTGACACATACCAAAAGTGCCTAAATCTAACAATGATGTAGCATGTTCGAGAAATGTCAAATATAATTCATGAGTTGAAGTCAACAAGTCACACTCTTACTAATGAACATTAAGTTCAAGTTGTTATAAGATCTCTTCTTAACAGTTGGGAGCATATGAAAATCAACATGACGCACAATGACAATATCGTCATTTTTAACAATATAGTGTGTCATTTGGAATTAGAGGATGAGCATCTATAGGTTGCGAGATGCTCTACCAATGCTTATGCTGTTGAATTGAGTTTGAGCAAAAGTTCGAGCTTCGAGCACAAGGGGAACCTAAATTCAACAACAAATGGAAGGAGTCTGATTAGGCACACAAGAGAGCTAAGACCCTCTAATGCAAGAAGCGTGATGGGAAGAAGGATAATACTAAGATGAAGTGCTACAATTATGACAAGTTAGTCACTTTCACTCGTGAATGTACTGAGCTAAAAGAGGTATTCGATTGATCAATTACTTTAAATGATGCTTTTGTTTCAAGCATTATAATGCTTACTGAATCTCATCTAATATGAACTCTAGACTCGGGAGTGACAGAACACGTAGTTAGAGACCGATGAACATTTATAGATTATCGTCGGATATAGCTTGGAAGAAAGTTATATATTGGAAACAACTCAAGAATTGAAGTGAAGAGTATCGGCACATGTAAATTAATTTTATGTTTTGGTCAAAACCTATTCCTACATAATATCATCTAAGCTTATGATTTTCTAAAGAAATTTGGTCTTTATAGACCTATTCCTAAATTAGGTTATGTATTGACTTTCCATGGTAATTGTGTTGATATTTTGTTTCGAATAACTTATTATGATTCTAATCATGTATTTAACAATTTTATGGTATTAGATATTGACTATTATGTGTATAGTGTTAATGTCAATATTTTTTTTCTTTAATTGCATCTTATAGTAATGTTAAAATTAATGCGAGTACTTGGCATGTTAGACTAAGTCATATTGGTTATAAAGAATGTAATACATAAGGTCTTTTAAAGTCACCTGTTAATGTTGATCTATCCGTATATAAATATTATCTAGTAGAAAAAACAACTAGAAAACAATTTTGTAAAGGAACCAAAGCTAAACTTCCATTATAATTCATATATTTTAACATTTATGGTTGATTGAACGAGAGAACGAGGCATGAAGTCTTGTATTCATTCACTTTTATAGATGACTTCACGAATTTCGGTTATATCTTTCCGATCTTCCATAAGTCGGAAGCCTTACATTACTTTAAACTATATATATATATTGTTTTTTTTTTATGGTAAAGTTAAACTATATATATTGTTGGTATAGAATTAGTTAAACAAAACAATAAAAGCATTAATAACCAATCACGAATGTGAATATCTATTTGAACAATTCAAGATTATTTGTGATGAAAAGGAAATTGTAAGATAATTGATTATTCTTGATACTCTGCAACAAAATGGAGTTGTTGAAAGAATAAATAGAATTTTATTGGAGATGGTTAAGTCTACAGTGGCACAAGCAATTTGCTTATTGACTACTGGCTATATATTTAATCATATGCCTTCTAAGTCAGTCAATTTCACCCCTTATGAGTTGTGAACTGGTAGGAAACTAGACTTAAGTAATTTACGACCTTAGGGATGTATAGCTTATGTTAATGCTTTTTCCCATAATATATAGTAAATTATGCCATAGAATGAAGAAATGTATCTTTATAAGATATTATAAATACTTTAAGGAGTATGTATTTATAGGTGAACAAGTTGATGGAAGTGTGATTGAAATGGAGTCACGAGATGTCACGTTCTTATATAATAATTTTCCTAATGGAGGTGAGATTAACAAGAATTTCTAGTTATATGAGATAAAAGATTCCAATAACATACCCATTAATGTTGTCGAAGGAAATAAAAATTTACCTCAACATACAAGACCAAATGGGAGTGTCGTATCGCATAGTGAACTAAATTCAGAAGAGATTAAGTTACGTAAAATTATTCTCTTTTGTTGTTTTGAGACTAAAGAGAAGTCATTTATGATTGCTTCGCAAGACGATGTCAAGCTTTAAGATTGTCTAAAAAATTCTCTCATCCTCTAACAAGGAAGCATAGAGAAAATTTTTGGAAAATGGAATAGAGTTAATGAGGGTAAATCACATCAGGGATTTAGTTGATTTGCCACTCAATCACAATGCTATTGAAAATAAATGGGTTTTCAAGATTAAGCGAAAGGCATATGATCTATTGAAAAGTACAAGACCCGTCTTATGACGAAATGTTATACTCAATAATAGGGTATAGATTATAGGAAACATTTTCACTAGTTGTAAGATTTGTCTCTATACACCTTATCCTAACCATTGTCGCATATTTTCACCTAAAATTACATTAACTGGATATAAAGAATGTATTTTTCAATGGAAAACTAGATAAAAAAATCTATATGAAGTAACAAATAGGTTTCATAGGTAAAGGTTATGAGTATAAAGTTTGCAAGTTTTATTACTCAATATATGTTCTCAAGCAATCATCTAGATAGTGATATTTTTGTTTTCATCAAACAACAACTTCTTTTAAGTTCACGGTGATCGAAGAATATCACTGTGTATATGTCAAATAATCCAAAAATAAATTTGTGATTTTATCACTATGTGGACAATATAATATTGGCTAGGAATAACAAGGGTTTGGTTATTTTTATAAAAGAATAGTTGTCCTCTAATTTTGAAATGAATGACATGAGAGAAACTGTTTATATATTAGAAGTTAAGATCGAAAGATCGATCAAAGGAACTCGTTGCTTTATCACAAGAGTCTTATATAATAAAGATTCTTGAGCGTTTCAACATACAGTATTGTAATCCCATTGATTACCCTATCACGCAAGGCGAACGCTTGAATACTAAAATGTTTCATAAGACTACAAAAGAAAAGAAAAAAATGGGAATTGTTTCTTATGCTAGTGCGATCAAAGTTTGATATATATTATAATGTATATTTGACCCGACATATATCATGCCATAAGGTTGGTAAGCCAATATCAATCAAATTCTACTCAAGTACATTAGAAAGTAGTGAAGAGAATCTTAAGATACTTGAAAAGCATCATAGACTATCTACTTTGTTATTAAAGAAATGATTAAGGATGAGACCTAAATGAGCATAAATAGACTTTTAGATATGCATTCTTACTTAATGAAGGCGAATTTCTTGGAATAGTAAAAAAATAAATATGCATAACCTTATCTATGATGGAGGTATAATTTATTACATGCTCTATTGCAATGCAATAAGTAATGTAGCTAAAACATTTCTTAGGAAATTTAGTTATTGTCACTAAGGTTCCAAGATCAATGACGGTTTATTGTGATGTCAAACAGGCATTGCCTATGTAAAAGATTCCAAGTGTTATGGTAAGATGAAGCACATTGACATAAAAAACAACTTCAGTAAGATATAATAGCGCAAAAAAAAAAAAAATTGATCCTACAATACATTTCAACCAATAGATAGTTGTTGATCTGTTTACGAAAGTTGTTCCTAGAGACATGTTATTGACTCACAGGATGTCTCCAGGTTACATAAAATATGATATGTAATATTGTCGAAGATCATTGGTTTATATATATATAAGCATATGTATTGTACTTATTTGTTTTTAATAACTTAATGTTTTATCAATAAGTACAAATTCCTTATAAGACTAATACAAACACACATGTATTGTTAAAATGTATGTTAGCAAGTAATGATTGGCTCACTCACACGAACAATCACCTTAAATACCATAATTAGCAAGTTGAAATGAGACGATGTACTATAAATACTATAATAGCAAGTTTAGTATGTAAAATGATACGTTACCATGATTGGAATCAAGATGAGGTTTATAATTTTTATATGATAAGACCGAACATAGTAGTACCATAATTGTGTATGGCTGAAGATACCAATTGTAAGTACTTAATTGGGTGCTGTAGAAAGCAAGTTGATATAGCACTTATGTTGAGTACGTGAGAAGCATGTAATTATATTTAGGCTAAGATTCATATAGTGAATGTGTTCAATAAATGACACACGCTCTTATAAAAAGAGAAATCCACTATAGTATGTAATTCATATTACATGTACATTGTACAATCAATAAGGGAATGTGAGTGAAATTATCTATATTTACTCATCGTGTATGAGCCCTTGAGATAATTTATTATTTACCTCATTCTGTACCCTATGTTATTTCTAACTATATTCTCGAAGTGAAATATCAATGTTACTACTTTAGCTTGTTATCGACGATCATGAATAGATACATCATTTCTAATATGAAGAAAGACATGAGTGTTAGGGAAGACTATTGTTATATTACATCTATTACGTGTATTTACTGGTTGACCAATTATATTGTCTTCTATGATAAGATATAATTGTAAATACATTTTTTTTATGAGAATAGTCAAATATGGCTTTTAAGGGATAGGTATATTTGGACCGATGTAACAAAATATATCTAGGGCACTGTCAGACATCAATTATTTATTTCTTTTGAGGTTGTAGGCATTATGACGTCCATAACATGTGCATAATTTGAGCTTATAAATGTAGGTGTACACACTAGTCGTATGGCTTTCTTGCTGATATGAATTATTTTTAAAATAGATGAATGTTGAATGCCTTCTATTCTTGATAGAACACTATCAAACTCATCGTGTTCAAGTGAGAAATGTTCTATTTGTATGGTACGTCGATGATGGGGTGTGATTAGAACGCACCGGTTCATCTTGATGTGACATAATGGAGAGACGCCATTTGAAAGAGTATAGAGGAAGTTATATAAGTAACTTCTTAAGATAATTGTCATAATGATTGGCAAAAATAACGTTTTGAAAGAAACTGTTCTCTCTCTCTCTCTCTCTCTCTCCTTCTCTCTTCTCCATCAAAGAGTAAAAGACATTCCAATACTACTTTGAAAAGACAATCGATATTAACATCGTGAAACTTGAATGTTTTTCTCGTGATTGCATTCAGACCATCGTGGAGTCATATAGTTCCTCGTTTACTCATGATTTAACGTTCAGTCTTAGATTATTTGTTCATTGCACATTGAGGAGGTTAGTCATTTTCTTTCGGCGACTCTTCTTCCAACACAAGCCTACGTCCACTCTCCCACACTAATAACTTATTAGCTAGATTCCACTATGAAGAACCAATCAAAAGTTATAAGATCTGAGCAATGAATACTTAAGCTTGTGTGATTAACTCCTCACACACTTTTAACCTTTAAATGATTATGCAATGTTGCTCATAGAGATGAATGTATTAAATCCTAAACACTTTTCATACTTTAGAATTAAAAGCTTCAATTTCTCTCAAGTTGCAATTGATCCTTTTAACTTCGAGACTTCATTTTATACTTCTCCCAGTCCAAGTTGACCGTTGGATAAATCTACAGGAGGATTACCCAACCAATCTACTTGTCAATTTGGATCTTGCTTAAAATATTTGATTACTTCAAGATCGCTGAGGATAGAGCTTCCCAAAGATTCTAATGCCTATACAATAGTTTAGGTTTCCATAAGTCGAATGTTTCTTATTATAAAAAATGTTTCGCCTCAAGTATATCGTTCTCGGAAAGTCAAATTTTCGAGAGATATTTGGAATACTTTCCTTCTAAAACTCCTGATAAAAAAATGCAAGTAATCCAACCAATTGCCATTAGCCATTGCACGAGTGCATTGCCTCATTCCTAGCTATTTGATAGAACAAATAAAGAAAGAAATAAGTAAGCCACAACTCTGATTTTAATTGATATCGTCTTATTATTTTCCGTCAGACTTTCCACCTGAAAAATACATATCATTATAATCAAGGTCTTTACTCATTATAACTTTTGTTATTCTTCAAAATTGCTTTAGGGATTATTATCTGACCAATCTCCTCATTTTTGTTGATGACAAAACTTCCCAAGCAGAACTTTAGATAGATAGAATTCGATGGTATCACAAAAATCAGTGAGTACAAAAATCAATAAGCTTAAAGCTTCAATATGCATGTGAGTGTTGTATTAACTTCAAATTTCCAAAAATAGGCAAAAGGCAGGTCATATGAATGTGGCAATCTGCAACAAAGGAGGTTGAGGCATTTTCTTGTCGGGTAGCCAAGTCAAGAGAGAAAAAACACAAGCAAAAAGATGTTGCTGGTTAAGAGTCGTTACCAATGCAATACTTGCTCCTTCCATTGAATCCATAAATAAACAACATAGAGACTTACTACCTCTTTTGTTTGGATTAGTTCTTCTAACAACAGTGTCCCATCCAAAGCTACAATTGCATCGACGCTGAAGCTCAATCCTGCAGCACAGAAAAGCATGAGAAGACTAGACAATATAACAATAAGCAGACAGGCCTGAAAGAAAAAGGGTGCATGAAACAAAATCAAAACTACTATGGCACTGCAATTTGTTCTGCACAAACTTCCTTTAGGACTCATTAGAGGCCATTATTCACTACCAGTGACATAATATGTTCCCCACGCACTTAGATATTTCGGTTAATGATTCTCGTCTACCTAGACACTGAGTCATACAAAAGCTCATTGGTATGTTTTTAACAGAAGTAGCTGCATACTTTGGCTTCTGAGGATGAAGTACCTTGGAGAAGCAGCTTTGCCAATTCTCAATCTTCCTAACAAGTCTAAATATTGCTCCTCCTCCAATACAAGGAGAGTTTCAAAGGCATTATTATATTCAAGGATCTGAGAAGTAATGATTTCATCTCACGTTCTTTTGGCTTCACAACCAAATGTATTTTTGATAGTCAAGCCCATTATACATGTGATTTTCCCAAGAAAATAATTATTGTCAATTACTTTGACAAGCGAAGTGTATCGATAGAGTAAACTTGAAGGTTGTGTTACTTAAATGAGCTAGACTATGATAGTTGAAAATTAAAACCTGAAATTTGGTACTAAAAGAGCATAAATTTCTGCCTTTATTTACAATGATGTTGTTCATAGCATTGTCCAATCCTGAACAACTAGATTTTCAAAACAGGGGAGGATATAAAAAACGCAACTTAATGATGCCTCATTGCAAACACAAAACTAGCTTTGAAAACTTCCACTAGAACAATTCCACACAGCAATAATCCACAAGACGACTCTGCACGCTATGAATTCCAATGAGTAACCAAAACAGAACCAGAGACCAAGTAAAGGGTTAAACAACACAGTCTCACACGAACCGGACCAAAGATCTTGCGCTTATTCTTCAAATGTAGATAATTAACAATACAGAAATCACAAACAAGAGTGCAGGACGTTTCTTCATTCACCTTTGGATTAAATGGTTCGGCTGCTCCATAATCGACAATACAGCCTTTGATTTTCTCAATCAAATCCTGCCTACCATGCATCCTCTCTAGTATCGCACCATACTTGACCAATACAAGATTCTAACAATTGTTTAACCCATGCATGCATTCTTAGGAAAATCAACCCATCGGTTAATGGCAGCAGAGCCCCACGCGCACACTCGCACATTTTGATGAACATTGAACAGAACCCAGAATGCAAGAGAGATCAAATACGCGCCCTTGTTCTCCAAATCGACCAAGGGAGGGGGCCTCCTCCTCTTGTTGTTGCTGCTGCTACTGTAGGAGACTTGCTCTGCAAAACCTTAGAATGCAAGGAGCAAAAAGAGGGCAGTGGTGTAATCGACGACAGGGCGTAGTCATAGTCATCGACAGCAGTGGCGGTGATGGCGGCAACGGTGGCGGAGTCAACGACCAAAGAAGGCGCAATCGTCGCATCTTGTTTCGTGTTTGGGTTTGGGTGAAGATTGAAGACTGGGTGAGAGGAGAACGTGTTTCTTTCAAACACATGAAGCCAATAATGTGTTTAGGGCCGAACAATGTTTCGACCTTAACCTGACCCAAAACATGTTTGTTTTCTTGTTCATAAAAATTGTTAAAAAATTTGTATTGCATAACAATATTTTAACAATACATTTTTTAATAAAAAAATCATAATGATGAGTTTTTTAAGGTTTCGTTAAAAAATTTTCATGTTACAATTTTTAGATATTCAATGCTATGTTCACTTTAAATAAGAGAAGCATGTGTATAGTCTAATTTTTTTATAAATATTTCAATTTATAGGTTTTTTAAAACTTTATTTTATTTTATTTACTATTTTTAATTTAATTTGAATTTTTAATCCAATTAGCATATAGTAGAAGTTGATTTTCCTAGAATATTAATAGGTTTTAAGAATAATGTCGGGTATGATGGCCATTAGATTTACATTACAAAAATATGAGTAAAACGAGTTAAATTGATCAAATATGGTCGACTCATTTTGACCCGACCCATACCCAACCCGACCTACCCATTTGCCACCCCTAATCAAAATGAAGGTCTTTACTTAGGATAAGTTTTGTCATTATTCAAAATTGTTTTAGGGAATATTATCTCTAACACCATTGACTATTCTCGCTTAAGCCATCGTTGGCAAGAAGGAAAACGTCATACCGTCACTGTCGCCGGCCATTTCCACGAATGATCCTTTTCCTTATGGAAAATGACAATTTTTAAAACATCCACTCTATGTACATTATCTATGGCAAGAATATCTTCGAGTATAAGCGAATCTTCTCCTCTTGCATTACCGCCCCACTCACAATCCCAACCTTTTTGTTTTCATTTCATTCTACTTTATCATATTTTTATTTTTTTCAGAAAAAATACGAAAGTACACCTACCTTTACGAGAGAGGCCGACAAGACCACCAACCGGGCTTTTTGTCTTTTTTCCAAAGTAATAAAGTATTTAAAAAAACGGAACATGGGTTATATTATTGTAGCTTATAAATGGGAAAAGAAAATAATATAAAATCTGGTAACCAAAAGTTCCTTTTTTCATGTAATGTTAGGTGTTGAAAAGTTCAACTTCACTTCATCTTCCAGAAAACAATGCAAAAAAGCTAGGCTGGTCTTTCTTTTTCAAATCCTGATTCCATGTGCAGAATATCGGGCAACTTTCAACAACTCTTTTCCTTGTTTGAAGGGACAAAGAAAAGGAAAAGGGAGGGAAAAAAAAAATGAATCCGATCTGCATTATAATGGGCGGGGGCAATCGAGAGGACGTGCAAGGATGTGCAAATATCGGAATTGGAATGCTCGATCTTTTCTGGTCAGAGATGAACGTGAAATATAGTGATGGGATAGCGATCGCTTCTGCGAAAATGGGCCAGACACGTCCCAAAAGATCCCCTGAATTTGGTTGTAAGCATGTCGATGCCATTTGCATTACGAAAAGGGTGCGATTAATAGGATCAATTTTGGACAATATCTCTTTTCTCTTCGTTCATGCCCAGGAGCAAACATGGCAATCTAGGTCGGGTCAGTCTGTATTTGAGGTTGTGCGATGTCAATCGCCAGTACCGACCTGGTATTTGAGGTCCACGTTAATCATCGATTATTTTTATTTTTATTTTTTTTGGTTTTCCGGTAGGTAGAGGGGCAGGACTGGGGGAGGCGAGATTTTTCCCTGACAAGTGACTTTTTCATATTAATTTGGCACGGGGTTAAGTAAAAAAAAAAGTTAGGAAGAGAGATTCGTGATGAATGGCTATACCATTAGATGAAATGGCCATCTCCTCTAATATGATTCATAATTCCTAAAAGGCTCGATAAAAGCAATCGATCTGTAATAGACATTAGATATGAAGTCATTACTGCAATCAAACGTGCTATCAGTTATGTATGTAAAAAAGCACTGAAAATATTCATTTTAGATAGATGACATATGGCTGAGCGGAGTATCTAAGTCTGCCATTCCCCTTAATTTCTCATGATTAGATGGACCAAAGGATCAATCTTTTTTTTTAAAATCAAGACCATTTTCCAAAGCTTCCAAAGCCTAACATCTACACGTGGAGTTTGATAGGCCCGAGTTATTGAAGTAACAATTTAAAAAGGGACCATAAAGACTATTGATTATTCACTTCCTTGAAAAACGTAAGATTGGAAATATATACTAGAGCAGGAATATAACAGAAGATGGATTTTTTCCCTTATTTAGGGCTGTACTTTCTAGGAGCAGTCTTCGACCAACCTTTGTGGAGCAGTGCAGAATTTTCTACAAATTAATATGAAATTAATAAATCAAATAGAGTATTCACGAGTAAGGCTATTATTATCCATCTTAGATGTTATATTCACCAAGGAATTACAGAAACAATCAACATTGCTTTTTATTGGTTGTTGAACTTTACTTCGCAAAATTGTTGGACTTGGAAGGAGACAAGGAAAAGTCATCTAACTAGATCGGACGAGCATGACTGACGAGCTTTAAGCTATAATAAAGTTCAATCGCTCGAATTATTATTTTTTTCTTTAACATCGCAAGTATGAAACTCACTATATTAAAAAATAAATTTAAGAAGAAACTCCTGGAAGAGGAAATAATTGTGCTTGAAAGGCTAAAATGGAAGGACCAATTAAAATTCTCCCATCCAATTTGAATTTTGTTAATAAGTGTCCACATGAATTTGCTAAGGCATTGTTTGGTAATACTTCCAAGAACAATTGATTCTATTTTTTCGTTTTTCGGAACAAAAAAAGGACAGAAATTCATTTGGTAATTTTTTTTTTTTGTTCTTGATAACAAAAATCCATTTTTTTTGTTCCCCAAAATAGATTTAAAACAAAATCAAAAAATAGAAAAAGGTAATTTCTTATTTCCCCGAACAATTTTAGAATTAAATATAACTTTTTCTTTTTTTGTCTTTTTCTTTTCCTTTTCTCCTTCTCTCTTCTTCTCCCATTGGCAATCATTGATGATTGGCTGAGTGGGTCTGGCAAGCTCGTTGAAGCCTTGCTAGGCTAAGGTAAGGTTTGGCAAGTGATGTGGACATCGAGTCATATCGAGGAGGAGGTGCTAGGGACCCATTGTCTATTCCTACTGATTCGATTACTCGAGCGCGGGCCAAACAATTCGGCAGTTTGTTGGCGTCATAGTTCGTGATCTTTGGCGTGAATATGACCTTGGATCAAATCTTGAAGAATCTTGGAAATCTTGGTGCAATTTAATTATCTTGTCACCAAATAATTGATCAAGTCAATTTATATATATTCTTGTTTAAGAATATTCTAAAATAGGAATATTTTAGAATATAATGCATTAGATTTTTAGGGTTGATTTTTAGAGTTTGTGTGGCAACCTATATAAAGGATTTGCCAAATTTCTTTGGGGATAGATATATTTTATTTTTGAGGAAAGGAATTGAGAGGTTCTCTTTTTACTGTTCTTTTGAGGACTTGACCTAATCAAGATTCTCTTGTGGCGGTCAATTCGACTTATCGAGCGAGATAGCGAATTCTTTCGCTCGTGGCGTCTATAACGTTGGTTGGTTGACACGTGTTCGTCAACAGGTCACGTTCATACGAGGTTGCCAATCACAGGTTTGATTGGAGGTCGAGGTTTGCAATTCGCACCATCTGGGCCTTTGTAGAACGATCCTTCCACAACGATTCACATCAGTTTGCTATCAGAGCCAGATTCTACAAGGTCTATTTATCTTTAATTTTCTGTTGATATTCAGCAATTTGAGATTTATTGAGTTAGGGTTTCGGTTCTAGTTAATTTAGGGATCTGATTGCTTTTGTGCTTCTATACGTAGTTGTTTGCTGCTAGTTTTAAAATTTTCTTTTCTAGCATCTTAAATTGTATCTGAGTTCGTAAAAAAAAAAAGAAAAAAAAAAAAAAAGAAGAGAAAGAAAACGCACAAAAAAAAAGTGTGCAAGAGAAAAAAAAAACAGATTCGGCAAAAAAAAAATTAGCCGAACAAAAAAAAAATCAAGAAGGCGACTCGTTTGTTAGTAGACCAAATTGAAACAAAATTAGTAGTGATTTGCGTTTCAATTGGAATTTCAAAAGTTGTTGATTTGAAATTGTTACTTGCTGAAACAAAATCAATAGTGATATAATCTTGTTTGATTAGTTTGATTGATTGTCGTGAGGGGGTTGAGAGACGGGTTTTGAGTCCAATAAAGAGCTTGTGAAAAGAGAATACGAGAGGAAAAAGGCAAGAGTGTGTAAGCTTAATTGAGGGTGGAAAAAGCCTAAACTTGAGTTGAACACGAGAGGAGTGACAAACATCTCGAGAAAAACACGTGAGGGAGCGATTGGTAATGATTTTTTTTTTAGACTAACGTTTACTTGCAGGTCTAAAATATGTCGCGCGAAGAAAGCGTGAATCAACGGGAGGTTGACTCCATACGAAAGGATGAAGCGCTCGTGGAAAGCATCCATCAATTGAGGGTCGTAGTGGAGGAGCTTAGTGGCCGAATGATGGGGAATGGCATGAGGGTTGATGGTGACCGAGAGATACCCCGAGGAAGGCCACAACATCAGCGAGATGCCTCTAGAACACAACATAGAAGGCAACGGCAATATGATGATGATGAGGCCGACATGGAGGATGATCGAGATGCTCGATTTGAAAGGTGGAATGGAGGCCAAAGGTTTAGACACCGAGGAGATGATGAACTTGGCAACATCAAGATGAAGATTCCTTCCTTCCAAGGGAAGAATGATCCCGATGCGTATCTAGAGTGGGAGAAACACATGGAGATGGTATTTGATTGTCAACGATACTCTGAGCTCAAAAAGATAAAAATTGCAGCCGTTGAATTTACTAATTATGCTATAATTTGATGGGATCAACTTGTGACTAGTAGGAGGCGCAATGGTGAAAGACCGATAGAGACGTGGGATGAGATGAAAGCGGTGATGAGGAGGCGTTTTGTGCCAAGTCATTACCATCGAGATTTGTTTCAAAAGTTACAAAACCTCACACAAGGCAATAAGAGCGTGGAAGAGTATCACAAGGAAATGGAGATTGCCATGATCCGTGCTAATGTGATGGAGAATCGTGAGGTCACAATGTCAAGATTTTTTAGTGGTTTGAGCCGAGACATAGCAAGGGTGGTAGAGCTGCAACACTATGTTGAATTGGAAGAATTGGTGGACAAAGCCATCAAAGTTGAGCGACAATTGAAGTTGGACCGAAATCACAAGAGTGGAGGAGGTTCAAATCAAAATTGGAGATCCAATTGGAAGAGAGTTGAGAAGCCAAATTGGAGAGGAAACAACACCAAAACCGAAACTTCAAAGGAGAAGGAGAGGGACGGTAAAGTTGGAACGAATCCGGTTTCAGGTAAAATCGAAAATCTTAACACTAGAACTTGTGAAATTAAATGTTTCAAGTGTTTGGGCAGGGGTCATATGGCGAATCAATGCCCTAATAGGAGGGTGATGATCATGACTGTACATGGTGTTATTGAGTCCAAAAGTGAAAGGGAAGAAGATGATGATGAGATGCCACCATTGGAGGATTGTAGTGATGGAGAAGTGGCTATAAAAGGAGACTTATTGGTGGTTAGGCGTTCTTTGAGTGTGCAAGTAAAGGAGGAGGAGCATCACCAACAAAGAGATAATTTGTTTCATACAAGATGTGTGATGAATGGTAAGATCTGTAGTATGATAATTTATGGAGGTAGTTGTGCGAATGTGGCAAGTTGTATTATGGTGGATAAGTTGGGTTTGAAAACGACAAAGCACCCTAGGCCTTATAGACTTCAATGGTTAAATGATAGTGGTGAGGTGAAAGTATCAAAGCAAGTTCGAATTCCATTTGAGATAGGGAGATACAAGGACGAGGTAGAGTGTGATGTTGTACCTATGCAAGCGGGTCATATCTTGCTTGGAAGACCATGGCAATATGATCGAAAGGTACATCATAATGGATATACTAATCGTTATTCATTGGTGAAGAATCAAAAGACTTATACCTTAGTACCAATGACACCTAGTGAGGTGTATCAAGATCAATTAAAGTTACAACGAGAAGCCGAGAGAGAGAAAAGGTGAGAATCCGAGGGCTTGCGTAGTGTGTCTGAGACGCAAGGAAAAGGAGAGGCCGAGAGAAGAATTGTGGTAAAAACCGAGGGAAAAGAAGAGAGGAAAGAAAAAAGGCAAAATAACTTTTATGCAAAATCAAGTGAAGTGAGGAGAGCTTTAATTCTAGATCGACCAATGCTTGTACTTGTGTACAAGGAGGTTTTATTTTCTACTAACGATCTTGACCCAAGTTTGCCTAGTCCTATTGTGTCTTTATTGCAGGAATTTGAAGATATCTTTCCTGATGAACTTCCTGGAGAGATACCACTGATTTGAGGCATAGAACATCAAATTGACTTGACTCCTGATGCGCCATTACCTAATCGACCCACATATCGAAGTAATCCTGAGGAGGCAAAGGAACTTTAGCAGCAAGTTAGCGAACTTTTAGAACGGGGGTATGTGAGAGAGAGTCTTAGCCCGTGCGCCGTCCCTGTTTTGTTAGTGCCAAAGAAGGATGGAACTTGGCGGATGTGTGTTGATTGCCGAGCAATCAATAATATTACGATAAAGTATCGACATCCTATTCCTAGGTTAGATGACATGTTGGATGAGTTGCATGGTTCTTGCGTTTTCACTAAGATTGATTTGAAAAGTGGCTATCATCAAATTAAAATGAAAGAAGGTGATGAATGGAAAACTGCATTTAAGACCAAGTATGGATTATATGAGTGGTTAGTAATGCCATTTGGATTAACTAATGCACCGAGCACGTTTATGCGACTTATGAATCATGTTTTGCGTGCTTTATTGGTCGATTTGTGGTTGTCTATTTCGATGACATCTTAATTTATAGCCGAAGTCCTGATGACCATATTGAGCATGTGCGAGTTGTCTTGCAGGTTTTAAGGGCTGAGCAATTCTACGCTAATTTAAAGAAGAACTCTTTTGTTACCAACAAATTAGTATTTCTAGGATTTGTTGTTAGTGCTAATGGTATATAGGTTGATAAAGAAAAGGTTAAAGCAATCCGTGAATGGCTAACGCCTAAGACCATAGGAGAGGTGTGTAGCTTTCATGGATTGGCGAGTTTTTATCGAAGATTTGTGAGAAATTTTAGCACTATTGCCGCACCATTAACTGAGGTAATCAAGAAGCACGTGGATTTCATGTGGGGAGAAGAGCAAGAGAAAGCATTTAATCTGCTAAAAGATAAATTAACTAATGCTCCTTTATTATCTTTGCCGAATTTCAGTGCTACTTTTAAGATAGAGTGCGATGCTTCTGGTACAGGAATTGGAGCCATGTTGATGCAAGGAGGGCGTCCCATAGCTTATTTCAGCGAAAAATTGAGTGGAGCAACATTGAATTATCCTACCTATGATAAGGAGATGTATGCTTTAGTGCGAGCTTTGGAGACTTGGCAACATTACTTATGGCCAAAGGAGTTTGTGATCCACACCGACCATGAGACCTTGAAGTACTTGAAAGGACAGCAAAAGTTGAATAAAAGACATGCCAAATGGATGGAGTTCATTGAGACTTTTCCATATGTGATCAAGTACAAGAAAGGTAAGGAAAATGTGGTAGCCGATGCACTTTCTCGAAGGTATGCGATTCTAACTATTTTAGAAGCAAAGTGTCTAGGTTTTGAGCATATCAAGGGCTTATATATTGATAATGATGACTTTGGGAGAGTCTATGAAACATGTGCACACGCTGCATTTGATAAATTTTATAGGCATGAAGGTTATCTTTTTCGTGAAAACAAACTATGTTTGCCTAAGTGTTCTTTGCGTGAATTGTTAGTGCGAGAAGCGCATAGTGGTGGTTTAATGGGGCATTTTGGCATTAATAAGACTTATGAAGTGCTGTATGAACATTTTTATTAGCCACATATGAAGAGAGATGTCACACGTGTTTGTGAGAGATGCATTGCTTGTAAGCAATCGAAGTCTACAACTAAACCGCATGGCTTGTATACACCATTACCTATTCCAACGCATCCTTGGATTGATATTTCTATGGATTTTGTGTTAGGATTGCCTAGGTCTAAGTATGGTAGATATTCTATTTATGTGGTTGTTGATCGGTTTTTCAAAGATTGTTCATTTTATACCTTGTCATAAAATTGATGATGCATCTCATACTGCTAATTTGTTCTTTAAGGAGGTTGTACGTTTGCATGGCATGCCTAGATCGATTGTTTCAGATCGAGATTCTAAATTTCTTAACTACTTTTGGAAATTGTGGAAAAAAACTAGGAACACGATTGTTATTTTCTACTACTTGTCATCCACAGACCGATGGTCAAACCGAGGTAGTTAATAGAACTTTATGGGTATTATTGCGTGCTATTATTAAAAATAACATAAAATCTTGGGAAGATTGTCTGCCACATGTTGAATTTGCATATAATAGGAGCATGCATTCTGCTACTAAATTTACACCATTTGAGGTTGTCTATGGTTTTAATCCATTAACTCCGTTATATTTAACCCCTTTACCTGTTAATAAGCGTGTGGATTTAGATGGAGCAAAGAAAGCTGAATTTGTCAAGGCGTTGCATGAGAAGACGCACATAAATATTGAGCGCAAGACTAAGCAATATGCAAGGCAAGCTAACAAAGGGCGCAAGGAAGTGGTGTTTGAACCTGGCAATTGGGTTTGGGTTCATATGCGCAAAGAGAGATTTCCTGAGCAGCGACATTCTAAGTTATTACTGTGAGGGGATGGACCATTCATGGTTTTGGAAATAGTTAACAATAATGCTTACAAGCTTGATCTTCCAGGTAAGTATGGCGTTAGTGCCACATTTAATGTTTCTGACTTGACTTTTTTTTTTATGCCAGTGATGATTTGAGGATAAATCCTTTGCACGAGGGAGGGAATGATGTGGACATCAAGTCATATTGAGGAGGAGGTGCTAGGGACCCATTGTCTATTCCTACTGGTTCGATTACTCGAGCGCGGGCCAAACAATTCAGGCAAGCTATTGGCGTCATGGTTCGTGATCTTTGGCGTGAAGATGACTTTGGATCAAATCTTGAAGAATCTTGGAAATCTTGGTGCAATTTAATTATCTTGTCACCAAATAATTGACCAAGTCAATTTATATATATTCTTGTTTAAGAATATTCTAAAATAGGAATATTTTAGAATATAATGCATTAGATTTTTAGGGTTGGTTTTTATGGTTTGTGTGGCAGCCTATATAAAGGATTTGCCAAATTTCTTTGGGGATTATTTTTTAGGAAAGGAATTGAGAGGTTCTCTTTTTATTGTTCTTTTGAGGACTTGACCTAATCAAGATTCTCTTGTGGCGATCAATTCGACTTATCGAGTGAGATAGCGAATTCTTTCGCTCGTGGCGTCTATAATTGGTTGGTTGACACGTGTTCGTCAACAGTCACGTTCATACCGAGGTTGCCAATCACAGGTTTGATTGGAGGTCGAGGTTTGCAATTCATCATCCGGGCCTTCGTAGAACGATCCATCCTCAACGATTCACATCAGCAAGCTTGCCAGAAGCTCGCTTGGCGACCACGAGCCTTGGCCTTGTATATCTCGCCGGGCCACCAATGAAGCTCAACCTTGCCCAAGCGGCGTAAGGCTAGCGTTGCCCAGATTTGGTGAGGCCAAGGCTCACGATGGCCAGGTGAGACTTCAACTAGCTCATCGGACCTCGCCCAGCCATAAAGAAGGAGGAAGAAGAAGATAAGAGGAAAAAAATAAAAAAAAAGAAAAATATAACAAATATTAAAAAATTAAAAGAAACAAAAAAAAAAATAAGAATCCTACCAAATGCCTTTAAAAACTCATAAATTATTTTCAAGAATATAATAAAAAATCATTTATGAACAAAAATTAGTCCCAATAATAAAATAGTTATCAAACGTGTCTTAAGTGACTTATTAAGGAAAAAAAATCATGTATCGCCTTTCTTGTGCTACTTGTAATCATTATAATTGGACGAGAAGAAAATTTTCAGTAGAAAATTGTGAAAGATAAAACCAAAATTTTGCTTGTTTTTTCCTTACAAAAGTTCTAAAAAAATTTCCATTATTTTAGATTGTCACTTACATTCGTCTATTTTCTCTCTTTTTTCAAAGGAAAAATGACATAAAAGGTCCCTTGACTTTTATTGAATTTACATTATCATCCCTAAATTTTTAACTTGTTCAATACATCATTTCTGAATTTTTAATTTGTCTAATATAATTCCTAAACTCCAATCCGATGTTTAGTATAGTTCATAAACTTTTAAACATTTTCTTATAATTTAAAGATTACATTACATATTTATCAATGGTTTAAAAATTATATTAAATAAATTTAAAATCTAGAGATGACATTATATATTAAAGGGTTAATACCCTAAAAAACCTCAAACTAGTACACTTATGAAAAATTTATCTCAAACTATTTTTTTGACCATGAAAAACCCCAAACTAAGTATATCGCGACAAATTTATCCCGACTAATTATAAAAAAATCATAAACTGGTACATTTATGATAAATCTACCACAAACTAATTTATTTGACCATAAAAAACCATAAACTAGTAAATTTGTGACAAATATACCCTCCGCTAAATTGTATTAATATCATAAAAAAAAATCACAAAAGTTTTAAACTGTAACAAATGGAACGTAAAATTATACAAGTTAATTGTCACGT
This sequence comes from Eucalyptus cladocalyx, assembly GCA_017140615.1. Taxonomy (NCBI): domain Eukaryota; kingdom Viridiplantae; phylum Streptophyta; class Magnoliopsida; order Myrtales; family Myrtaceae; genus Eucalyptus; species Eucalyptus cladocalyx. The sequence goes on along the minus strand of CM029523.1, from coordinate 22,144,101 downwards.
ATCATTTAATTTAATAATTTGATAATAAAATTTAGCCAAAACTAATAGAGGATAAATTTATCACAAGATACCAGTTTGAGATAAATTTGTTAAAGGTATATCAGTTTGGGTTTTTGGTGGTAAAAAAAATAGTTTGAGGTAAATTTGTCCCAAGTGTACTTGTTTGGAGTTTTTTAGGGTATTAACCCTATATTAAATAATAGTTCATGAATTACATTGTATAAAATTAAATTTTATGACCACATTCTCCATAGGCAGTAATCCATTTTTTGAAACATGATTTACGTTTTCTCAAAGTCTTTTCGGAAGAGTGGAGTTACATCCTCGCCCTTTAGATGAGTCTTCCTTCCCAAGATAGGCGCTTTTGTCGTGAGCGACTTTATCGCCGCATGACGTGCGCACGTAGGTGGTGTCTGCGGCTTTCCTTTGACCTGTTCAGACATCGAAGGAAGAAAACAAAGTGCGAGATGATTAAATATGAAAATGGATTGGCAGGAATCGTTGCGTGCGTCTCTTTCTCTCTGTGTCCATCCCGACGAGGAGCCATTTTTGCATCTCCATCTCCTAAGTTTAAACAACAAAGATAAAAAAAGCAAAATTATCTCGTTGAATGGGAAAGAAAAATCGAATTTTAAAAGTGAATTAGATCACTCTAGAACAAGATCCTGAAACCCTTACAAAAAGAGCCCAAAACCCAACCTGTTTTCCCACATCTGTTCTGCATTTAGCCTGAGAGAGAGAGAGAGATAAAGAAAAGAAAGCAGAGCCAGCAACCATGGTGATGAAGGTCCACGGAAGCGTCTTATCCACCGCGGCCATGCGGGTCCTCATTGTCCTCAACGAGAAGGACCTCGAGTTCGAGTTCGTCCCCGTCGACATGCGAGCCGGCGAGCACAAGAAGGAGCATTTCCTGGCCCTCAACGTAAGTCTCCGTACCTGCCCACCACCTTCGACCATTATCCTCGCAGATTTTCGGTCTTGGGGGGTCTGAATGTGCTCTTTCAAGAAACCCTCTTTCGTCTCTCTCAGATCTAACGTTTCTGGATCTCTCTGTGCAGCCTTTCGGTCAAGTCCCGGCCTTCGAGGACGGAGATTTGAAGCTATTCGGTAAGTCTTTCTGTTAGTGGTGTATTATACTGTGTGACCATCATGAAAGATGAAAGTATTTAGTCAAAGGGTGCCGATTCGATTGCTGATAGATCATGCGACCATGATGAAGGATCAAGTGTTTAGTCAATCTTTGAGTGTTCAATTCGTCAACTGACCAAGAAACAGCTACGCGAAGCATGGTTTACATCTTGATTGTGTTCTTTGTGGTGGCAGAATCAAGGGCAATTACTCAATACATTGCTCATGTATACAAGGACAAGGGCACTTCCCTGGTGTGCGAGGGCAAACCCATGGCGACCGTGGGCGTGTGGATGGAGGTCGAGGCCCACCAGTTTGACCCGGTGGCGTCGAAGCTGCAGTGGGAGCTCCTGTTTAAGCCGATGTTCGGCATGGCCACGGACGCCGCAGTAGTCGAGGAGAACGAGGCCAAGCTCGCCAAGGTCCTCGACATCTACGAGGCCCGGCTGAGCCAGTCCAAGTACTTGGGCTGCGACTGCTTCACCCTGGCCGACCTCCACCACCTCCCAGTCCTGACCAACCTGATGGGGACCCCTTTGAAGAAGCTGTTCGACGCCCGCCCCAAGGTGAGCGCTTGGGTGGCCGACATCATGGCCCGGCCGGCTTTGGCCAAGGTTCTTGCCATGAGGAACCAGCAGTGAAGCCCAGGCTCTAGTTTAAATGATCTGGTGCTGGGGGACCATAACGTTAGACCTTTTCTACCCCTTTCTATATGAGTTGGTAATCGTATTTTGTTGTTGATTCTGTCGTTTGGTCGATGTTTTATGTGGGATTTTCTCTGAAGGGTCGTCTTCAATCATCAAAGTTGGAGATAATCACCAGTCTGGTGTTTCACAGAACTGTACTTCTAGTTCTGTGATTTTCTATTATGAGCAATAAAAAGATTGGACAGATGCAGAGTCACGTTTCATGAGTCATTGACTTAAAGGTTTTTTTTAGTTTCATTAGAGTGTAATGATTTCTGCGGGTGCTGGTATTATCTCTACTGATAAAAACCTCGCCTCTCATCACCTCCATAGGATGGGATGGCCTCCAGTTTCCCTACCAGTCATGAAAGCTTCACCCGCTTTCATCTGTTAAAGTACCATAGACTTTCACTGGACTATATTCATAGATGAACATTACCTTTACCCAAAGGGATACCTACCTCAGAAATTCTAAAATCCATCAAGCAAATGCAGTTCACCTAAAACTTAATTTTAAATAGTACAATTGAATCCTAATTAAATTTATATGATGAACTTCTTTATTAAGTCATTTGATTTGACAACTAAAAAAGCTGACTCTGCCTAGTGTCACATCTGGAAAAGAATTAAAAATTTTATAATAAAAAGTTCAGAGAAAAAAAAGGATAAATAAAAATGAGAAGAAACCGGTGTCCACCCACCCACTGGCCATGCTTTGAGCTGGCCACTCGAGCAAAGGTCACGCACACCATCATGGCCACAACAAGTTTCTTCCGGGTCCTGGCCATGGCTGCTCTTATAGGCTAGACGCGTGCCAATTGCACAATGAATTATTGATTTCTGCACACTACTGTTCCTCGTCCCAAAGGCTGATCTCACGACATGGAACAGTGGATCTACTATGAAACTCTCGGGCTGGGAAATATCTGAGGTTGAAGTTACTCTGTCCTTTCCACTTAAGTCTTTTATTAACTTGTTTATAATTTATGGCCCAAATCTGGTCACTTCTTTGCATGGCTGCTAGCAAATGACTAAAATGGTGGGGCCAAATGAAAATTCTCCTATCCAAATTGGACCTTCTTTAAAAGTGCTCTTATGAAATTGTTAAAAAAAGAAGAAGAAAATTACGCAGTTTTCAGTGCACCATTTTTCTCGTTTTACTTATAAGTAGTGCATTGTAATCAAATTCAAAATTACCCACGGTGACAACAACTCATTGGAGTATTTGAAAATCCCGCTCTATGCCTCGCGGTAATGATTCCTCTGGCATTACGACCTTTTAATACAATGATGTTGTATATTGGATTTCACTTGATCGTCTACGACTTCATTACGTGTGCTCGGGATAGAAGATTTGTATAAATATATCGACATGCTATTAATATTAAGTATTTTTATTTAAGTTCCTTTCTTTCTAAGAGGTGTGTTGACATCTAAATTTTGACAACCATAATTAGTTATTTATCATTTAAAAATTATAGATTAATTTTTAACCCATAAACAAAAAAATTATAATTAAATTACATAACATGTAGTTTTAAGAGCATTTTTTTTATTGCATTTGCATTGGGTCGGTAACGGATGTATTTGATTTGATGGTTCTGAACTTAAATTTAGCAAGTTGGACCAAGCCGAAATGGAATTGGCCCAAGCCCATTATTTTTTGATGAATAAAAATTGGCGATTTGATATTTTTGGTGATATGGTAGAAGATTTTTCGTATGTTCATGTAATCTATTAATATATCTTCGGAAAGGGCAAGTATGAGAAGGAGATATTACGAGCTCGTTTTTGCAAGATTTAGAATTTGAGAAAATCCTATTATGATCTTGAATTTTTGGCAATATGTGATAAAAATCGATGGAAAATATTCTTTTTTTTTTGCATAGTTTAATGTGGAAAGATATGAAGTGCATACAAAGGAAATCAAATAAGGCTAGAAGAGATGTGGAAAATAAAAAGAAATATTGCATGTGGGGTACATATTTCGACAATATACCTTCATGCATGTCGAGAAAGGGAATGTGAATCCGATGTGAAAAAGGATATAAAATATTCTAGAAAGCCTTAATCCCTCGCCCATACCGCTCGCAAACGGACGAATTCGGACGTTAGTATTTTTCAAAAAAAAAGGACTTTGTCCATTTTTCAACAAAAACAAAGGACTTTGTCCTTTCTCTGACAAGGTGCAGAGGGAAACGAAAGGGAGGACGCGAGGAACAGAAAAGTGGGCAGCCCAAAGCAAAGGAAAAAGGAAGAACAAAAAAGAAAAAGAAAAAAGGAAGGGAAGGGGAAGTCTTCGTCTTCATCTTCTCCGACTAGCCCGACGACGTTGCCCATATCTGCTTCGCCGTTGCGCCGTCGCCAGCTTGCCCAAACCGACGCCCATCGTCTTCGGCTGCCGCTGCTGCTCCGCCGACCAGCCCGACGTCGCGAACCGCCCGTCGATGCTGCAACTCCGCCCGTCGCCGCTCCTCCGCCAGACGACGACACCATTGTCCCAAGTTCAACCGCCTCGACGTCGTTGGCTGCTTCGACATTCGCTAGTCCCGACGACGCTTCCGACGTTCTCACAGATTGCCGCCCGAGTCGTGACCAAGCCGACGTCCATCCCTACGATGTTAAGTTTCTTGTTTTGCAGGTCGCTTGAGGTTTGTTTGGCTACTGATCCATTTGATTAGCAACCGCAGGGCACCTTCCGTGCTGCGAATCGCTAAGTCCGCGCTTGTTCTCGTTGCTTTACAAACTCGGCCACCTACCTCGCCACCATCGCTCAGTGGAATCCAAACCTGCCATCACCGCTGCGTCCTCTTAGTCCGCCTTGATATCAGCCGTCGTCGCGATCCACTTGCCGGCTTGAATTCGGAAACAATCATTACCCTAAAATTTCACTGCCTATTTTAAACTATTGATATCTAGTTGTGATTTCATCGAGATTTTAGGCATTACCATTTAACATTTTAATAGCAAAAAGAATCATTATAATCATTCATCTCGTCCGTAAGAGTTGAGATCATTTTTTTAATTGTCTTGTCTTGATTTTTTGTGCAAAATAATTTTCAACTTTTGTCTCATCACTATAATTATTAATTTGATCCATAAGATTTCGGATCACTTTTTTAATAATTTTGATTTTGCTTATGTGTTGTGATATTTAGGGTTAAGATAATTGATAATTTAATCCGTGAGACAATGAATTATTTTTTCAATTATCTTAATCCTATTGTTTGAAATATCGATGAAGATCTTGTGGTGGTTTGAGTGCATTGCTTATGCGTGATAATTGCCATGTTTGGAAAACACCAAAACAAAAAGACAAGATTGCGTGATGGACATGATAGTTTTCTAAATTAGGAGTGCATTTATTTCTCGATAACATTGCCTGGTTTGAATAAAATTGCATGTTTAGATAATTTCGGAATATATTATAATAGATTCTAAATAACATTTTCTTTTATAGATAGGGTCTTAGATAACGCTTGCATATTTAGATAATCTCGCATTTTTAAAATAGTTTTCTGAGATATGATAGTGTTTAAGTCAAATTAATCCCTAAAATAAATTAGAAAATTATTCATTTTAGATAGTTTAATTAGGTTTTTTTAATTACCAATTTTAATTATAAAAATATAAAAATATTATGTGCATGTCAAATAGTTTACATGTTAGGTTCATTTAATTAGAAATTGCTTGTTAATAGAGTTAGGTCAAGTAGTTAAAGTGCATATTATATAGGTAAGTTTTAATTTCAAGATAAGATAAAATCCCAAAAATGATTGCTTGTGTTTAATTTTTTTACAATTTATTTGATTCATTGAGTGTTTAATAATGATTGAGCATTTGTGTGGATCACCTCATTATATAATAGTGATTTAGGTTAAAACTAATCTAGATTGCTTGCAAAAATATTGTTGAAAATAAAAAGAATAATACCGATTGGAGAAATCTAGTATAACAAAGTTCCCGTACCCAATTTCTCTTGTTGTAGGAGTAAAATAATTCTCGTGTTATTTTACTTAGCTATCTAATCGACCTAGCATAAATTGATTAATAGCGACTCCTAGATAAAATTCATTTGCATGCTAAAAACTTGAATCCAAATCGCGAATTTGTATGGGTATGGGAGAGCCCGAACTAAATCTAGACTTAGTAATTCATTAGCCAAATTTTAAGTGGTGCACCCGAGGTTAGGTCACGACAAGGTGGAATAGAATAACCCGGATGAAGCGTAATGATCATACATACCCTTTTATGTCATAGTTGATCCTAATTCAACATTAAAGGTATATTAATTTTTCTCCAATAACCAAATACTTTCGTCTATAAATACTGCATATTTGATTCCATCCATAAATCGATTTTCTTCCTTATGAGTTCGAGTCTTAATAAGAATTGGAGTTCTTATTGTCTATTCATATGTTATGATAAGAATATCACATCAATTCGTTATGTATGGATGATCAGATTCCATTAATACAGAGCCAATTCCAATCGACTTATTGTAGGGTCCCATGGATGCTTAGCGAGGATCCTTGTACAAGTGAATAACCAAATTCCAATTGAAGTGAAATCTTTAGGAGAAATCAATGGAAGGACATCAATTCAAATCCTGGATTTTCGAATTGAGAGAGATCAAGAATTCTCACTATTTCTTAGATTTATGGACCCAATTCAGTTTCGTGGGATCATTCATTCATTTTTTTTTTCCACCAAGAACATTTTATAAAAACTCTTGGACCCCTAAATTTGGAGTATCCTACTTTCATGCAATTCATAGGGTTCAACAAGTAATCAATAATTCATGATCAAAGATGTGGTATTATTTGTAATGGCGGTCCTCATATATCATATTAACAATCGAAATATGGTCAAAAGAAAAAATCTCTATTTGACAGGGCTTCTTCATATACCTATGAATTCCATTGGATTTAGAAATGATACATTGGAAGAATCTTTTGGGTCTTCCAATTTCAATAGGTTGATTTTTTTTTTTTTTTTTGGTGAAAGCAATAGGTTGATTTTTTTCGCTTTTCTATTTTCCAAAAGGAAAAAATATCTTTGAGAGCTGTTTCTTGGATCCAAAAGAGAGTATTTGGGTTCTCCGAATAACGAAAAAGTGTATCATGCCTGAATCTAACTAGAGTTTGTGGTGGTGGAGGAACTAGATTGGAAAAAATAGGGATTCTAGTTGTAAGATATCTAATGAAACCGTCACTGGAATTGAGATCTCATTCAAAGAGAAAGATATCAAATATCTGAATTTATTTTGTATATTATATGGATGATCCGATCTACAAGGACCATAATTGGAAATTTTTTATCGTCTATCTTTGAGAAAGATATGAAAAATAATTAACTTGAATTCACGATAGCTTTTTGAAATCTTAGTTAAAGGTGTTATCTCATGTTTGCTTTTCATGAAAATATAACAATTGAAGTGGAGGATTTCTTCAAACAACAAGGAGTTTGGTTAACTATTCAATCAAATGATATTGAGCCTATTTCCCATCTCTTCTTGAGAAAGAAGTGGACTATTTCTTTGCACAATTGTGCCCAATTTCATACGTTGCAGTTCCACCAAGATCTCTTCGTTAGTTGGTGAAAGAATCTGCCCGAATCGGACTTTTTGAGGGACATATCAAGACAGAATTGGATTTAGTTAGACAATGTGTGATTGGTAAATAATGATCGATTTTTTTAGCAAGGTATGGAATGTATTGTCAAATATTCAATATGATTCTACGAGATCTAATTTTGTTCAAGTATGGATTTTAGCCAATTGAAAAGATTTTCTAATCAATCCAGAGACCATTTTGATTCCATTAGTAATGAGGATTCGGAATATCATACATTGATCAATTAAAGAGAGATTCAACAACTAAAAAAAAGATCAATTCTTTGGGATCCTTCCTTTCTTCAAACGGAACGAATAGAGCTAGAATCAGACCAATTCTCTAAATGCCTTTCTAGATATTCTTGGCTATTCACGACGTGAGAAGAAAATGAAGAATCATTTTCTTTGGAAAGAAATCGAAGAATTTCTTGGGAATCCTACAAGATCCATTATTTTTTTTTTCTCTGACAGATTGTCAAAACTTCATTTGGATTCAAATCCTACTCAGAGGTCCACTAGAGATCGGAAATTGTTGAAGAAAAAAGAAGAAATTTCTTTTGTCCCTTCTAGGCGATCGGGAAATAAAGAAATAGTTAATATATTCAAGATAATTACGTATTTAAGAAACACCATCTCAATTCATCATATTTCATCAAATCTGAGATGTGATATGGTTTTGAAGGATGAATTGGATATGTAAAGTTCCCATAAGATATCATTCTTCAAAAAAAAAAAAATTATTTATTTCGCCTATTCCATGATCGGAACAGGGGGATACACATTACACCACGATTTTGAATCAAAAGAGAGATTTCAAGAATGACAGATCCATTCACTCTATTAATAAGCGAGCCAGATTTGGTGTATCATAAGGGATTTGCCTTTTCTATGGATTCTTATGTATTGGATCAAAAACAATTCTTGAATGAGGTATTCAACTCTAGGGATGAATTGAAAAAGAAACCTTTATTGGTTCTACCTCCTATTTTTTTATGAAGAGAATGAATCTTTTTATCAAAAGAAAAAAAAAGGGTTTGAATCTCCTCCGGGAATGATTTGGAATATCCAAAACAAAAAATAGTGATATTTTCAAGCAACAACATAATGGAGGCAGTTAATCAATATAGATGGATATGAAATATGATTCAAATCCAATATAGCACTTATGGGTACATAAGAAATATATTGAATCGATTCTTTTTATTGAATGGATCCGATTGTAACTTCGAATATAGAATTTAAAGGGATCCAATAGGAAATGATACTCTGAATCATAGAATGATAATGAAATATACGATCAACCAACATTTATTGAATTTGAAAAAGAGTCAGAAGAAATGATTTAATCTTCTTATTTGTATTTCTCGAATCGAGAGATCCGTGAATCGGGATCCTAATGCATATAGATACAAATAGTCCAATGGGAGCAAGAATTTCCAGCAACATTTAGAACATTTTGTTTCTAAGCAGAAGAGTCATTTTCAAGTAGTCTTCAATCGCTTATGTATTAATCAATATTCGATTGATTGGTCTTAGGTTATCGTCAAAAAAATATTTTTCTAAGTCACTTCGTTTCGTTTTGTCCAAGTTACTTCTCTTTTTGTCGAAGTTTCTTCTTTTATTCTCTAACTCACTTCCTTTTTTCTTTGTAAGTTTCGGGAATACCCCCGTTCATAAGTCCATGATCTATGTCTATGAATTGAAAAGTTCGAATGATCAACTTTGCAATAAGTTGTTAGAATTATTAGGTCTTCAAATCGTTCATTTGATTATTATTGGATGATCATGATACTTCCCAAAAATCGAAATGATTGATCACTGGAGGAACAATATTATTATTTTTGTTCAATAAGATACCAAAGTGGATGATTAACTCATTTAATACTAGAAATAATCGCAAGAAATCTTTTGATAACATGGATTCCTATTTCTCAATGATATCCCGCAATCAAGACAATTGCTTGAATCTGGTGAAACCATTTCATAGAAGTTCATTGATATCTTCTTTTTATAATGTATTTCGGGGCAAATTTTCAAACGCATGACATACCATGCAATCAACATATTTCTTGCAATCAAATTACTTAAAATGGATCTTTCATACATCAAATACAAGAAAATATCCCACCTTTATAAGTTGCAGACCTAGGTTCCATTAGAGGAGAAAATCCTAAAATCCAATGTCGATGGCTCCTTTGTCAATGGATTGGTGGATGGTGCCATAGCTGGTATCTACAAACATGCTCGTATTATTATTATGGGATTCCCCAAATTGGTGAAGATCTCATCACCTTCTTAGGTGGAAGCCCTAGCCGTCCTTGAAGCAATCCAGCTTGTAGTTTTGAGTGAAGATAGTTCCGCAAACTATGCAATTGAGCTCAACCTGTCGATCTCGTGGAAGCTTTGATAAGCAGGTTTACAGATAATTTCAACTGGGAGGAGCGACTTCTTATCATGAATTTTTTAAAGCTACCCAAGGCCTATCCATCCATTTGCATAGCTAATTTTTTGCGGGTTTCTAATGGAGTAACCGACTGAGCTATGAAGACATGACTGATTGGCTCACTTCCACAAAACCAGCTTTCTTTTCCTCCTCAAACCCTTTGGGCCATCCTTTGTTTAGATTTGCCTTGCTCGGAGCTCTTTAAACCATGTTCGTAATTTCAATAAAATTTTCTTCGATAAAAAAAAAAAAATCAAATTCAACTTTTAGCCCATTCCTTATGTTTGCAATCATGGTCAATGGAAGAGAGAAGAAATTTACAAAAAAAAATAATTTCCACTCTTTTTATGCCTTAAGTAAAATTAGAAGTTTTCTTTATTTTCAACTCACCCAAAAATTCACTCCCTTCTCTCTCATTTTTGAAACATAATTAATGTTTTCTCAAAGTCTTTCTAAAGAGAGGATTGTATTTTTGCTTTTAAAAATTTCTCTCCTTTTAAGTAGAGGCACGTTTTGCATGAGTGTCTTATCGTCGTGCATGTGCTACACAGGGACTTGTTGTTTCCTTCCAAGTAAAGGTGATCCATTTCTAATCTAGTTAAGTTCCAAGGTGAAATCGGAAATTCAACCAGGAGACGGTTCTATTCCCAAAAATCGGAACCGAGGATCGAATCGATTGGTCCTAAAATTGGAAACTGAACTGCATTATCGGTTTGGTCTAATTTTGGTCTAATCCAAAAAAACCGATCATTTATTTTTTCCTGCTATTTTTTTCTCATTGCTTTAGTATTTAGTTAATATTTTGCTAATTTTTTGAATAAATAAATAAATAAATAGATATATTTAATCGGTCCGATTCAACTCTCCTTAAAAATTGAAAATCAGATCGGTATTATGAGAAATCGGACCAAATCAGCTGGCAGAATCTGGGCAGTTTCAGTTTTAGGCGGTCCCACCCCTACTGCCACGGACGGACTTCATTTTCTGAGAAGCTTTCAGATCACCAAAAAAGTAGTGTCGTGATAGATGGTGTTGAATTTAGCAGAGATACGAAACAGAATAGTACAGCAATAACATTTCCTTTCCAAGAATGGGAGATAAGAATCTCGCCAACAGATAGGAACGTGGCTACGCAGGAGTCATCGCCTACGTCTCTCTCTCTCTCTCTCTCTCTCTATCCCCACATCCCGACAAGGAGCCATAATTGTCATCTCCACCTGCTAAGTATAAACAATATAATATACAAGGCAAGATTATCTCGTTGAAGGGCGTACCAGGATCGAAATGTTCAAGTCAATTACATCGTTGCAGAACAAGATGCTGAAACCCTTACAAAAAGAGCCCAAAACCGACCCTCTTTCGCCACATCTGTTCTGCATTTGGCCTTCGAGAGAGAGAGAGATAAAGAAAAGAAAGCAGAGCCAGCGACCATGGTGATGAAGGTCCACGGAAGCGTCTTCTCCACCGCGGCTATGCGGGTCCTTATTGCCCTCAACGAGAAAGGCCTCGAGTTCGAGTTCGTCCCCGTCGACATGCGAGCCGGCGAGCACAAGAAGGAGCATTTCCTTGCCCTCAACGTAAGTATCCGTTCCTGCCACCACCCGTTCGGCCATTATCCTCGCAGATTTTCGGTCTTGGGGGGTCTGAATGTGCTCTTTCAAGAAACCCTCTTTCGTCTCTCTCAGATCTAACGTTTCTGGATCTCTCTGTGCAGCCTTTCGGTCAAGTCCCGGCCTTTGAGGATGGAGATTTGAAGCTATTCGGTAAGTCTTTCTGTTAGTGGTGTATTATACCGTGTGACCATCATGAAAGATGAAAGTATTTAGTCAAAGGGTGCTGATTCGATTGTTGATAGATCGTACGACCATGATGAAAGATCAAGTGTTTAGTCAATCTTTGAGTGTTCAATTCGTCAACTGAACAAGAAACAACTACGCGAAGTATAGTTTACATCTTGATTGTGTTCTTTGTGTTGGCAGAATCAAGGGCAATTACTCAATACATTGCTCACGTATACGAGGACAGGGGCACTCCCCTCGTGTGCGAGGGCAAACCCATGGCGACCGTGGGCGTGTGGATGGAGGTCGAGGCCCACCAGTTTGACCCGGTGGCGTCAAAGCTGCAGTGGGAGCTCGTGTTCAAGCCGATGTTTGGCATGGCCACGGACGCCGCCGTAGTCGAGGAGAACGAGGCCAAGCTCGCCAAGGTCCTCGACATCTACGAGGCCCGGCTGAGCCAGTCCAAGTACTTGGGCTGCGACTGCTTCACCCTGGCCGACCTCCACCACCTCCCGGCCCTGACCAACCTGATGGGTACTCCTGTGAAGAAGCTGTTCGACGCCCGCCCCAAGGTGAGCGCTTGGGTGGCCGACATCATGGCCCGGCCGGCTTTGGCCAAGGTTCTTGCCATGAGGAACCAGCAGTGATGCAAAGGGGGGCCGTAACATTAAGACCTTTTCTACCCCTTTTTATGAGTTGTGTATTTCGCTGTTGATTCTGTCCTTCTTGGGTCAATGTTTTATGTGGGATTTTCTCTGATGGGTCGTCTTCAATCATCAAAGTTGGAGATGATGACCAGGCTGGTGTTTCGCAGAACTGGACTTCTGGTTCTGTGATTTTCTAATATGAGCAATAAAAAGATTGGACAGATGCAGAGTTCTGTTTCATGAGTCATTGGCTTGTATGTCTAATCTTTCATTAGAGTGTAATGATTGCTGCAAGTGCTGGTAGTGGTATTATCTCTACAGATGAAAACCTCTCCTCTCATTATCTCCATAGGATGGCCTACGGTTTCCCTACTAGTGACCAAAGCTTCACCCGCTTTCATCTGTTAAAGTACCATAGAAGTTCACTGGACTATATTCATGGATGAGTATCTCCTTTACACAAAGGGATACCTACATCAGAAATTCTAAAATTCATCAAGCAAATGTAATTGACCTAAAACTTTTAAATAGTACGACTGAATCCTATTCAAATTTGTATAAGGAACATTTTTATTAATTCATTTGATTTGACCAACTAAAAAGGTGACTCTACCTAGCGCCACGTCCGGAAAAGAATTAAAAATTTTATAGTAAAAAGTTTAGAGAAAGAAAAAGAGGATAAAATAAAAATGATAAGAAATGAGACTCCATCCTCCCACTGTCCCTGCTTTGAGCTGGCCACTCGAGCTCCGTCGAGCTCACCATCATGGCCACAACAAGTTTCTTTCGGATCCTGGCCATGGCTGCTCTGGTAGGGTAGGCGCGTGCCAATTGCACAGTGGATTCTTGATTTTTGCACACTACTCATTCCTCATCCAAAAGGCTGATCTCACGACATGGAACAGTGGATCTACTAAGAAACTCTCAGGCTGGGAAATATTTGAGGTTGAAGTTACTATTTGTCCTTTCCACTTAAGTCTTTATTAACTTGTTTATAATTTATGGGCCAAATCTGGTCACTTTCTTTGCATGGCTGCAAGCAAATGATCAAAATGGTGGGGCCAAATGAAAATTCTCCTATCCAAATTGGACTTTGTTTAAAAGTACTTTTATGAACTTGTTAAAAAAATATAAAGGAAATTATGCAGTTTTCAATGCACCATTTTTCTCATTTTACTTATAAGTAGTGCATTGTAAATCAAATTTAAAATTACCCATGGCGACTACAACTCATGGGACTATTTGAAAATCCCGCTCTATGCCATGTGATAATGATTCCTCTGGCATTACGACCTTTATTATAATGATGCTGTCCCGAAATGGACTTGGTGTAACTTCTCTTTTGCTATAAGGATAATCTGATAATCGTGCATCAAGCAGAAAATATGAGATCACGAAATGACTCGGTGTCACATGGGAAAGTTAACCTTAGTTTCTTCATGCACGCTGACTATAAAATGAAAATGCCACTTCATAAGAGGGAAGAAAGAAGAGTGTTCCAACTCACAATAGGGAAGAATCCACGTTTATGATTCATCAGTGAAAATACCGAAAGAGACATGAGATGGAATTTGCATGGATAAATGGGTTCCAAAAGCTTTATTTCCGTACGATTTAATATTTTGGAGATCCCGATACCCTGAAAGTCAGTTGAAATCAGAAAAACAAAGATTTGACAAAGAAAATTCCCTTTTACTCCTTTAAAAATTCACTTTCGGTATTTTTACTGGAAACCCCGGCAAATGGAAATCTGGATGGATAAATGGGATCCAAAAGCTTTATTTCCGTATAATTTAATATTTTGGAGATCTCGATACTTTGAAAGTCAGCTGAAATCAAAAGATGAAGATTTGACAGAGAAAATTCCCTTTTGTTTCTTTAAAAATTTCCTTTCGGTATTTTCACTGTAAACCCCGGTAGATGAAAATCCGCATGGATAAATAGGTTCCAAAAGCTTTATTTCTGTACGATTTAATATTTTGGAGATCCCGATATCCTAAAAGTCAGCTAAAATCAGGAAACGAAGATTTGACAGAAAAATTCCCTTTTGCTCCTTTAAAAATTCCCTTTTGGTATTTCTATTGAAACCTTGGCAAATGGAAATCTGGTTTGATAAATGGGATCCAAAAGCTTTATTTTCATACGATTTAATATTTTGGAGATCCCGATACCTTGAAAGACAGCTAAAATCAAAAAATGAAGATTTGATAGAGAAAATTCCCTTTTGTTTCTTTAAAAATTCAATTTCGGTGGTTTCACCGTAAACCCCAGCATATGGAAATCTACATGGATAAATGGGTTCCAAAAGCTTTATTTTCGTTCGATTTAAAATTTTGGAGATCTAGACATCCCGAAAGTCATCGAAATCGAAAAACAAAGATTTGACAGAGAAAATTCTATTTTGCTCCTCTAAAATTTCCATTTCGATATTTTCACTGTAAATCTTGACAGATGGAAACTATATGGATAAATGGGTTCTAAAAGCTTTCTTTCCATAGGATTTGGAGATCCGGACACCTTGAAAGTTAGCTGAAATCAGAAAACGAAGATTTGACGGCGAAAATTCCTTTTTGCTCCTTTAAAAATTGTCATTCGGTATTTTTACTATAAACCCGGCATATGGAAATCTGCATGGATAAATGGGATCTAAAAGATTTTATTCCGTACGATTTAATATTTTGGAGATTCGGACATCATAAAAGTCAGCTGAAATCAGAAAACGAAGATTTGACAGAGAAAATTCTCTTTTGCTCCTTTAAAATTTCCCTTTCGGTATTTTCATTGTAAAACCCCTACATAGGTTCCAGATCCATGTCTATGAATTGAAAGGTCCGAATGTTCAACTTTGCAATTAGTTGTTAGAATCAATACGTCTTCAAATCGTTTATTAGTAAAAATGGAAGCCATTAATTTTGGATGATCATGATACTTCCCAAAAATCCAAATTATTGATCAATCAAGGAACAATATCACAATTTTTGTTCAAGAAGATACCAAAGTGGATGATTGATTTATTCCATACTAGAAATAATTGCAGGAAATCTTTTAATAATACAGATTCCTATTTCTCAATGATATCCCACAATCAAGACAATTGCCTGAATCCCATAAAACCATTTCATAGAAGTTCATTAATGTCTTGTGTTTATGATGTATTTTGGGGCAAATTTCCAAACGCACGACATGCCATGCTATCAACATATTTCTTGCGACCAAATTACTTAAAATGGATCTTTCATACATCAAATACAAGAAAATATCCCACCTTTATAAGTTGCAGACCTAGGTTCCATTGGAGGAGAAAATCCTAAAATCTAATGTTGATGGTTCCTTTGTCAATGGATTGGTGGATGGCGCCATAGCTGGTATCTACAGAGATCGTGCTTGTATTATTATTACAGCTTTCCCCAAATTGGTGAAGATCTCATCACCTTCTTAGGCGGAAGCCCTCGCCGTCCTTGAAGCAATCCAGCTTGTAGTTTTGAGTGAAGATAGTTCCGCAAACTATGCAGTTGAGCTCAACCATGCCGATCTCGTGGAAGCTTTGATAAGCGGGTTTACAGATAATTTCAACCGGGAGAAGCGACTTCTTATCATAAATTTTTTAAAGCTACTCAAGGCCCATCCATCCATTCACATAGCCCATTTTTCGCGAGCTTCTAATGCAGTAACTGACTGTGCTACGAAGACATGACGGATTGGCTCACTTCCAGAAAACCGGCTTTGTTTTCCTCCTCAAACCCTTTGGGCCCTCCTTTGTTTAGATTGGCCTTGCTCGGAGCTCTTTAGACCATGTTCGTAATTTCAATAAAATTTTCTTCGATAAAAAAAATAAATCAAATTCAACTTTTAGTCCTTTCCTTATGTTTGCAATCATGGTCAATGGAAGAGAGAAGAAAATTACAAAAAAAAAAAAAAAAAAAAGGGAAAAAGATAAACAATTTCCACTCTTTTTATGCCTTAAGTGAAATTAGAAGTTTTCTTTATTTTTGACCCACCCAAAAATTCATTCCATTCTCTCTTATTTTTGAAACATAATTAATGTTTTCTCAAAGTCTTTCTAAAGAGAGGATTGCCTTTTTGCTTTTCAAAAAATTCTCCTTCTGAGTAGAGGCACATTTCGCACGAATGACTTATCGCTGTGCTACCTGTTGCATAGGGATTTGTTGTCTCCTTTTGAGTAAGGGTAATCAGTTCTCGATCTGATCCAGTTCCAAGGTGAAATTGGAAATCGGACCAAGAGACGGTCATGTTCCCAAAAATCAAAACTGAGGATTGAATCAATTGGTCCTATAATCGGAAACCTGACCACATTGCCGATTCAATCCAATTCTGGTCCGATCTAATGGAACCGATCATTTTTTATTTTTTCTTATTGTTTTAGTATTTAGTTCATATTTTACTAATTTTTTGAATAAATAAAAAAATAAAAAAAATATTTAGTAGCTCGCCTTAGTTCTCCCTTGAAATGGGAACCAGACTGATATTCTCATAAATCGGACCAAATCGGCTAGTTGAGGCCGCGCAATTCAAGTTTAGGCGGTCCCATCCCAACCGCCACCGATGGACTTCATTTTCTGAGAAGCTTTAAGACTAGGGGTGTGCATGGTCTAGGTGGGCAGTTCCCGACCTAGAACCAAGAACTGCCCATTAAGAACCGGTTCATAAAAATTGGAACCGGGAACCGCCCGCTAGTTACATGAATCCACCCTGGGGACCGGACCGAACATCCACCCGGGAATCGGACCGGCGGTTTGGTCCGGTTCCCGGGTGGATCCATAGAACCGGTCCAACCTCAGCATAAAAAGGATGAAGCTTGAAATAAAATAAAAAAAAAAAAAAATTCTTCTCTTGTCAATGCGATCAAATATAGGTGATTTCTGAGCTGGAACATGGCCATTAACCAACCAGAATCCCTAAAAAGAAACTAAAACCGCGACATGTATCTCAATGAAGTAATGCACAATCACCACCGCGGCATTTCTCGGCCTTTTGGCTAAGACCAAGTGTAATATCTGTTCTTATCATTTAATATTTGATACCTAGGCTAATGTGCCGAGCCCGATTGTGTGGGCTTGTAACCCGAGTGGGGGCAACATTGTGGTGGAACATTGGCTTAGCTCCTGTGAGCCAGGCTCATTGTGGCTATATTCTGGCCCGCCCATTCCAAGCCAAGAGTTGATCCGTGCAGGTCCGGGCAAAGGCTTGGGCCACACTGGTCCTAGAGTGGAGGGGTCCGCGTGAGGCTGGCTTCACAGAGCAGCGAGAACCTCCTGCTCTTGACAGTGGAAGGTAATGGGCCGATGTCGCTCGGACCCATCATGACCCAATGAGCTAAGCCTATTGAACCACCACTTTTGAAATAGATCTGTCAAAAAAAAAATGCACACATAAATTAACACAGCAATAAGAAACATAGGCACATTCGCAATGCATATCAACAGGCAAATTAAAACACCGAGATTTCGGTTTAGTTCTTCCTCGGGGCGGAGGTGGGAGGCGACCATAAGTTACCAGCCGGTTGCTATCAGGAAGTGAGAGCCACTGGTGGAAGATCTTCTTGACGAAATCGGAGTTTGATTTTAGAGCCGGGGGAGATGAAGCTCGGGGAGATTTTAAATATATTATTATAATATAACCGGTCCGAGCGGGCGGATTCGCCCATGGAACCAAGAACCGGGCTGGTACCCACCGGTTCTCATAAATTGGAACCGGGAATCGGACTGGTTCTCTTAGGAACCGCCGGTTCCGGGCGGTTCCGGTCCGGTTCCGAGCGGTCTGGGCGAGTCCCGATTCTCTTGCACACCACTATTTCAGACCACAAAAAAGGTAGTGCCATGATAGATAGTGTTGAATTCAGCAGAAATAGGAAATAAGAATAGTACAGCAATAGTATCTCCTTTCCAAGAATGGGAGATAAGAATCTCGCCAACAGACAGGAACATGGCTACGGAGAAGTCATCGCCTGCGTCTCTCTCTCTCTCTCTCCCCCCACATCCCGACAAGGAGCCATTATTGTCATCTCCACCTGCTAACTATAAACAATAAAAGATACAAGGCAAGATTATCTCGTTGAAGGGCATACCAGAATCGAAATGTTCAAGTCAATTACATCATTCCAGAACAAGATCCTGAAGCCCTCATAAAAAGAGCCCGAAACCCACCATCGATCGCCACAGCTGTTCTGCGTACAGGTTCTGAGAGAGAGATAAAGAAAAGAAAGCAGAGCGAGCAATCATGGTGATGAAGGTGCACGGAAGCGTCTTCTCCGCCCCAACGATGCGGGTCCTCATTGCCCTCCACGAGAAGGACCTCGAGTTCAAGTTCGTCTTCGTCGACTTGCGAACCGGCAAGCACAAGAAGGAGCATTTCCTCGCCCTCAACGTAAGTAAGTGTCCGTCCCCGCCCACCGCCCGTGCCACAGTATTCCTAACTATTTTCTGGTCTTGGGTCTCAACGTGGTCTTTCAAGAAAACCTCCTTCGTCTCTTGGATCTAACGTTTCTCAATCTCTCTGTGCAGCCTTTCGGTCAAGTCCCGGCCTTTGAGGATGGAGATTTGAAGCCATACGGTAAGTCTTTCTATTACTGATGTATTATATTGTGTGACCATCATGAAAGATGAATCATGATGAAAGATCAAGTGTTTAGTCAATCTTTGACTGTTCACTCAGTCAACAGAACAAGAAACAACTACGCGAAATATATTTCATGTCTTGATTATGCTCTTTGTGGTGGCAGAATCGAGGGCAATTACTCAATACATTGCTCACGTATACGAGGACAAGGGCACTCCCCTCGTTTGCGAGGGCAAACCCATGGCGACCGTGAGCGTGTGGATGGAAGTCGAGGCCCACCAGTTTGACCCGGGTGCGTCGAAGCTGCATCGGGAGCTCGTGTACAAGTCGAAAATTGGCATGGCCACGGATGCTGCAGTAGTCAAGGATGTGGGAAACAAGTTCTGAAAATCGAACCGATACTCGAACCATGGAATATCGAAAATGAATGCGGAAACTGTTAGACGCAAATTGCGCAACCCCAAGATCTCCATAACCAGAACAAGAACATGCATAATTGAGTAGAAAGATTAACGCACCTAAATCCATCGAACATAAAGCGGAAGCAGTAAAGGATTACCCACATGTTATCAAGGGGATCCACGCATCAAGTCTTTCTCCTCTATTACCCTCCGTATCACTGACTCAATGAGGCGGCCCTCTCACGTTTAGCGTTAGGTAAACGCCCCTTAGTAATGATACATGTGAGAATTAGGGTTAGAGGAGAGACTTTAGCACTATTTATAGAGTTTCCAGCTAGTCCCCCTCATTACGGGCCAGGCTTAACTTTGCCCACACTAACCAGCCCATATTAGACTAATTAAGAAATCTTCTATCTCACCTTAGACCAACCATGTTTTACGATAACCGTAAAAATAGTAAATTACAATATCAATTAATTTAGTCAACATTAGAAAAACTCTTACATTCTCCCACTTGGACTATATTAATTGAAATCGTACTGTATGTGCGCACATTTGGTCCGAGATAATTCTTAATAGTCAATCTTATCCCATAAAGTTTTAAACACCAAATCATGGCGGTAACTGCGTGTATACACACAGAGCCTTCCATGGTCACAAATGTTCTCAACTTTATTGATATTGATTCAATATGGTAGTGTGTCAAATGGATAACGTCTCTCATAGAGATCTTATTTGTCGATCACCATTCTCTTACCTTAGGTGTCACAAAAACTTGTGCCACAAGAGAATGCTTTATGGTTCCAATGAACCCACATATGTCTTGTCCTTATGGTTAACCTTTCTTTATGTATCATAAGACATATGCACAAGGCTAATAACCGGATGCCCGGATGCTCCTAACCTTCACTCAAGGTTTATACAATCCCTTGAGATTTTATCAATATGTATTCAACATAATAACAACACATTCAAAATATTTTATTGAATGCAAAAGTTGATACATATCAAACCGTTACTAAGTGTAACGAATCACAAATGTAAAATTTATCAAATAAAGCCAAAATAGCTCACACTAAACAACAGTATCTGAAGATACTCCTAAGCCCATGTATGTTACTAAAATACACATGGGCGTAGGCCTTTAGTTAGTGGATCTGCAACCATATCATTTGTGAAAATATGTTATATTATAAGTCACATTTCTGTACCGTTTCTTTATGGTCAAAAATATCTTACCACCATATATTTAGACCCATTGAGACATCTGTAGTAAATAAATAATACTATAAATTTGTTATCTCAATACAACCGTATGGGTCTATCTATCAAGTAAAAACGATCAATTCCGTCATGAGGTTTTGGAGCCTAAAAGCCTAAGTAACAGCCTAAAAGAATGTTACTAACACTGCTTACATAACATAAGATGACATAAGACTTTATTTACTGCACTTACTGCTAACATAAATATGTATTTTATTATTGATTGCATGTCATCAGAACAGCCAGCAAAGTTTACATCTAAATACCCTACTAACTACAAGAATTGAACATGGCTATAAATTAGCATATAATCTCTTGTCTTCTTTAAGTACCTTAAAACCTTCTTGACAGCAACCCAGTGATCATGTCCTGGATTTGACCGATATCTGCCTAGAAATCCTGTCACAAAGACAACATTTAGTCTAGTGCAAATTCGAGCATACATTATACTTTTAAGTGCACTGACACAAGGTACACCATTTAATTAGATTTTCTCAATATCTAAATAAGGACAATGTGATAGATTTAGTCCATCACCCTTAACAACATGAGCAATTCTCGGCTTGCAATGATGTATATTGAATATTTCCAATATACAATCAGCAAATGTCCTCAGAGAAAATCTAATATAATATGGCAAAAACAATTCTTACAGATCTTAGTACAAAGGATATAAGATGTCTCAAGGTTATAACTTGTAAACAAAATATTATATACATAAAATATGAGAAAAAATAAATTTCCTCCCACTAACCTTATAGTATATTGAATTACTTTGTTCACAATTGAACAAAATAACAACACTATGAAACTTTAATAATATTGTCTGGAAACTTGCTTAAGACCATGAATTAGAATTTTTCAGTCTACACACAAGTTTACTTGAATTTGCTGCAAAATTATCCAGTTGCACAATATATATTTTGTATCTATTTGACGTAACTTCACTATAAACAATCCACCCATCTTTCAGAGTTAAAACTTTAGTTACCAATTTGGCTTTAAATTCCACAATCTTTCTTTGAAATTCTTTTAGTTTTATACGTCAATTTACAACTAATAAACTTGTGATCTTTAGACAAGTCAGTAAGTTTCCAAACATATTTCATAGATTGTATACCGCATTTTATGGCATCTAATCACATACTTAATTGAGAACAAAAAACTACGTTGTTGTTTTATATAAGTTGCTAAAACAATAACGTAGTGGATATTGTAATCATGCTTTCACAAATAGACTATATAGTATGATGATATAACGATTGTCTTTTCCTAACAAATCTCCTTAATAAAGCTGCAACCACTTCATTCTGCACTTGAGAAATTTAAGAAATTTTATTATAAACTATATCAAGAAAAAGTACCTTGAACCTCAACAAGTTTAGTCTATGGTACATGAGATTCCATAATTATCTGTATAGGTAAAGAAAAAAATATAGTAACCTCAATCGTACTATTATCTTTAATAGTCTGAGAGCAACTATTCTCTACAATTACGTCAATTTTTAAAAATTTTAGAGTATGTGATTCCATAATTCTTGTACCTTCTTTAGGGTCATAAAATCAATACCCCTTTTGTATATGAAAAAATTGCTTTCATAATATCAGCTTACAAAAGACCAGATAAATTAGTCTTACTAATCATACTCATCATCATGTTCAATATGGTGCATTTATGCCTTTCGACCAAATCTTTTTGCTAGAATTTTTAGGTATAGTAATTAAATTACCACCCCAGAATCTACCAAGTATTTGACAAATAACCCTTTAAGCTATTTCGCATTGTCATACTTGCCAAAATATTAACGGCCACTGTTAAACCTGACAACCTTTTAAGACTTTTATCTCGGTCATTTTCCTTTAATATAAAATTTTCGGAAATAACCTTTTAACCATATACGAGATGTATATGTCATTAGGACTTAAACACAATATTTGCAGATGTGTCCTAATTTCAATATCAGACAAGACATAATTTCAAGCAACTAAGGCTTCCATCATCTTATAGCAAAGGCAGTCCGAGCAAACCTCTTTTCAAGTGTTCCAGAATGGAACGTTTCATGGACAGTAAGCAAATTCAATTGCTCTATTCTCAAGTAACAAATCATATGTCTACAACTTAAAATTTGAAGTAGT
The DNA here is from genome assembly GCA_017140615.1 of Eucalyptus cladocalyx. NCBI lineage: Eukaryota > Viridiplantae > Streptophyta > Magnoliopsida > Myrtales > Myrtaceae > Eucalyptus > Eucalyptus cladocalyx. The sequence continues at coordinate 22,121,429 of CM029523.1, read as the reverse complement.
AAAAACCTCAATGATGACGGAATTACCATTTACAGAAAATGTGACTGAAAAACAAGCAGTATATAATTAGCATTATGTGAGTATTGTGTAACTTGACGTACAAGTACACATCCAGAGAGTTACATGCAAAATCACATAATCACATTTGGGCAGAATACATGACATGCAATTGTACACTCCCCACATGATAAAGGTTATGAGAATATATTCCAATCTTTGTGAATTCATCACCTTTGGGCATATGAACCATTAGGATCAGTCATTCCTCCACCACACTATCATGTATTCCTCCATGAACTAATACACAATCACCTCCTTTGGGAGTATAACTATGCGTTAGACCAGGAGACATCCCAATCAAATATACGAGATCGAAATTTCTCAAACCCAATCAAGTGTGCCACTTTGGCGGTCACAACTCAATTGAATTCTTGAAATTCTCTAATACCAGGGGATATAATCTTTACTACTCACATACATCATATACATGTGATTTTAACTTTAGTGATAGGGGCATGTTATCACTAAAATCACATATTATGCTAATTACATTGCTTTATCCATTAATAAAAATTAATCATACATATATAAATATATATACAGCGAATCTATTAGACAGATTCCAATGAGATCATTGATCATAGTAACACAAGAAACTTCTCATAACAGAGAATAAAATATCTCTTATGCACCCTAATTATATATTGCCAGAACAACATAAAAAGAATACTGATCCATAATATCTCTCACAAATTAACATCAATAGTAATACAAGGTACACCAAATCGACAAGCTTAACAGCTGATCCATTATCACTCATGAGTTCATAAGGCAAAAAATGACTCCAAGGCCAACAACTGATTTATTAATCAATTTTAGGTAACAAATATCATTACTTCAACTAGTGGCCTATTAATTGAGTCAAACCAGAGAACCAAATATCTAAAATTTAACAATAAATACTATTGCTCTGCATAAATGTTGTCATACTCCTTAACCATAAAAAATATTCAACTTGATAGATATTAACAAGTGACCAGATGAGTTCATGTATAATATGCAGTAATTTAATTGACATACATTACCCACATTCAGCGGATGTGTTAATCAGTACATCAGTTTGGTCACGAGTCCTTAAGTCGTCTATCATTCAAAGATTACCAGTATGTAAAGGAGTATACTTAAGTAACAAAAGTTTCATAATCTTTATTATTTCTCATCAGCTCAATACATAGCTCAAATACAATCTCATACGAATTGTATCTCATTAAGCCAGCTTCGATTCACAATAAAGTTTGATTTTTATTGATGAATCACACATTTTATTATGTGATAACATACTAGTATCCCATTACCTATATTTCCAAAATCACAGAAAATACAAGAAAAATACGCAAAAATACACTAAAAATACACGTATTTAGGGTTCCATATGCAATTTCACATCAATAAAACCATCAAACATATAAAATAAATATACCACAAGATAGGAAATCACCATACGAGTCCAACGCCGCCAACCACGCGCCAAAATAAGCCCCCACGTGCCCGCACGCACCGCCTGAGTGCGTGGCACGTGGGGCTCACGTGCGGCACGCGTTCGACGCCCAGGCGGCGCGTGGCCGCGCGTGGGGGCGCGTGCGGCATCCCCCGGCGACGCGCCGCCGACCCTCTTGCTCGTCTCGTCTCCCCCAATCCAAATTTGTGGTTTAATTTAATTTTCATTGAACAAAAAGTCTCGAAAATCACAAATTATGGCAAGATCAGTACCAATTAGAGCTAATACATACAAATTAGGGTAGATCCGTACAAATTATGGTAAATCCGCACAAATTAGGGCAAAATCAATTGCGTTCAAGTTCTAGGGTTATGGTTGCTCTGATACCACATGTTAGACGCAAATTGCGCAACCTCAAGATCTCAATAACCAGAACAAGAACATGCATAATTGAGTAGAAAGATTAACGCACCTAGATCCATCGAACATAAAGCGGAAGTAGAAAAGGATTACCCACATGTTATCAAGGGGATCCATGCATCAAGTCATTCTCCTCTATTACCCTCCGTATCACTGGCTCAATGAGGCGGCCCCCTCACATTTAGCGTTAGGTAAACGCCCCTTAGGTGAGGATACATGTGAGAATTAGAGTTAGAGAAGAGACTTGAGCACTATTTATAGAGTTTTCAGCCAGTCACCCTCATTACGGGCTAGGCTCAACTCGGCCCACACTAACCAACCCATATTAAACTAATTAAGAAACCTTCTATCTCACCTTAGACCAACCCTATTTTACGGTAACCGTAAAAATAGTAAATTATAATATCAATTAATTTAGTCCATATTAGAAAAACTCTTACAGAAACGTGTCCCAAAACATGTAACACCAATTGAATGCATATCATGGAGATAGACATACATTGCTTGCCACAGATTAAGTATTGTTGCAATCTTAGAGGAATCGTTTGAAGCCTTAAAATTCTCGTTTTTCAAGAGAGAGTGAACTGTTTCAAGGAAAAAAAAAAAGGGAAACATGTTTTCCCTCTTAACACTTACTTTTTATTTTATAAATTGTAGTTATTTTCACTTAAAAAAACTGTCTTTTCCTCTTATGGGCTGAGTTTGGCCCAACATAGGCGAACAACTTAACTTGATCTGTCAAATGAAAAATCGATTTGACTTAGCCCATCGAATAAAAAAACCCATCATAGGATAACGAGGCCAAGCTCGCCAAGGTCCCCGACATCTACGAGGCTCGGCTGAGCCGGTCCAAGTACCTAAGCTGCAACTGCTTCACCCTGGCCGACCTCCACCACCTCTCGGTCTTGACCAGCCTGATGGGGACACTTGTGAAGAAGCTATTGGACGCCAACCCCAAGGTGAGTGCTTGGGTGGCCGACATCATGGCCCCCGCCGGCTTTGGCCAAGGTTCTTGCCATGAGGAACAAGCAGTGAAGCAATGGGTCTAGCTTAAATCATCTGGTGCTGGGGGACGATAACATTAGACCTTTTCTACCCCTTTGACTCGGTGGCGTCGAAGCTGCAGCGGGAGCTCGTGTTCAAGCCGATGGTCGACATGGCCACGGACGCCGCAGTAGTCGAGGAGAACGAGGCCAAGCTCGCCAAGGTCCTCAACATCTACGAGGCCCGGCTGAGCCAGTCCAAGTACTTGGGTTGCGACTGCTTCACCCTGGCCGACCTCCACCACCTCCCAGTCCTGACCAACCTGATGGGGAACCCTGTGAAGAAGCTATTCGACGCCCACCCCAAGGTGAGCGCTTGGGTCGCCAACATCATGGTCCAGCCGGCTTTGGCCAAGGTTCTTGCCATGAGGAACCAGCAGTGAAGCACAGGCACTAGTTTAAATTATCTGGTGCGGGGGACCATAACATTAGACCTTTTCTACCCCTTTCTATATGAGTTGGTAATCGTATTTCGTTGTTGATTCTGTCCTTCTTGGGTCAATGTTTTACGTGGGATTTTCTCTGAAGGGTCGTCTTCAATCATCAAAGTCGGAGATGATGACCAGGCTGGTGTTTCGCCGAACTGCAAGTTCTGTGATTTTCTATTATGAGCAATAAAAAGATTGGACATATGCAAAATTATGTTTCATGAGTCATTGTTTTATATGCTTCATCTTTGTAGTTTCATTAGAATGTAATGATTTCTGCAAGTGCTGGTATTATCTCTACTGATGAAAACTTCTCCTCTCATCATCTCCATGGGATGGCCTAAGGTTTCCCTAAAGCTTCGCCTAGTTCACTGCACTTTTATTCATGGATGAGTACTGCCTTTACACTAAGGGATATATGCATCGGAAATTTTAAAATTTGTCGTGTAATTGACCCCTAATATTTTAAAATTTGTATAATAAATTTTTTTATTAATTTGTTTGATTTGACCAATCAAAAAAGGTAACTGTACTATGGGAAATGTCGACATTCTCGGGAGTTTTTGAGTCATGTTAGAAACTCCAACACGTGTATGATATTCTATTAAAAAATCCAACATATGGTCAAACTTTCTCGATATGCTCGAATCTAGAATTTAGATAATAAACTTTTAAACAAATTCATATAATTTAAAGATTATATTGAATATTTATCAATAATTTAAAGATTATATAAAATAAATTAAAATTTAGAAATGATATTATATAATAAAAACTCACGGATCACGTTGTACAAAGTTAAATTTTAGGGACTGCATGATACATTTGCAATAATCCATTTTTTGAAACATGATTCACGTTTTCTTAAAGTCTTTTCGGAAGAGTGGAATTACATCATTGCCCTTTAGGAGCATGTTTGGTAACGATTTTGTTCTCGAAAACAAATTCTAATAAAAAATGATTCTTTTTTATTCTGTTTTTAGAAACAATTTCTAAACATTTTAAGTTATTTGATAACTGTCTAAAATTTCTGATTTTGGAATAAAATTACATTTGGTACCATACTCATTGATTCTAACAGTAGCCCCTTTACTCCTCATTCTTCTTAGCAGCATTTATATTCTCTACTTCATCTTCTTCATACATTTTCTCTTCGTTGCTCTTGTATATCTTACTTCCCCTGTCGTAGTAGTCTCAGTAGAGCTTGTTTTTCTTGTTCTTAACATCCCCCCTCAAATTGGGAATGGGTGAGAAACCAATTCCTAATTTGATTCGTAGCTGATAATGTGTAAACGAGAGAGAGATTTTGTAAATATATTAGCAAGTTGGGAAGTACTTGGAACATATTTCACTTGTAGTGACCCTAAGGAGACTTTCTCTCTAACAAAATGAAAGTCGACCTCAATGTGTTTGGTGCGAGCATGTAAGACAGGATTGATAGTAAGAGAGATGGCGGATTTATTGTCACAAAAGAGCTGTGTTGGACGAGTCAATGAGCATCCTATATCACGAAGGACAAAGTTGATCCAGGTAAGTTCAGCAGATGCAGAAGCCAGTGCACGATACTCGGCTTCTGTAGAGGATCGGCTGACTGTGGATTGTTTCTTTGCTGCCCAAGATATGAGATTGGAGCCAAGGTATGTACAAAAACCTGTTGTTGATCTTCTTGTCTCAACACATCCTGCCCCTGATCTGAATCTAAGAACCCATACGAGATGAAGAGAGCTTCGAGAGTGAATGAAGACTCCAAGACTTATAGTACCTTTGACATATCTCAAAACTCTCTTGAGTTTATGTAAGTCTGCTATAGTTGGTTTTTGTAATTTCTGACATAGTTGATTTGTAGCATATGCAATGTCAGGTCTTGTTAAAGTCAAATAGTGAAGGCCACCTACTAAGCTTCGATACTCGACAGGATTGGAGAGGAGAGCAGAATCATTTATCAGAACAGTTGGTTTCATTGATACAGGGGTGGTGATTGGTTTGCACTCAAGTATATGAGCTTGAGTAAGAAGATCCTTGGCATATGTAGTCTGGCAAAGAAACATATGATCAAAGGTATTTTTAACTTCAATGCCAAGAAAGTAATGTAATGGTCCAAGGTCTTTCATATAGAACTGAAGGCTTAGAGAATGGATAAGTTTGGAAAGAGACTGAGAGGAGCTTCCAGTCAGTATAATGTCATCAACATATAGTAGTAAAAGAATGGTGTCTATATCAGTATGATAGATGAATAAGGATGGGTCAGTTGAGCTGCAAAAGAACCCATATTCAAGCAGAAAGTTGCTGAATTTGTCAAACCAGGCTCGAGGGGCTTGTCGAAGTCCATAGAGAGACTTCCTGAGAAGACATGCATGATGAGGTTTCTTGGGATCTTGAAAACCAGGAGGCTGCTCCATGTAGACTACCTCATTCAATGTACCATGTAAGAATGCATTTTTGACATCTAGTTGATGGATTGGCCAGTGTTTCATCATGGCTACAGATAGAACTATGCGAATTGTAGCATGCTTAGTGACTGGACTAAAGGTTTATGTAAAGTCAATGCCTTCTTCCTGATGAAATCCCTTAGCAACCAGTTGAGCTTTAAGTCTATCAAGACTACCATCAGCTGCAAGCTTTGTTTTAAATACCCACTTACAGCCAATTATATTCATTTGGTCAGTTCGAGGGATTAATTCTCAAGTTTTATTCTGATAAAGTGCATCCATCTCTTCTGTCATTGCTTTGTACCAGCCCTTATGTGCTAATGCTGTTTTGATTGTTTTTGGCTCAGTAAGTACTTCATATATAGCAAGACATGCATAACGAGGATTGGTCTTGATAATGCCAGACTTAGACCTAGTCTACATAAGGTGAGTAGGTAATGTACCTTGTGAATTTGTCTAATTATTTGAAGTAAGTTGCTCCATATCTGGTCCCTCTGTTGTCTCAATTATTTGAACAGGTATTTCAACTTGTTGTGGAGAAAGAGAAGTTGCTTGTTCTGTGCATCCAGGTGCGACTAGTCCATTTGTTTGCTCAGCTATGGATTCTTGTTCCCAACCTGTATACTGAGAGGTTGATTGTTTTATGTGATCTGTAGTGGAGGGAGCTAGGAACTGTTCTTCTTCTGTCCACAACTTATACAAGTGTGTGTAGAGGGATAAACTGTTGCTAATTTCTTAGAGAATGGGAAGAAATTTTCATCAAACACTACATGTCGACTAATGTAAACACGACCAGTAGTAGGAACAAGACATCGATATCCCTTATATTGATCACTGTATCCTAGAAAGACACAGGTTAAAGATCGTGGATCAAGCTTGTGTTGTGCATATGGTCGAAGATAGGGATAGCAAGCACAGCCAAAGGTTCTGAGATGGTCATATCTTGGCTTATGCTGATATAATTTGCTGAAGGGAGACTGCATCTGTAATTTTCGAGTAGGTAGAATGTTAACAATGTAGTTGGCTATTACAAATGCATCTACCCAAAACTTTAATGGAATTTTCGCATGGTATAGCATAGCCAAACCAAGTTCAACTATATGTCGATGTTTCCTTTAAGGTATTCCATTCTGTTCAGGTGTATATGGACATGATATATGCTGTTGAATGCCACAATTCTGTAAGTGTGTTCTGAATTTTTGGCTGATAAACTCTCCTCCACCATCACACTGAAAAGTCTTGATTTTACAGCTATGTTGATTTTCTACTAGCTTTTGAAACATGAGAAAAATACTATAGAAATCTGACTACAGCTTTAATGGATATATCCAACTGAACCGAGAGAAATTGTCAACAAAAATGACATAGTACTTGAAACTTTGAAAAGATGTAACTGGAGAAGGCCCCTAGATATCACAGTGAATCTGTTCTAAAGGTTTAGTAGCTGTAGAATTCGATAATGGAAAAGGTAGAGCAGTACTCTTGGCTATTTGGCAACTTCTACATACAGACTGTGGTTCTTTGTTGTACTGGATTAGATTTTTGTTCTTCAAATGCTTCAAGATATTCTGATTTGTATGAGCCAGTCGTTGATGCCAGATACTTTCTGCAACAATTCTTTGTCTCTAGGTGAAGTAGACTTCTGCAACATGAGGATCTACTTTGTACAGCCCTCTAACCTTGTTTCCTATCCTCACGGTTGTGTTGGTGGTGTTGTCCTTGATATATACACCAATTTTGTTAAAGATAAAGGAACATGGGTAATCATTAGTTAACTTTGATACTGATAGAAGATTTTTCTTAATCTCAAGAACAATCTGCACATCATTTAGAGGCAAGGCATCAATTGCAGTATTCAGAATTGCATTACCAATGTATCTAACAGGTAAACATAGACCATTGCCTATCATGACTGTATCAGTATTGTTATTTTTAGAAAGATTATGAAGTATACCAGCATTAAGAGTAATATGAGTTGTTGCTCCAGTGTCTGGATACCACCCTTGATCATTTGTCTCCTCAATGTGTAGTGCTGCTAGTGCTGTTGGTATCTCCTAAGCTTGATAGGAGTTATCAAACCGATACCAGCAATGTAAGGCATCATGACCAGGCCTCTTACAGATCTGACATTCAAGTCGAGTATGTTCTGCTGCCTTTTCTATTTGCACCTTTCTGTGAAAAGTTGAATTTGATGCAGGATATGACCTGGTATCAAAATACCTTTGTGCTGATGCATTGTATGGTTTGAATCCTTGAACAGGACCCAAGCCAGAGGAGGTATTGAGTTGTTTAAACTGCTGATTTTGTTGTTCATAGTTTGAGTTATTATTTCTGTAACTCATGTTTCTTCCAGGATAACCAAAGTTCCTCATATGGCATTATATGTTCTTCCTCTTTCATAATTTCTTCCTCCACGATTATTTGTTCTTGATCCTCTAAGGATAGTATTCTGCTGCATATATTCTCTGTCAGCCTCTTCTTTAGTTTTCCTCTGGCCATAGTAAGCTAGGTTAAGGCTGAACTGATTTAAAGAGTAATTCTGTATCTTGGCTTCGAATCTTTCTAAGTGTGAGATTACTTCATCATATTCTAGTTGGGGTTTTAGGCAATAGATTGTTGTTTTAAAACTTTCATACTCGAGATCCCGGCCTTCGAAACTCCAAATAGTTTTGTGATTTCATCAACTGGTTTTCCTATGGCATTCAATTGGTCACATATTGACTTGTAATCCCTGAGGTATGCTGATAAAGTTCGTTCACGTTTCTAGCAAGCCTACAGTTTTCCTCTTAACTCGAATTCCTTAGCTACTGACTTTTGTGTAAACCGATTTAGCAGAGTTTGCCAAACTTCATAAGCAGTATTTAACCCAATTATCAAGCTGAGTATGTTTTCTGATACAGCACCACTAATCCAAGAGGATACGAGCTGATCTGTTTTTATCCAGTCGTTATACTCAGGATTAGGAACCTCAGAACTTTGACCTCCTTCTTCGACATGCACTATCTTTGCAGGTGATGAAATTTCCCCATTCACAAAGCCAAACAGATCTTGGCTCCTTAAAAATCTATGAAATTGAGCTTGCCATAGAAGGAAATTATCCTCAGCTAGTTTGATGGTAACAAAATTCGAGATATTAACATGAATAGGAAATGGATATCGCAAACTTCTTGCTGCCATTCTATTCTTTCCAGATCTTTGATCAATTCTAGTTGTAGATATGACTTCTCTTGGTTTGCGTACAATGCCACCCGATATCTTGCTGATGAAGATTTAGATGCGAGATGAAAAATACCGATTCACGAGATCTTGATGGAAGATTCGAGATATCTTCGAGATCAATGAAGCTTCGAATCTAACTTCAATCTGATGTAGATCCAACAGACTTATGGAAACCTTCTGAGGAATCCAAGGTTGAATGTGTAGCAGCAAGATGATTTCTTCAGGATGTAGAGGCTCTGATACCATGAAGAAGTTTATGCGCAAAGAAGAAGTTAGAAGTCTCGGATGACTGAGCAGTAGAGAGCTCTTGAGATGAACACTTCTTTCTGTATTTTCATCTATGCTTTACAATCACGAGAGTTAGCCTTTTATATTCAATGGCTATCTCTAGAAACTACTTTACAGGTATTGAAACAGTTGAAGAAATGGAAAAACTGATTAACTGAAGCAAAAGGAACTAACTAACTTCTAGTACCGAAGTACACCAAACTAACTACCAAGACTTGCAGCTTATACAGAGTATTCGAAATAGAGCTTTTTAGCTCACTTTTACAGATTATCACTTTAGCTCACTTAGTCTTCTTTCTCTTTCTTTGATGCTAACAGTAGCCCCTTTACTCCTCATTCTTCTTAGCAGCATTTATATTCTCTACTTCATCTTCTTCATACATTTTCTCTTCGTTGCTCTTGTATATCTTACTTCCCCTGTCTATAGTAGTCTCAGTAGAGCTTCTGTTCTTGCTGTTCTTAACAAATGGGAAAGAAAAATCGAATTTTAAAAGTCAATTAGATCATTCCAGAACAAGATGCTGAAACCCTTACAAAAAGAGCCCAAAACCCACCCTCTTTCCCCACATCTGTTCTGCATTTAGCCTTCGAGAGAGAGAGAGAGAGAAAGAAAAGAAAGCAGAGCCAGCGACCATGGTGATGAAGGTCCACGGAAGCGTCTTATCCACCGCGGCTATGCGGGTCCTTATTGCCCTCAACGAGAAGGGCCTCGAGTTCGAGTTCGTCCCCGTCGATATGCGGGCCGGCGAGCACAAGAAGGAGCACTTCCTCGCCCTCAACGTAAGTCTCCGTTCCTGCCCACCACCAGTTCGACCGTTATACTCTCAGATTTTCGGTCTTGGGGGTCTGAATGTGCTCTTTCAAGAAACCCTCTTTCGTCTCTCCTCAGATCTAACGTTTCTGGATCTCTCTGTGCAGCCTTTCGGTCAAGTCCCGGCCTTTGAGGATGGAGATTTGAAGCTATTCGGTAAGTCTCTGTCAGTGGTGTATTATATTATGTGACCATCACGAAAGATGAAAGTATTTAGTCAAAGGGTGCTGATTTGATTGTTGATAGATCGTGCGACCATGATGAAAGATCAAGTGTTTAGTCAATCTTTGAGTGTTCAATTCGTCAACTGAACAAGAAACAACTACGCGAAGTATAGTTTACATCTTGATTGTGTTCTTTGTGGTGGCAGAATCAAGGGCAATTACTCAATACATTGCTCATGTATACGAGGACAAGGGCACTCCCCTCGTGTACGAGGGCAAACCCATGGCGACCGTGGGCGTGTGGATGGAGGTCGAGGCCCACCAGTTTGACCCGGTGGCGTCGAAGCTGCAGTGGGAGCTCGTGTTCAAGCCGATGTTTGGCATGGCCACGGACGCCGCAGTAGTCGAGGAGAACGAGGCCAAGCTCGCCAAGGTCCTCGACATCTACGAGGCCCGGCTGAGCCAGTCCAAGTACTTGGGCTGCGACTGCTTCACCTTGGCCGACCTCCACCACCTCCCGGTCCTGACCAACCTGATGGCTTCACCTGTGAAGAAGCTGTTCGACGCCTGCCCCAAGGTGAGCGCTTGGGTGGCCGACATAATGGCCCGGCCGGCTTTGGCCAAGGTTCTTGCCATGAGGAACCAGCAGTGATGCAAAGGGGTCTAGTTTAAATTATCTGGTGCTGGGGGACCGTAACATTAGACCTTTTCTACCCCTTTTTATATGAGTTGTTAGCTGTATTTCGTTGTCGATTCTGTCCTTCTTGGGTCAATGTTTTATGTGGGATTTTCTCTGATGGGTCGTCTTCAATCATCAAAGTTGGAGATGATGACCAGGCTGGTGTTTCGCAGAACTGGACTTCTGGTTCTGTGATTTTCTATTTTGAGCAATAAAAAGATTGGACAGATGCAGAGTTATGTTTCATGAGTCATTGGCTTGTATGTCTCATCTTTCTAGTTTCATTAGTTTAATGATTGCTGCAAGGGCTGGTATTATCTCTACTGATTACAAAGCTCTCCTCTCATCATCTCCATAGGATGGCCTACAGTTTCCCTACTAGTCACGAAAGCTTCACCCGCTTTCATCTGTTAAAGTACCATGGAAGTTCACTGGACTATATTCATGGATGAGTATTACCTTTACACAAAGGGATACCTACATCAGAAATTCTAAAATTCATCAAGCAAATGTAATTGACCTAAAACTTTTGAATAGTACGACTTAATCCTATTCTAATTTGTATAATGAACATTTTTATTAATTCATATGATTTGACCAACTAAAAGCTGACTCCCTAACGCCACGTCTGGAAAAGAATTAAAAGTTTTATAATAAAAAGTTCAGAGAAAGAAAAAGAGGATAAAATAAAAATGATAAGAAACCAGACTCAACCCTCCCACTGTCCCTGCTTTGAGCTGGCCACTCGAGCTCCGTCGAGCTCACCATCATGGCCACAACAAGTTTCTTTCGGATCCTGGCCATGGCTGCTCTGGTAGGGTAGGTGCGTGCCAATTGCACAATGGATTTTTGCACACTGCTCATTCCTCATCCAAAAGGCTGATCTCACTACATGGAACAGTGGATCTACTAAGGCCGCGTGGTAAAATTTATGTTTCTCAATTTCTCTATTTCTCTGTTCCTCGAATGAACAGTTTGGAATGTAAATCCGTTTGGTAACGCAAATCGATTTCTCTCTCCCCCGGAATAAACTGTTTCAAAATTGTTTTGGGTGAGAAATCGAAGCTAAAATTTTTTTAGCTTTCTCGCTTTCAAACAAATAGAAATTTTTTTTTTCTCAACTTTTCAATTTAGTCCAAAATATTTTAGATCACTAATATTGAAATAGAAATAGAAATAGAAATAGTTAATTTAGTCCAAAATATTTTAATAATTTTTTAATATAATCATTTCAATCAATATTGATTAAAAATCTTAACCATTAGGCCAAATGGTGGGAATTGAATGGACAAGGCTTCATTTGTTGCACGCAAGAGATTTCACGCATGGTAATAGTCAACTTGCCACATTCATATCTAACGAGTCTTTTCTTCACCTACTCTTCCGTAGACGCCGTATTAACGGCTCTATCTAGTTAACTATTTTTTTATTCATAAACTTCATATTAAGACGGTAAAAAGGGGTCAAATCATTAGGGTTTCATCCAATTTTTCTTTTATAAAGAAAAGAAATCTAATAAGGAATCTGTTGTTCTTGTAAGAGTGTTGATGAAAATACAGATTTTGATAATAAATTTTTAAATAATCCTAGTGTTGATAATTTTGAAAAAAAATTGGTGACGATTTTTTAACATGGTGAAGATTTTTTTAACAAAATTTGGAAAGAAATTGGAATTAGACTTGAAGTTAGGACTTTTTTAGGAGATTAGACTATTATAATCATGGCTATCATTAGACTTATTTGATTAATGTGAAATCAATTTCGCAAAAACATAACGACATATTCACTACAATTGAATTTTAATTGATTTTTTTTTTTTGCCACGCGTTTATTTTTCGAAGAAAATATTACGTAATACTTAAACGCAAACACATGTAATAGGAAATTCCATGAAATTGTATTTTCAACTTTTGTAATGTATTAGTATTATTTCGACTATTATTTTGTATTTGAGGATTTCCTATGTTGTTTTAATATTATTTTGACTATTATTTTGTATTTGAGGATTTCCTATGTTGTCATCTAATCAATTTCTATTCCTAGAAATTAAAATTTTATTCTGTTATCAAACGGATTTCTGTTTCAAATAGAAATTTTGAGTCGTTATCAAACGGGTTTCTTTGCTCGTAAACTTGTTCGGAGAATAGAAATTGAGAAATCGATTTCTAGCCAAATCAATTTCTGTTTCAGAAATTTTACCATGCGCGCCAAGAAGCTCTCAGGCTGGGAAATATTTGAGGTTGAAGTTACTATTTGTCCTTTCCACTTAAGTCTTTATTAATTTGTTTATAATTTATGGGCCAAATCTGGTCACTTTCTTTGCATGGCTGCAAGCAAATGATCAAAATGGTGGGGCCAAATGAAAATTCTCCTATCCAAATTGGACTTTGTTTAAAAGTGCTTTTATGAACTTGTTAAAAAAATATAAAGGAAATTATGCAGTTTTCAATGCACCGTTTTTCTCATTTTACTTATAAGTAGTGCATTGTAAATCAAATTTAAAATTACCCATGGCGACTACAACTCATTGGACTATTTGAAAATCCCTCTCTATGCCATGCGATAATGATTCCTTTGGCATTATGACCTTTATTACAATGATGTTGTCCATAGATCAAATTATTTCATGTATTAAATTTCACTTAATTGTCTACGGCTCCATTGCCTGTGCTTGGGGTAGAAGTTTTGTATAAATATATTGCTATGCTATTAATATTAACCATTTTGATTTAAGTTCTTTTCTTTTTAAGATGTTTAATAGAATAACCCGGTTGAAGTGTAATGATCATACGTTTGTAATGCTTTATATGTCCCCAAATAGGTCCCATTCTTCTACCGAGAATAGGTCCTATTCTTCTACCCTTTCAAAAGAGTTCGACCCAATGCTTTATTTTTGTCCTACTTGATCTTGATTCGACATTAAAGGTGACTTTATATTAATATACCACATCAATTCGTTATGTATGGATGATCAAATTCCATTCATATAGAGTCAATTCCAATAGATTTATTGTAGTGTCCCATTGGTGTGCATCCAGTAGGAATTTAACCTACGAATTCACCAATTATGAGTTGGGCGCTTTAACCATTTAACCATGGATGCTTAGCAGGGATCCTCGTACACAGTGAATAACCAAATTCCAATTGAAATGAAATCTTTAGGAGAAATTAATGCAATTTAGGAGAAATCAATGAAAGGACGTCAATTCAAATCCTAGATTTTCGAATTGAGAGAGATCCATAATTCTCACTATTTCTTAGATTCATGGACCCAATTCAATTTCGTGGGATCTTTCATCCACATTTTTTTCCACCAAGAAAGTTTTATAAAACTCCTAGACCCCCGAATTTGGAGTATCCTACTTTCACGCAATTCACAGGATTCAACAAGCAATCGATATATCATGATCAAGGGTGTAGTACTATTTGTAGTAATAGTCCTTATATATTGTATTGATAATCAAAATATGGCTGAAAGAAAAAATATCTATTTAACAGGGCTTTTTCCTATACCTATGAATTCCAATGGACCTAGAAATGATACATTGGAAGAATCTTTTGGATCCTCCAATATCAAGAGGTTGATCGTGTCGCTCCTTTATCTTCCAAAAGGAAAAAAGATCTCTGAGAGCTTTTTCCTGGATTTGAAAGAGAGTACTTGAGTTCTCCCAATAATGAAAAAAGTGTATCATGCCTGGATTTAACTTGGGTTTGCAATGTTGGAGCAACTAGAACGGAAAAAAGAGGATTCTAGTTGTGAGATATCTAATGAAACCATTGTTGGAATTGAGATCTCATTCAAATGAAAAGATATCAAATATCTTGAGTTTCTTTTTATATATTATATGGATGATTCGATCTGCAAGTACCATGATTGGGAATTTTGGATCGTCTTTCTCCAAGTAAGAGATGAAACATAAATTATTTGAATTCGTGATAGCTATTCAAAATCTTAGTTAAAGATTGTATTTGTTTTCTCATGTTTGCTTTTCATGAAAAAATACCAATTGAAGTGGAGGGTTTCTTCAAACAACAAGGAGCTGAGTCAACGATTCAATCAAATGATATTAAGCATATTTCCCATCTCTTCTCGAGAAAGAAGTGGGCTATTTTTTTGGAAAATTTTGCTCAGTTTCATATGTAGCAATTCCGCCAAGATCTCTTCGTTAGCTAGGGGAAGAATATGCCTGAATCAGATTTTTTTAGGAACATATTGAGAGAGAATTGAATTTGGTTAGACAGTGTGTGGTTGGTAAACGGGGATTGGTTTTTTAGCAAGATACAAAATGTTTCATCAAATATTTAATATGATTGTACAAGATCTAGTTTTGTTCAAATAACATATTCTAGCCAATTGAAAGGATCCTTTAATCAATCCAGAGATCATTTCGATTCCATTAGTAATAAGGATTCGGAATATCAGACATTGATCAATCAAAGAGAGATTCAACAACTAAAAGAAAGATTGATTCTTTGGGATCCTTCATTTCTTCAAATGAAATGAACAAAGTTAGAATCAAACCGATTCTCTAAATGCCTTTCTAGATATTCCCAATTGTTCACGAAACATGAGAAAGAGATGAAGAATCATTTACCTATGAAAAAAATCAAAGAATTTCTTGGGAATCCTATAAGATCCATTCTTTCTTTTTTCTTTGACAGATGGTCAAAACTTCATTTGGGTTCGAATCCTACTAAGAGGCCCACTAGAGATAAAAAAAATTGTTGAAGAAAGAACAAGATGTTTCTTTTGTCTTTTCCAAACGATCAGAAAATAAAGAAATAGTTAATATATATAAAAGAGAGACGAGGTGCGAACCATCTCGTTCACCACAGGGTGGGTCAACCTAACTTCTCCTTTGCTATAAGGATAATCTGCAAATCGTGCATCAGGCAGTAAATATGAGATCCCGAAATGGACTTGGTGTCACATGGGAAAGTTAACCTTGGTTTTAGTATGCACGCTGACTATAAAATGAAAACGCCACTTCATATGAGGGAAGAAAGAAGAGTGTTCCAACTCACAAATTGGAAAGAAGTGTACATTCCATCAAAGAGATTTATCTAAATTGGGAAATGCTAGTGTATTCATCGAAAAGAGTTTCCACAAAGACTAAGATCAATTAACTTACACATTGAAGTGGCATTTTCCATTGAGAGAAAATTGAACTTAGGACTTGATTGATTGGAATTGATAATGTTTTCCACTCAGTTCGACTAAATAAATATCTCAAGGACTCGGTCTATAATCGTGCAAAACATTTAGGGCTCACTGCACTGCTCTTCCCCCATGAATTTGTTCACATATGCATATAAATATCTGCTTCCACGTTAAGTTTTGCCTTCTTAAAGAATCCCAACATGCAATTCGTGGTCCCCTTTCTCTCATTGAGACCACGAAATTTCTTAGTTCTCTTCTTCCTATCTTGAGCAGGGTCACATGGAATCAACAATTGGATTTTGCTTCGAATCTCCAATCCCTAGTCATCAGCCAGGATTTAACTAGCGAACCAAGTTTAGAAACATGGTCAGGCATTACCACAAATTGCCTAACTTCTCTCTCTCTTTGTTTTTTGGTGACCCGAGAACCATCGTACAGCTGGCAGTCGGTGACGTAACCTGGGGCAACCCGCAGAGACCCACCTCCCACAGGCCGCAGGTGAGTTGCGCAATGGGGGCGAGAAGTTTCAAACCTCTTCCCTGCCGGTTAAGGGGCGAGGCGCAAACTATCTCGTCCACCGTGGGGTGGGTTTTGTTGGAGAAATCTTTCCAGAATATTTTGAAGCTGACAAAACGTTTCTATCGCCTAGTCGGATAATTGCAGACCTTCTATTTAGAGTCGAAGACTTTCGGATCACCGTACTCAAAGACTTAAGACTCAAGACTATTCTCATTGACAGTTTTTTTCTAATCCAGTGACGAAGGCAATCCAGAGCCGAAGTATTTGGTTGAGGATTTAGTCCTATCCTCTGGAGAAGATCTCTTGGCTGGATAAAAATAACGAATTCTTTTATTCATAATCAAGATCGTTTGAAGATCCGATAGTAGACGAAATATTCTTGGAAGGTTCTATTCTTGGAAACCAAAATCTAGGTTGTATGGGCGAACATGATTGATGGGCTATCGTCAGGTTCCTTTAATAGCTCGAATGATCTTCTTGATTGATTCTGTCCAACGGGTAGATTGGAGGAATTCCTTTGGTAAGTGCCAACGGGTATGATGGCATAAAGGAGTATAAAAGGAAGACATTCTAGTTGCTTTAGTGTATGATCGATAGAGAAATTCCAAAGTCTGAAGCACCTTGATTATTAGTCGATACATTTTGAGCGAAATTGTATACACAAGGAGTGTCTATACTTAGTGATACCTTGAACGAGTGTGGTAGATCATCTATAATTTTGAAACTTGAGGAAGTTAAAGTCTAGAGACTCTCCAACCCTCAGACTCAGACATTCATGGATATAGACTGTAAGTTGTTATTATATTCAATCTCGAAAAGGTACGATCATTAGTTCGGTTAATTTATAATTTCCATGAAAAACGAAATCTTGTCTTTTCAAAAAGATTAACTTCTATTTGGCGTTATCGATTTTAAAAGAGGCGTACATTCACTTTCCTTTGAGCCGATTGGTTTTTCCTTTTAAACGACTTATATATATACGGTTTTCCTCGCTTAAACTTCAAAACCCTAAAAAGGCATTCTCCTCCCAATCTTGTCTCTAATTCGTGTTCATCTTCAAGAAAGTTGTCATCTTTTCTTGGGAAAGTGAGTAAAGGAATCTTTCAACGATAAGGAAGGACGTCTTCTTCGAGAAAGTCTTCAAGAATCGCAAATAGGGGACCACAGAGAATGAGGGAGGGGCCTACCCATTTCGATCTCACCGAGGAGGAAGATTTATCGAGTCAGCAACAGAGCTCGATTCACTCTCCACCAAGTCACTCCTCACCATCTACCCCACAAAGTGCGGGTCAACATCCGGAGGAAGAAATAATTGAGGACGCAGACCCTGCAAGAGTCCAAAAACCCTCTTTTATTTACAAGCTCTATTGTGCGTTGAAGAGCACTGGGACTCTATTGAATTACGTAGATGATTTCCTTAAAGATAAGAATTATGGGAATGAGTATATCTTTTTGCGACGAATGGAGGATTTGGGAATTGCTCCCAAAGGAAAGGCTGAGGAAGCACTTGCGAACATTCCAAGTGACCCTCGTATATCGGGACAGAATCCGACTGACGGGAACGATGATGATAAAATGTTTAGTGAATTTCAACCTAGAATGGGTGTTGTTTGCGAAGGTGAAGGAAAAAAGAATGGATTTGTTTAAATCGAAGGAACGGGAGAATCTGTTCTTCGGATATTGAAACGAGGGTGATAAACCCTAGGAGTGTTGATTTCGATTTCTTGGATGCCATTAATGTGAACTTAAGGGAGAAGTTCAATCTGCTTCAACTTGAGCAATTTTGCTCCAATACCACAGACGGTTATGCGTAATTGACAGCATACTTCTATTCGAATCTTAGTTTTTTAGATGCGAGTAGAATATCCTTCAATGTTCGAGACCAAGACTCTGTGGTAGATGTGGACATGTTGGCAGACATAATTGGAGTTGAAAGAGGACACTATCAACCGATCAAAGTTTTGATTGCTCGTACCCACTGGAGCTTGTCAAAGACGGGGCTACGAGAGGGAAGAATTACCTCTGAGAAGAATGCGTGCCATCAACATCTTGCTTCACAAAATTGTGATTAACCGTGTCGAGGCCAAAGTCTACATCCAAGACTGACGTGTCTAATTCCGAGGCGAAATTGATGTACGCGATCAATTAAGGGAAGAAGTTCTCTCTCCCTCACACCATTCACTTTCACATGTACAGAGCAATGGTGAAAGACAAGGGCCAATTGCCTTACCCAGGTCTTGTGACCAAGATCTTCAGACACTTGAACATTGAACCTCCACATACTCTTTGTGTTCGACCATGCGATAGAATGGTGGTGGGTTTGAAAATCTTTGACAAAAATGCGTCTAAAAGAGCTTAATAAGGCAATTGAGAAGTTCAAAGTGAAGACTCCAGATCTTCTGCATCAAAGAGAAAAGGGAAGGAGCCCATGGGTGCTCTATCCAAAAAGAAAAGAACTCTTATCTTGGAGGATGAAGATGAAGAGGAAAATCTCACTATCTCTGCGTTGAAAAGGACCAGACGTTCTATACCTGAATCAACAGAACGACAGAAGAAAGGAAAAGAAGCAGAGGAAAAAGAACATAGAGAAGCAGAGGGACAAGCAAAGAACAGAGAAGCAGAGGAGCAACAAGAGAAAGAGAAAGAAGACAAAGAGAAAGAAGCTGAAGAAGAAGGAGAACCAGTGAAAGACAAGTCTGCAGATGAAGCCGGAGAGAAAAGGAATCAAGATGCTGAAGAGTATGACCATCACTCTTCCCCAATTGAGGTCTTAGAGACATAGGGAGATGGCGAGTAAGGAAGGACTACACCACATGCTGTCAACAGTGAAGGTGTGAGTCACTCACCAGCAAATCCAGAAGATTTTCAGGCTTCTCAAATGCCTAAGGAAGGACATGATACGTTAACACCAAATCTGCTCGATTTCACCGAAGTTCCATCGTCTACTTTCTCTCCATCCGAGAGAGCAAATGCGAGCACACAGACGGATAATACAGCAGATTTTCGTCGTATCCTTGATGTTCTTCTAGAAATGCGGGTCAAATCTATGCTTTGGACCGTGAACTTCAAGTCTTGAAGAATGCTTTGGACAAGCATCTTAATCAACTGACGATCAAATGAAAGACCTCGCTCTTCAAATTCAAGCCAATGCCAAAGGAGAAGAGGTGGCTCATCTACGGGAAGACTTGAAGAGGTTGGAAGGCATCGTACGGTTGATGGGAGATTTCAGTTGTGTGCATTCCCAAACAGACTTGACTCTTTTCTCACATTTTTAATGATGACAAAAAGGGGAGAATTGCAATTTGAACTCTTTAAACTTTGACTTTAAATTTCTTTAGTGTGGTTGAATATTTTTTTTTGAGTATGACTTGGGTGTGAACTTGAATTTGACTGACTTGGGTGTGGATTTTGATGCTTGACTGTTTGTATTTATATCAAGTGTTGTTGTATGGTCTTACTCATGAAAGACTAACCGATTTTCTGTGGATGCAGAGTCTGGTTGATTTATTAATCTTTATGAGATAGTCATATTGCTTGAGTAATGTTTTGCAGGTCAAAGTTGTTCAAATCTACATGAAAGTTTTGTCACCATAAAAAAATGGGGAGATTGTTGGAGAAATATTTCCATAATATTTTGAAGCTGACAAAACGTTTCTATTAGTCTAGTCTGGATAATTGGACCATTTTTAGAGTCTGAAGACTTTCAAATCACTAGACTCAGTACTCAAGACTCAAGACTATTCTCATTAACAGTTTTTTTCTAATCCAGTGACGAAGGCAATCCAGAGCCGAAGTATTTGGTTGAGGATTTAGTCCTATCCTCTGGAGAAGATCTCTTGGCTGGATAAAAATAACGAATTCTTTTATTCGTAATCAAGATCGTTTGAAGATCTGATGGTAGACGAAATATTCTTGGAATGTTCTATTCTTGGAAACCAAAATCCTGGTTGTATGAGCGAACATGATTGATGAGCTATCGTCGGGTTCCTTTAATAGCTCGAATGATCTTCTTGATTGATTCCGTCCAACGGGTAGATTGGAGGAATTTCTTTGGTAAGTGCCAACGGGTATGATGGCATAAAGGAGTATAAAAGGAAGACATTTTAGTTGCTTTAGTGTATGATTGATAGAGAAATTCCAGAGTCTAAAGCACCTTGATTATTAGTCGATACATTTTGAGCGAAATTGTATACACAAGGAGTGTCTATACTTAGTGATACCTTGAACGAGTGTGGTTGATCATCTACACCGAGAAATCAAGGGAGAACATCGCTGTAACATCTCTTTGTTCATAGTGGAATCCAGCCAATAGGCCGTCAGTGCAGAAGAGTGGACGTAGGCTTGAAATAAGCCAAACCATTATAAACCGCGTGTTCAATTTTCTCTTCCCTTCCCTCAGTCTTACTTTGATTATTGTTTCTCTTAAATCTATCAACTGTCTAGTATTGTGCAATTATCGAGAAAAATTATTTATATACATATTCAGCCCCCTCTAGGTATTTATACTAGCTATATCGGGTTTGCCTAACTTCTCTTTTGCTATAAGGATAATTTGCAAATTGTGCATCATGCAGTAAATATGAGATCCTAAAGTGGACTTGGTGTCACATGGGAAAGTTAACCTTGGTTTCTTCATGCACGCATGCATGCTGACTATAAAATGAAAATGCCACTTCATATGAGGAAAGAAAGAAGAGTGTTCCAACTCACAAATTGGGAAGAAGTGTACATTCCACCAAAGAGATTTATCTAAATTGGGAAAATGCTAGTGTATTCACCAAAAGAGTTTCCGCAAAGATTAAGATTAATTAATATACACATTGAAATGGCTTTTCCATTGAGAGAATATTGAACTTAGGACTTGATTGATTGTAATTGATAATGTCTTCCACTCAGTTTGACTAAATAAAAATCTCAAGGACTCGGTCTATAATTGTGCAAAACTTTTAGGGCTCACTACACTGCTCTTCCCACATGAATTTGTTCACATATGCATATAAATATTTGATTCCACGTTAAGTTTTGCCTTCTTAAAGAATCCCATCATGCAATTCGTGGTCCCCTTTCTCTCATTGAGGCCACGGAATTTACTCAGCTCTTTTTAGTTTCTTCCTATCTCAAGCAGGAGCACATGGAATCAACAGTTGGATTTTGCTTCGAATCTCCAATCCCTAGTCACCAGCAAGGATTTGATTAGCGAACCAAGTTTAGAAACATGGTCAGGCGTTGCCACGAACTACCTAACTTCTCTTTTGCTATAAGGATAATCTGCAAATCGTGCATCAGGTAGTAAATATGAGATCCCGAAATGGACTTGGTGTTACATGGGAAAGTTAACCTCAGTTTCTTCATGCACACTGACTATAAAATGAAAATGCCACTTCATATGAGGGAAGAAAGAAGAGTGTTCCAACTCACAAAGTGGCTAAATTTTTAGTGTATTCCATTGAGAGAAAATTGAACTTAGGACTTGATTGATTGGAATTCATAATGCCTTCCACTCAGTTTGACTAAATAAAAATCTCAAGGAGCCGGTCTATAATTGTGCAAAACATTTAGGGCTCATTGCACAGCTCTTCCCCCATGAATTTGTTCACATGTGCATATAAACATCTGATTCCACGTTAAGTTTTGCCTTCTTAAAGAATCCCATCATGCAATTCGTGGTCCCCTTTCTCTCATTGAGGCCACGAAATTTACTCAGCTCTTTTTAGCTTCTTCCAATCCTGAGTAGGGGCACATGGAATCAACAACTGGATTTTGCTTCGAATCTCCAATCCCTAGTCACCAGCCGGGATTCAACTAGCGAACCAAGTTTAGAAACATGGTCAAGTGTTGTCACGAACTGCCTAACTTCTCTTTTGCTATAAGGATGATCTGATAATCGTGCATCAGGCAGTAAATATGAGATCCCGAAATGGACTTGGTGTCACATGGGAAAGTTAACCTCAGTTTCTTCATGCACGTTGATTATAAAATAAAAATGCCACTTCATATGAGGGAAGAAAGAAGAGTGTTCCAACTCACAAATAGGGAAGAATCCACGTTTATGATTCATCAGTGAAAATACCAAAAGAGACATGAGATGGAATTTGCATGGATAAATGGGTTCCAAAAACTTTATTTCTATACGATTTAATATTTTGGAGATCCTAATATCCTGAAAATCAGCAGAAATAAGAAAACAAAGATTTGATAGAGAAAATTTCCTTTTGCTCCTTTAAAAATTCCCTTTCGGTATTTTTACTAGAAACCCTGGCAAATGGAAATCTGGATGGATAAATGGGATTTGAAAGCTTTATTTCTGTACAATTTAATATGTGGAGATTCCAATACCCTGAAAGTCAACTGAAATCATAAAACGAAGATTTGATAGAGAAAATTACCTTTTGTTTCTTTAAAAATTCACTTTCGGTATTTTCACTGTAAACCCCAGCAAATGAAAATTTGCATGGATAAATGGGTTCCAAAAAATTTATTTCTGTATGATTTAAAATTTTGGAGATCTAGACATCCTGAAAGTCAACTGAAATCAGAAAACGAAGATTTGACAAAGAAAATTCCCTTTTGCTCCTCTAAAATTTCCCTTTCGGTATTTTCATTGTAAACCCCAACAGATGGAAACTATATGAATAAATGGGTTCAAAAGCTTTATTTCCATATGATTTAATATTTTGGAGATCCCAATATCCTGAAATAAGAAAATAAAGATTTAATAGAGAAAATTCCCTTTTGTTCCTTTAAAAATTCACTTTCGGTATTTTCACTATAAATCCCAATAGATGAAAACTACATGGATAAATGGGTTCCAAAAGTGTTATTTCTGTGATTTAAAATTTTGGAGATCTAGACATCCTGAAAGTCAGCTGAAATTAGAAAACAAAGATTTGACAGAGAAAATTCTCTTTTACTCCTTTAAAATTTCCCTTTCGGTATTTTCACTGTAAACCCCTGCATAGGTTCGAGATCCATGTCTATGAATTGAAAGGTCCGAATGATCAACTCTGCAATTAGTTGTTAGAATCAATAAGTCTTCAAATCGTTCATTAGTAAAAATGGAAGCCATTATTTTTGGATGATCATGATACTTCCCAAAAATCGAAATTATTGATCAATCAAGGAACAATATCACCATTTTTGTTCAATAAGATACCAAAGTGGATGATTGATTCATTCCATACTAGAAATAATTGTAGGAAATCTTTTAATAATACGGATTCCTATTTCTCAATGATATCCCACGATCAAGACAATTGCCTGAATCCCATGAAACCATTTCATAGAAGTTCATTACTATCTTCTTTTTATAATGTATTTCAGGGCAAATTTCCGAACTCACGACATGCCATGCAATCAACATATTTCTTCCGACCAAATTACTTAAAATGGATCTTTCATACATCAAATACAAGAAAAGATCCCACCTTTATAAGTTGTATACCTAGGCTCTCATTGGAGGAGAAACTCCTAAAATCCAATGTTGATGGCTCACTTGTCAATGGATTGGTGGATGGCGCCATAGCTGGTATCTACAGAGATCGTGCTTGTATTATTATTACGGCTTTCCCCAAATTGGTGAAGATCTCATCACCTTCTTAGGCGGAAGCCCTAGCCGTCCTTGAAGCAATCCGGCTTGTAGTTTTGAGTGAAGATGGTTCCGTACACTATGCAACTGAGCTCAACCATGCCGATCTCGTGGAAGCTTTGATGAGCGGGTTTACAGATAATTTCAACCGGAAGGAGCGACTTCTTATCGTGAATTTTTTACAGCTACTCAAGGCCCATCCATCCATTCGCATAGCCCATTGTTCGCAGGCTTCTAATGCAGTAACCGACTGAGCTACGAAGACATGATGGATTGGCTCACTTCCACAAAACCGGCTTTCTTTTCCTCCTTAAAGCCTTTGGGCCCTCCTTTGTTTAGATTGGCCTTGCTCAGAGCTCTTTAGACCATGTTCGTAATTTCAATAAAATTTTCTTCGATAAAAAAGAAATCAAATTCAACTTTTAGCCCTTTCCTTATGTTTGCAATCATGGTCAAAGGAAGAGAGAAGAAAATTACAAAAAAAAAAAAAAACAATTTCCACTCTTTTTATGCCTTAAGTAAAATTAGAAGTTTTCTTTATTTTTGACCCACTCGAAAAATCATTCAATTTTCTCTCATTTTTGAAACATAATTAATTTTTTCTCAAAGTCTTTCTAAAGAGAGAATTGCATTTTTGCTTTTCAAAAAAGTATCCTTCTGAGTAGAGGCTCGTTTCGCACGAGTGACTTATCGCTATGCTACATGTTGCATAGGGATTTGTTGTCTCTTTTTGAGTAAGGGTGATCAATTCCCGATCCGATCCAGTTCCAAGGAGAAATTGGAAATCGGACCAGGAGACGGTCATGTTCCCAAAAATCAGAATGAAGGATTGGATCGATTGGTTCTAGAATCGAAAATCAGACCACATCACGATTCGGTCCAATTCTGATCCGGTCTAATGGAACTGATCATTTATTTTTTTTCTCATTGCTTTAGTGTTTAATTCATATTTTACTAGAAATATAAAAAAAAATTAGTCGGTCCAATTCAATTCTCCATTGAAATCGGAACCACACTGATAATCTCATAAATTGGACCAAATCGGCCGGTAGAGTCCGCGCAGTTTCAGGTTTAGGCGGTCCAATCCCAACTACCACCGATGGGTTTCACTTAGACCCGTTAAACGGGTGGGTCGGGTCGGGTTTGAGTCGGGTCATAAATGGTTCGACCCAAATCGACCCATTTAACCCGTTTATGACCCGTTTATTGCAATGCAAAAATTTTGACCCATACCCGACCCATTTAATTAAACTTAATTTATTATATATATATATTTAAAAAATGGTATTGCTAAAATAATTTTATACAACACAAATTTAATGGACAATTTTTATCATTTTTAAAATAATTATTTTTAAAAATGGAATTTTAATTATTTTAATTTTTAAAATATAACTTTTCTTTTTCTTTCTTCTTCTTCTTCTTCTTCTTTTTCTTTGGCCGGCCGCCGGCCACGACGACGGCCGGCAGCCGGCCACAGGTGAGCCTCGAGCTCGCCCCGCTTGCCGACGCCGGCAAGCTCGAGGCTCGCCAGATCCAAGGAGCTCGAGGCTCGCCGGCGTCGGGCGAGCCTCGAGGTCGCTTATTTGTCGCCGGCCATCACCATGCCGGCGACCGGAGGAAGAGGAAAGAAAAAAGAAGAAAGAAAAAAAAGAAAAATAAATAAATGGGTTGCACAACAGACCCATTTATTTTAGTTCTTTTATTTTTAAAACCCATCAGAGTACCTTATTTCTCAAGGCTTGACCCATTAACGATCCATTTATGCTTAAATTTATCAGCTCTAGTTTCACTTTCTGAGAAGCTTTCAGACCACGAAAAAAGTAGTGCCATGACAGATGGTGTGGAATTTAGCAGAAAAAGGAAATAAGAATAGTACGCAATAGTATCTCCTTTCCAAGAACGGGAGATAAGAAGCTCGCCGACAGACAGGATTATGGCTACGGAGGACTTATCGCCTGCGTCTCTCTCTCTCTCTCTCCCCACATCCCGACAAGGAGCCATTATTGTCATCTCCACCTACTAACTATAAACAATAAAAGATACAAGGCAAGATTATCTCGTTGAAGGGCATACCAGAATCGAAATGTTCAAGTCAATTACATCATTCCAGAACAAGATCCTGAAGCCTTTATAAAAAGAGCCCGAAACCCACCATCGTTCGCCACAGCTGTTCTGCGTTCAGGTTCTGAGAGAGAGATAAAGAAAAGAAAGCAGAGCGAGCAATCATGGTGATGAAGGTCCACGGAAGCGTCTTCTCCCCCTCGACGATGCGGGTCCTCATTGCCCTCCACGAGAAGGACCTCGAGTTCGAGTTCGTCTTCGTCGACTTGCGAGCCGGCGAGCACAAGAAGGAGCATTTCCTCGCCCTCAACGTAAGTGTCCGTCCCTGCCCACCGCCCGTGCCACAGTATTCCAAACTATTTTCTGGTCTTGGGGTCTCAACGTGGTCTTTCAAGAAAACCTCCTTCGTCTCTTGGATCTAACGTTTCTCGATCTCTCTGTGCAGCCTTTCGGTCAGGTCCCGGCCTTTGAGGACGGAGATTTGAAGCTATTCGGTAAGTCTTTCTCTTACTGATGTATTATATTGTGTGACCAATGACCATCATGAAAGATGAAAGTATTTAGTCAAAGGGTGCTGATTCGATTGCCGATAGATCGTGCAATCATGATGAAAGATCAAGTGTTTAGTCAATCTTTGACTGTTCACTCAGTCAACAGAACAAGAAACAACTCCGCGAAGTATAGTTTATGTCTTGATTATGCTCTTTGTGGTGGCAGAATCGAGGGCAATTACTCAATACATTGCTCACGTATACGAGGACAAGGGCACTCCCCTCGTTTGCGAGGGCAATCCCATGGCGACCGTGAGCGTGTGGATGGAAGTCGAGGCCCACCAGTTTGACCCGGCAGCGTCGAAGCTGCATCAGGAGCTCGTGTACAAGTCGAAAATTGGCATGGCCACGGATGCTGCAGTAGTCGAGGAGAACGAGGCCAAGCTCGCCAAGGTCCTCGACATCTACGAGGCCCGCCTGAGCCAGTCCAAGTACCTAGGCTGCGACTGCTTCACCCTGGCCGACCTCCACCACCTCCCGGCCCTGACCAGCCTGATGGGGACACCTGTGAAGAAGCTGTTCGACGCCCGCCCCAAGGTGAGCGCTTGGGTGGCCGACATCATGGCCCGGCCGGCTTTGGCCAAGGTTCTTGCCATGAGGAACCAGCAGTGAAGCAAAGGGTCTAGCTTAAATCATCTGAAGCTGGGGGGCAATAACATTAGACCTTTTCTACCCCTTTCTATATGAGTTGGTAATCGTATTTTGTTGTTGATCCTGTCCTTCTTTGGTCAAGGTTTTATGTGGGATTTTCTCTGAAGGGTCGTCTTCAATCATCAAAGTTGGAGATGATGATCAGGCTGGTGTTTCACATAAATGCACTTCCAGTTCTGTGATTTTCTATTATGAGCAATAAAAAGATTGGACAGATGCAGAGTTATGTTTCATGAGTCAGTGTTTTATATGTCTCATGTTAGTAGTTTCATTAGAGGATAATGATTTCTGCAAGGGCTGGTATTATCTCTACCGATGAAAACCCCTCCTCTCATCGTCTCCATGGGATGGCCTAGGGTTTCCCTAAAGCTTCGCCCAGTTCGCTGCACTTTATTCACGGATGAGTATTGCCTTTACACTAGGCTACGTTTGGTCGTTCGGATTTCTAATCGGGATAAGATTGGATAAGATAAGATATGAAATCCTATGATTTTTTTATATCCCGTCCAGTGTTTGGTGAATCACAGTATTAGAGTCGGATATGTTCACATCACGTACATTTTTTTTTTTTTTTATATAAACGGCATATCATTATAAATGAACATAAATGTTCATAAATGAAGATGGTGAAAATATCTCGTAACACTATTCCTTAATTTATTTATTATTTATTATTTATTATATTTTTCCTCTTTTTTATATTATTTTCATTATTATTTCATTTTTGCTTTCATCATTCTTTAATAAAAATTTATCAAATAGTAAACTGTACTAACATATTTAAAATACAAAAATACCTAAAATATATAATAAATATAAATATTTAATTTAAAGATTGAATGTTTATTATAAAATAGAATTAAAATAAGATTAATTAAAAATAAATTTTTATTTTTATTTTTATTTTCTTAAATTAGAATTCAAATATTATTTATATTGAAATATAATTTCAATTTTGTTAATTTAATAAATTTGTTATTCAAGAAAAATAACTTTCCTATTATGGACGTTAAAATCCTATCCACCTTTATCCCACCTCCCCATGGGATAATTTTATCCTATCTATATCCCCCTTATATTCAATTTTATCCTATCCCGAGTGAGCACCAAACGTAGGATATGATAGATTATATCATATCCCGAATTTTATCCTGACTACCAAACGCAACCTAAGGGATATGGACATCGGAAATTTTAAAATTTGTCGTGTAATTGACTCCTAATATTTTTAAATTTGTTTAATGAACTTTTTTATTAATTTGTTTGATTTGACCAATTAAAAAGCCTAACTCTACTCTGGAAAGCATCGACATTCTCAGGAGCCTTTGAGTCATGTTAGACACTCCACCATGTATCCGATATTCTATTGAAAAATCCAACATGTGGTTAGCGTTCTCGATATGCTCATGTCCAGAATTTGGACACATGATTCCGACATGCACGGATGAATTTTAAATTTATTTAATAAATGAGATATTAAAATGTAAATATACAAAAAAATTTAAAATAATAAATGGGGAAAAACCTAGTCTTCTCTTTTTTTCAAACTCTTACTTTCCGCGATTCACTATTTGCAGTGTAAATTCATTCTAAACTCTTTTATTATTATTTATTTATTTGTCAATTGAATCAAATTAATTTGATTGAAATAATCATGAATATGTATAACGTGTCGTGTTACATCGTGTTGCATGTGGTGTGTCGGTGTCGATTCTACTTAGACTCTACCAAGCACCACATTTGGAAAAAAAAAAAATTTTATGATAAAAAATTTAAAGAAAGAAAAAGAGAATAAAAGGAAAAATGATAATTCTATATATATATATATAGGGCTCCACCACCCCGCTACCCTCCTTTGAGCTGGCCACTCGAGCTTCGTGGAGCTCACCATCATGGCCACAACAAGCTTCTTGCAGCTCCCAGCCATGGCCGCTCCGGTAGGGTAGACGCGTGATAATTGCGCAATGAATTCTTGATTTTTGCACACCGCTTATTCCTCATCCAATTGGCTGATCTCGCGACGTGGAGCAGTGGATCCACAAAGAAACTCTCAGGCTGGAAAATAATTGAGGTTGAAGTTACTATCTGTCCTTTCAACTTAAGTCTCATGACTATTTTATAATTTATGGGCCAAATCTGGTCACTTTCTTTGCATAGCTGCAAGCAAATGACTAAAATGGTGGGGCCAAATGAAAATTCTCCTATCCAATTTGCACTTTGTTTAAAAGTGCTCTTGTAAACTTGTTAAAAACAATAAAAAATATCATACAATTTTCAATGCACGGTCATTCTCGTTTTACTTGTAATCAGTGCATTGTAAATCGAATTCAAAATTACCCGTAGTGATTATAACTCTTTGAGGTATTTGAAAATCCCACAATGACTATGTATTTCGGGGAAAATTTCCAAGCACACAACAAACAGTGGAATCGGCATATTTCTTGCAATAGGATTACTTAAAATGGAACTTTCATACATCAAATACAAGAAAAGATCCCACCTTTATAAGTCGCAGAGTTGGGTTTCGTCGGAGGAGAAAATCCTAAAATTCAACGTCAATGGCTCCTTTGTCAATGGATCGGTGGGTGGCGCCATAGCTGGTATCGGCAGAGATCATATTGGTGCTATTATTACAGGTTTTGCCAATTTGGTAAAGATTTCCTCTACTTCTCAAGCGGAAACCCTAGCCGTCCTTGAAGTAATCTGGCTTGTAGCTTCAAGTGAAGACAGTTCTGTAAACCATGCAGTTGAGCTCAACCATGTTGGTCTTGTGGAAGCTCTGATAAACGGGTTTATGGATAATTTTAACTTGGAGGAGCAACTTCTTATCATGAACTGATTAAAACTACTCAAGGCCCACTCATCCATTCGCATTGCCCATTGTCTGTGGGCTTCTAATGCAGTAGCCCATTACGTTGTGAAGATATCGCGGAATGGCTCTCTTCATAAAACTGGCTTTCTTTTCCTCTGCCCTCCTCTGTTTAGATTCGCCTTGCTTGGGACTCTTTAGACCATATTCATAATTTCAATTAAAAAAAATGAAAAGTTTTGAGCTCTTTCCTTATGTTTGCAATCATGGTCAATGGGAGAGGGAACAAAATTGCAGAAGAGAAGAAGAAGAAAATAATAAATAATCATCACTTTTTAGGCCTTATGCAAGTTCTCTTTATTTTCGACCTGCACGAAACTTCACTCTGTTCTCTCTCATTTCCGAAACACAATTCACGTTCCCTCAATAGTCTTTCAAAAGAGTGGATCACACTGTCGCCCTTTAAAAGATTCTCCTCCGGAGTGGAGGCACGTTTCGCACGAGCGACTTGTCCCTGTGTGACGTGCCGTACGTACGTGTCGTCTCCTTCCCACTGACTACATTTTCCGAGAAGCCTTCAGACAACAGACAAAGGAGTGCGAAGGTGGACATGAACATGGCTACTGAGGAGTCATCGCTTGCGTCCTCTCTCTCTCTCTCTCTCTCTCTATCCAACCCGCTCAGCCACACGGGTCATTTGTCCTTGGCCCCACTTTCTCATCTTCTCTCGTCTCCGTCTCTTTACCATGAAACTGCGACGAAATTATCTCGTTGACGGAGAGAGGAAGACCGAATTTCCGCTTGGAGAAAAGAAGGATAAGTTAAACCGGTTCGTCGAGCCCTTATAAAAAGAGCCCGGAACCCACTTTCATTCGCCACGATTGTTTTGCGTTCGGTTCTTGGAGAGAAACGAAAAAGAAAGTAGAGCACAGCGACCATGGTGATGAAAGTTTATGGAAGCCTCATGTCCACCGCGGCGATGCGGGTCTTCGCTGCCCTCTACGAGAAGGACCTCGAGTTCGAGCTCGTCACCGTCGACATGAAAGCGGGCGAGCACAAGCAGGAGAATTTCCTCGCCCTCAACGTAAGTCCCCGTCCCTGCCCATCGCCTCGAACTGTATTCCTCGCTGATTCTGGTCTTGGGGGGTCTCGACGTGTTCTTTCAAGAAACCCCGTTTCGTCTCTCTCGGATCTAACGTTTCTCGAACCTCTCTGTGCAGCCTTTCGGTCAAGTCCCGGCCTTTGAGGACGGAGACTTGAAGCTATTCGGTAAGTCGTTCTATCACTGATAGATTATCGTGTGACCATGATAAAAGTATTGAGTCAAACTTTGAGCGTTGCATCTTTCGACTGAAAAAGAAACGGCTACGAGAAATGAGATTTATATCTTGATTATGCTTTGCTGTCTATGGTGGCAGAATCGAGGGCGATTACTCAGTATATTGCTCATGAATACGCTGCCAAGGGCGCTCCGCTCGTCTGCGAGGGCAAACCCATGGCGACGGTGGCCGTGTGGATGGAGGTCG
This sequence comes from Eucalyptus cladocalyx, assembly GCA_017140615.1. NCBI lineage: Eukaryota > Viridiplantae > Streptophyta > Magnoliopsida > Myrtales > Myrtaceae > Eucalyptus > Eucalyptus cladocalyx. The sequence goes on along the minus strand of CM029523.1, from coordinate 22,089,584 downwards.
AGGCCCACCAGTTTGACCCCGTGGCGTCGAAGCTGCAGTGGGAGCTCGTGTTCAAGCCGCTGTTCGGCATGGCCGTGGACGCTGCGGCGGTCAAGGAGAACGAGGCCAAGCTCGTCAAGGTCCTCGACGTCTACGAGGCGCGGCTGGGCCAGTCCAAGTACCTGGGCTGCGACTGCTTCACCCTCGCCGACCTCCACCACATGCCGACCCTGACCAACCTGATGGGGACACCGTTGAAGGAGCTGTTCGAAGCCCGCCCTAAGGTGAGCGCTTGGGTGGCCGACATCATGGCCCGGCCGGCTTGGGCCAAGGTTCTTGCCATGAAGAACAAGCAGTGAAGCACAGGGTCTACTTCAAACCATCTGGCGTTGGGGACAGAAGCATGAGACCTTTTTCACCCCCATTTTTTTGGGGAGTTGGTATTAGTATTTAGGTGTTGATTCTGTCCTTCTTTGGTCAATGTTATTATGTGGGAGTTAAATGAACTTTTCGTAGTTGTCTTCACTCACGAAAGTTGGAGATGATGATGAGACTGGTGTCTCGTGATCGTGTAGCCTGAGCAATAAAGACTTTACTAATAAAGAGAGAGTTATATTTCTAACGTCTAATCTTGATAGCTTCATTAGTAGTAATTGCTGGAAGTGCTGGTTTTGTTTCTACTGATGAAGCCCTATTCTTGCATCATTTCCATGGGATGGCCTCCAGTTTCATAACCACTTTCCCTGCCAATCACAAAGATCTTTATCCAGTCTCAAACATTCTCACTGTTGCAGTTTCTAGAGTTCCAGAGTTAAGAGAAAAATAAGTCAAAAATTCTATCAAAATTAGACCGAAGGTACCCACTTATCCAATTTTGCATCGTATTGTCTAACACGTACAAGTTAATCAGTTCAATTTCTAAATAATTAATTCATCCTTTTCGCTTTGATATGAAAATAGTCGTTTTGGGTCAGCTCATTCGGGTCCAGCACGCGTGCGCATTTAATGTCAAGTTCCATCTGTAATTCAACCGGCAAGATGACTGATAATGTACATGAATCAAAACTTATATAATTTTTACTCCTCATGTATTTTTCAGTATTCATATTCACATCTTCTTATCTCATCTTGTAAAGTTAGTCCAATGGTCACTTCATTCTGAATTGAATGTGACATATATTTAGAGGGTTACGATTGATTTTTTGCAGAAAAGGCAAAAAGCATCCCAAGTAAAGATGCGCATAAATTTGGTTGAATCAAGCAGATGCCAATTGTATTACGAAAATAGGCAATTATTCGGACTACTAATGGACAAATTCTCTCTAGAAAATATACAGGGATTTCAGAGTGCCACATCAATATAGTCAAATGCAATTATAGATCGACACGTATATATGGACATGAAATGAAACAAATAAAAAATAAAAAAAATTGCCTTGATATCTTCCTCCTCCTCATTCACAAAATGCCCAGATCTCTTCTTCCTCTCTCTCATCCACAATAACTGACGCGTGTCTAGGCCGGCGTGGAGAGAGCCAACCTGGAGGATTGACCACGAAGACGAGACTACGGCGCCGAGAGACGGAGAGAGTCATGGGCAGTGCTCTGCACTTCCGTCGCCAGTCACGGACTAGTGGTATCACTAGCCGGGCACTAGTTTGCACTCGCGTTGCTTTGTAATCTTGTTGATGGATTTATGAGATGGGCTTAAACGCCCATCCGCTCGAGATGGGCCTGGGCGAGGAATGGGGCGTGGATTGGGGAAGGTATAAAGGGAGGAGAGAGAGAGAGATGGTACCTTACAGAATTGACGTACGATTCTTTTCTCCACTCTCTTTCTCTCTCAAAAGAAAAAGAAGAAACAGTAAGGCTTCAGAATTTCTTCTTCCCTTCATTGCTTAATCGGATCGATCAGGCCAGAATTTCTTCCTCTTCTTCGTTGGTGTTTAATCTTGGCTAACAAGGTATGCTTTCGAATCCGTGGTGTCTTTACGATCGGTGATCGTGTTTTCCCGAGAACCGTCTTCCGCATTGATTTAGGGGTTCGATTTAGTGTCGAATCCGGTTTTCGAGGATCCATTATTCCCAACATTGGTATCAGAGCCTGTTTCATGTTTTTCCGATCAATTCTGATGTTTTTGATTGATTTTTCGCGAAATCCCTTCGGCCGTACGGAACCGGGCGAAAATCCCGACACCCGAGCGCTTTTCGGCCTTTTTTCTGAGTTTTCATAAGTCGAAATAAAATTCTGAAGGAACTGGGAGAAGCGCGACGTCGAGACGAGTCCGGGCGCGTGTCGACCGCCGCCGGAGCCGCCGCACGCGCCCACATCGCCGGAAAAGCGCTAACGCGTGGGCGCGCTGACGCGCTGGAAGCGCCGCCGCGCGCGTCGCCCTGGCAGCGCGGTGGCGGAACCGGCACGCGATGCACGCCGGCGGCGGCGGCCGACTGCACGCGCCGGTCCGCGGACCGACGAGTGCCGACGTCACCCGATGACGTCATCGTGACGTCAACAACGGTCGATAACCGTCGGGGATGACGTCGTTGATGACGTCAGCGCCGACGACGGGTTGGCCGGCCGGTCACTCGCCGGCGACCCGACCGACCGGCGACCGACCCGACCCGATCAGCTGGCGCATGCGGCGCCGTGCGGTGGCGTCTGCGTGACGTCGGACGCTCACGCCAAGCAGACGCGTGCCGACGCGATCTCCATGACGTCGACCAACGCCTGCGCGCGGCACGTGCGGTCGGTTCGTCGACCGCACCGCCGGTCCGACCCGCTCGCCCGTTGACCGTCCGTTGACCCGTTGACCGTTGACCAACGACCGTTGACCGTTGACCCGAAAAAAAAAAAAAAAAAAAAAAAAAAAAAAAAAAAAAAAAAAAAGGAATTTGTTTTCTTTTTCGGTCATGCCTATGTGGGTTATAAGTAATCCATTTTTAATTCTGCATTTGTTGCATGAATTTTGGAAAATTATGTATTTTCTCTTATATTAATTATGGATTATAAAGTGATCCATTTTTAATTCTCGCATTTGTTGCGGGAACTATGATGCGTTATGCAAGGATACTGCAATCCAGAACGGACGAGGAAATGCAAGGCTTAAGAGGCTGATGACGAGTTAGGCGATTATCGGTGGCATGGCGGTGATTTAGTATCACATGTGATGGGAGTCAATCGGATGATACGAAAATCATGCGGAATGGTTATCTTATGCTTGGATTTTCAGAAGGTGCTTTGCTTTGATGAACACTCTTCCACCCGAATGGCAAGCAGTGTTGGATCGAGTCATGGGTGGTCTACGTGGTCCGGGTTATAAGAGGCTGGTGGAAGCTTTTGTGAGAGAAAGACTATGTGATTGAGTTGACCAAAACTTCAACCCTGTAGATTGAGCGCCACATGGCGCCGAGTGAATGCGCCTTGGTGGCGACATGAATGCTCTCCAAAAGTTTTTCCATGGTTGGCAAATGTGCCTTCGGTTTTCTCGAGATGTTTTGACCGATAGATTAGAAGGGACATTCCCTAATTATTTCTTTGATTGATTATGTAATGATTACTACCTAATTGTGTTAATTGAAAGCATTATTGTTTTTTTTTTATTGTATGTCAATTATCTGTTGCTTTCATTTATTGGCTTTGGTTCTTTGTGGGTAATTAGCTGTGGGTAGTAATAGAAGTTTTTGTAACTTCATAGAATTTATTTGCATAAGATAATTATATTAATAATAATTTTAAGTTAGGATTTTTGGAGGATGATTGGAAACATAGTGACCTTTTGATTCTGAAGCCTTACTTGAAATTATTTATTAATATGATGGGTCTATGCAAATAGGGATGCATAAATGATAGGCATTAATTATTCGTGCATGTATGTCGATGTGTTCGAACGATGGTTCAAAGAACTAAGAATGTAATTGCCGATATGAACGGCAATAATTGTGAAATATTGAATATGAAGATTCAATATGTGCTGGAAAAGCAAGAAGCACTAGAAGCTCTTGACCACATTATGAAAGATATTGAGGGTGTCGTGCACCACCTTGAGCTAGTAGAGAACCGCCTAATGGTATTTGAGCCGAAAATAGACATTTGCTATCTTGGTTCTAGCTCGAAAGGGCTTTGTGCTTTAAGCACAAGCGTATTGATTCGTTCAATATGTGGGAATACAAATGATCAAGTCCTTATTGCAAGAAATCAAGAGTTAACCAACACAAGAGAGGAAAACGTCCTCAAGTGAAGAAAATGTCAAGAGTGATGTGTTACCATTGTGACAAGAGAGGTCACTATGCTCGCGATCGTCGTGAGCCAAAAAGCTATACACCTCTTGTACATTTGAGAACTTTGCTTATGTGTCAAGTTCTGCATTATAGGCTGAATCCAATCCTTTGTGGAATGTAGATTCATGAGCGACAGACCATGTAGCAAAGGATAGAGGATCCTTCGTGGAATTCCGACGATACCAATTGGAACTAAGCGGATCTGTATTGGAAACAACTCTAGAGCTGATGTAAAGAAATTTGGCACCTGCCAATTGAACATGCATGGTGGACGCATCTTGATGTTCTATATGCTCTGGAGATTCGTCGAAATTTAGTGTTTGTTTTAAAGTTGGTTAAGCTTGGTTTTGGTATGAACTTTCATAATAAATGTGTAGATTTGTGTTTAGATACAAACTACTATGGTTGTGGTCACTTTCTAGATGGTTTTATTGTACTAAATGTTGACTGTGATGATGTCAATATGTTATCCCCTTGTTTCACGTATTCTATCTTATATGATAATGATGTGAATGTGATGGCATGCTAGACTTGGTCATATGGGCCAACAACATATGAAAAGACTAGCCAAAAAGGGCTTGTTGGGCAATATTGAAAAAGTTGATTTGTCCATATGTGAGCATTGCCTAGTAGGGAAAATAACAAGTAGACCATTTGGAAAAGGTAAAAGAGCTGAATTTCCTCGGCATCTAATCCATTTGGACATTTGTGGTTCAATGAATGTGAGAGGAAGGCAAGGGGCTGTTTGTTTCATCACTTTTATAGATGATTCTACTTGATTCGGATATGTCTATTTGATTTCTCATAAATCTGAAGCATAAGTTGTTTTAGAAGGTTTATGAACCTGGTAGAAAATCAATTAGACAAGAAAATAAAGGTATTTAGATCCGATCGAGGTTAAGAATATTTATCGATAAGTTCAGAAAATTATGTGATGAAAAAGGAATAGAAAGATAGTTGTCTATTCTATATACTCCTCAACAAAATGGTGTTGCGGAGAGAAGAAACAGAACCCTACCTTGGAATGGTTAGGTCCATGATGGCGCATGCTAACTTACCCATCACTTTTTGGAGTGATGTGTTGTTAACTAGCTGCCTATATACTTAACCGGGTGCCTTCCAAATCGGTTATTTCCACTTCATATGAGTTATGGACAGTTAGAACACCAGACTTAAGTTTTCTTAAGCCATGGGGTTGTGCTGCCTATATTCATGAGTCCTCTCACAAGTTTGGGAAACTGGGTCCCAAAGAAAATAAGAGTATTTTCATGAGATACTACGAACACTCAAAAAGGCATGTGTTCAAAGGTGAGCAGGAAAGTGAGAGTATAACTGAATTTGAATCACGGGATGTCACATCCTTAGTGGATGAATTTCCTAAGAGGGGCGAAATAAGGGAAAATTATTCCCTATTTGAAACATTGGATTAAGATAATGATGTCAATGGAGTTCGTCCAAGTGGGAGTAATATGAGATGTAATGAATTGAATTCAACTCATTCTCAATTGCAATCACCTGATGTGACGACATCATCATTACCTAATCCAAGTGGGAGCATGATGAGGAATGCTGTGTTAAGTGTACAATTTCCCATACGATGAACAAGTCGCCAAAGTATGCCCCGTCGATGTTTTGACATTGAAAGGAAACTCTTATGGTTGCTCCACAAGATGAGGATGAGCCAAGAAATATTAATGAGGCTCGAACTGCCCTAATAAGGAAAAATGGATTCATGCAATGAAAAAGGAAATGGAGTCAATGAAATCAAACCAAGTCTGGGAACTGGTTGATCTTCCAAAAGGACGCAGAGTTATAGGAACAAGTAGGTTCTCTAAATAAAGTAAAAGGCTGATGGCTCAATAGAAAGGCATAAGGCTCGCCTTGTGGCGAAAGGGTATAATCAACAGAAAGAAATTGATTATGAAAATACATTTTCTCCTATAGTGAGATTTACCTTGATTCGCATTATTCTGGCAATAATAGCTAGTATGGATCTTGAGTTACATCAAATGGATGTAAAGACTGCTTTCCTCAATGGAGAATTAGAGGAAGGAACATATGTGGAACAACCTGCTGGTTTCATAATGAAAGGCCAAAAAAAAAAAAAAAAAAAAAAAAAGGTATGTTGACTTTGGGGGTCGATATATGGCCTTAAGCAGTTATCGAGACAAATGTATATACATTTTCATAATACCATAGTGGCATATGATTTTACAATGATTGACGAGGATCATTGTGTATATATCAATAGATCCAATGATCAATTTGTGATCATATCATTATATGTTAATGATATACTAATTGTCGGAAGTAATATGGAGTTTGTCAATACTGTCAAGAGATGGTTATCTTCTAACTTTGAGATGAAGGATATGGGATTGTAAACCCGTAGACACTCCTATTGCAAAAGGTGAAGGATTGAGCCATAAACTGTGTCCAGGGACTCCACAAGAGAAGGAACAAATGAAACATGCTCCTTATGATAGTGCTGTTAGAAGCTTTATGTACGCTATGATGTGTACAAGACCTGACATATGTTTTGCAGTCGGAATGGTGAGCAGATACCAATCCAATCTAGGTCAAACACATTGGAAAGCCGTTAAAAGAATACTGAGGTATCTAAAGGGAACTGCTGATTATACGTTGAGTTATTAAGGAAAAGGATCTGCGACTCTAAGGCTATTCTAATACTGATTGGAGAGGAGATTTAGATGAAAGAAAATCTATCTCTAGGTTTGTTTTCTTACCGAATAATGGCACCATATGTTGGAGCGATGAAGAAATAAAAGAGTATAGCCTTGTCCACGATGTAAGTTGAGTTCGTGGCATTATCGGCCCGTGTAAGAGAGTGTTTGGCTTAAGAGATTTTTTTGGATCATTTAGGTGTTATTAGAAATGCTGCAGATTTATTGTTGGTTAACTGGTAGCCAAGCAGCAAAAGGCGTATACCAAAGATCCAAAATATCATGGCAAGACCAAACCTATAGATACCAAGTATAATCTTGTCAAGGATATGGTTGCACGAAAAGATGTGAACTTAGAGTACATACTACGCATGGAATGGTAGCAGATCCTATGACAAAGCCAATACCTAGAGATGTGTTTTGTGGCCATATGAAATCTCTAGGATTGCGTAGAGACGATGTACTTGAATATTGTGATTTCCCTAAATGTTCACAATTTGATGAATTTGTGTTTTCATCATTAATGCCTATGAATCTTTGTTTAATCCTTATGCATCTTAATGCTTAGTGCATTACTTTAAGTTGAGAAGTATGTCGGACAGATATAAGATTAGCCCACTCACACGGGTAATCACCTCTGTTTACTGTGTGATAAATAGAGATGAGACTGTTTTTAAAGCTTATTATCTAGGTGATAATCGAGAGCTCAAGCTTAAAACACGTATGTCGCCTTAACTGAGTGTTAAGATGAGGACATAATACTTGTGATGTCCGAAAGTAAAATACCCCACACATTTTACTTTATCCGTCTATCGTGTCACCGCGTCTAAGCCGTCAATGGACGAGCTAGGCTCGCGAGTGATGCGGACCCTTGTCCACGGCCCTCATCAGTGTCGTTCGCCCAAATTTGTAGTATTGCCCAAGTCCAGACATGGAAATCCGGGCGCTCACAGCCAAGGCTCCATCATCCATGTCATCTAAACCGTCGACGAGATCTCTAAAGCAATGTCCACCTTTTAGATTTGGAAATATGGGTGCTCATGGCCAACGCTCTGTCGGCGTCATCTAAACCCACTCCCTTGTCACTCGTGGCTCGAGGATGGCCATAGATGGAGGTAGATCAGAAAGGTGAATGGAGGCCAAACACACAGCAAAATCAAAATTTTCAGTTTTTTATTTGATTCCAAGTCAGATCCATGTGTTAAGTTATTATTGAATGTGAGTAAATAAATGCATGCCACATGAGATGCTGATGTGGCACTTTGAACCTACCGAATATTTTCTCCTCTCAATCTCTCTAAAAAAAAAACGTTTGGGTCTCAGATTGATCTCTTCAAGGTCGTCCCAATGTTAATCAGAGACACCAACCCCAGATTGACCTCTCTTTCACAAGGCATATCTCACACTATTTCGGTATTTATTTTATAAATCAGTAACATTTTGAAACCTCTTTCATTAAAAATTTTCCAAATCATTTTTGAAATCATCTCATAAATCAGTTCGCAACTTATATATATAAATCATCTCATAAATCATTTTACGACACCTTTCATAACACATTTCTCTCTAAAATAATCGAAGAGTAGTAAATGCGCGATACATATTTTTATGTAACAAAAATTGGGAGCCAAATACTTAGGGCGCGCATGACAAAATTTATGTTTATCGATTTCTCTATTTTTTTGTTCCCGAACGGGTTTGGAACAATCCGTTTGGTAACGCAATTTGATTTCTTTATTTCAAACAAATTCTATTCCGAAATAGAGAAATTGAAGAAATCGAAAATGAAATTTTTAACTTCTCGGTTTAAAATAGAAATTAGAAACTGAAATCAAACTATATAAAAGAACATTGCGCTTTCTTGCTAACTTAATTCACTCATAACCACAACTTCACAAATTATTGCTAATTTTCTTTTTTATTTTATTTTGCTCGTGTTATTTTTTGCATTTTTTTTCAATTTTTTTTATAACTTCCTTTTTATGATGAAAGGCAATCGAATGGGTCCCCAATTTTCAAAAACGATCAAAGTTCTTAAATGCTTACTTAAAAACAATGGGGCTCTTTCTTCCTAGAAAAGGCACACGCATGGCTAGTTGAAGAAAAAGTTTTTACGTAATAGATGAATAAAAAACGTGCCTAGAAATCTAACCTTATTTTTTTACGAATTCAAAATTCTTGCAAAATCAAAATAATTAGATTGTTACACAATCTTGAATTTTAATTCGAAGGCAAGAGATTCAAGAGAATCTCTCTTTTGCTATGCAAGGGCCATTAAAGGTTCATTGAGTAACAATAAAGAAATTAGGGATGAGCAACTTTACTGATTCAATTCGAGAATCAAAATAAACCGATCTTCCCCGATTGGTTCCTAACCATAAACATTACTTTAAGGTAGAATTCTTACATATTCCTTTACACCATTAATTTTATTTTGTTGATAATCTTATATAATACTAATTTTTGATAAAATGACAAGGTTGTATAGGCGCCATTGATGGCATCCATATTCATGCTTCCGCAGTACTTGTCTGAACCTACGTATGATGAGCTTGCAAACGATACATTGACCGAGGAGGGGAACCAAATAAATACGCTTAGGAAACAATTGCTAATAAAATTGCAAGGGATAATAATATGCCGAAAATTTCATGAAATTGTATTTTTCAACTTTTGTAATGTATTAGTATTATTTCGACTATTATTTTGTATTTGAGGATTTCCTATGTTGTTTTAATATTATTTCAACTATTATTTTGTATTTGAGGATTTCCTATGTTGTTATCTAATCAATTTCTATTCCTAGAAATAGAAATTTTGTTCTGTTATCAAACGGATTTTTGTTTCAGAAATAGAAATTTTGAGTCGTTATCAAACGGATTTCTTTGCTTAAAAACTTGTATGGGGAATAGAAATTAAGGGGGTGCATGACAAACCAAATTTCTGTTCCAGAAACAAATTTTCTATTCCGACTTTGTTTCGGAATAGAAATCCGTTTGATAAACCTATTCCGTTTTTCTATTTACGGAATAGATTTACATTCGAAAATAAATTTTGATCGAAATCGAAATAGAAATTTTCTACTTCTCTATTTCTGGAACAAAATCGAAATAATTTTTCCATGAAATTTTTTACTAAGATGAATATACTTAGAAAAAGTATTGCCAATAAGATGGCAATAGATCATAATATGCTGAAGATTCCATGAGATCGTGTTTTCAACTTTTGTAATGTATTTCCATTATTTTGTATTTGGGGATTCCCAATCTTTGTTTTTGTAATGTGATGCTGTATTTGATGATTCATATCTCAGTTCTTGTAATGTGATATTCTACTTGAGGATTTCCCTTATTTGTAATGGTTCTTTATGACAAGCTCTATTACACTTCGTAAAATTCGCCGATTTTGTAAAATTTGCCACAAATTGCCCAAGACACTTCTTTGTGTTTCTTTCTAAAACAATTGCTCGATATCATAAACCGTGGCGGTGATCGACATGACATACTAGCGTGAAGGGGATTAGAATTTGATTGCCCACCTTCATTCTACTAGAGTTTTGATAACCTTTTATCATGCTCAAAAGTAATTCATATTGATTTCTTTTTTCTATTGTATGGAGACTATTGATAAGTATATTGTTTGACCGTAATTGCCTATCTAGGTGGATGCTAAAGAATTTTGTGTGAAAATTTAGAAAATTTGATATAACAACTCATACTTTGTATTTTTTTTTTTTTCAAAAAATGGAGACTTTACTAAAAAAAAAAAAAAAAAAAAAAAACTTACTTTGTATTTGGGTCAATGGGTTCATAAGCATATGAAATTTGTAAGAATGGACATCTCATTTGCTCCAAAAAAAGAAAATTTTGTTTTAAGAAATAGAAATTTTATCTTTGTTATCAAACAATTTCTATTTCTAAAACAAAATTTTGTATCGTTATCAAACAGATTTTTTTCTCGTAAAACTCGTCTAGAAATAGAAATAGAAAAATCTATTTCTATTTCAGAAACTATTTCTGAAATAAAATGGTTGTCATGCACGCCCTAAGAAATTGATTTGTCAATTTCATTTTCGCGTCAGCCTTAGAGTCTTAAGGTACGGAGGGACACTGAGTGCCAAAAGTTCAAAAAAGTACAATCGCTTAAGTACCAACAATAATAAAATCCAACAAAAATGCTAACTTGACGTTTTTCGGCAAGATAAATGCAAAACAATGTTGTTTGCACGCTGACGTTGAAAGAAAAGCAAAAAATGACGTTGTCTTGCCTCGAATTTAAATTTTAATATAAATATTAATTAAATTAAACTTAAAACTATTTTTTTTTAAAAAGAAAAAGATTGCAGAAGGTTAGGGCTAGTAAAGCCTTCGCCTTCTGCAATCTTCATCTCCTCCCTTTTTTAAAAAAAATAATTTAATTTAGTTAATATTTATATTAAAATTCAAATCGGAGACAAAATGATATTGTTTTGGCTTTTCTTTGTTGACTCAGCTTTTTGGTGAGTTACATATGTGAGTTATATTATTAAAAACTCGCAATCTAGGATTTTCGGCCAAGATCGCTAAACTTGGCATTCCGGTATCTTAATTTTTTAAAAAAGTGACATCTTTTGTAACTTTTAGCACTTAAGTGTCCTCAATTCAAAGTTTTGGCACTTATGCTTTTCTTTTTTCAATAAAAATGTTATTTCATGACCCATAATATATCACTTTTGAACACGAAGTCACAAACTCGACGAAAAAATAGCACCACTCACCTCAAAATGTCTACAATCAATAAACATAGTTATAAGCGCTGATAATCTCATAATTCTAACAATTAAACGAGAATTGACGTCAAATCGAGTAGCAGATATTTAAATTATCCACAACATAGAGCTTGAGTGCAAATATGGTTATGTTATTACTCTCTCTATTGAACCCCATTTCAAGTGAGCTTATAATTAAAAAGAAGATTTTTTTGAAACACTCAAAGACCCATAACTTGGCTAACCCAAAATCGAGCCCAAAAACCATCAAAATTCGACCCGAAAGCCATTGGTTACGCACTGTTCATCACTTGTAGCCAAATTTAAAATTTTATTTCGAGCAAATCGTAAGTTCAAATCAAATTTCGTGAAGTCTTACGACTCCATAACACTATAAACTATCATTTTTATATATATTCGTAGCTTAACGACTCCTTAGTTGAACCTCATAATTAAAAATCCACAAAACCTCAAATTTGTGTCCCAACCCCAAATATTACTCCGATTAGATGAATGAAGGGTAAAGTATTAACTGAATCTTGCAATACATAGTTGAATTGGCTTGGCGAGTTGTTTGCGGCACAAAACCCTCCTCCGTCTCTTTCCCTTTCTTCATCTTCTTTTCTCTTTTCCTTTGTCTCTTCCTCGCTTCTTCTCCTTTTCTCCTTTTATATCTTCCTTTTTCTTTTTCTTTTTTTGAGCTCCACACATGTTGACCAATTTTATTTTATTTTAAATAACTACTACGGAATTCATCTTAAATTTCGTCTCACCATGTGATTACAAAAAGAAGAACAGAAACTTTGATTTGTCTTTGTCCTTTACTTTATAAATATTGTAGACTAAGAAGAATTTAATCAGAAGTAGCCAAATATTCTTAAAATGGCAGGTTACGAGCAATAACAAAATTCAATTTAAATTACTCACCTTTTTCTAACGGTGTAAGCACAAAAGTAACATTATGGATAATGGTTCCAAGAAGAAACTCCTGGGTTATGACATATTTATAGCCAGAAATTACCATTGTATCCTTTCAACTTTAGTCAATAACCTTTTATAATGTTATGGGCAAATTCTAGTCAATTCTGCTCACTTTCTTTATATAGCTCCAAATAATGACTAAAATAATGGGGTCAAATGAAAATTGTCCTATCTTGAGTTTTGTCAAAAAATATTTCCGTAAATTTATTGAGCACCCACAAAGAAAATAATGTTGTTTTCAATATACTATTTTTCTGGTGCTACTTGTAATCGGTATATTATAGATCAAATTCAATATTTAGCCCTTTCCTTACGTTTGGAATCCTGGATAAAGAAAACTTCGACAGAAAAATGGCAAGAAAGAGTAGATTTGAATTCCTACTCTTTTATCTTCTATTTTCTCTCATTTTTGAAACATGAATCGTTCCTCGAGTCTTTCGAAAGAGAGGATTACTCTCTTGCTCGTCGAAAGGTCTTCCTTCCGTCTAGATGCCTGTTTCGCGGATGCTACGTATTGCGTTAGGTGCGGTTCCCTCCTCCCTATGACTTTAGTTACCGAAAACTGTTCAGACAGCCATTAAAGTCGTACGAGAACATGGAAATGACTACACAGTCAATCGTATGCGTCACCCTCTCCTCCTACCCCGGAGAAAATGCAGCCGCACGAGGAGAGGAGTCGTTTTGCTTTGGCACCCTCTCTCTCTCTCTCTCTCTCTCTCTCTCTCTCGAACATGGAAATGACTACACAGTCAATCGTATGCGTCACCCTCTCCTCCTACCCGGGAGAAAATGCAGCCGCACGAGGAGAGGAGTCGTTTTGCTTTGGCACCCCCTCTCTCTCTCTCTCTCTCTCTCTCTCTGCAGTCGTCTCCATTTCATATAAAGTATATGTTGGATGCAAATTATGTAACCCAAGATCTTCATATATAGTTATATGCGTTGACAATCTCATAATCTCAACAATTAAACAAGAATCAACATCAAAATCGAGTGAAATACCACAAGCATGAAACAATTATACTAAGCTGAAACGCTTATGAAATGATGCCTATGCACTAATGGAACTCTCATCCAAAACATATTAGTTATCTTGCAACACAGAGCTTGAGTCCAAAATTCAATCACATCATAACTCTCCCTAGTGAATCCCATTTCAAGTGAGCTTACAATAAAAAAAGAGGATATTTTGAAACACTAGAACACTCATAGCCTAGTTGACTCAAAATTGAGCCCAAAACCATCGATATTCGACCCGAAACCCATCAGTCATGCACTGTTCATCTCTCGAGCCAACTTCAAAATTTTCTTTCAAGCAAATTGTAAGTCCAAATCAAATTCCGTAAAATTTTATGGTTCCACAATACTCTAAACTATTTTTTTTTTTACGTACCTTTGTAAGTCAACAACTCTTAATCAAACCTCCTAGTTCAAAATTCACAAAGCCCCAAATTTGTACCCTAACCCAAAAAATTACTCTGATTAGGTAAATGAAGGATGTGAATATTGACCTAACATTGCAATATATGATTGAATCGATTGGGCGAGGTGTTCGCGGCGCAAAATCCTCTTCTTTCTCTTTCCCTTTTTTCCTCTTCTTTCTTCTTTTCTTCTTTTCTTTTCTCTCTCTTCCTCTCTCCCTCTCCTTTTCCTTTCTCTTTTTCTTTGGGCTCCACACATGTTGACCATGTCAAAATAAAAAAAGGGCAACTCTTGCGGTATCCATCTTAAACTTTGTCTTTACCATGTAATTGCAAAAAGAAGAACAAAAACTTTGGTTTGTCATTGTCCTTTAACAAAAATATTAGACTCAGAAAAATTAATCAAAAGGAACCAAACATTCTTAAAACGATAGGCTATGAGCTATAACAAAATTTGATTTAAATTACTCACCTTTTTCTAAAGTAGCAAGCACGAAAGTAACCATGTGATAATGAATCTAAGAAGAAACTCTTGGGTTAGGACATATTGTAGCTTGAAATTACCATTGTATCATTTCAACTTTAGTCAATAACCATTTGATAATGTTATGGGAAAATTCTAGCCAATTCTGCTCACTTTTATTATACAGTTGCAAGCAATGACTAAAATGGTGGGGGTCAAATGAAATTGTCCTATCTTGAGTTTTGTCAAAAAGTTTTTCCGTAAGCTTATTGAGCACTGACAAAGAAATGAACGCAAATTTCAACATACTGTCTTTCTCATGCTACTTGTAATTATAGATCGAATTCAATTTTTAGCCCTTCCCTTATATTTGAAATCCTGGATGAATAGAGTGATGAGCAAACTTCAACAGAAAATCGCAAGAAAAAGTACATTTAAATTTCCACTCTTTTCCTTCTATTTTCTCTCATTCTTGAAACATGAACCGTGTCTCCTCGAGTCTTTCAAAAGAGAGGATTACTTTCTTGCCCATCGAAAGGTCTTGCTTCCGAATTGGATACCCGTTTCGCAGATGCTTCCGTATTGCGGTGTGATGTAAGCACATAGGGGTGGTTCCTCCTCCCAATGGCTTTAGATTCCGAAAACTGTTCAGACAACCATTAAAGTCGTACGAGAACGTGAAAATGACTAGGCAGCCATCGCACGCGTCGCCCCCTCTCCGACCCGCGCAGCCGCAGGAGGAGGAGAGAGTCATTTTGCTTTGGCACTCACTCTCTCTCTCTTTACCTTTACTCATCTTCATTTTCCAGGACAAGATTGCTGAGACCTTATAAAAAGAGCCCAGAACCCACCATCATTCGCCACATTTTGTTCGGCGTTTAGTTCTTGAGGGGAAAAAAGAGTAAAGTAGAGCAAGCAATCATGGTGATGAAGGTCCATGGAGGCGTCGCCTCCACCGCAACGATGCGGGTCTTCGCTACCCTCTACGAGAAGG
The DNA here is from genome assembly GCA_017140615.1 of Eucalyptus cladocalyx. Classification (NCBI taxonomy): domain Eukaryota; kingdom Viridiplantae; phylum Streptophyta; class Magnoliopsida; order Myrtales; family Myrtaceae; genus Eucalyptus; species Eucalyptus cladocalyx. The sequence goes on along the minus strand of CM029523.1, from coordinate 22,074,040 downwards.
ACCTTGAGTTCGAGTTCGTCCCGGTCGACCTGCGAGCTGGCGAGCACAAGAAGGAGCCCTTCCTCGCCCTCAACGTAAGTCTCCGTCCCTGTGCACCATTTGTTGGACGGTAATCCTCGCTGATTTCTGGTCTTGGGGTCGGATCTAACGTTTCTCGATCTCTCCTTGCAGCCTTTTGGTCAAGTCCCAGCCTTTGAGGACGGAGATTTGAAGCTGTTCGGTGAGTCGTTCTATTAATAATCGGTTGTCTTCTGTGAGCATGATGAAAGATGAAAGTATTTACTCGAAGGTGCTGATTTGATGGCTGAACGAGTAAACAACCCTGCGAAATATACTCGTATTTAAATTATGCACTTTGTGGCGGCAGAATCAAGGGCAATTACTGGATACATTGCTCATGCGTACGCGGACAAGGGCACTCCGCTCGTCTGTGAGGGCAAACCCATGGCGACGGTTGGTGTGTGGATGGAGGTCGAGGCCCACCAGTTTGACACCTTGGCGTCGAAGCTGCAGTGGGAGCTCGTGTACAAGCCGATGTTCGGCATGGCCACGGACGCTGCTGTAGTTGAGGAGAACGAGCCCAAGCTCGCCAAGGTCCTCGATGTCTACGAGGCCCGGCTGAGCCAGTCCAAGTACTTGGGCTGCGACTGCTTCACGCTCGCTGACCTCCACCACCTCCCGACCCTGACCAACCTGATGGGGACACCATTGAAGAAGCTGTTCGACGCCCGCCCCAAGGTGAGCGCGTGGGTGGCCGACATCATGGCCCGGCCTGCTTGGGCCAAGGTTCTTGCCATGAAGAGCCAGAAGTGAAGCAAATGTTCTAGTTTAAATTATCTGGTGTTGGGGGGGGAATGACCCTAGACCTTTTCTCCCCTCTTATTATGTGAGTTTACAGCTGTATTTTGGTGTTGGTTTTGTCCTTCTTTGGTCAATGTTTTATGTGGGAGTTGGATGAACTTATATGGGATTTTCTCTGAAGAGTCGTCTTCAATCATCAAAGTTGGAGATGATGATAAGGCTGGTGCTTTGTGGTTGTCTACTATGAGCAATATATATTGGACATATGCAGAGTTATGTTTTATGAGTCATTGGCTTATGTCTCGTCTGTTTATTTTTGTTGAAGTGAATAATTGTTGCAGGTGCTACTATTGTGTCTGCTGATGAAGCCCTGTCCTTACATTATCTCCATGAAATGGCCTGCATTTTCATAGCCACTTTCCCTGCCAATCACAAAAGTTTTACGCACTTTCATTTGTTAAAGTATCATTGAAGTTCACCAGGCAATATGCGTGCATGAGTATAGCTTTATACAAATTTTCCATATTTCTCCTCAACATTCTTTCACTGGTGCAGTTTCTAGAGTTCGAGAGCTAAGAGAGAGAGGTCAATTTTTTTCTAAAAAGTACTCCCATACCCACTTATCCAATTAATACTTATATTTGCGAGTTGGATAATGGGAATCAAGTCGAGAGGGGTGAGATAATTAATCCCATACATAACTTCAAATGAAGACCTATGGTGTATTTTAGAAAGCCATTATAAGTTAATTCAACATGTGCAAGTTTCATATTGTGGTTCGTTAGTATGAGATTTTGTGGTAAGAATGTGCTCATTTGACTTCGTTAGTATGAGATTTTGTGAGACCACTACCAACTGTTCTAAAAGCTTAAGCTGTTAGATGAAGGCGTGATTTATTATTTAAATATTCTAACACTCCCCCTCAAGCTTAGACTGGTCTTTTGCCTAGTACTAAGCGTGGAAATTTAATTGGGGAGACAAATAGGGGCCTGGAAGATTTGAACTCATGACCTCCTAGCTCTGATACCATGTGAGATTTTGTGAGACCACTGCCAACTGTTCTAAAAGTTTAAGCTGATAGATGAATGCGTGGTTTATTATTTAAATATTCTAACACTCCCCCTCACGCTTAGTCTGGTCTTTTTACCTAGTACTAAGCGTGGAAATTTAATTAGGGAGACAAATAGGGGCCTGGAAGATTCGAACTCAAGACCTCCTAGCTCGATCTGTGAGATTTTGTGGACCATGCTACTAACTGTTCTAAAAGCTTAAGCTATTAGATGAAGGCGTGGTTTATTATTTAAATATTCTAACAGTTAGCCATCCGTTTGGTGATGACAATGGTAAAAGATAGAAGTTTGTTACCAAGAATCCTCCATAGGGTCTTCCAAAAGTAACTCAAGAATTTGGAATCACAATTTGATACATTAGTTTTGAGAGCTCTATTAAGGAAAATGATCTCCTTGCAATATATACTACAATGAAGAGGGAAGCATCATTCATCTTGTGACACGAAATATAATAAGCCTTTTAGAAAATTGAACATCCACAACCATATTTTCATCATTTCCCCTTACGTGTTTTTGAAGAGCTACAATGACATTCATACATCCTCCCAGGGTCGCGATGGAAACAAAAGTGAAGTATAAATCTTTTTATGGATGTGATTCCTTGCTTGACAAGTTGAACACATCAGAATGATAGTATGCATATCCCCATTCTTCTTGGACCAATAAAAAAGGTTCTTGCAGGACTTCAACAGTTGTTAATATCAAAGTGGCCAGCCAGTCCTCCGCCATGTATTTCTCAAATCAGTAATTCTCTTAAGGAACTATTTGACATACAAAGCTTCTTATTTCTAAAGAAGAACCTTTCTTGGATTGTATAAACACCTCTGGATGAAAACTCTAGATCCTCCGAATAGAGTTCTTTCATCAAATTGAAGCTAACAACCGAGACTCGAGTAGTAAGCATTGAATATTTGCTTGATAGAGCATATGCTACATCATTAGTGTTGTCAGGTCTATATTTTGAGACAAAAAAAAAAGAATTGAAGAAAGTCTACCTATTTGACACGTCTCGAATTGAGCTTGTGCTAGCCACTAATGTACTTGAGAACCTCATGATCAAAGCAAACATCTGGTTATCTATGCCTCAAGTAATGATTCCAACAATCAAAAGCTCTCATAATGGCATAGAATCCTTTCATAAGAGCATATTAACCTGTCAATTTTTCATTGAAATATGCCAGAGGTTTGGGACTTAGATTGGGACAACCCAATGCCAACTCCACTTTCCTCATTCTATTTCAAAAACTTCATGAAAATCTGGAAGATCAAAGATAGGAGATTTACAAACTTTTGTTTGATGACTTTAAAGGCATTGTAGGTGGCCTTGAACCATTCGAGAGATCCCTTTTTCATGCGTTCAGCAATAAGAGCCGTGATTGTGCTAAAGTGCTTCACAAAACAAGTAAGCATATTTCCTCCCAGACAATAGAATATGTTGACAAGGGGAGGAATTTATAAAATAAATCATTGGTAGAAAGAGTCTAGATCATGAAAACTCATCTAATTAGAAATGGATTTTGGAACTAGTCACGTCTCCATTGCCTCTGTGTTTAATTTGTCTACAAAAATTCCATCTTTAAAAACCGCACAACCAAGGAATTTAATGTTAAAAAGATGAACTAGCACTCTTTCAGCTTGGCATCTAACTTTGTTTCCTCAATACTTCGAAGATTTGTCTTAATGGAGAGATTTATTCTTCCTCGTTCTTGCTATAAAACGAGGATATTATCAAGTAGCCAACCACAAAGCAACTAGTAAATGGGCATAGGACTTTATTCATAAGTTTCATGAAGGTGATCGGAGCATTAGATGTTGGAAATTTTCTATAATATGGGCTTACATTAATTAATTGATTTTATATTTTAAATAATCGAGTTAATGTATATTCTAATATTTGTTAAACCCTTAAATGATCTTATTATATTGGATTTTGACATATGTTAATAACGGCCTAATTGAGTAGCAAAGTATATGCAATTGTGTTTAACTGAAGCCCGTAATGGGTGGGGCTCAGTTGACACACTATTGATTAGGGTTTGTTAGGTCCCCTCTCTGGCCTATAAAATGGTAGGTTATGCCTATCGATTGCTTAATCCTATTAAAAACTGTTATACTAAAATAAGTCATACAGAGGAAGATCTGGCATTCCAATAGATATCTGATTATAAACAGATTGATCTATTTTTTTTTCAAGTGAAGCAATGGTTCAAACATGTATGTTTTAATTCCGCTGTGCATATCGATTTTGGTGTTTCACGGTCATATATAGATTTGATTGTTCTTGATTAATTAGTTATTTATGTGGATAATTTTCTATATGTAATATTATAGCATGTCATATATGATTGTAGAATCCAAAATTATTTTTTTAATGAACGAATTCAAAAAAATTTTAACTGAATATTGTCGTTTTTTTTTTCATGTGGATTTTTTGATCAATTAATTCTTAAACCGTAGGGTTTTTGTTCTACATGTCGAGATTTTCCAACCATATATAACTTGTATAGTTTCGTTGAGAATTGAGCGAGAATTTTGAATTTGAAATTTTAGGGTTTTTACCTTGAAAAAGTCCTAGAATTTTTAAATTACTTGCAATTGAATGATATTTGTTATAAATTTTCGCATGAGTATTGTTATATATATGTTTTAGAATATTTCAGTTGCATTAAGGTGAGTTTTTTTGGGCTTAAACTTGAGAAAACCGAATTTTGGCCATGGGTATTACATCAAAAAATTTGAAGCTTGAATATGGGTGATTTTTTTTTTTCATTTGTTCTTCATTTAATTCACTCTAGTCAAATTATATTGATGTTAAAGTGAGACCCATGGAAAAATTTCATCAAAAAACAACCTTAATAAGTTTTTTTTGAGGTTCAGGTAGAAATCGGGTCGTGTGACTAGATTTGCAAAATTTCGAGACCTTGCTAGAGGTTGAAAGAGACCTATAGCTAGACCGAGGCCAATTTATGGGTGTAAGCCCAATTTTTTTTCTATTGTTCTTGGAACATGGATTTAGTTCTACGAGCTGAGCCTAACGCGGCTATACTCTGGCCCATCCATTCCAAGCCGAGAGTTGGGCCATGGGACCCATGTGAAAGCTTGGGTGTCGTGTAGCACTAAAGAGGAAGGGAACCGCGTGGGCTAAGGGAAGGCTTGGGCTTCATGTGGCCTTAGTCTTTACGAGCCTTAGAGAGGAGACTTGATCCATGCGATTCAAGCAAAGGCTTGGGCCACACAGGTCCAATGGGTTTATTTTCTAATTTTCTTTTAATATGCCTAATTTTAATTTAACAAAAATTTGGTATGATTAATTATAATTTGGGCATATTTAAATATCTATTTGGAATTATTTATTGTTATCCATATTTAATTACATGAAAAATATGGAATAAAAAAATTAAAAATTAAAAATTGTGGCAAAAATTGTTGTTTGATAAATACGATATGATCTTGGGAAACATATGTTGTAAAGTGCTTCATATTGTTGTATGAATTTTGGGCATTGATTAAATGGAACATCATATATAAATTTCTTTTGGAGTTCCCTATTGATAAAAATTAGTATATACAATTACTCGCCCAAAAGTATTATTGTGTATATTAATTTGAAAAATTGCATGAAGATTAATTTTCAATGTAAAAGATAGGGATGTATAATTGAAAAATATTTACCTACCCAAAGGGATAAATTTTTTGAAAATTATATATATTCCCTTCTATATTGATATAATAGATATGATTGATGGGGATGTATCACTCAAAAGTTTTATCTTCCTAAAGGGGATAAATTTTTAGAGTTATGTGTAATTCTCCTCTATGTTGTAATAATGGAGATGTATAATTTAAAGGTCTTGTTTGCACAAAGCGAATAAGTTCTTGATGATTATATATACTTCTCCTTATCGTTTCTATATATTTATATTATGGAGATGTATAATTTAAAGGATTTGTCTGCCTAAAGGAGATGGATCCTTAACAATTATATGTAATTTTCCTTATTGTCGCTTTATAAATTTCATGCTATGGAAAATAATGATACATTATACACTCTGCCCAAAATGGGAGTTTATAATGTACTAATTATTTTTGTTGAATTGCTTATTACCCATAATTAATCTTATTGCATTATGTGTGATAAACAATTACCTTTATTGTAAACAACAATAATGACATGGTTGAAATGTTAACTAAATCAAACTTCAAGAGATGGAAGTAAGACATAGAGTTTGCTCTTATAATTGTGGATATGGACTTGGCTTTGTGTGAGGATGAACCTTCCAAGCCTAATGATCGAAATACTGCAAATCAAAAGGCCCATTATACTAGATGGGAAAAATCCAATTGATTAAGCCTCATTGTTATGAAGAGGTCTATTGCTAAGCATCTCATTAGTGGTTTGCTGGAAGATAAGAATGCGAGATAATTCCTTGAAACAATGGGGGAAAGATATAGTCTTAGATAAGGCTGAAGTTGGGAACTTGCTGAATGAGTTAACAAACATGAGATATGATGCTGCTATGGGTGTTAGAGAATTTATATTGAAGATGGTCCATATTCAGTCTAAACTTAAGGCCCATCACATTGTCATTTCTGAAGATTATGTTGTGCATCACGCCTTAAATGTTATGCCAACTGAATTTAGCTAGATTAAGACTACTTATAGCGCTTAGAATGAGACATGGAGCACCAATGCCTTGATTACCAAATGTGTGACTGGGGATGATAAGTTAAAGAATGAGAAGTATGAGTCCACCTACTTAATTGCCAATGCCAAGTTGAGTTCATTTAGAAGAAAATGGAAGCCTAAAAGGTCAAATGCTCGTGATCCAAAGAAAGGCCAAGACTTCAAGAAAAATGGGAATTATGGGAGAAATGGAGATAATAATTTCAAGTGTTTTCACTGCAAGAAACAGGGTCACAATAAAGCCAATTGCAACAAGTTCGAAGCTTGGCTAAAAGCAAAACAAAAAAGTCACCAAGGTGAATTATTGGTTTTTTTAATCAAATCTAGTTGATGTTCCTTTGGATTCTTGGTCACTTGATTATGGTTCTATTGTTCATGTAATTACTATTTTACATGGTCTTACAAATATAAGGAATCCAAGTCTGAGAAAATCAAAGTTTAAAGTTGGAAACGATGTTGGAGTTGATGCGGAGCGCATAGGTACAGTTGTTTTGAATTTAGACTCTGGTTTTCAGCTTATTTTGAATAATGTTTTTTATGTTCATGGTTTTAGGAGAAACTTGATATCTCTTTCTTTGCTTGACAAAGTTGGATATTGTCTTTATTTTGCAAATAAAATAGTGGATTTGAGTTATGATTCCAAAATTATTGAGAATCATGTTCTGTCCGATGGATTATATCAATTATCCTTATCTCCCGATAGACCATATTGTTCTTTCAATGTCGAGAATAAAGTTGCTAAGAGATCCTTAATCAAAGAAAGATCTTCATTGCTATGGCATAAGCAATTAGGGCATATCTCCAAAGAAAAGGTAAAGTGACTCATCAAGACTGATATTCTTCCTTCTCTTGACTTAGATGATATTGAGACTTGTATTGATTGTGTGAGGGGAAAATTGACTAAAATCAAGAAGAAATGCACTACTCATAGTCAAAATCTATTGGAGATCATTTATAAGGATATTAGTGGGCCATACTCAACACCTTGTGTGGAAATAAGTATTTCGTCACATTCATTGATGATTCTATCGTTATTGTTATGTTTATCTAATTAAGGAGAAGACTTATGCTCTTAACATATTCAAAGTGTTTCGCACTGAAATTGAGAAACAATTGGGAAAAATTATCAAGATTGTCCGATATGATCGCGGTGGTGAATATTATGGGTGATATACCGAGACTGGACAACAAATGAGACCATTTGCTAAATATTTGCAAGACTATGTTATTATCACTCAATATACAATACTTTGGAGTCCTAAGCAGAATGGTGTAGCCGAATGGCGCAATCACACACTCATGAAGATGAAACGAAGTATGATGAGCAGTTTTAATTTGCCTGAATACCTATGGGGGATGAAATTGAAACAACAACTTATATATTAGACCATGTACCTAGTAAATCAGTGCCAAAAACATATTTTGAATTGTGGACAGGGAGGAAACTAAGCTTAAATCACTTTCAAGTTTGGGGGTGTCTTATAGAGGTGAAAATTTATAATCATTCTTAGAAGAAGACCAAACCCAGGACTACTAGATGTTACTTTATTGAATACCCTGACAATTTCAAAGGATATAGGTTCTACTGTCCTACTCGTGGCACTAGGATTGTTGAATCCCAAACTGCCAAATTCCTGAAATTAGATGTTGCTGAAAAGAATTCTTCTCAATATTTCGAAAGGTAATAACCAAACAAAATGATCTCTATTCCATTGCTCATCTTGAATGATGATTCTATGCGAAAGCCTTATAGAGTGGAAATTAAGCAAGAAGCAAATACTGAAGATATGGCGGTAGATCCTCCTATTATAAATCAAATTCCCGAAACAAATGATGCAGCTCCAGCAAATGCTTGTGTGAAGATCACAACGACAAAGAACATGAAGCCTCTAAATGATTATTATGTCTATCTTGGAGAAACTGATTTTGACATTGGACATATAATTGATATAGGGACCTTTAAAGAATCTCTTAATAGTGATTAGGCAGATAAATGGTTAGGAGTGATGAAGGACAAGATGATTTCCATGTCAAATAATTAAGTATGAGAACTTGTTAATTTACTTGATGGTCATAAACCGATCGGTTGCAAATGGGTGTTCAAAACCAAGAAAGACAATAAAGGCAACATAAACAAATTCAAGGCAAGGTTAGTCACAAAAGGGGTACACACAGAGAGAATGCATTGATTATACTGAAATCTTTTCTCAAGTATCTACTAAAGACTCCTTTCAGATAATCATGGCATTGGTGGCTCATTTTGACTTAGAGTTTTACCAAATTGATGTCAAGACGGCCTTTCTAAATTGAGATCTGGATGAATAAGTATATATGCAGCAACCTAAAAGGTTTAAAGAAGATGGAAATGAGCATATGGTGTGCAAACTTTAGAGGTCAATCTATGATCTCAAATAAGTATTACGTCAGTGGTACTTGAATTTTCACAAGGCTATGAGATCATTTGGCTTTAAAAAAAAACAAGTTTGATCAATGCATCTACATGAAAGTAAGTTAGAGTAAATATATTTCCTTAGTACTTTATGGAAATAACATTTTGCTTGCTAGTAGAGGTTGACCTATTGAATGACATAAAAAGTTTTCTATCTATAAAGTTTGAGATGAAAGACCTTGGGGAAGCCTCTTTTGTTCTAGGCATTGGGATTCATTGTGACAAATCTAAGAAAGTTCGAGAGTTATCTCAGAAAATTTATATAGATCGTGTTTTGAAAAGATTCAATATGCAAACCTACAAGTTTGGTGAAGTTCTCGTTGTGAAATGAAATAAATTTAGCATATAACAATACCCCAAGAATGATGTTGAAAAGGAAGTAATGAAGAATGTTCCGTATGCTACTGTAGTTGGTAGTCTTATGTATGCACAAGTATGTATCGGACCTGATATTGCTTTTGTTATGAATACTTTTGGGAGATATCTATCGAATCCAAGTTATGAACATTATGTTGCAAATAAAAAAGTGATAAGATATTTACAACGAACAAAAGGCTCCACACTCATGTATAGCAAAATAGAGGACCTAAAGGTAATTGGATATTTAGATGCTAATTTTGCTAGTTGTTCGAATGATAGAAAATCAACTTTTGGATATATTTTTATGATAGTTGGATGTATTCTATTTCTTGGAAGAGCACAAAGCAAACATTGGTTACAAACTCTACAATGTATACTGAGTTTGTATCGTATTACGACACATCAATTCAAGTTGTTTGACTCAAAAATTTAATCTCAGAATTGTGAGTTGTGGACTCTATTGCTAGACCTATGGTGATCTACTGTGACAACATTGCAACTGTGTTTTATTCTAAAAATGACAAGATCAACAATGCATCTAAACACATATAGATCAAATATTATACTGTTAAAGACTTGATAAAAAAGAGAGACATTGTGATCGAGAATATCATAATTGAGTCCATGTTGGCCGATCCTCTAACAAAAGGTTTACGACCCATTTTGTTTAAAGAACATGTAAAAAAATATGAGTGTTGTAGATTCTTTTGATCTCTTTTGTTAGTGGGAGTTATATAATTTGTATTTTTAGATATTATAATTATATGCAAACTGATAATACTTTCATGATGTCTATTAAAACATTTATTTTCAATAATCCTTATTATTGATTCTACTATTATTCTTTCTCCTATCAATTGAGAAATAGAAGTATAAAACATTATCTTTAAACAAATTTTTAGTTTAAAGACAACTAGATGTCACTAATTATGAGATCTTATGTTGGATTGTGACATAATCGTGCAATGTCATGTTGTTTAGAAATTGCGCTAATGCAGTTACTTGTCATTGAGAAATTACATTGAGGATCGATAAGAAATAGTATAAATTCTGATCACATGTTGGCACATTTTTTACTACACTACTAGGCCCATGATCCATAAAAATATAATGCTTATTATATGTGATTATGGAATGTCATGTGTTGCGGTATCTTCTTAACATATTGATCCCCATAGTCATAAACTGAGGTTATATGGGATTTGATTGGTTTTAAGATGCCATTATTGAAATATATATATTAAGTTATGGCCACACAAAACAAATTTTTAATTATTAACACGAGAGTGTCGTTTTCAATATTAAATATTTTTCCAAATAAAAGTAAGTTAATTAATGTAGCCCAAGTGGAAAAATGTTGAAAATTTTCTATAATATGGGTTTACATTAATTAATTAATTTTCTATTTTAAATAATCAGGTTAATGGATACAATATTTGTTAAACCCTTAAGTGATCTTATTGAATTGAGTTTTGGCATCTATTAATAACAGGCCTAATTGAATAGCAAAGTATAATTAATTGTATTTAACTGAAGCTCATAATAGGAGGGGCTCAGTGGACACACTATTGATTAGGGTTTACTAGGTCTCATTACCAGCCTATAAAATGGTAAGTTATGGTTATCAATCGCTTAATCACATTAAAAGCTGCAATGCTAAAATAGGTCATTGAGAGAAAGATTTGGTATTCCAATAGATCTCTGATTAAACAAACTAATCTATTTTTCTTCAAATGAAGTATAGCTCAAATAGATACGTTTTAATTCCGCTGTGCGTATTAATTTTGGTGTTTCACAATCATATATGGATCTAATTGTTCTTGATTAATTAGTTGTTTATATGGATAATTTTCTACATTAAAAACATTGATGTCATAACTAGCTGATCATAGACACCCCTTTGTTTTTTAAGGCCATTTTCCACTAGTCCCTTTCCTTCATCCTAATTTGATAATAGCCACTCCTTAAATCAATCTTAAGTAAATAAATAAATTGCAGCAATACAATTCATTAAGCATGTTATTTAGATTATGTATGGCACCTATACTAAATAGTTATATAATTATATTGTTAATGGTTCAACGATTCCCATTCATTCCGAAAGAAACGTCATTTCTTGGCACGAGTAGGCTTGGAATCAAATAAGGGATCATACTTTCCCTTATTTATCATTTAGCAATCTTCTTGGTTTCCTTCGGATTGCATCAAAAAGGCCATTTTGCTATGAAGAGAAGCATTAAAGGTAAATCAGTTTGGTGCTCAACTTCTCTCAAGGGAAGTAAACCACAGGGTAAAATCTCCGAAAATACATTCCAAATTCATTCATTAAGGAGCACATTTTAAGGTATAACAGACTCTCTTTCTCACTCTTTTGTCTCTCAATCATTGGGGGGTTGCGTGACCGCTGCGCAACATGCTGGCCGCTCAATGGAGAAGAAGATAAATAGTCAAATGATGAGGGCAAAACCCAAAAAACAAAAAGTTAGTCAGCATGTGGAAGGGGCTTTTGGGCTCTAAAGAGGTTTGGGTAAAAGCAATTGGTGTTTGGTTCAATTTTTTGAGGATTTTGGGGAGATGCAATTGCATCTCCAAGGGGCTTCAAAGGACTTTAGGGGAATGGAGGGTCCAAGGTGCATTTGAGAGTAGTATTCTCGGAATGCTGGGGCCTTTGTTTAATGAAAATATGTCAGTTGCCCATTTTACCCTCATTTATTAACCAAAATCCATTTTTTCCCTTTTCTAAATAGAAATCCCTAAAAGCCTCCCATAGCCTCACGCCTCCTCTCCACTCTCACGCATCTCTCCATCGTCCCTCACTATCTCCACGAGCTACTCTCCGATGTCCATCTGAAATCAGCCATCCCAACCTCGAAGATCGCCTTCCGTTGTTCTGCTCTCGCACTCGTGTCGCGCTTGTAGCAGGGCAGTTGGGTAAGCTTAGAAGCTTCGATTCCATCGCTCGTTCGTTCGATTTCGCGGTCACCGCTGAAGATACTGTCGTCATCCCTCACCGTCTCCTTTGTGAGCTGCTCTCTGGTGTCCATCCAAGATCAACCATCCCAACCTCGAAGATCGCCTCCCGTCGTTCTACTCTCGCGCTCGCATCACGCTTGTAGCAGGGCAGTTGAGTAAGCTCGAAAACTTCAATTCCATCACCGTCCCTCTAGTCGATACCCATTTCCGTCGTTTCGTTCTCGGACTGAAACCCAATGGAACCCACGTTCTCTTCCATCACCCTCCTCCTCTTCGCTGCCGTCGGCTTCCATGCCGTTTTCAACCAAATCTGGCGTGTTTTTCAATCGTAGTTTCCATGCCTTTTTCAAGCTAAATTATCCATTGAAATCGAGTATTAACAGTAGTTTTGTTAGTGGGGTTTCAGAGAGCTTGGACAGTGTGATGGTGTTGGTGGTGCAGATCATTTTGGGACTGTATTTGTACTGGCTGGGAGTAGTGGAAGTGTCAATTATGAGTATAGTTTGATAGAGAAGAAGGGAGGGAGTGGGTCTTTTGATAAATTTGATGATGGTGGAGGAGATAATTTGTCTAGTGAGAAACTGGGGCAAGGTTTGTGCTCGGCCTTGAAGTGGAATTCGGCCTTCGACCTTGAAGTGGATGCGGCCTTTGACTTGGAATACAGGAGTGTTTGTCATGGTGGTAAGTGCAACCCTCTTGGGCACAGATGTCGGATTTTTACCCAAGGCCATGAGCTTCACTACAATTCGATGTTTGTCACCAATGTTTATTATGGCTACTATAATTTCGATCCTAGCACTATCATAATCGGTGAGGGAGAATGGGATTCGAAGGCCAATAGGTGGTGTGCTGTTGCTTGCCAAATCTTGAACTTTTCAATGTATTTGACTGATGCTTTCGCAGGAAATTGCTCGATAAAGTTGTGCTGGAGATTCCCTGCCACTTTTTCTGTTATAAACCAGTATCCAGTTGTAGGATGGATGTGGAGCAATGAAACTGTAAAGGATTCCGGTTATTTTGATAAGATCAAATTTTGGGGTCACAATGATGCATTACCAGGTGTCCAGTACGAGTATGGAGTGAAGGGGGCTAGGAAATCTTCAAAGAATGGGAGGCATAAGGGAAAGACATATCCGAAATTGCACTCATCCGATATGAGATCTGACATGTCTTTCGGACATATGTTGTCATCTTTATTGTAATGAAATTACTTTATTTTTAATTGAGTTTGATGTGATTTTTTTATTTAAATTTTTATTAATATGTCTCTTATACATTATTCTCAACTTGAAAAAAATATATAAAAGTTAAGGTCATTGATTTCTATTTTTGATTTTAAACAGATTAAAGTTGCAAAATTTAAAATTGGCACATGAAAGGACTTTCCACATGTATGTGTTCACCAAATAGCATTTTCCCCAAGTTGCATCTCAAGGCATCTTTTCAATTTTAGTTTACCAAATAGTATTTGCATTTCGCCAAACCCCTTTAGATAAAAGCCTTTGCATTTCCCCAAGGACATTCCCTCAAAGTTGAACCAAACGGGGCCATAGTTTTGGAATAAATTTTTTTAGTAACCCTAAGGCTACTTGTATGCCAAGAAAGTTGAAAGCCCAAGACACCCGTAGACCTGCCTTGAGCTTTCAGCCTTCAAAAGGCCAACTTTGGCCTAACGGAGATTCTAAATTTTTTCCCAAACACTCCATATTTGGCCCAAGGGGTTTTAGATGTTCAAAGTGCCTTCTAAAGGCCACTCCCAAACGCACCCTTAGTTGATTGTTGAGGCTTGAGGTGGAATTGTGAGTTGATTGTCTTAAATGAAATTTATTGCTCGTGCATCACAACCCATGGCCAATCAAGGAGATGTGAAAAATGTGCAAATGCCAACGTTATAATGATTCTTTTTTCGGTCGGAGGTTATAATGATTGATCTTGTGAGGCTACAATTTGAATGTGAAATATAGTAAATGGTTTGCGAAGAAAATTTAAACAGAAAACCACGGAAGAAAAATAGAATTTCCATTCCTTTTTTTCCTTACGAAAAATATAAATTTTTCTTATTTTCGATCCATACTTTCATTCCCTCTGTTTCCTCTAGTTTTAGAGAATAATCCATGTTTCCTCAATCCCTCCAACGAATTTTCCTTCCGACAAGGTTTGTTTTGAACGAGCTCCTTGTCGTTGCATGATGTGCCTGTTTGAAATATGGCTTTGAATCAATAGAATAATCAAGTCAGACTTTAAGGCGCAATATTATTTTATTTAAAGATTTATTTACTCAGTTATTGACAAATATCCTCCAAGATAGAGTAAAATCTCAAATGAAAATACTAGATAGCAACTCTAATATTTTTCTAATATCTCTCAAATGAAACAATTTAAAAATAATGGTCGTATTTTCATTTGAATAAAAAAGAAAATGGAAGAAGAAGATTATGATCGAACATACACGTTCAGTAATTTATAGCAAAAGCAATAATAGGTACGGACTCTAAGATAATCATCGGAAGAAATAATGAAATTCGAAATTAAATAAATAATAAATAATAAATAATCGTAACTCTATCATGAACAATTACATTGTTTCAATGGGATGCTATGGTTAATTTTTATAAAAATAAATTCAAATTTTTCCAATAAATAAAAAATAATGATCACTGGTTAGTGTTAAATCTTGTCCACATTTGCACTAACATATTTTCAATGTGGATAGGTCACCTCTTAGTTTGTTTGTAAAACAAACTACCACCGGTATCGACCTTGTGTCGTTCCCTTGCCGCTGACTTGTGCAGACACCAAATAAAGAAGTACGTGATGAGTATGAAAATGACTACGAGTAGTGATCATGGTGACGAAGGACCACAAAAAAACCTTATACGAAAGAGCCCAGAACCCACCATCAGTCGCCACCATTGTTGATGAAGGACCACGGAAAAACCTTATAAAAAGGAGCCCGGAATCCACCATCAGTCGCCGCCATTGTTCCGCGTTTAGTTCTTGAGAGAGAAGAAAAAAGTAGAGCAAGCATTCATGGTGATGAAGGTCCATGGAAGCGTCTTGTCCCCGCCGGTGTTGCGGGTCTTTGCCGCCCTCTGTGAGAAGGACCTCGAGTTCGAGTTCGTCTTCGTCGAGGTGGGAGCCGGCGAGCACAAGAAGGAGCCTTTCCTCGCCCTCAACGTAAGTCTCCGTCCCTGTCAGCCACCTGTCCGACAGCATTTCTCACCGATAGCTGGTCTTAGGGTCTCCACGCGTTCATCCAAGAAACCTTCCTTCGACTCTTAGATCTAACGTTTCTCGATCTCTCTGTGCAGCCTTTCGGTCAGATTCCAGCCTTTGAGGACGGAGATTTGAAGCTATTCGGTAAGTCTTTCCATTACTGATAGATTATCTTGTGTGACCATGATGAAAGATGAAGGTATTTAGTCAAAAGGTGCTGATTTGTTGCTGATAGATTGTGTGCCCATGAGGAAAGATCAAATGTTTAGTCAAAGTATATGTGTTCAATCAGTCTACTAAGAAAGAAGCAACTAGGCGAAGTATAATATGTATCTTGATTATGCTCTTTACGGTCGCAGAATCAAGGGCAATTACTCAATACATTGCTCATGTATACAAGGACGAGGGCACACCGCTCGTCTGCGAGGGCAAACCCATGGCGACCGTGAGCGTGTGGATGGAGGTCGAGGCCCACCAGTTTGAACCCGTGGCGATAAAGCTGCAGTGGGAGCTCGCGTACAAGCCGAAGTTAGGCAAGGTCACGGATGCTGCAGAAGTCGAGGAGAACGAGGCCAAGCTCGCCAAGGTCCTCGACATCTACGAGGCCCGGCTGAGCCAGTCCAAGTACTTGGGTTGCGACTGCTTCACCCTCGCCGACCTCCACCACCTCCCTGCCCTGACCAACCTTATGGGAACACAAGTAAAGAAGCTGTTCGACACCCGCCCCAAGGTCAGCGCGTGGGCGGCTGACATCATGGCCCGGCCTGCGTGGGCCAAGGTTCTTGCCAGGAAGAACCAGCACTGAAGCAAAGGGTCGAGTCTGAATTATCTGGTCCTGGGGGCAATAACAAGAGACCCTTTTTACCCCATTTATGTGATTTTGTACTTGTACTTTGTTGTTGATTCCGTCCTTTTGGTCAATGTTTGATTTGAAGTGGGAGTCAGACGAACTTATTTGGGATTGCCGTCTTCAATCATCAAAGTTGGAGATGATGCGGTTGGTGTTCTGTGATTGTCTATTATGAGCAATAACGATTGGACAGATAAAAGTGTAATAACTTTCGCCCGCGCTGGTGTTATTTCTACTGATGAAGGCCTGTCCTTTCATCGTCTCCATGGGACGGCCCTACATTTTCATAACCACTTTCCTTACCCACTTTCGTCTTGTTAAAGTACCAAAGAAGTTCACGGGACAAGAACCATGCATAAGTATAGCTTTATACAAAATTAAAGTGACATTCCGATCATCACTAATTGTCATATGACATATTATCGAGTCAGAAATTTTTTACGAAAATTTACTGAAAAGATTACATTAGAATTCTATATAAATGTTTAAGAGTCAATTGGCAAAATTGAAAAATTGAAAAATTTAAGCTTGAATTGATATTTTTGCAATAGGTTTACAATTGATTGGACAATTTCACCCTGTAAATTAAATTGAATGGCAACGCATAAGAACATAGCAGAGAGGAGGAAACAAAAGCTCCAATTTTCACAAGTAAAATCTACAAGAAATAAAATCCATAATAGGAAGAGACGACATGCCATATCAAGATAAAACAAGAGAGAAACAAAACGAAAACCTAATCAATGATACCGAACCAAAAAATGATTCTATAGCTCAAAAGTCAACAAAAGCTAATCTCAAAGCTCCAACCAATATTCAAATAAAAGGTATAGCTATTAAAAAATTCATTCAACAAAAAGCTACGTCATATGGTACCATCAGACTAATTGAGATCAGATTCGCAAAATAACCATAGATCGTCATTGTTAAATGAGGCTTTTGTTATTGTACCATCAGGCTTTTATTATTGTACCCACAAATGCAATAATAAAAGCCTCATTTATCAAGGGTAGCTATGGCAAAATAATAAAAGCTTTTATTATTGTATTTGTGGGTATCTAACCGGTGGGTCGTTCATGTACGTGGTGGGTGAGTGGTCGTCGGTCAAGCTGAATAAGAGAGTGTTGGACAGGAGCTGTGCATCACGGCTAAGTAACATCAATAGAACATTGACAATTAGCGATTAAGGGAGCCGAATCGGATTCTGTCTCATCTATGGAATGGGAATAGTAGATGGCTGGTTGTGTAATATATATTACAATATATCTCGAGTTTGAGCTCGTGAATGAAACTTACTAAAAATAAATTATTATTTTTGAATGCTTAAAAATATGCTGTATATATTAGATTTCCTTTTATGGTGCAAGAGTTCAAGTTGGATAACAATTCCAAGAAAAATAAAAGGAAAAGGAAATATACGAAAACCTACTGCACGTTGGAGAGAGGGCCGAATTTAGAATTTCGGTCAAGCTTGGCTTTCATATAATATATGTCTCCTGCAAGTGCAAGTGCGCTCTTCAAGCGCCCGAAGTCGGCAAAAAAACAGCAGGTTCTTCAACCTGTTGTTGACGTGAGGAGTCCTTGAAGTGCCTTTCAAGTGCTTGACAGTAAATATTCTTCGTTGGATTCCTCCGTGAATTACACCAAAAATTCATGTAAATTGTATTCGGATGATGATCTTGGCCTCGAAAAGTCTCTTTGGAAGGTCTAAGTCCTCTTTGCGCGTGACCCCAAAGAAAAAAATGGGTGAGGAGGCGTCTTGGAAGAGCCCTAAATAGACAGTTCGGCGCTCAAGTCAGCATAGCGTGAGAGAAGATGAGAATTTGAATGTCAGCGCGCATGACTCCACGGGTTTATGATTTTATCAGGGCTACTGTATATGTAGCTGAGAGTAGGAGCGGTCCTTGAAATTTAAATCTTTGCTTAACTTTTATTATTGTTAGTTTTATCCAATTAAAATTATAATTTGCATATACGAGATCTTTCGCATGCATACGCTAGATAAGAGATGGACGCGGGTTGGTTTTAATATATTAATAAAGACATGAATTTGGATTAAGACCTATATGAAAGTAAGAGATTTGAATAAGATGTCATATTTTGATTAAAATGACATCCAATTTGCTCTATACCCTTTGGTTTAATATCATGAAAAATACAAAATTGAAAAGTATACATTTCATGTTTATATTACATGATAATCCCAAAAAAAATTGAAATTCTAATTTTTGGATCACATTAATCAAATAAGTCTAATGATAGCCATGATTATAATAGTCTAATCTCCTAAAAAAATCCTAACTTCAAGTCTAATTTTTCTTTCCAAAATTTGAAAAATATCCTCACCGCAAAAATAACCAATTTTTTTCAAAATTATCAACACTAGTTATTTAAAAATTTATTATCAAAATCTATATTTTCATCAACACCCCAAATTGATATAAAAGAAAAATCGGATGAAACCCTAATGTTTTGACCCTCCGTCATATGAAGTTTATGATTAAAAAAATAGTTAGCCAAATAGAGTCTTTTATTAAATTTTAACGTAAAATCTCCTACGTTGAGCTAAAATCTAGCCCAATGACACTATTGATTAGAATGATTATATTAAAAAATCATTAAAATATTTTGATAACTCAATTTCAATATTATTGACAAAATAAGTCCACATGGAAATCCATATTAGTTTGGAGCAAATTTATCAGAGATGTATTGATTTAGGGTTTTTGGCAATTCAACAATTAGTTTAGAGTAATTTATTATAAACTCAATTGTGTATCAATTTGGAGCAAATTTATCAGAGATGTATTGATTTAGGGTTTTTGGCAATTCAACAATTAGTTTAGTTTTTTGGGTGATCTAAAAATTAGTTTGAAGTAAACTTGTTAGAGGTGTACCAATTTGAGCTTTTCATGATATTAACCCCTACTCTTCTAATATTGAAAATAAGGATGTTTTAGTCATTTGAAGAGTGGATGCCAAATTTGAAAGTTGGCTTTTCATATAGGATGTATTTCGTTTCTCGGAAAATGAGTGATTGAGAAAACATTGTTTTGAAAAATGATTGCTTATATTGTTGAAAAAATTAGTCAACAAAAAGTATTTTCATTATTAATGATAAGTTATGCTTTACTATTTTTGTGGATGATGAAAAAAATTTCCATTCATTTATTTTTCTAAAAGATATAAGAGATCTGTCGCGACCCAACCTCGGGTGCACCATCTAGGGTTTGATTAATGGATTACTAAGCCTAAACTTAGCTCAAGCTTTCCTAAGCCCATACCAATTCACGACTTAGGTTCAAGTTCTTAACATGCAAATGATTTTTCGATTAGGAGTCGCCACTAATCTATTTTTGGTGAGTCGATTAGAAACCCAAATAAAGTAATTTGAGATTTACTTTATTTTTGCGAATTAGAGATTGTGAGTTCGAGAACTTAATTACGCTAAATTTCTCTAAAACCATTTCGGTACCTTTCTCTTTTATTTCGAAAAATATTTTGCAAGCAGCTTGAATTGATTTTAATTTACTTTCTTAATATGTGAGGTGATCATGCGGATGCGCACACCACCAATTTAATACCCAATAAAACAATGAATAAATTACAGAACTTATCTCGTCGCAACGAAAACATCTACAATGTTAACTCAAAATACACATCAAAAGCTCTAGATATAATTCTTATTTTTTTAGCATTTTCTCTTTTTTAATAAAATTTAAACTAAATGTCATGCAATTTAACTAAATGGCCTAATTCTAATGATGGGCAATTTATAATTAAATGGACAACAATTACTTAGGGGTGAGCGGTTCCAAGTTCCGGTTCGGTTCCGTCTGGAACCTGGAACCTACCCGTCAGAACCGAGAACCTGGAACCTACCCTGTCACAGGTTTCAGGTTCGATTCCAGGTTCCAACAGATTCTTTTTTATTTTATTTTTTTTTATTTTCATATTTGAATTATATCTTATATGCACGTTACAAAAAAATATATAACATACGCGCACATTACCAAAAAAAATATAATGTATGCACACGTTATCAAAAAAAAACTATAACGTACGCGCACATTATCAAAAAAAAAATATAGCATGCGCACATTACCAAAAAAATATATAACATATGCGTAAGTTACCAAAAAAAACTATAACGTACGTGTACGTTATCAAAAAAAAATATAACGTACATGCATGTTATAAAAAAAAAACTCTAACGTACGCGCACATTATTAAAAAAAAATATAACGTACGCACACATTATCAAAAATATATATATATATAACGTACGCGCAAGTTATCAAAAAAAAAAACTATAACATGCGCGCACGTTACCCAAAAAAAAAAATAACGTATGCGCATGTTACCAAAAAAAATTATAATATACGCGTATACTACACTGTAACTTCCCACATCTTAGCAAACATACCAATGCTAACAGGTTCTTTTTTATTATTATTATTCATTTTTAGAGTTGAATTATAACATACACGCTCTAAAAATGAATAAAAAAAAAGTATAACATACGCGCATATTATCGGACTCTTCAACAATGTTGTAATGATCATCTAACATCAAAATCATGCTATAAATATACTTCCCGGGCTATGAAAACAATAAAACAAAACATTGACAACAATGTTTTTCCATGCATTAAACTTATTAATGGTGAGATCACAACAACCATCTAAATGCTCCTAAACTTTTTGACAACATAGTTAAAGCAGCACAAAGCCAATAAAAAACATTGCTTGAATTCTCGACCGCTAGACTCATTGCAGTTGCGATACCACCAACTCTATTTATCAACAATAATCTCCGCATTAAGGTCAACCATATCTGAAAAAGGAAAAAGAAGAGGTTAAATAAAATATTCACTTATCAAATATACAAAAAAAATTACAATATATAAATATATAAACATTACTTACCTAATTCAAATTGTTCTGCGTTCTCGATACACTCTTCAACACTAAGCAGTACACGAGCGGCCCTCAACCAATCTTGAGTGCAAATCAAAGCTTCCACTACTTTGGGAGTTAAAGAACTTCGAAAGCCATCAAGCACACGACCCGATGTACTAAAAGTTGAATCTGAAGCAACGGTTGTTACAGGAATGGACAAAATATCTCGAGCCATCAAATAAAGGATCTTATATTTTAAACCATTAGCCTTCCACCAAATCAAAATGTCAAGAACAAGATCATTTTCATTTTTTTCTTGAAGATACTCATCAAGCTCGGACTTGTTATCATCGCGCCCTTGTTCATTCGAGTATAAAAATATTTTCTTTCAATCTTGGGTGTCATGCATCTTTAGTTCTTCACTACCACCCGTATCGGGTTGGGAAGTGGAACTACTACTACTTACACCCAAATTATGGCCACCAAAATTTGATCACTTGAAATAAGAGAAGATTGCTCATAAAATTCATATAAATACTCCAATGTATTCTTCACCTTGCAATGCATCTCTTCAATGTTCAATTCATCATCATAAATTTGTCCATACAAGAATCTCACATAATTTAATTTGGCTCTAGGATCTAACACAACCGCAATCAACACCATAATATTCACTTTATCCAAGCTTCCATAATATTTGTCAAATTTTTCTTTCATTTTCAAACCCATAGTTTGAAGCTTAGGATCCGAAGCATTGATCGCATCTTTCAAATATGAAGTAACATATGAAGTCCTAAACATCTTCTTGGTGGCATCATAGAATGCTTTTAGAAAATTCGAAAGAATAATAACATTTTCCCAATCATCATCTCTAGGAGTTTCATGATCTAACTCAATTACAAAAAATGGATCGTGATCTTCCATCCTTTCGAAAATTTTTTTGAACTTTATGGCGGTATCTAACATGAGATAAGTGGAGTTCCATCTAGTGGCAACGTCAAGAACTACCGAACCCTTATAAGTGATATTTTCTCTCTCAATGCAAGATTTAAATCATTGGGCTCTTGTGGGAGAACTCCTTACATACCTAACCACATTTCGGATACGTGCAATGGAGTCACATATTGTAGTCAAGACATCTCTCACAATCAAATTTAATATATGAGCTATACATCTCATGTGCAAAACACTACCATCTAATATCAACGACCTTTGTTTGGAAAGTTTATCCCTCAAATAGCCAATTGTAACATCATTCAAGCTAGCATTATCCACGGTAATTGTGAACACCTTTTTTTCTATTCCCCACTCCTCAATGCATGTCTCCACAATTTTCCCAATCTCCCTACCCATGTGACTATGCATTACCACAAAGTTGATGATTCTTTTATGCAATTTCCAATTTTCATCAATAAAATGTGCAATGATACACAAATAATTCAGATTTTGATTGGAACTCCATGTATCATTCATGAGTGCGATCCTAGAATTAATCTTTCCAAAATAATTGTTCAAATAAATTCTTTCACATAAAAACAACTTCATGCAATATTTTACCACTGTGAAATGTGATATATGTTTGAAGAGAGGTTGTATCTCAGTAACATATTCACGAAAACCAACACGCTAAACCAAGGAAAAAGATTGCTCATCAAGGATAATAAACCGAGCAAGCATGTGCCTAGCTCGTTCTTGATTAAATGACCATGTCGATAAGACGCTATCAATACTAGAATCTCCTCCTGTCTTGCCAGTCATGTTGACATTACGTGGTAGAAAGAATTTATGTCTCTTATCTGGATTACGAGGAAACCTCTTACATGTGTTTAAGTGCTTCCTCATTGTAGAAGTACCATTAGCAACACAGTACTTAAGCATGGACCCACAATGAATGCATTTCATTTGATATATTTTTCCATCATTATCACTGATTTTTGAATAATGATTCCAGCATTCAGATGTATATTTCATATCATAAGAATGATGAGAATCGGATACCTTATTTGTGGCACTCAAGGTAGGGGGTGCATCTTCTTCAATTCCACTGCCAGAAAACTCCAATTCCGTACCCGGAGTCATCTCCTCACGTCCATCCACCTCCATTAACGTGTTATCTTGATACATTAATTTCGCACTACACAACAATAATAGAATATAATTAGAAAATTCAAAACATGATGTGAATTGAGTTATAGAATATGCAAGCAATTGCTAAAAACCAAATCAATACACAACTTTAGGACTATATCATATTATCAATATAAATGCAAAAGATTTATTCAAATATGCCATTATTTTATGATAAGGCACCAAACCAAGCAAAACTCTAAGTAATCATAAACATCTCTTTCCCATCTTTAGTATAAAAGGAACTCTTTATCAACCATCTTAACTTAATTTAATGATATACAAAACAAGCAAGCTTTAAGAAAATGCAAATCAATAAAATGCTAACATAAGATACAAACATTTAGCAAATTAAAGCCTTTTAAAGTTCTCAAGCTTGGAGAAATCGTCACCACGATCCCCACTATTGTAAAAATGACAAGCTTGTGTTTGGTCTTGAAATGATTTAGTCTTTGTTTTTGCTGTTGATATACTATTGTAAAAATGGTTCAAACCATCTTTGTATTTGCATTTGTTTAGAGACTTCGAGAATTGTTCTCTCAGTTTTGAAGTTCAAATTTTCCTGTACTTCCAGTTTTAGAAGCTCCAGTAACATGCTGACAGTGAGGACAGAACAATATTAGCAATAAAATGAAAGAGTTATGAAACATTGTCTACTCATGTTGCTTGGTCATGTGATTCTTGTGTGAATTGTGCACTGTCTATTATCGCAAGGCATGTGGATTCAAGGGCCTTTAGTGAAGTTTCAAACTAAGGCCTTTACTGTGAGAATTCTGGTAACCTTGTTGCTTATAGCATCCAACCTTTGGGCATAGGACTATATCACAATGCTTATGCATTTATGTATTATGAAGACAAAACTCCGTCTTCCTATACTTTTAAGCAGTACAAATGGTTTTTTAAGACCAAAAAAAGTTCTCAACCTCATCCATGATATTGGGATCAGCTCCAGCATCTAATAAGCAATTTATGATTTCTAGGTTCCCATTATTAGCAGCAATGTGCAATGGTGTCGCTCCTCCAACACTAATATTCACACTAGCAAACCCTATGTACAATTGAATGAACAATCTAATGAGATAAATTAATTTCTATCACATATCTTGCAAACTGTTTTCTCACCGGACATCATACAATTCAAACCATCGAACCGAGCGAGCGAGTCTTTCTTGGCCAAAACAGAGACAGAGTAGAGTGTTTGGAGCGAGATTTGGCACCTGGTTTCTTTGGCGGATCGAGGTCTCGATTGACGACGATGAAGAGCATTTGGTTAGAGTTGTTCCTCTGCTTGAAGAAGAAATCTCAGTATTCGTTTGATCTTCGACACCAAATCTATGAAGAACAACTTAACAACTTGCGAAATAGCCTTGACCGGAGCTCTAAAAATCCACGGCGAGCTCTGGCGATGTGGTTTTCCGTCGCTCTGAAATGGGCGTCGCGACTGCTGGCGTCGGGTCGTTGGAGCAGAGGCGGAGATAGCAGCAACGGCGTCGTGGGTCAAAATCGCGGCCGGAACAGTGGCTTCTGGCGTCTGGTTGCAGCAGCGGTGGAGTAGAGAAGGACCGAGTAGCAGGGGCGTCAGGGCTTCTAGCGCGAGCGGCGTGGGTCACGAGCGGAGATGAGCTCGGCTCAGATCTGCCTACGTCGGGTAGTCGGCGACGGGCGTCAAGCGAGCACGACGCGACGAGCGAGGCGAGCACGACGACGATGACGTCGTCGATCGGCGTTCAGCGATGATGGCCGGCGCTGAGCAGAGCGATGTTCAGTGACGATGGCTGGTGCTAAGCAGTGAGCAGGGACGTTGGTCAGGGTCTTCGGGGCAACAGTGACTCAGGACTCAAGTGTCGCGAATGCGGGCTATTAACACCTAAATTTTGGCGATCCATTTAGTCATTTATTGCATAAAAAATTATTGGTTAATTTTATCCCTGAAAAAAATATTAATTGCATAGCTACATTTAGTTTGCATATTTTGCATTTTATTTACTGGACCGGTGGTGGATGGGTTCAAATCAATATTTCTGAGCTCTAGTTCGATAGGCCGGGCTAAGCCCATGAAAGGAAAAAATTGATCCAAGCCCGTCGTTATTTTTCATTGATTATCTTATGATAAATTAAGATTTGATGCGATATTATGATGATTTTTGAAAATTAAAAAATCGCGTTGTAATATTATTTTTATTAATAGATGAAGAAATCGGGAGAATATTTTTTAGATAAGGATTTTTGTGATCAAGAGGTTATCGGCAATCTATTTGTTAGAGGGAATATTGATAAAAGATCACATTTTGTTTTTGCCTATAAAAGAGTGCGTACGGAGGTCGAAATGGGGGGTTCTCTTGGTTGGAAAAGAAAAGAGAAGAGAGAAGCCATCCGAGGGAGCTTCTTTTGAAAAAATTCAGAAAAAGAAAGAGAGAGAATAGGCTTTTTGCTAGGTTTCCTTCAGATCAAGGAAGAGGAAAAAAGCAAAAAAAGTAAAAAAAGTGAGAAGTGAAAAGGAGAGTAAAAGGAAGAGACAGAGGAGAAGCGGAAAAGCAGAAAAAAGGGGGTGATTTGACCTCTACTGTTCATCTTCTCTCCAAGTTTGCTGCCCCCGCGTTGCTTCTCCATCCGTGACTACCCGAAGCTCCTCCGCATCACCGCGCGCTCCACCACCGAACCTCTGCTCGAGCACCGAATCCCGAGTTCCCGCGACGCCGTTTCTGCTCTGCCCTCAGCCCGAGGCTCCACCACCGCACCGACCCACGACGGCCCGACTCCGCCTCTGCTGTCGCCGATCTGCAGCGCCCCTGTCCGTGACGCCATCGCCCATAAGCTCGTGACACCAGCACCGCCGACCCAGCCCTTCCGCGAGCACGGCCTTGTAGAAGCTCGTCGAAGCCGATCACCGAGTTTCCTCGCTACGCTGCCTCGATTTCTGCTGATCCGGAGCTTTTCCTGCCCCGCTCGAAGCCGTGAGTCCACTACTCGACGACTCGCGATCAACACCCACCGAGACCCCCTGCAACGCTGCTGCCCCTCGCCGGACCTTCGCCGGAGCCCCGACCGCGACACCCTTGCTGGACCGACGGTGACCACCACACGGGCACAAGCTTGCTTGGAAAAAAGAAAAAAAAAATCATTTAGGTAGTTCTTCTTTTATTACTTTATTATTATTATTATTATTATTTTAAGGTTATTCTCACTTATTTATTTGTTTTCTTTAGTAGGATTATTCCTAAATATATGATTGATGTTCCAACATGAAATTGCCCCTCAAGTGAGGGATTGGTAGTCCGATTTTCGCGCCCAAAATCCGACTCGCAATCTCTTATAAAAATCGATAATCCAACCTCAAGCCCGAGATTTGATTCGCGATTTAAAATAAAAATTAATCAACCCGATCTCATGCGCGAGATATGGTTCGCCAATTTTTAGATATCAATATTGTCTTGCTTGATTTGATATCGTGCGTTTGGATCAATCTTATTTTTTAAGAGAAAAAAAATCAAAAAAAAATTCAAATTAGGATTAAGTATGTTGTAGAATATTCTTAGTTTTAGGGTTAAAATCACAATCTGATTTCAAATTTTCAAATGAGAAAAATCAAAACAAAAAATCCGAATAAGAATTAGATTTTTTTTTTTTTTTTGCTATCTTGCATGTTAGGATTGCAATCTTATTATGAATTTTTTTTAAATAAAAAATCCAAAAAAATAAAAAGTGCATTCATTTAAGTTGTTAGTTTTTTTATTTGAATTGCATGTTTAATAATGTCTTAGTTTTAATTTCGAATTTCTTAAAGAAAAACACAAAAAAAGATCATTGTGCATATTAGATTAGAATTGCACATTTCATTTTAACTTTAGATCATTTTTAGATAAATTGCATTTTAAATTTAGATAATGTCTTAGTTTAAATTAGGATTTTAGTTTAAATTAGATTGAATCTTAATCTAGCTAGATTATTTCAAATTTCATAAAATTTGTCTTAAGATAAATTAGTTGCAATTTTTAGGATAGATTGCATTTTAAAAATAAAAAATGTCATTTGCTTGTCATATAGATTTAGGTTCATAAAATGCATGTCATTTTAGTGATTATTGTTAGGTTCATTTCTAATTAGAAATTGTCTGTCATTAGATTAGGTTATTTGATAAATGTCTCGTGACATTTAACTCGCATATTAAATTGTATGTTGCATGTCATTTTAGTTGAAATAATTTTGCACATCATTGCATATTATGATAGAAATTGCACTTAAGTTAATTTAGATAATTTCTTAATTTACTATAGGTTTAGGTATTTTATTAAATAGATTGCATTTTAGGATTATCTAGATTGAGATAATATTTTAGTTTAAATTAGGATGTGACTCAACCTAATTCCTAATATAAATTAAATAGGATCTTAATCTAATTAGGTAATTTTCACATTTCACCTAATTTCGAATTTCATGAAAAATACAAAAAATGCTATAGGTTGATTTGGTTTTATTATTTAGGATAAAAAATGCATTCTTTTAGGAAAAAGAAAAATTGCCATATGCACGTCATTAGGGTTCGATTAATTGAGATGCATGTCATTTAGTATTTTTGCTAGGCCCATTTAATTAGAAATTACATGTCATTAGAATTAGGTCGTTCAATTAACATTGCATTACATATTGCATGACTTTCATTAATTAAGTGAAAACAAAACAAAAATTGCATGTTAATTAGAAACCATATCTAGGGTTGTTGATGTGGATTTTAATTTAACATTGCGAGATGCTTTCGTTGCTTTGAGGTAAGTTTTTGCAATTTATTTATTGTTTATCTGAGTGTTAAATTGGTGGTTTGCGCACTTTGCATGAACACCTCACATGTTAGGGAAATAGATTTAAAATCAATCCAAATTGCTTGCCAAACATTTTTCAAAATAAAAAGAAAGGTACCGAAAGGGCGTTAAAGAAATCTAACGTAATCAAGTCCCCGTACCCTTAGTCTCTGGTTCGTAGGAGTAAAGTAAATTTCCCGTTACTTTACTAGGGTTTCTAATCGACCCACCAAAAATAGATTAGTGGCGATTCCAAGTTAAAATTCAATTGCATGTTAACAATTCAAACCTAAGTCGCGAATTAGTATGGGCTTGGGAGAGCCCGAGTTAAGTCTAGACTTGACAATCCATTAGCCAAACCCTAGGTGGTCCAAACCCCGAAAAAATTGGGTCGCGACACGGGCGTTGAGCGATGTCGGGGATTGGCGTCCAGCGGCGTTCGGCGACGGTGGCCGGCGCTGAGCAAAGCGACGGGCGTCCAGCGGTGTTCAGCGACGGTGGCTGGCGCTGAGCAGTGAGCAGGGACGTCGGTCAAGGTCTTCGGGGCAAGAGCAACTCAGGACTCAGGTGTCGCGAATGCGGGCGTCGAGCGACGTCGGGGACTGGCGTCCAGCAGCGGTGGCCTTGAGGGCGAGTGGCGTCCAGCGGCGAGACTCAAAGCGGCGTCCAGCTGAAACTTGAAAGTGAAACTAAAATCGGAGGACTAAGGAAGATACAGGACAGGAGGCTGGAGGCTGGACTTGGAGCGCCGAGCGGGGGAGGGGGTCCCTTTTGGAACCCTAACTGGTTCCGTAACCGGTTCCGGTTCCGGTTCTGCTTGGAACAGGAATCGGAACCGGGATTGCCGGTTCCCAGAAAAATGGAACCAGGAACCGGAACCAGGAACCGGAACCGGTTCTTTAAGAACCGAGAACCGAATCAAACCTCCGGTTCCAGTTCTCCAGTTCCCGGTTCTACCCGGTACCCGTGCTCACCCCTACAATTACTAAATGACTTGCATTCTATGAACCAAATTCTATATGACATGTGCATGATATTTTTGTATTTTTATAAAAATTCGTAATTAAAAAATTGCTAAAAATAAAAATCTACCTAAAGTGAGATATTATCTATAGACTAACCTAAATCCTATATTTACCTAAATAGATATCTCAAAAAGCAATTCAATGCAAAGATATTATTTAGTCTAATCCTAAAAAAGGTAGCAAAATTATTAAATCATGCAAATCTATCTACGAAACTAATTCTAATCTACATAATGCACAATTTTTGTATTTTCAGCACAAATAAAGCAATTAAAGCAAGGGAAGCACTAAATCACTCAAGATCATATATCGTCCAATTAATGCAAATAAGGAATAACATCCAATCAACTTGTAATTTCGTGAATCGATGGGTTGATCTTAAGCCTTAAAAATCAAAACATCAATTTCAAAGATTCCCGTGAAATCAATAATTCCATCTAAAACCTTATAGATGGAATCATAAATTATACGCGATTGCAAATTAAGAAATATATCCTAATGAATATTATATCTCAGGTTTAAATTAGATATCAATCTCATCAATCTAGGCAATATGATATTTAAATCAAATTAAGATGAGATTTTTTACCTAATTGCTTAATATACTTCCAAATTTGAATTTGTCGATGGATGGCTTGGGAACGGTGGCCGGTGGTGTGACGGAGGGGCAGCAGGTGCCGGGTTCACGTCTCATGACAAGGCAATGATAACCAACGTTGAGGGCTACCTGCGGCAAGGTCCAAAGCAGTGGGACTCCAGTGTTGCGCAATTTGAACCGCGTGGTGACTTGGTTTGGTTCAGCAATGCCTTCGGGAGGGAGCTGCAAAAGAAAGGAGAATAATTTTTCTTTCCTTTTTTATTGCTCTTGTGAGTCCTTCCTTTTCTCTGTATCTTTCATGAACCATTGTTGGAAGGTTGGCAATAAGTAGACTTGTTAAACGGGGGTCGGGTCGAGTTTGGGTTGAGTCATAAATAGTCTGACCCAAATCGACTCATTTAACCCGTTTATAATTACAAAATTTTTTACCCATACTCGACCCATTTAACTAAACTTAAGAAAGCTTATTATTTATATATATACGTATATATATATATATATATATATATATATTTTTTTTTTTTAAATGGTATCGCTAAAATAATTTTATACAATACAAATTTAATGGACAATTTTTATAATTTTTAAAATAATTATTTTTAAAAATCAAATTTTAATTTTAATTTTATTTTTTATTTTTATTTTTTAAATATAATTTTCAATTTTATTTTTATTTTTTCTCTCTTTTCTTTTTTTTTTTTTATTTTTATTTTTCTTCTTCTTCTTCTTTGGCCGGCCGCTAACCATGACAACGACGGTGATCGGCCGCTCACCCGACTTCGCCGACGCGGCGAGCTCGAGCCTCGCCCGATGTCGCTCACCCCGAGATCTGCACCGACGTTGGCAAGATCCGGCGAGCTCAAGGCTCACCTGGCCGGTCACCATCCATTGATGTGCTGACGACTGGAAGGAGGAAGGAGAACGAAAAAAAAAATGGAAAAAGAAAAGAAAATTATAATTTTGATTTTTATAAAAATATTATTTTTGTAAAGTTAAAGAGAGAAGAGAGAGATTATAAGGTTTTTGTTGAAAATGGATTCTCAATCCAACCCATTTAAAACACCCACTTATCTTAAGTATTTAATTGTGAAAACCATTTAACTACTTTTTGTCTTAAAAAAAGTGACCTATTTATGATTTAAATGAGTTTAAAATCCATTTTGCCACCTCTAGCAATAAGCTGGGACCGCCGGAAATAGCGACAGTGCTATTTGTTCACTGATCACTCATTGGAAAGCTATGACTGGAACTTTGGAGATTCGCAAATCGTCGGTGGTTCTGGACAGCAACAACAAGGCTAAAGCCCAGCGCCCAAAATTTGTCGGAAGCTGGTTATAACGGTCTCCGAGGGCTGAAAAGCTGGTTCTCGCCGAAAAGCTGGTTGATGGGTGTGAAGTGCAGCGCTAAAACTCACGTTCTCAGTTGAAAAAGCAGCAGCAGATCGGCAAAGGGGGTGGGGCGCCAAGGAGCAACCACTACCAAGCTTGAAGAAGGCACGACAAGACTACTAAGTGTAGCCGCGGTGCATGCGTCGCCAGGTGGTGGAGGCACAGGGTGCTGCAAAACACGCGTAAAGGTGTGTGGTAGAGACGTAGCCGTACGGAGGAAGACTACACGAAGGACTCCGACTTTTCACCCCGAGCAAGTGCTGGAACTCACGGCTCTCGGATGTCTCGTTAGGGTTGATGGAGATCGGAGGGTTGTTGATGGTCCAGCGAGAGGGCAACAGCGGCGGCTTCGCTATTCACGACGGGGTTTTGGATGACAGCGTCGTATGATCAGCGTCACGAGGAAACTGCAACGTTGGGAGAGCAATAGCGTTGTCGGGAATTTGCTGAATCTCGGTTTGTGGACGTAAGCAGCAATGGCAGCAGCTTCAAGCAGGCGATGTCGGGATCAATAGGAGCGTCGGCTCATCGGCAGGGCTCGGACAGCAGAGCGACGGGGCTCCAATGTCAAGGTCTCGGACAGGGAGCAGCGTCAACCATCGCGTTAGTTGGGCCCAAGCTTTATTCGTATGAAGACGTCGTAGCTGTGCAGGGCTTCTCGTGGCGGGGAAGCAGTGAGGTCACCGAACAGGGAGGTCAGAATGGCAGCGATGCAGGGCTTTCTTGGTGCTAGCAGTTGTTGTCTCCGTTGGTCAACGTGAGTGCCTCAATGAATACTGGAGGTGCTCTCTCCCACTCACGATTTTCAATGAGCCAACCCCGCACCTCACAACTTTCTCCTCCATTTTCTCTCTATTCACGTATGTTCTCTCTATATCGTGGCCGTATGTTCAATGTATTCTGCCCTTCCATCCGTCTGCAAGCCAATTTATAGGCGAGGGACTGAAGCTTATTATAAAATTTCATTTCCTTTCTCATATCAAGACATGCGAAGATCACCTCCCAAATGCAATATTCCTTTTTATTTTCAACATCTCTTATAACCTTGTTCGATTTCCTTTGTATCTTTTCACATTGGACTGCAAAAATGAATATTCTCCACCAATTTTTATCGTATATTACCAAAGATTCAAGATTGTAATAGGATTTTTTCGAATTCAAAATCTTGCAAAAATGAGCTCGTAATATTTCCTTGTCACACTTGCCATTTCCTAGGATATATGAATAGATTGTATGAATATACAAAAAAATCCCCCATCATATCACCAAAAATATCAAATCGCCAATTCTTTTAATTTTTGGTCATCAAAAAGTAACGGGCTCCGAACGATCAAGTTAAATCCATCCATCACCGGTCCAATACAAATGCAATAATAATAAATAAATGCACCTAAAGTTATATGCTATGCAAATAACTTTTTTTTGTTTAGGGATTAAAAATTTATCCCTAATTTGTATAAAATAAATGAATGATTGGGTTGCCAAAATTTAGTTGTCAACAATATCAATTTTCAGAAATTGTTTTCAAATTACTTATATTTTACAAAAAGAACGTATCGATGGCACTGAAATATAGGTATTGCAAAAAATAACAAATACATAATATTACAAAGAAAATTGTGGTGTTGGTTTTTGGACGATAAGGTCTTCTTAGCATTGTGAATTGTTTTTTTACTTTTTTTTTTTAACTAGAAAGTAAAATAAAAAAATATTATCATTTAAGTGAAGAATGAAATAGTTAGCAATTTCTATCGCATAACGGGAAAAATACCTAAAAAGACTTCAATTTATTTTACAAATGTCAATTCAATCCTAAATTCGTCCATTTGGCTAATTTAGTCAACATTTTCATAATTTGTCAATATAGTCATTTCCGCCAATTTTGCTCAGAAATTGCTGACGTGAATGCTGATTGTAATAATGGCCGTCTTTGTGACAC
Source organism: Eucalyptus cladocalyx (assembly GCA_017140615.1). Classification (NCBI taxonomy): domain Eukaryota; kingdom Viridiplantae; phylum Streptophyta; class Magnoliopsida; order Myrtales; family Myrtaceae; genus Eucalyptus; species Eucalyptus cladocalyx. The sequence continues at coordinate 22,040,863 of CM029523.1, read as the reverse complement.
AATCAGTGTTCATGTGGATAGTTTTTAAAAAAAATTATGAGTTTTCTTTTTATTCTTTCATTGTGGTCGGCACCATCCTTGATGTCTGGGGAAGGCGACTCTCGCCCAGATCTTGCAAGGGCCTAGGCGTTTGTCATAGGCAATATTAGAAAAAGGAAAAAGTAAATATATATATATATATAATTGAGGAAAATTTTTAAAAAATGGCAACGGTCTCTTCCACCAAATTAAACCATAAGAGATATTTATGATATATTCTAAATATATTGATTATATACTCCATATTTCTTGTGATCGGAGATTCTTCAAATCTCATATTGTATTGTACTCGATATGACTACTTGGTCATCTAATAAAATTTATAAATAGGCTCACGTACTCTTCATTAGGAATATATCAAATACACAAATTTCATATTTCTCTTTTCCGCATAATATTTCTTATGTATGTCAGTCATTGCTAGGGGTGTGCAAAATACCCGGAAACCACTCGGATCGCCCGAAACCGGACTAGAACCGCCCAGAACCGGCAGTTCTTGAGGGAACCGGTCCGGTTCCCGGTTCCCGGTTCCATGGGCAGATCCGCCCACCCAGACCGGACTGGAACCTTTTTAATATTACAAAAAAAAATTACTAAAAGAAACCCTAGATTAGATCTCATTTCCTCACTCCCTTCGTCTTTAGTTCTCTCTCTTTGTCTCTTCATCGGTTCCTCCTAATCCTATCGCCATTTCGATTCCTCCCTGAGCGTCGATGCCGCCGCCGCTACTCTTTCGCCACTATTGTTCGCCCCCTCGCGTCGGCCGCCACTCGCCATAGCCGCGGAAAATTGTTCCACAACCATTCTATGTGGAAAACCCGACCATAGACCTCATCCCCTCTTTCTCAACTCATAGACCCAACCGTTCTATGTTGAAAACCAAAATTATTTCGCGTCAAGATCGGTTCCATGGATCCACCTGAGAACCGGACCGGACCGGCGGTCCGGTTCCCGGGTGGATCCATGCAATAAACGGGTGGATCCCAATTCCAATTTTTCAGAACCGGTCCTTCATGGGCGATTCCCGGTTCTAGGTCGGGAACCGCCTACCCGGACCATACACACCTCTAGTCCTTGCCCAATAAATATGGTTTTATACGAAGTCATTTCCTCGAGATACTCACTAAACGCGGTATCAAATTGAACGGCCATCAAGAAGTGAACACGGACCAGGCCTTTTGAGAAACTTGTCGGCCTACCTCGATAGTTTGTGCCTGTTTTTCTAGGCTCAATTTGCAAGCTTATGCTCAGTGAAAAATAAAAAATTTGGCCATGACTGTACTGTATAGATTTAATCTGGCCTGGATTGAGCTTGGCCAAGTTTTTTCTCCACAAATTTCCTTTCGTTGTAGAAATTCTTCTTAAGGAAATGAAATTTCATTATCGAAACGTGTACGGTCGAGATTTATCAATTGACTCATGTGATTTTAATTAAAATCCAATATTTTATTTTGAATGTTGCCTGTTTTAAAACCTCAAAACCCACTATTGGACATCTCTAGAGACCATTTTGATCGTACTTACTAGCTAATTCCAAAGCTTCAACTAATCTCGGGTTTATTCATGACTTTTGTATGGATTTCATAGAATAGGTACATTCAAAATTTGTTAAGTTGGCCCCCTTTTTGGGCCCCCAATTCTTTATCAACAGCCAACTTTGATAGCACTACTTGATTGGCGCAATACCTAGTGATGAGGACAATCCATGACACGATGGGCCCATTTGGTTCAACTTTGGGGAAATGACTTTGCATTTTCCCAAGTATCCTTAGAAGAATGGACATTTGATAAAGGCAAAAGTGTTTGGGTACTCTCATTTTGGTGTATTTTGTAAAGTAGCTTTGAGGTAAAAAGAAAAAATAAAAAAAGAAAAGGAAAAATGAGGAGGAGATGCTGAAACATAGGGGAACGATCGGGAGGCAGCCGGAACTAGTGGTTGTGGTGGGAGAGGCGGCTAGTGGCAGTGGTGGTGGGGAGGGTTGCGCGACCCACGCGATGGCGGTGCGTAGCGACGACAGTGCGTGGGCTATCAAATCTGGCCGGCTGAGCTCCGCTTAGTCCATCGCGTGGGTCGTGCAACCCAAGCAACACTGCCTGAGGCCGCGACCCATGCAACGGCGGTGCGTGGGCGACCAAATCTAGCCTGTTGAGCTTCACTCTTGAAGAAACAAGTCCAACGAGGAAAACAATGAACAATAATTTTTTAGGGTAAAATAAGAAAATGCAATTATCAATGAGGGTAATATTAAAAGAAGAAAAAATCATTAAACCTTTCTTTAGCATTCCAAAAATGCTGAAAGCCCAAAGTAGCCCAAAACAGGTGGGGACCTACTTTAGGCTTTCAGAATTTCCAAGGCAAGCATTTAGCCAAAGAGACTTCCAAATGCGGTACCAAACACCTAAAAAATTTCCCAATGGGCTTTAGGGGCTCAAAGCCCCTTGGAAATACTTAACCAAACGGGCCAATGTCTTTGTGGGGCATTTCGCATCCGGCAACAAAGAGCCATTCTTATATTATAGCACAATACCTACACTACATTTAATGATGGAGACAAACACCCCCACACACTTGACATCCTAATGACAAACTGTCAACGACAAAAAAAACACAAAGATTAGATGAGCCAACGGCCATGAATTATTTGTCCCTTCTGACAAAGATGAACAGTAATGGTGGAGAGACTACCCAAATATAGGCCACCACAAATCATGCCCATTTCCTTTTGCCTTCAATACTCTTAAGACACCCATGATACATCCCACGAAATTTAAAACCCAATAACCAATGTGCTCAAATTTTCAACCATCAATTTTATATTATTCTAACATTGATGAAGCGCGAGACAAGGGAGATGTTCCAACTAAGGTCTAGGACAACAAAGTCAGGCTTGGATTTGGGCCGGGGCAGCGAGTGGTCAGGACATGGAGGATGTGGCTGATCGTGGTCTGAAGATGGGAAAATCATGTCATGAACTTGACGCTGGCCATTTGTTCAAGCGAATCTAGCAACGGAAAGATAGCGTCCACTGTCAAGATTCTGAAACGTCTATTCCTGGGCAAAGGAAAGGGAAGATATTGAGCGGAGCAGCCAACGAATTACCCGCCCTGAAAATCGCTCGGCAAAAGTCGAAGCTTCAAAACCAGGGAACAAGTTTCAGGGTAAAAAAAATGGAAAACTAGAAGAATATGCGCATCCGGGGAATCGAACCCCGGTCAGTACCGTGGGAGGGTACTATGATACCACTACACTAGATGCGCGAGCCGGTGATGTCTCCGTGAAGGTTCTTGTATTTTATTTCAATCTTATTCTTCCTTTCTACCTACCACCCAGCTCGGTCGCCAGTAGCCGCGTACTGCGGGCCGATCGCCGCTATGCCGCTATTGACGCGGAGCTGATCCACGTCGCGATGAACCTGGGAGTTCTTGGAGGCTGAGTTTCTTCCTCTACAGTGCTCTCGGCAGAGGGCTCAACAGCATCGCGCTGTACTCGGCTCTGGGCGACCTACCCCTGACTTCCGGCGAGAGGGCCAATCTCGACCCTCATCATCACGGAGTTCGGTTACGAGGAAGTCGGCCGACTCAGGTCATCAGTCATCTAAAACTAGGATGCATATTCATGAATCATTAGACTTTTTTTTTTTTTTTTTTTTCCATTCGGTTTGGTATATCACTTGAGTAGCCAATGCCAGAGTGAAGCTACTGACTGTAAGGTTGCAAGGTAGCGTCCAAGGGAGACGGTGGACAGGGGAGGCAAAGAAAACAAGACAAGTAGGGTTCGAACCGAACCGAAACAATTAAAATACCCGAATTTTGAAGTGTTTACCTGAACTGAAAGAGAACCGACTCGAGCTTTTTTGACAGCCCTAATGGCAATGGTGTAAGGAAGGGTGGCTTCGCTATGCAAAGAGGTGGCAATTGGCGGGAGCCTAAAGCACGTTTAATAATGATTCTGTTCTCGAGAACAAATTTTGATCAAAAATGATTATTTTTTATTACATTAGGCGATTCGAGTAAAAGAAGCGCGTTTGGTAATCGTACAAATTTTTTTATTCTAGAATAAAATTGCGTTTGGTCCGTGTTCATTGATTCTATTCCAAATTAATTTCTTTTAATTTTTAAATAATTTTTAAATAATTTTTTCCTTTTTTTCTTTTCTTTTTTTTTCATATTCTTCTTCTTCTTTAGGCCGGTCGCCGGACCGGCAACCTCACCAGATCGTCGCCAGCCCTCGTCAGTCAAGCCTCACCGAGGCTTGCCTCTGGCGAGCTCGCCGAACTGGTTGCCGGCGACCGGCGGCGATGGACAACGGCGACTGGCCACGGCAAACGGCGGCGGGTGGCGGTCACGAGATGGCGATTAATGAAGAAAAAAAAAAAGAGAAGAAGAAGAGTTTTGATTCTTAATTCGATTCTAAAACTAGAATCATATTTTTTATCATTGATTATACTCCCAATTTGTTCTTGAAACAAAAATTTTACTAAATGTGATTCTAGACCAAAATTGATTCTGGAAACAAAAAATCAGAATTTTGCCATGTTTGAATGGTTATCAAACAGGACCTAAGTAAGACAGACATAGCGACGTGACACGACATAACACAACATATTGACACGTCGTTTTTAAAAATAGAGAATTAAACACGTAGGGACATGTTATTATTAAATAATATATAAATATAGAGCTTACAATCTATTCATAGAAAATTTGAAAAACATATTCATAGTTAATGCGTAACCATATTTGGAAACATGTTTTTAACTTTAATAAAAATTATGGATAAGACTAATGACTAACAAAAAAAATAGAATCAACTTTATTTAAATAAATCTATGATATTCTATAATCATCAAAATTTATTATTATTTAACATTTAATATTTTTATTTTTCAAAATAATTTTTTAGCTCATTTATTTATTTATTTATTTATTTTTATTACTCGAACCCCGGACGTCAGCCGTGCATGGGTAAATCTTAAGCAATACTAACAGAGGACTCACCATCCCGATATCGATGTCTTAAACCGTCCTGCCTAACTCGATCTCAACTCCTCACCTCCTCGCAGATCACCAGACATTATTCAATTGAGCCACTTCAAGCGATGATTTAAATTATTTGTTTATTTTTATAACAAAAATAACTTTATCACTTCAAAATTATTTTCCCATTTTTCTTTCTAAACTCTCCTCCCGAAAAAATCTTTTCCCTCCCCTGTTCCCCACGCCACCCCAAAATATTCCCTCGTTTTCTTCCCTCTTCTCTCTTAATGTTTTTCTCTTTTGAATAATTAGAATTTACTAATGTGCTGCCCACGTGTTTTATGAAGGTAATAAAAAAAAGTTACGCCGACTTTTTCCATTAATCAAATCGGACCAACCTAACATAGATTCTTAATTGCACTAATTCAATAAGTTATAAAATTTAATTGCACATTTTAAAAGTTTTCAGGATGTAATTACACTTTTACATTAAATTTTAAGATTTTTAGTGCACTTATTAAATATATTGTTATAATATAATACGCGGAAACGACGAGATCTACGCAAAATCACCATAGAAATAAACAAGAAATAATAAGAACACCAGAAATTTACATAATTCAGTCCGAGTATCAATACCTACGTCTATAAGGAGAGCTAGTAGCAAATAATCTACTATAATTAGATAAATATAATTTACAATCACTCACACGCTCAAGTATTTTTCACACTTAAATTTAACCTCAAATTAAATGCTCAAGTGTTTTTCACACTTAGATTTAACCCCAAACTCAAAATATTTATAAATAAATAACTCATTTGAATATAAACTCTTGATATAAAATTACCGTGCGTTTAAATTCAAAATAAATTACCGAAAACAAGAACTTCTTTTCTTGATCGCGTGGGTGGCTCCTCTTTGGCTTGACGTTGTGCGGCAGTGGCTCCTCGTAGGGTTTCACTCAAGCGGTGCTTCTATTTTGGGATATGTTCAGCATAAGTCCAAAACTTGTCCAGGAAAGTGCAATTGAGTTAAAACTTACAAAAAATTTAATCAAGTCCTAAAACTTATCAAGTTAGTTCAATTAAGTCCTAAAGTTAATACCGTCAATAATATTAACGGAAATTGCGACGTGGCGACGTCATATTTTAAATGATTTTTTTATTTTTCAAAAGGTTTTTTTAATTATTTTTTATTCAAAATATTTAAAAATTATATTAAAACTAAAAAGGAAAATCTAAATTTATTTTAAAAAGGAAAATCTAAATTTATTTAAAAAAAACAAAACTGTTCAAAAAAAAAAAAAAAAAAAAAGGCCACCGGTGGACTTCCGCAGCCGCTCACCGCTCAGGGGGGCGGCGACGGTCGCCGACCACGGCGGGGTGGCCGGCCCTCGCCGACCTCACGGGGGCCGGTGACCACCACAGGCGAGGCCTCGCCTAGGGCGGGCGACGGCCACCGTCCCTCACCCGAGGCCGAGCGGCCGTCGCCGGCCGGGCGGCCTCGTCGGCCCTCGCTCGAGGCCGGCGAGCCTTGCCCGGGAGGGCGACGGTCACGGTCGCCGGCCCTCGCACGGGCCAGCCACCCTCGCCCAGGGCCGACGACCGTCGCTCGATCCCTCCGGCGATGGGCGGCGGCGGCGGCGACGGGGGGGTAGGGGAGAGCGCTAATTTTTTTTAAACAATTTTAAAAATAACTTTTATAACTTTTTTTAATTTTTGGTAAAAATAAGATAAAATGAATAAATCTAATTTTTTAAATCTTTTTTTAAATGAATAAAAAAATCATTAAAAAATCCACGTGGAAAATAAAAAATAATTTAAAATGACACGTCGGCATTTTTAACGGAAAAAGGCTAACGATGTTAATTTTAGACTCAATTGAACTAACTTTGTGAGTTTTAACTTGATTGAACTTTTTATAAGTTTTAGGACTCAATTGAACTTTCTAGACAAGTTTTAGAATTTCTGCCGAGCATATCCTTTCTATTTTTTACTCCACGTGTAGAGACCTTTTTAGAGCTTCAGCAGCACGTTCGGAGAGGAAAGAAGACCTGTTTTCACACGAGTGTGCCCAAAAGTTTCAAACTTTTACCTGGGGCCCACCTCCTATTTGGCTTCACGTGGGAGAGAGGCGCTGCAGAGGCTTCTTTCTTCGGATGTGTGTGTGTGTGTGGGCCCCACGATCTGTTTTAACCGCAACGATCCTTTTCCTTTTTTTTTTTATTCTTTTGCCTTGCTTTGCACGTCCCATAGAAAAGCAAATCAAAATTATTACTTTTTTCTTCATATGATTTTCTATCCTTTTTAGAAAAAAAAAAAATTATAACAAATTCGATTTAACAAATCGTTATTCAAACTCAAACTCGAAACATTAATTTAACATATACATCACAAATTGATTAGTTCATTTTAGAACAAAATCATTGAGCCATAAAAAGGAAAAATAGGGAGCTGACGGTGTCGTTTGTCTTCCAAATGGAAAGGTGACTTCTCCACCTTGAACGACATTAGTAGACTTGTTTTTTAAAATAATACCAATGGTCTCTCAAAATGCGATCTGAATTGCACGGAGCGGACTGTTAGGTTAGCTATGCTCTACAAAAAGAGCCCAAAAACCCATCATCATTCACCATGAGATTGTTCTGCGTTTAGTTCTTGAGAGACAAAAAAGAAAGTAGAGCAAACCAATCATGGTGATGAAAGTTTATGGAACCGTCTTGTCCACCGCGACAATGCGGATCTTCGCCGCCCTCTACGAGAAGGACCTCGAGTTCGAGTTCGTCCCCATTGACATGCCGGCCCGCGAGCACAAGAAGGAGCATTTCCTCGCCCTCAACGTAAGTCTCCGTCCCTGCCCACCGCTGGTGCGACAGTATTCCTTACTATTTTCTGGTCCTGGGGTCTGAAGGCGTTCCTTTCAAGAAACCCTCCTTCATCTCTCGGATCTAACGTTTCTCGTTCTCTCTGTGCAGCCTTTCGGTCAAGTCCCGGCCTTTGAGGACGGAGATTTGAAGCTATTCGGTGAGTCATTCTATTAATAATGAATTATCTTGTGTGACCATGATGAAAGATTGAGTGTTTGGTCAATCTTTGAGTGTTCAATCAGTCAACTGAACAAGAAACAACTGCAAAATCCATTAATATTTTGATTATGCTCTGTGTGGTGGCAGAATCAAGGGCAGTTACTCGGCACATTGCTCATGTATACGCGGACAAGGGCACTCCGCTCGTCTGCGAGGGCAAATCCATGGCGATGGTGGGCGTGTGGATGGAGGTTGAGGCCCACCAGTTTGAACCCTTGGCGTTGAAGCTGCGGCGGGAGTTCATATACAAGCCGAGATCCGGCATGGCCTCGGACGCTGCTGTAGTCGAGGAGAGCGAGGCCAAGCTCGCCAAGGTCCTCGATGTCTACGAGGCCCGGCTGAGCCAGTCCAAGTACTTGGGTTGCGACTGCTTCACCCTGGCTGACCTCCACCCACTTCCCACCATGACCACCCTGAAGGGGACCCCGGTGAAGAAGCTGTTCGACGCTCGCCCCAAGCTGAGCGCATGGCTGGCCGACATCTCAGCTCGGCCGGCTTGGGCCAAGGTACTTGCCATGAGGAACCAGCAATGAAGCGAAGGGTCTAGTTTGAATTATCTGGTGTCGGGGGGCAACGACACGAGACAGTTTTTACCCCCTCTATTATGCGAGTTCGTACTTGTACTTCATTGTTGATTCTGTCCTTCTTAGGTCAATGTTTTATGTGGGACTCGTCTCCTTCAATTATCAAAGTTGAAGATGATGAGGTCGGTCTTTTGTCATTGTCTATTGCATGCAATAAAGATTGGATAGATAAAAGTGTAACAATTATTGCGCGTGCTAGCATTGTTTCTATTGATGAAGCCCCATCCTTTCATCATTACCATGGGGCGGCCTACAGTTTCATAGCCACTTCCCCACCAATCACAGAAGACTTTACCCACTTTCATTTCGTTAAGTAGCATATATAAGTACACCGAACAATATACCAGTACAAGCATAGCTTTATACAAGGTAGATGTGGCGATCCAATCATTTTTGACCACTTTACATGGTATGTTGTCTCTTCAGTGATTTTCTAAAAAATTAACATGAAAAATTATATTAAAATTTCGTATAAATGTTTGAAACTTAATTGTCAGATTAAAAAATTTAAAACTGAATTAACATCTACAAAGTAAAAAACTAATCTGACAAGATCCATTATAAATAAAGTCCAATGGCCACTTCCTCCTCAGTTTGATGTTGTCATTCGATAGTTCTTATGTTAGCAATTTCTATCGCATACCTTGTAGATGCAAGATGTAAGAGCATGACAAATCCACTGGAAGAGACAACAAGCCATGTCAAGAGAGAACAAGAAAGAGTCCAAAAGAAATCTACCCCCAACCAGAAATTGATTCTATGGCTCGTTCACAAAAACTAAGCTCAAAGCTCCCAGTATTCAAATAAAAGCATCTCTTCTGGCTACAGCTAAGAAAATTTGTGGAATAAGAATACCACATGTTCAACAACTTTCGTATGGTGCTCACACAAGTATCATAACTTTTTTTTGTCAACCAATTGAGCGACATAATTTCTAAAAACATTTACATATGCCATAACATCCAATTGATTATTTGAATATCATATTTTTTTATAAATGTTCACCTAAGTGCCGAAAGTCCGACATATTATAGCACTTGTGATGAAGTTTTTAAAAAGTCATGGTACTCAAATGATTGATTGAAAAGTAATATAACATTAAAGTAGACATCTTTCATAAGTTATAGATACAAGTGATTAAAAAAAAAACTTACGATATTTACATGAGCGGCCTACAAAAATTAAGATATTTCCAAAGTTATTTATTTACGAAGAAGTTGCTTCACGTGTTGCGATCAATTGAAAATCTAAAAGGTCAAATCAACTGTGATCACGCTCACAGATGACAATCCTCTGCGTACTTACACGAAGACGTTCGACAATTGTCATTGTCATATTAATATTTTATTCATTTATTTATTTTGCCACAGCTAACTTGGATAAGAGAGATTTCTATAATTGCACTTGTGGTTGTCCAGCTGGCGTGTGTGGCGGGTGAAGGGTGGGTATGGGGGTGTTGGGACGTCTATGTTGATTGTCGGTCGGTCAAGCTGAATAGGAGAGTGTCGGACAGGAGCTTGTGCAATATGCATCACGTGGTTCAGAAACATCAATACAAAATGGACAATTATTGACTAAGAAATGGAATAGAACAGGATTCCGTCTCATCTATGGAATGAGAATAGTAAATGGTTGGTGTGTAAAAGAAGATTGTAAGCGGATGGTGATCTTGGCTCTTGAAAAGTCTCTTTAGAAAAGTTTAGGTCCGCTTCCCGCATGACCTACAAGAGAGAGATGGGTGAGGAGGGGTCCAGGGAGAGCCCTCCAAATAGGCACTCCAAAGCTTAGTCCAGTGTAGTGCAAGAGAAGAAGAGAGAACTTAAATGTGAGCACGCGGAACTTCATGTGTTTATGATTTTTTTTTAGGGCCTCTATATATAGCAAAGAGTAGGAGCGGTCCTTGAAATTTCAATCTTTGCTTGACTTATTTTATTATTAGTTAATAGCCGAATAAAATTGTTATTTGAGTATATTTGATCTTGCGCGTGCACTACACATATGCTAGCTAAGAGATGGATGTGGGTTGGATTAAGTAGATAAATAGAGACATGAATTTGAGTTATGTGTTCAGTGAAAGTAAGAGATTTAGCAAAGATATTGATTAAAATGACATATAATTTGCTCTTTATTTTTTTAATATTGATAGTAAGGGTATTGTAGCTATTTGAAAAGTGGACACCAAATTTGAAAGTTGATTTTACATATGGTATCAAAATATGGTTATTGCAAAATATAGCAAAAATATGGTGTTATGAAGAGATGTGAGGTGTTAATGTTTGCACGACATGGTCTTCTTAGCATCGTGGATTGTTTTCTTGTTTTCCTTTTTGTCAAAATGAAAGGTGGATAACAAAGATTATCATTTAAGTGAGGCTAGAATTAGTTAGCAATTTCTGCCACGCAACTTATAAATGCTAGAGATATAAGAATATGACAGTAAGAAACGAAGACTTTATAAGATAAAGAGACAACATGCTTTTTCGAGAGATAGCAGGAGAGAAACAAAGTAAAAAAAAACTTTATTAATGAACCCTAACCAAAAATATAACCTACATCTCAAAAGTCGACATAAGCGAAGCTCAAATCAATGTTTTTATGGCATAGCCAAATTCGACAGGATGAGGTTATATTATTGGATGATAGGTCGTGCACGTCTGTCGGCAGGGAGTGGTGGGTGTTGACCTTCAGTCGAGCCGAATAGAAGACTATCGGTCTAAAGATTTGCATCACATCACGTGATTCAGTAACATCAATATATTAAGGACACCAGCAAATAAGAAATAGAACGGAATCGGATTGTGTCTCGTCTATATATGCAAATTAGGTGGTATACATATCATTGTTATGGAAAAAAAAAATTTTTATATTAATTATTTACACATCATACACAAAAGCGATGTCGTTTTTGCATGTAATGAGGTTCGCCAAATATCGGGAGGATCTTCTTCATACCAAATCCTTTAGTTGTGGTGCAGAAGGATTGAGCAGCAAGATATGCCTGGTAAGAGTATTGACCCATTCGTGTCATGGATATGAAACCCCTAACCCAAAATTACACGGGATTTTATCCAAAAAGTTCGTAAACTTATTATATAATGATTAATTCAATTCTAAACTTTTTAATTTCGTTAATTTAGTTATAAACTTTTTGACAATAATATAGTTCTTTCAAATAATTTTATAATGAAATTGTTAACATAGACGTCGATCGTCCTACGTTATGACACAGCCATGCAATTTTTTTAGATATTTTGGATTTTTCTACTTTTTCTTTCCTTTTTTATTTTTTCTATTTTTCCTATTTTCCTCTATTGGGGCCTCGGCTGCCAACCATAGGCAAGGATCGAGATGCCCTCGTTGGCTGAGACCCTAGTGGCCGATTGAGAGAAGTAGAAAAAAATAAAAGATTTAGAAATATTTTTTTAAAATATTGCGAAAATCATTTATTTCAATGATTTTTGGTCAAAACTAGCCAAAAGGATTACATTAGAAAATAATCCAAATGTTTAGGATTAAAATTTTGATTTTTAGAAAAAACAAAAAAAAAAATTAAAAGGAGCATATTGGAGGAGAACATGCTTGGTTCAGGTGAAAAAAAAAAAGGAGGGAAAGAAAAACTTTTGAAGGTGTTTTTTTCATTTCTCTCACTTTTGAAGGTGTTTTTTTTTTTTTTTTTTTTTTTCATTTACAGAAAATTTTTTCCATGACTAGTTTATTTTCTATAAACTAAACGTCAAAAAATCTGAAATTTGTTTTTAAAAAGTTATTTTCCGTTTTTTTTTTTAAAAAAAAAAAGGAGCCTTACTTGGAATCCTATATTATGGTTCAAGTGGCGCCTATTTTCAACCTCAAAACCCACTATGACATCTCTAGAGATAATTGTGATCATACTTGCTAATACGAATGCTTCAGCTAATCTTAGGTTTCTCATGACTTTGATATGATTTTCATGGAATAGGTACGTTCTAAACTTTCTAAAAAATTTTTTTTCCAAAATTTGTTGACTAGGCCCCCTGTTTGGACCTCCAATCCTTTTTTAACAGCCCACTTTGATAGCACTACATGATGGGCACAATATCTTGTCATATATTTGAAAAATCACTAAAAGAGAGTCTAAGTCCACTACATGCTCAAAGACTTTTAGTTGATTAACCTACCTAATTATATTTCATTGCACTTAAAAACTAGTGTTTTGAGTAATGAACCAACTAGACATACTAAACCAATTGTTTTGCAACATATAAGTTATTCAATGCCAAACTTTGTTTCATTAATAACGACACCCGTTTACCTAAACACCAATCATGTGGCTTTGGGGTTCCTTAGCCAGTGAAATGAACTGGCTCTGATTACCAAATGGACAATAAGACATGTAGCGATTAGTTGTCCTTCTCATTTCAACTAAAGGTGTACAAAAGAACCGAGACCCGTCTGGACCACTCGGAACTGGATTGAAACTGCCTGGAACCCGTGGTTCTTGAGGAAACCAGTCCAGTTCCCAGTTCCAATTTATGTGAACCGATGGGTACCGGTCCGATTCCTGATTCCATGGACGGATTTGCCCACCCGAACCGGACCAATTATATTATAATAATACATTAATTTTTAATATTAAAATAAATTTCGAAATTATTAATTAGCAAACCTATATTTTAGGGCTCCATCCCCTCTCACGGTTTCCATGTTTTTATAAGAATTTAGTAAAGTGTGTAAACTGCCTTTTAGCAACTCAACAAATGGCTCCTTAAAGAATACTTTCAAGATTCACATAGGACACTGTGTCTAAGAATATGTAGAGTATCAATGAAATTGTTTCTACAAAAAGAATTCAGTAAAGTAAAAGTTGTAAAAGATTAAGCATAGTTAGGAGATAAAGGAAAAGATGATCTACATATGACAATCATCCAGAACTTTGAATTTATACAATATTTTATATTTCAATTGAAATTATTCAAAAACAGGAAAAAAAAAAAAAACATATTTCTCTTCTTTGATAGTGTTTTCCAATAAAATAAAGAAAAATGGTACCTTTAATTAAGCAAGTTCGGTTTAAAGAAAAATATTACTCAATATAAAAAGTAGTCACAGTGAGATTTAGAAAATGATATTATTATTGGTGAGATAAGCTTCATGGATCCACCTGGGAACCGGATCGGACTGGCGGTCCGGTTTTCAGGTGGATCCATACAACTAACGGGTGGTTCCCAGTTCCAATTTTTTGGAACCGGTTCTTAGCGAGCGGTTCCCAGTTCTAGGCTGGGAACCGTCCACCCGGACCATGGACACCCCTAGTTTCAACTATCCAAAACCCATTTGCTATATCCTACCAGGTTTCCATTCGCTTCATCATGATGAGATGATGCCATATCTTCTTGGTGGTACCAACATATAATGTGCCCAAAAGTCAAGAATGAATACAAGCTGTACAGTTAATGTTGGACATATAATGCTCAGCAATCCCAATAAAAGCCGAGTGACAACAAACTTCTGGACAGATATGATTGTATAATGTCACAATTACAGTAATACAAACCCTGGCATTCATCAACTTATCTGGACTTCAAGCTTTTCCAAGATCAAGAATCATCAGGAAGAAATCAGCTTCAGTATCGGAATCAAGGGCTTCCGTTCATCTTGTAGTCCTGATGTTTGGGTGTTTAGTGAAGGGCTAAGCAACAAGTTGAGTTCATGAAATGTCATGAGCACTGCATTATAGAATGCAGAACATTGCTTTTGTTTGGCCGTTTCCCTCAGGACGTCCAGCTCTATGGGATCTGGCTGTTGAACAGCTCATCAACTTCATCTCAGGCAGATCATAAAAAGGGGTCTTGCCTATTACTCATAGTAAACGTACTGAGCCTCGAAAATCATAGACCGGTATGCCTTTACGCAGTTATCCAACAGAGACTATTGATGAAGAGATCATGCCATCCTCTCTTTCACTAGCACAGTCAGGAGAAGTGTGGGATTCAGGGAAACTATCCTGAAGCGGATGTTCTAGAAATCTTCGACCCAAGTCCTTTTGAAGACCCCTCTCTTTCATCAAACCCCTCACTTTCTCAACGTCACTCCATCTTCCCATTTCAGTGTACAAATCAGAAAGGAAGACATAGTAAGCGCCATTTTCTGGCTCCAGTTCGATGAGCTTCCTCGCTGCAAGTTCACTTAACTTTCCACGAGCTGTAGAACCTGCTAAAATTGCTCTGCACATGGTTTTGGTTGGCTCAAAAGGCATTTGCCTGATTAATTCTAAAGCATCTTCTTGACACCCTCCACGCACTAGAAGGTCAATCACACATTCATAATGCTTGATGCCTGCAGATATTCCAAACTCACCATCAATCAGCGCACTGAAAATTTCTCTACCCTTATCTATCAATCCTGATCGACTACAAGCAGAAAGCACCGCAACCAAAGTTTCTTCATCCACCTTAACCCCTTCTTGCTGCATTTTACTAAACCAACTCACAGCCTCATCACCATTTTTCGCAAGAGCTAGCCCTTTAATCACTAAATTCCAAGTCGAAACACTCTTCTCCTTTACGCTATGGAAAGCTTTCAATCCCTCATCAACTCTCCCACATCTCATGTACATATTGACCAAAGCAGTCCCCAAAGTCAAATTCAATTCCCAACATCGTCTCCTCACAAAATCATGCACCCACATGCCCATCCCGACCTCGCGAACACTCGAACACGCAGCCAACACATTCACCATCGTGACCCGATTCGGGTCTAACCCGGACAACAACATCCGCTCGAACGCCATCAAGACATCACCGAACCTCCGAACCTTCCTGTACCCAGTGATGAGGATGGTCCACGACACGACGTCTCTGTGGGGCATTTCGTCGAACATGCGGCGGCAAAGCGGCAAGTCGCCACCTCCGGACACGTACAGATTGAGCAGCGAGTTCCGGACGAAGATATCCTCAAGGTGGCCAAATTTGGCGACGTGGGCGTGCACGCAGAGGCCTTGTCCGAACTCCCCAGAGTCGGCCAGGGACTTGAGGAGGAAAGGGAAGGTGAAGTTATTGGGCCGAACGGAGTTCCTGCACATGTGGGTATAAACGGAGAAGGGAACGCGAGGGGTGCGGGAGAGAGAGAAGGCTCGGATGAGGGTGTTGCAGATGAAGACGTGGGGTCTCGGGAGGCGGGCGAAGAAGGGCAGGGCCAGGTGCGGGAGGCCGAGGGAGTGGCAGACGTCGATGAAGCGGGACGCGAGGGTGGTGTTCGAGCTGAGGCCCAGGACGACGAGCCGGGCTTGGACTTGGCGGGCGTGGCTCGGGCCTGCGCAGCGAGCGGTCAGGACGTGGAGGATGTGGCCGATCATGGCGGTCTGGAGATGGGCGGTGAATGGGGTCACGAACGCGGCGACGCTGGCGATCCAGTCGAAATCTCGTAGCGAAAAAGGCAGTGCGGACTGTCGGTCGAAGATTCGGAGACGTCTCTTCTTCCGAAGGTGAAGGGAAAAAGGAAGAGATCGACTGGAGCGTCCGACGAAATGCCCGCCAAAATTGCTCAGCAAAAAATCGAATGTTTCGAAACTTCAAAACATAGGAAAACAATTTTCCATTGGAAAAAAGCAAAAAGGGGAAACAGGAAAAAAAAATGCGCATCCGGGGAATCGAACCCCGGTCAGTACCGTGGGAGGGTACTATGATACCACTACACTAGATGCGCTGGTCGCTTATTACTTCACTCGTTTTAAAAATATATTTTAAATAAAATTGTGCCCCATACCCCGTTCCAAGTCTGAAAAATTAGAAAATCTGTTTCGACGAGCATGTAACTCGAAACCTCCTTATATTTTTCTTATTCTATGTCTTCTTGCAATTCTACGAAATTTCATAGTATTCAATGATGAGTATGTAATTTCATACCACTATTTTGAGTTTCCATTGCTAGCTATATTCATGATTAAAATTTTTATTTTATTAATATTTTAAAATCTTTGTGTGCCAAAATATGATTGGAATCAGTAGTTTATAGTAAATGATGATTATTAAAAGTGATGATTCATCACAATCGTTAAATTGAGAGTAAAGATGGAAGCTGAGTAAATCAATGAACCTGTTATAAAGTAGGTTCCAAATTTCAAAAATTAGGAAACCTAATATAATGAGTAAATTCTAGGTTAGTCACCCCTAAATAAAGGTTGGAAACCAACCCATTACCCTATAAAAATGGTTATTGTCTCGTCTCATTCAAATCAAGTAACCCTCGAGATTCGAATAAAAAGTAAGCACTCCTAAAAGGAAAAGCCCAAGAATTGCATGGAGTTACCACGATGGCAAGAACGATAATGGCCTTATTCAAAAAGTTAGGAAATAATATTTTCGGAGGTTTGTAATGTCTAGTAAATGATCAGGGCCGCATGCACACGCATGTAGTATTGTCCGAGGAGGACGAGGAGGGAAAGAAAATGGAGTTTTTAGATGAAAGGGCTAAACGATGGGGGTGAGAGGGACAAGTACAGAGGGAGGCAGCGAAGGAATGGGGGCGTCATCGTTGAATATCATCGGCCTTTAATTCAGCGGGTGAGAAAACCATCAAGAATACCTCTAATCAAATAGAAAGATGATACCAAATCGATATGATAAGACCTTGGAAAAGAAATATCACAGGCATGACATGACTATACTTTGTCTATTTTCAGAAGAAAAAAGCTGAACGATTAACCCGCACGGTCTTATCGAAACTTGAAATCTATGTCGGCGGTTCTATCTGGTTCAGAACAATTCACGTTTTATTTTCAAGAATTCATCATTCTTCGTGATGCATAGGTGGACTTTTTTACAAGTATTTCAAGATGCGTGAACGTTTTCCTCATAACAAATCTTAGTTAATGAGAAAACCAACCCTTTTGAATATTTTTCCAGACTGATGGATTTTGACCCGAGATGAGTAGTTTGAATGCAAGAGGACAAAGCCACACCCAGGATTAGCTTGCTCAAGTGGGGAAGTTTGTTCTTAGGATTACCTTAACTAAGGGACATCTCCTGATTGATTAGTAGTGTGCAATCGGCTGAGATTTGCCTGCTCTTATTGCTTAAACTCTCAGAGAAGATAATGAAATTTAACTAATCTCATTTCCTATGCCACACATTTATCCAAATCTCTCTCTCTCTCTCTCTCTCTCTCTCTCATATACACCCACGCACTTCACAATCACAAAAAGATAACATGGGTCATTCGCATTCGCAAATAACAGTATGGGATCATTCTTCAAACTTCAGAAGGCAAAGCTTGCTTCCAAAACCAGAACCTTCGTATTGTCATTATCAGCCATACATCACCACGTTTACCAAACGCTTGTCCATATTTTCCTCCGAAAGAGAGAGAGAGAGTGGCCCATTTTAGTTGGTGGAAGTCGTTGGTCTCTACTGGTGCGAACGTGGGGCGTAGACAGGCCGAGAGCGAACCTCATTGGACTCTCGGTACGTTTAGTCGCACCATGGAAACCACTCCTTCCTTAGATCAATTGTAAGGTTTTCTTATTTTACTTTGTGCCCCCACATCATCATCTCGCATTTGCTTGTACTAATCTTCAAGATCTAATTTCTTCGAGGTGTGTATAATTTCTGTGACGTAGCATAGAAATTTCGGTTTGACGAAACTGCATAACTATCTAAGAATCTAAGCGTCGTTTGTCTTCATTGGAACTAGTTTGTTTTCCCACGCAAAATTTCAGCGAGACACTCGCCCACGTTTCCAAAGAATGGAGGAAGTAAGGACATTGCTCAGTTACGTCTCAAAACCCTAATATTTTTATAAGGAGGAAAGACCATTTTTCAGTAATTATTTTGTACTACCCTAATATCTTTATAAGGAGGAAAGACCATTTTTCGGGAAATACTTTATACTTCTTCACAAGTTAAACATTCCTCTAAGGCAGCATGTTTTCGGGTAGTGGTTCGCTAGTCAACATTGATCCCGGCAGAGACATGCAACCCACCACCAACTTGTACTTATAAAATCTACTTTCCGTCCTAGTACCGTGCAGCTCCCTGCGCATCATCTCCTTCATTCAATTACCAAGAAAGTAGTCCATCATTTGACCAGAACATGAAAGCCTCGTGCTTCTGTGTCGTCTTTCTTCTTCCTTTCTTCCTAAAACTCGGCTCAGTCACTGCTGGCCATGCTTACTGCGGGCCTATCCCCGCTACTGACGCGGAGCTGATCCACGTCGCGATGAACTTGGAGTTCTTGGAGGCCGAGTTCTTCCTCTACGGCGCTTTTGGCAAAGGGCTCGATAGCGTCGCGCCTTATCTGGCTCTGGGCGGCCCACCCCCCATTGGCGGCAAGAAGGCCAACCTCGACCCTCTCGTGCAGCACATCATTGAGGAGTTTGGTTACGAGGAAGTCGGCCATCTCAGGTCATTTAGTCATCTAAACTAGGATGCATATGCATCAATCATTAGATTTTCTCTCATTAAGTTTAGTCGGAATGTGCAAAACGGACCACTCGAACCAAGAATCGCTTGGATTGGACCGAACTGACCAATTCAGTTTGGTTCTCAAGAGTATCAATCTGATTCCCTATTCCTAAAAACGGAACCAGTGTTTGGGCAGTCTAGTTCTTGGTTTCAAAGATGACTGGACCATACCAACTACATAATTAGTAAAATGTGAGCTAAACATTATCTTGTCCAGTGGTATTATAAGCCGTGGCATAATGACTCTTCACTTATCGTCACTTTCTTCAATATTTTAAGATTCGTCACTCTCTCTCGTTGTTTATAGCCACTTTTTAAAGTGAAAAAAATTATAAAAAAAAAAAAGTGACTAGTTTCATTAAATATGATCATCGGTCAGGTCTGATTCTCAATCCTAGGACCAACGGTCCGATTCCTAATTTTGGGAACTAGGCCCTGATTCGGTTTCAAGGTGGAAGAGATAAGCTACTGATTGTACTCTTTTCGTTGGGTATTTCAGGGCAATTTATACAACGGTAGGTGGAATTCAAAGGCCGCTAATAGACATAAGTGCTCAGAAGTTTGCCATGATAGTGGATTCAGCTCTTGGGCAAAGATTGTGGCCACCGTTTGACCCATACCTGTCGTCGGTCAACTATCTCTTGGCTTCGTATCTCATCCCTTATGTGGGATTAACTGGTTATGTTGGTACCATCCCCAACCTTTCCAACTACACCACCAAAGCCGTAAGTGCATGATTTCTTTCCATTTGATCTCAGCAGGATCTTAATTTTAACTTCTTTTTTTTTTTTTATAGTTTTTGTTCTTCAAAATTCAATATAATTTGACGTCTTTTCATTCAATACTCCAAATATTTTCAAAAGAGTAACTTGATTATGACGTTTTCATTTATATTTATAATATCACATCAACATGTGACGTGTTAAATCTTGTCATAATTTATTATTCTCATTTCGATGTCGTTGTATCCGATCAATCCCTTCGAGAGAGATTGTTTGAGTTGCCCTGTGGTTGCAGCTCGTGGCCGGGCTGCTGGGAGTGGAATCCGGTCAAGATGCGGTGATTCGGGCGCTACTCTACGAGCGGGCCCATGAGAAGGTCGTGCCGTACGACATCGAGGTGGCGGAGTTCACCAACTTGTTCTCCATCCTGAGGAACAAGCTCGGCATGTGTGGGATCAAGGACGAGGGCATCATCGTACCCCCGGTGCTCGGCGCCGAGCAGCGAATCGAGACCAACGTGCTGTCTTCGAACAAGTTGTCCCTGTCGTATCCGAGGACGCCGCAGGAGGTCCTAAGGGTCGTGTACGGGACCGGGGACGAGCACGTCCCGGGCGGGTACTTCCCTCACGGCGGGAATGGAGAGGTCGCCAGGAGATTCTTGGAGGAGAAAGCTTAGGGAAAGTCATGTATTATGTATGGTTGTGGAGTGGTTTGAATTAGTTAAATAATTGGGCTTTGTTTGCTAATTAATAGCTTACACCCAGTCTGATGAGACTTTCGCATTCATATGAATATAATCCAGCTTCACATATTTCCTTATACTCACCCGGAAGTAACCCTATCAAAATAGATTACAAGTCCATTTCTTAACCCATATTTGAGGAATTAAGTTGTTATATAGGTCAATTATATTAAAAAAAAATATGTCATAAACGAATTTAGAATGGTAAAATATACATAATGTGGGTGTTAAATAGGTTCACAACTTACTTAAGGGCGCGCATGATAGCCATTCTATTTCTGTTCTAAAACTATTTTTCTATTCCAGATTTATTTTTAGAATAGAAATCCGCCTAATAAAATTATTTCATTTTTCTATTTTTGAGATAGATTTTTATTCTAAAAATTAGTTTGGAATAGAAATCGAAGTAAAAATTATTTACTTTTTTTTAACATAAATGAGAAATAAAAACTCATTTCATTATTTGTCCTTGCTATTAGTCGATTGCTCATCCGTCATCACTAGCCACTGTTCGCCGTCCATTATTGCCACTCCCTGCCACTATCACCGTCTGCCAGTCACCACTAGAAAATGAAAAATTTTGTATCATTATCAAACGAATTTCTATTTCGGAAATAAAAGTTGTGTTGTTGTCAAACGCGTTTTTTTACTTAGAAACACATCTAAGAATAGAATTAAAAAAAAAAAAAAAACTATTCCTTTTCTAGAAATTCAATTTCTGACTAAAATTGTTATCATTTATGCCCTTAGACACAATCCATCTCTATGACCCTCTCTTTGATCTCTCTCACCCTCGCTCACTCAGGGATCTCAATTTAATTTGGGTATAAGTTTTCCTAAATTATATTAGATGCATAAACTTTTTAATAATATGGGTCAGATTAAGTACAAATCACTAAATTTGTATTGCGAGAGAAATGGGCAAAAACAGTTAAATAGATCAATTTAGGCTAGATCATTTTCAATCTGACCTACCTAATGACTGGCTATCGGAAGTGGGCTAGAGCCGTGGTTCAGTGTATCATTGGAGTCCACCTTTGATACCGAGAGAAGGATCTTGAAAGATAAATATTCTTTTTGCTGGAGATTTTGAAAGAAAAATAGGAGCTGCGGACGTCCATGGCAAAAACGCGACTTTACAAGAAGGTATTTCTAGTCGAACGTGCGCGACGTTGCGGAGGGGTATGATCATCCGAATCATGACAAGGGTGAGAATGCCGAAGCTATTGAATCAATGCTATGTCGTTTTGATTGTAATTTATTTTTAATCAATCAGTGCACTCGCAATTTGTGCGCTTGAATTCGAAGAGATTTTTTATATTAATTTTTTATTCAAAAATTGGAATTTGTGAGTTCAATCATTAGATTTTGTGGATTTTTTTTTTTTTTAGCAGAATCTTACGCTGTTAAATCTAATTAAAAAGGAATAAAGAAAAACTAGCCATTGCAGCCAAGGGAGTAGAGCAATTACAGAAAATGAGACGTAAAATCAAAAAAATCAGAATGAAAAAAAAAATCATTCGTCTTTTTATATTTTAGTAGAGACATTAGAATTCTTAAAACTTGTTATGAATATACAATTGAATCTTAAAATTTCAAAAATAGCAATTAAGTCTTACAAGTTGTCAAATTGGTTCAATCAAATTTTTCCATTAATTTCACTGAAATTTTATGATTTAATTATATTTTTGTAACAAATTTTAAAATTTAATTACACTTTGCAAAAAAATTAAAATTCAATGACACTTTCATAATAAATTTTAGAATTTTTTAGAAATAATTACAAGCGTTATGATAAAATATTAAATTTCATTTTTCGGCCATGTTTCTCACCATGAAAATTTGATTTGTACCATGAAATACACTTCTTTATTTATACCATGAAAAATTGATTTGTACTTTTATTGTCCATCAGCTTTATTCGGATAAAAGGCTTTCGCGTGCATTTCAAATTTCCTTTTTTCTCATTAATTCGGACGAGAAATTCTGTGTGGCTCTGCCATGGCTGTGGCTGCTTTGCCACTCAACCACCACCTCCTCCTCCGCCTCTCGAGCTCGAGCTCGAGTGCTCGAGCGCGGTCATGGCTCTCCCGTGGCGGGGAGGGCGCTCCCCGACCGACGACGAGGCGGGTCCACTTCTCCGGAATCCGCTGCTCTTCTTCTACCTCGCAGGCCCAGGAAGAAGAAGCTCCGGCGACGGCCGAGTCCTGCGTCAACACCGGTCTCCAGCTCTTCTCTAAAGGGCGGGTATGAAGAATTGCTCCGTTTCGTGGCTTTCGAGATGGGTTTTGTCGGGAAGGGGCTGTGGTCCGTCAAGTTTGTAGCTTTTGCTTGTTCTTTGTTGCTGAATAGGAATGTGAAGTGCAAGAGTTGTTATTGGTGTGATATTCGGTAGTTTTGGATTTCACGATTGGTTTTTCTGGGTGATGACTGTATGAGACGAGGAGAGTGTTGAGAGTGATGGGGTAAAGGGTCTTGATTGGGATGCTATGAAATGAGTTCCTAGGTGAATTGAATTTGGAGTTTCAGGCCGTGACATGGACATACTGATGTTTGCCTGGGTTTAATGCTCCAGAATTTCCCAGGATTTATTGGATTAGGGAAGATTAGTCAAGGGAAAAGAGAGAAATGGTACATTGAACAACAGTATGCATCACTTCAATGCAAGTGTTATGCTAAGCATGGCTGATGAGTCTTTGTTGCAGCAGGACTAGTGCACAGTTCCTCACTCTCCCATAAATAAGAAGAACAATGTGCATTGTGACTGCAACGTTATGGCTTTTTTTGTAATGTAGGTCTTGACTTCATTATATTATTGACGTATGTGGTTGTTTTGAAGGGGAATCTTGATCCCATAAAATGTTGATTCAATGAAGGATGAGAATAGCCTAATTAATTCTAGTTCTGATAGGGCAATCTATGTGGATGATAGGCTTCTATGGTTTAGTCGAATTTGAAAAGCAACAATGAGCCGCCAACACATATTTGTTGGATGAACTCTTCTCTAACCAACCTTGGTCATGCTTGATAGAGGATAATGTCTTATTTTATGCTTTGATTACTTGGTCATATATGTTCAATTTCCTAGTGTGCGTGCTATTGAGGTGGGGAATAAGCAACGTTCAACTTTATCTCATGCCAATATTGCCATGACTTTCAGGTTAAAGAGGCACTGTCCCTGTTTGATACAGCCCTTACTTTAAATCCAAATCCTATGGAGGCCCAAGCTGCCCTCCACAACAAGGCTTGCTGTCATGCCTACAGGTGGGAGGCGAGAGCTCGAGCTATGTTTTCTGCCTTAAATTGCAATTGCTTTGGCTTTCATTAAATTTTGCAGCATTTATCATCTAGAAGACTAGCGTAGTTTCCATCTAAAAGAATCGGTAGTCATTGTAAAGGTTGAATTTAGGAGAGATCTTTTAATACAATTTTCTGGCCCTTAATATTCCTCTCTAATCTTTGATGTCATCTAATTCAATATTTGTAAGAGCTTCCAATAAGATGGAGGTAAACTTCGTAACAGCAAAAGCTTTTACATTTACACATTTCCAGATCAGCTAAAAGGTCTCTTTTCTTATGTTGGTTAAAGTTTATGGATGGCTTTCTGCAATCTGAAACTTTTTACTGTCACTTCTTTGGACTTTGGCAGCAGCTTTGTGCAGTAACTGTCTCTTAGCCGTAACGTAATTTTATTGGCTGAGACAGGATGCCCAAACAACTGATGAACTTTGGGATGGGACAATTAAGAGCTGTTGCTGTTTAACTTTAACTCCATTTGTTTGATGATTGATCCACCTCTGCTAGGTCTCTAACTAGTTTAGAATGGCAGATCATTGAACATAGCCATAATTAGGATGCTTGTCCATTGAATTATCTCTGCACTTGTCTTAACCCATTGAAAAGATGCAGTTACAATTTTTGTGTTTTTCTTGTCTGGCTTTGTATTGGCTTATGTGATTGACCATTGCTAAGCTTTTATTGCTGCATATTTTGTTTGTGAAAGAGGGGAGGGAAAGAAAGCTGCTGATTGCTTACGTACAGCTTTGAAGGAGTATAACCTCAAATTTGGTACAATTTTGAATGATCCTGACTTGGCATCATTCAGAGCCTTGCCTGAATTCAAGGAACTGCTGGAAGAGGTCTCTAGCTAATTTGAATTTAATACTCGTTCTCAGATGGTTGAAAACTGTGATCTCTATTGCTCAACTCTCTTCATTAGATTTACAGGCTAGACTGGGTGGTGAAGATATAGGCTACAGTTTCCGCCGAGATCTGAAACTTATCGGCGAAGTTCAAGCACCTTTTCGCGGGGTTAGGAGATTCTTTTACGTGGCATTCTCTGCAGCTGCTGGCATTTCCTTGTTCTTTACCATACCCAGGCTTATTCGTGCAATAAATGGTGGAGATGGTGCTCCTGATCTCTGGGACACAGTGGGAAATGCTGCAATTAATATTGGAGGTAACATCTGGCGTTCCCTAATTATGCAGAATTCTACTAAAGACTACTAGCTTTTTGCATGTTAGTCTGATGTTCATGCCTTACTATAAATATTTTGGAATGCTAGACATGGAAATTGCTTTAAGTGACTAAATTTTTGAACCAGCAATCTGCAGGCATCATTGTTCTTGTGGCATTGTTTTCCTGGGACAATAAAAAGGAGGAAGAGCAACTTGTTCAAATATCCCGGAATGAAATCTTATCGAGGTTGCCACTGCGCTTATCCACTAATCGAGTGGTTGAACTCGTACAGCTTCGGGATACAGTTAGGCCTGTTAGTATCAGAGTTCCCTCTTCTTTTAAGTTATCCATCTCTGTCTCTGTTTATATTGCCCTGGAGTCGACTTTGGTTTCACATTGTAAATGTTTTCTAAATTTAGAGTATCCTCAACTGTTCTTAGTGCATTTAGAGTAGAGTTTTGATATTCTTCCATGAGCGAGATCGCAGCATTCTTCTCCTGGAGAATATTTGTTTATCTCACAGTTCATTGACATGACTTGTGCTGCTCATGAAATTTTCTGGAGCTAATGGACAAGGAAAATTTCATTCTCTTTTACTTTCTTTGGGAACTTTTGTCAATTAACATTAGCATCAACAATAAAAGATTGAAAGGTCTGTAAAGGGTACTGCAGAATTTGAATATAACAAAAGTCTCAAAAATAGATTCCTATGGAATCTACTTCTTTCAGAGTTCTTTGCAATATAGGATCTGAGTATAAAAGGAGGTTATGTGCATTTTTACTTCTATTCTTGCATGTGTACGAGATGCAAATCATAAATTTCAAGTCAAGTTCCAGATTCCAAAGTCCGATGAAGAGATGTTTATTCATTTCAGCTGCTTATTGGCTGGTTTCTTTAGTTTTTAGTTTCATAAGACGCATTCTTGCAGGTTATTTTGGCTGGGAAAAAGGAGACCGTTGCATTAGCCATGCAGAAAGCAGAGAGATTTCGTACTGAGCTCCTTAGAAGAGGTGTTCTTTTAGTTCCTGTAATCTGGAGTGAAGGAAAGGCTGCACCATCAGAGAAAAAAGGGTTTGGTGCTTCTCCCAAAGCAGCTGCCGCTCTTCCATCTATTGGGGTAAGTTGGTGAGACCAAACGCATATACTAGTTGGGTCATTTCATCGTTTTGGGCGGTGATTCACTATACATGTCACACCATTCTAAGAATAGTCAGGATGATGATTGGTCAAGTCGAAGTGAGTTGCAAATTTCTTTTGATATTGGATGAGAGCTTTTCCTCCCAAGTTGCACTGCTGTCAATTAATCCACATTTGTGACTGATGGCATGGAATTTTTATGACAGTTTCATTTAGGAAAAAAGAAACGTCAGAGTTTCCGTATGCTTCTGTTTTTTGACTTTGATAATGCACTTGGTGAAAACAATGGCAGGAGGATTTCGAGAAGCGGGCTCAATCTATAACCACACAATCAAAATTAAAAGCAGAAATCCGTTTCAAGGCAGAGGTCGTATCACCCGTTGAATGGGAAAGGTGTGTTCATGCACTTGCTTCCTTTTTAAACTGGATTTGAAGTGGTGCGACGAATCAATGAAAGAGACTCTTGTTCAAAGCTTTTGGTGGCAATATCTCTGTCCTTACCAGATTTTGGTACTTTATGGCTAATGAGTTTGTGCTGGCCCCCACCACCCAGATGGTGTGTGTTGGTACTTATTAAAGGACGTTTGAGGTTTGAAGCAGCGCTAGGTGCTTTTACTCATTCTCTCTCCTTTTATCCGATGAAAAATGCTTATGAGCTTTTGCCTGGACATTATTAGGTGGATTAAGGATCAGCAGAAATCTGAAGGAGTTACTCCTGGTGAGGATGTGTATATAATATTACGACTTGATGGTCGTGTACGAAGATCAGGCAAGGTAATTATGACTAATCCATCCTGTGTTAAAAATTTCTGTGACGGATCGGTCTAAATTTTTGGTATGCTTCCCGATCAATCTTGACAGGTACATTTTGGCGGATGTTTTTCAACTATATAATGATAAATCTTTTATAGATATTTAGGACTTCGAAGAGAACCTGGATTTGGCATGTGGAAACTACTGTTAGATTTACTCCAAATGTAGATGGAAATGCAAAATTTGTTTAAATGCCCTCTTTGTTGTCCCTGAGAGTCTCGCATGTTTTCGCAGGGTATGCCAGACTGGCAGCAAATTGTGAAGGAGCTGCCACCGATGGATGCATTGTTAAGCAAGCTAGAGAGGTAGAGATGCAGTCGCTTCTCTTGAATGCGGACTATCGCCATTTGTGCTTACTTTCTTAATGTGAACTCAATAGCTTCATAGTGCCCAAATCCAGTGGCAAGCACAGAGTCATAGGATAATTACTAAAAAAAGTTGATGTCCGGTATCATGCAAACCCGCCGCACTTCCCAAAACGGCTCTAACATGAGTCATGTGATTTAGTTCTTTGAAATTTCCAAGGAAGTGAAATGAAAAACATTCCATCTGTTCTGCCTGAGCCTAGTCTTCCTAGCAATGCATATGGGTCTTGAGGTGTTTGATGTTGGTTTAGACACTGTCTGTGCTCTTTCATTCCATGGTTGTATGGCTCTTTCGGTTCATCTTATTACCATCCTAAGCTGCAATTCCTGCCCCCTTCACGACTTCTTCAGGAAACTGACGAATTGTGCTTAAGGTAAACTCTTGCAGTCCATTAATCTAGCCTATGACCTTTTGTGCTTAAGGTAAACTGAGGAGCGTGCGTATTTCAGAAATACAGAGTTATTTCTTCATTTATGTCAGGCTCCCGACGTGCAGATTCAGATTATTGTACTTGTAACCTTCGGATAATTGTACTTGTAACCTCGATTTGCATACATTCCATATGGAGGTGGGTGAAGTTAGATTTGGAGGAGAGACACATTGTCCTTGGCCAAATCCTTGTCCTTCCTCCTCCCTATTGACATGGCCATCATCACACTTATGATGATGCTCGCCGTCTTGAGCACCACCGAAGCAGGCGGCAGCCACCATGAACCTAGCCGGGTACCTGCTTTATGATGCTAGGGCACTCTAGTAAAGTGCATGTTGGAAAGCAAGAGGGAGATGGATTAGGAGATCAATAGGTGCGTTTTATCGAGCAACAACTGTATTAGCTAAGATGCACCTATCGTGACCTACTTTTTTCGATGGCTTGACGTGTGGGTGCATGTGGAGGCTAATGGCTTGCTTAGCATAGGGCTTAGCCCGAGCTCTCTCAAGCCAATCAATTCACGACTTATTATTCAAGTTTTTAACCTACAAGTCAATTCCAAATAGTAGTTGTCACTAGTCAATTTGAGATAGGCTGATTAGATATCCAAGCAAAATATTTGGAGAAATAATTTATTCTTGTGCAATCAGAGAAATTAAGATGAGGGACTTGATTATATTAATTAATCACTAATGCCATTTCAATATCTAATCTTATTTAAATCCTAAGGCTTTTTGGATTTTCAAGTATTTACCATGCATTTGTGGAAAATAAAACTATCTTTTAGGCATTTTTGATTTTTTGAAGCATATAAAATATTTTTGGGTTTTTCTGATTTTTTGGAAAATAAAAACTATTTTTTCTGATTTTTTATTCTTTATTATTAAAATATTCTTTATATTACAATAATATATACTATATCATTTTATAAAAATGGATCTGAGTCAAAACTCCGCATCCAACCCGAGTGTGGCCCAGGCCTCTGGCTGGGTTGTTTTCTGCAAATGGGCCTAGCCCAACCACCAAGGAAATGAAAGACGTGGCCCAGCTCGCAAATTAGACCAAGACCCAAAAAAAAAAAAAAAAGCACAAGCCTAGCCTACTTCTCTATTACTAGCCAGAAACCCTACTTGATTATAACTCGCGTTCGACTCAAGTTTTGACCCAACTTGCACCTCTCTCCTTCTCTGCCTTTTCGTGGCATTGATGGGGGTGGCCAGGACGTCACTGAGTGGTAGCTCGGCATTGACGATAGTGGCGACGCAGTAAGGCGACATCAGTGAGCTATTTGATCGAGCTAAGATGCAGCAAATTGTGGGGGGTGGGGGAGGCCGAGTTCGCTGCGGGCTGGTTGCAGCAATCAATGCCGATCACCGCGAGACCTGTAGACACGATGGTGAAGTAGCAAGCAACGGTAGAGATGACAACAAGTTCGACATTGGAGGGGGGACAACAACGGCTTGCGTTGAGCTCCGGGCAGCATATTCGTGCTGGCGGGAACGATAGCAGCTAGCATCAGGCCGGCTAGCTTAGCCTGGCAGGGCTCGTAGCTAGTTGACAAGGTGGCAACAAATGGCGGGGATCAATCCCTCAGCGCTCTCTCTCTCTCTCTCTCTCTCTCTCTCTCTCTCTCTCTCTCTCTCTCTCTCTCTCTCTCTCTCTCTCTCTCTCTCTCTCTCTCTCTCTCTCTCTCTCTCTCTCTCAAATCTGGAACCAAACCCCGCTTGTAGCTAGTTGACAAGGTGGCAAAAAATGGCGGGGATCAATCCCTCAGCACTCTCTCTCTCTCTCTCTCTCTCTCTCTCTCTCAAATCTGGAACCAAACCCCCTTCACCCACAAGCTCTTTCCCTCTCTACCTTCTCCCCCAATTTCTCCCTCTAATCTCCCCTAAATCTGCCTCTCTTTCTCTCCTCAACCTCCTCTCTCAAACTTGCTGACTCTTAAACCTCTCCAAACGTCTCTCAGGGGAAGTCCTTTGAGGTCGCTCCTCCAATCTCTTTCTGCACGGCTTGCTCACTCTCAAGCCTCCCCCGATGTCTATCGGGAGAAGTCCTTTGAGTTCACTGCTTCCATATGTCTTTTCAAGGGGCTTGCGAACGCCTTATTTATAGGTTGGGAGGCCAGTCAATGGAGGTCTTGGACCGCCAGTTCTTGGCACGCCAACTAGGGGTGAGCATCGGTCTAGGGTCAACCCTGGACTAGTCCAACCCTGCTAATCCTGATCCGGTTCCCAAGGAGATTGAGTCGGTCCTTGATCCTGAGATCCCTGGACCAGCACTGTGCGGGCTTATCCTTAGTCCTGGGAATTTATGGTCGGTCCAACTCAAACCAATCCTGATTTTATATAATATATATATAATATCTATAATATATATAATATCTAATATATTATTTATAATTTTTTTATATAGTGTTTGACTTCAATAGCATTAAATGGCTCCATAGTGAGGTAAGAAATCCAAGTAATTTTACATTGTTCTTTAATAATTTAGACTTTTAATATCTTTTACGGCATCAACAATCATATTTACAAATGAGGAAAATATCTCCATGAGAAGTCTTCACAACGTCCTCACGACGTAAATAGCTCCTCTTGATATTCTCCTCTGGTACTCGTTCTATTACTTCTTCTTTGTCCTCATAGTCTTCAACTTACCAAAATTGAAAAAAACAACTTCTTTGCTTGCCATATGACACTTGCCTCCCTTGCTTCTAGTCGGTTGCGCCACTCACCACTCAACGCTCACCTCTTTGCGCTGACTTCGCTTATTGTCGAACCCATTGAATTAGTCGGGTCCCCGATCGCCTTTTTAGGAAGTGCAAAAAAGAAACAAAAAAATTATCGATCAGTCCTAGGTTGACTTGGAAACTAGACTGAACCCATTGGGTTGGTCCGGTTCTCAATCCCAAGCTCAATAGGGTTAATCATCGGTCCCAAAAATTGAGAACCAACGCTGTGTGGGTTGGTCCTAGCGTTGGTCCTAGGGTTAGGGGGTGAACCGGCCTAACTCGGACCATGCTCACTCCTAACATTGATCGACGTTTACGGGCTCAGCCCTTGTGACATCCTAAATTTCTAGTACTGTTTTCAATTAAATAAATCGGGTATTTTATTGATGCGTCTATAGTGTCATTCTCAGAACCTATCACTCGTAAGGTAACTAAATTATCTGGGGAAGTCATTAAGAAATTTTAAAGCAATAGACTTGAGAATTCGACTAGAAGTCGACTGCTCGACCGTGCTAGTCTGCAAGGGTCATTACGACATTATCAAAATCGATCAGAGATCAAGGATAGGTCGATTCGACTGAGATGGGTGATCAAAGTATGGGTGATTCCACATTATTACAAAATTCTCGTTGATTGACACTAGACCGATTTTCTGTCGTTTTGGGTACCCTGTGCTTGTAATTGAAACTTTGAGATTTTCATGACCACCGAGAGTTGCCAATGTGTCAAAGTGGTTCGAAGAAAATCGACCACGGTTTATTTGCACTAAAAATTTCTAAAAGCTACCCGGTAGCCTATGTGACACTAAAAATGCGTTAGATTAAAATTAATCACGAATTTAAGTTCGATTTCAGAAATTGAAAGTTCTGCCATATCACGACTTATTTTAGGAATGTCGACTCATCCTCCGAAATTATTTTGGAGATTCCGAGATTTTTACGGAAAATTGTTTCGGACGATTCGGAAAATTAACGGAAATTCGGTTTAGCTCATTTGAAAAGAATTTTGACTTCCAAGTTGAGCTTTTGAGTGTTGGGGAATTGCAGAAAATTGTAAGGATTTTTCTTCAGCAAAATTAGACGTTGATTTGGAGAATCGAAAGAAGAAATTGGAGCCAAAAATTAAGGAAATTCAAAGTTGGATTTTGGGGCAGCAAAATTGGCTTCAATTTAGTTAATTGGTGGGAAATTATTGTGGGAAAGTATTAAGGGAACATAGTGATATACATGGAGAAAAAAGGGAGACCAAGCCATTAATGGAAGAGATGAGATTTGTAGACTTTCTTCCCCCTTTTTTCCCAAACTCTCGAGCACGCCATCGTCGGTCTCTATCTTCTTCACATTTTTGCTTCACCGAAGACTCCATCTGTTTTGCCCCTTCTCCGTTCATTTTGCTTCTTCACAAAACCACCAAGATTTGTTCCCCCTCAGCCCCTTCGATGCCAGTGCACAGTTAACGCAAGTGAGCTCCCTCTCCTTTCCTGACTCCTTGCCACAACGCCACCTACCATCCCTTCAGCCAGCTGCACGAAGCCCCCACCGAAGCAGCTGCTTCTTCGTTCATCTGCAATGCCAACTAGTCCCATCTCTCTCGCTACTGCTACCAATCGCTCGAAGCTACCCATCCAAGTCAACAAATCAGCAAAGCTTCCCCTTCTGTTGACGCAAGTAGCTCCTTTCCGCTCCTTAGGCCAGCGAAGCAATCCCACCGACCCTCCATCCCTCTTCACGTGCCAACTCCTTACTTTCTCCTTGGTCAGCCACCACCGCGCACCCTTCATCTTTTCCAACAACAAAGCCCAAAGCTGCTTCTCTCTCTTGTTCAGTCCACATGATTCCAACAAAGCCAGAAGTCCAGCCTAGCTTCACCGATGCCAGCCCGTTCTCTGCAGCTCCAATTCAGCCTATCTTGGCCCAAGTCCCCAAGCTTAGCCCAATGAATTTCACTAGCCCTCTTGAAGCCCACAGTTCAGTTTGAAGTTGAGCCCATCAGCCCACCCATTCCCAATTCAGTTCAGCCCAAGAATTGAGCCCAGCAAGCCTGCTTCTTCAGCCCAGTCTTAAAGTCTACCTAAAGTCCAAGAAGCAGACCCAAGCCCAGCACTTGCTGTGGGCTTGCAAGGCTTCTAGGCCCGGTCCAAGCCCGTTGGTGTTGTCGTGAGCCCAAGTTCAGCTGTCGTCGTGCCATTGTCGCGATGAACCGGTCTTCGCAAAACAAGTGAGTTTTACTCACTAATCAATACTTAGTAGGCTAATGATACTTAGGGATTGTTTAGATTTAATTAAGTGCAATTATGTGGATAGATTATATTAGAGTAATTAAATTAGAGACTTATCGATGTATGTTAGGCAATTGGTTAGTGTAGTTAGCAAGTAGACATGCTCTATTATTTATTGAACGAGTCTCGGAAATTTTCCGGATCCATTCCGGCGTCCAATTAGGCATTACGGAAGATTTATTACATTTATTTAATATTTTTTGTAATTATTTATTTATTTATTTATTTTCCAGAAATTAGGCTGGGATAGTCGACGGCCGAAATTTTATGCTGATTATTGTGGTGTAGTCTATGTATTTATCTGAGCTCTAAATTATACCGAATCGAATTAATTAGGATTTTATAATTTTATTCCTAAATTAATTAATTTTGATAATTAATGGGAAAATTACCGAACACCGGTTTACAGCACCAAAAATATTTAATGGGCTGTTGAAATTGGTGGGATGTTTAAAAAAGGTGAATAATCATATGACATTGTGGGTTAGATCAAGAAAACCGCCGAAGTACGGTTATGTGCAATGGACCATAGATTACCACCTAATCCAGGTTGTGCTCGCTGAGCCATAATTCAGCACCACTATTGAACTTGGAATTGGTTATGCACGTTGAGCCGTAATTCAGCATTACCACCGAATTTGGAACCGGTTGTACCCACTGAGCCGTAATTCAGCATTAACCACTGAAAAATTAGTAAGCCATGCCTACTGAGTCGTAATTCAGCATTACCTCCAAATTTTTAGCAAACCATGCTCGCTAAGCCGTAATTCAGCGTTGGGATTGAGTAATTGGGATGACCGTGTAGGTCGTGCTCGCTGAGTCGTAATTCAGCATTAAAGTTGAGTAGTTGAGATGAGCCGACCAAGAAAGGGTTGAGATGACATGTAATCGATTAAATCGATTGATCAATGATTTGATCTGATGTTATTAATTAATTAAGTGATGTAATATAAGGCATTTGTAAATAACGTTGATTTGCAGGATGGAACTAAGGCCAAGGTAAGTCTTCTGACTCATGTTGTGCTTAGACAGCCTTTAGAGCATATTGGCTTCCTAATCAGGTCTTAGGGGTAAGAACTTGCTGAGATGATGTCTCACTAGGTATTGTATAACTATTTTCAAGCCCATAATTGAAAGCGGTGGGGAACCCGAGGCCAAAGTTCAGAAGGTGAAGCCCGGAGAATCGGCAAGCATGTCTAACTAGCTAGTCCTAGGATATTTCTCTTTTGTTGAAAGCCAATTCCTTTTTGTAGGCTTCTATGTATAAACCTATGTGTTTATAAAAAGGTCTTTTGTGAAAAATCGGTCCTACTTTCCTATCCCATTATTTTATTGTCAAGGGATTTCATATGCTTCTGCATGCATATATTAAAATAGAATGAGCTGGCGATGCATCCTAGGACGTCGCTATTAGTCGACCAAGGAGGGATGGGCACGTGCTCGAAGAATCGAAGCGTGACAACCCTGCTTTGCAACATTCTACACCAGGCTTAGCCCTATTTTGCTCCTTAGCTCAGCAACATTGATGACTCCTGTCGCCGGCTATCCTAGTCTCCTTCGGTAGGGCTGCAGGGAGGAAGAAGGAAAGAGGAAGGAGAAAAAAAGGAAGGAGCCGAAGAAGATGACTTCCTCTGTCTCTATCTCTCTCTCTTTCTTTTGTCTTTTTTTCTATTATTATTTTGTCATTTCTCAACCCCCTTGCACACCAACAAACTAGAGAGGGCTAGGCCCCTTTCTTTGAATTTTTTAATCTCTTCCCTTCTTCTCTTTCTTTTCTTTTCTTTTTCTTATAATGTGCAGAGCACTTGCTCTTCCTTCGAGTATGTGGATAAGATTAAAAAGAGAAAGTCCACTCCGTGTCATTCCATGTTAAAGAGAGAAAAAAGCCACTTTTTTTCTTTTTTTAATAATTATAAATTTTTATATTAACTTTAATGGAATAATAAAATGAAAAATTAAAATAAAACTTAGCTAATACAAATAATATTAGTGCCTATGTGATGCAAAAATAATTTTTGTTAGGGTCAAATTGATCCCGAATTTTCTATACAATTTTTTTTTTTTATATCCAAGGAACCCCATACAGCCGGCAGCCGACGGGTAAACCCTAGAGTGACGCTAGCGGAGAACCTATCACTCCGACGTCACACTTAAGACACCAAGTGCCTCCACTGGGTTTCGAATCCCTCACCTTTGGGCAAGGATTAAGGGAGCTCTTATCCAGCGGAGCCACCACGGCCAGTGGTTTCTATACAATTTTTATCATCAATACTTAATCAAAATGTAGGTGTCAACAACTTCCCATCTTTGAATGTGAGCTTGCAAAGATTGCATTCGAAGACGAACCGATACCTAAATTTGTCTACGCATATGCAGTAGATTATACCTTATGTTAAGATCGAGTGTCCTATGCAAAAAGGGCAATATAGCATAATACATAATAAGACAGATAATAAAGTATATGTAGTTACTTACCAAGAATGACTGATATGGGGCACGAACCCCGAGTTTGGCAAGTATCAAGGTATCATCTTACTTGATGATGTGAGGAAGTTGTTTTGTCAAGACTCAAACCTTTCTTCGGTTGTTTGTTAAAGCAACAAATTGTTTGTCTAGGAACTGAATCTTTTCTCAGTCGCCTTGATGGGAAATTGTTTTTCCATAATCCAAACCATTCTTCGGTAGCTTGTTAGAACAACAAGTTATTTGTCTAGGATTCAAACCTTTCTTCGGTCGCATTAACGAGTGATTGCTTTCCCAAGACGCAAACCATTCTTCAGTCGCCTATTAGAGCAACAAATTTTCTAAGACCCAAACCTTTCTTCGGTTGCCTTGATGTAATTGTTTTTCTAGAACATAAACCATTCTTCATTCATTTGTTAGAGTAATAAGTTCTTTGTCTAGGACTTGGACTTTTCTTCGATCATCTTGATGATATATTGCTTTTCGAAGACCCGAACCTTTCTTCGGTAGCCTATTAGAGCAACAGGTTGTTTGTCTAGGACCCGAATTTTTCTTCGGTTGCCTTGATGAGGGATTGCTTTCCCAAGACCCAAACTTTTCTTCAGTTGCTTGTTGTAGCAACCAATTGAGTACCCAATCTTTCTTAGGGATGTGCCAACCTTTCTCAAGACATATGCTTCTCTCTTAATAGTCAGAAACCTTACTCGACTCGAGTTTTGACCTGACTTGTGCCTTTCTCCTTCTCTGCCTTTCAACGGCATCGATAGGGGTGGTTGGGACATCATCGAGCAGCAACTTGGCATCAACGATAGCAACGATGCAATAAGGTAGCAATAGTGAGCTGTTCAACCGAGCTAAGATGCAGCAAATGGTGGCAAATGGGGGAAGCTAAGTTCACTATGGGCTAGTCACAACAAGCAGCGCCAATCACCACAAGACTAGCAAACACGGTGGTGAAGTAGCAAGTAGCATAGAGATGACGGAAGGTTCGATGTTGGGGGGAGGACGACAACAACTTGCGTTAGGCTCGGGTAGCAGATCTACATTTGGGGGGACGATAACAACTGGCGTTGGGTCGGTGAGCTTAGCCCAGCAAGACTCACAGCCGATCGACAGGGCGGCGGCAGGTGACACCACGGCAGCAACAGACAACAAGGATTAATCCCGCGACTCTCTCTCTCTCTCTCTCTCTAATTTGAAACCAAACCCCTTTCACCCACAAGCTCTTTCCCTCTCTACCTTCTCCCCCGATTTCTCCCTATGATCTCTCCCCAATCTGCCTCTCTTTCTCTCCTCGACCTCCTCTCTCAGACTCGCTTACTCTCAAACCTCTCCAAACGTCTCTCAAGGGAAGTCCTCCGAGGTCACTCCTCTGATCTCTCTCTTCTCCAGCTTGCTCACTCTCCAGCCTCCCCTAATGTCTCTTGGGGGAAGTCCTTTGAGTTCGCTACTTCTATCTGTCTTTTCAAGGGGCATGCAAATGTCCTATTTATAGGTGAGGAGGCCAGTCGATAGAGGCGCTTGGACTATTGGTCCTTGGTACGCCGATCGGCCTTGGCATGGCCGAACTGGTGTTCCCTCGGCCGTCCATTCTACAGCAGGCTTAGCCCTACTCTGCTCCTTAGCTCAACGGCATCGATGACTCCTATCGTCGGCTATCCTAGTCTCCTTCGGTAGGGCATCTGGCGTGCGTGGGTTGCAGGGAGGAGGAAGGAAAGAGGAAAGATAAAAAGGAGAAGGAGACGAAGAAGATGATTGCCTTTGTCTCTATCTCTCTCCTTTTGTCTTTTTTTTTTTTTAAATTATTATTTTGTCCTTTCTCAACCCCCTTGCACATCAATAGACTAGAGAGGGCTAGGCTCTTTCTTTGACTTCTTTACTCTCTTCCCTTCTCTTTTTTTTTTTTTTTTTTTTCATTTTTTTCATGTGCAGAGCACTTGCTCTTCCTTCATGTATGTGGACAAGATTGAAGAGAGAGAGAGAGAGAGTGAGTCTACTTCATGTCAATCCATGTAAAGGAGAGAAAAGAGCCCTTTTTTATCTTTTTTTAATAATAATATTTTTTTTATATTTCCTAGAAATGCAATAATAAAATTAAAACTTAGTTGATGCAAATAATATTAGTGCTAACGTGATGCAAAAATCCTTTTTGTTAGGGCCAAATTGGTCCCTAATTTTCTATACAATTTTTATCATAAATACTTGGCCAAAATTTAGGTATCAATATTAAAATATTTTATAATATTTTCTATGCACCA
Organism: Eucalyptus cladocalyx; assembly: GCA_017140615.1. Lineage (NCBI taxonomy): Eukaryota > Viridiplantae > Streptophyta > Magnoliopsida > Myrtales > Myrtaceae > Eucalyptus > Eucalyptus cladocalyx. Next base: position 22,003,338 of record CM029523.1, on the reverse strand, counting down.
AAACACGATAAGACAGCATGCCCAACAAGGGGCGCGTCTTGCTCCACATCCCTTGAATCCTGCTTCTGTCTTCCTTCTTATGGGATAAGGATCCATACTATTGTTAACTGAGGGTCTGGACCCGACTTCCCGCCACTTAAAAGAGGAAACTCTACCCCCTGGGTGGATCAATTCCGTGCGTTTAGAGTATCATGCCGTGGCACCCCGATGAAAACCGTCGCGCATTCCACTATTCCCTCGCACTTGGGTCTGGGACTAACCGGAAAAAATGCCCGATCTGAAATCACAGTCACTGTGCAATTTTCATAAGTAGGGCGTTCCCAAATCTTCAGCCACAGCCTGCGTTCAAGTGCGCAATCCTGCTTAGCGGGAAAACTTAAGGATTAATTTCTCTTCATTCACCAAAAGATGTCACGAATTCAATGGACTGAATTGGGGATCCCCTCTCGTTTTCACAGGGCCCAATAGTCAAGCTCCTCAAGAGGCCAAAGGCCAGGACGGTGACACTTCGATTCTGACGTGGATAGAGTTTGGGAGGACAATCTTTTCACAATCCAATCCAAAGGGAGTTGTTGTTTTCATTCGAGAGAGCGGCAGGCCCCGGCAGCTTTGACCGCCCCATCGCCCAATTACATTTCCCCATGGGTCATCATTATAATTGGAGAAATCATCCGATAAATTCTAAATCCGTTTATACAGACATTAATTCAATTCTTTTTTTATTTTTTTTACCCAACTTAATTCAAACATCTACACAAAATTTCAATGCAATATTTCCTGTGAATTTTCATCAGAAAATTGCTGTATCACACATAATCACTGACAATAATTAGACCGTTACATTTGCAGTTTTCAATAAAAAATAGGCTGCAATAACTACATTTGAAAATTTGTGTAAAGGTATTAAAACTAAATTGACAAAACTGAAAAAAAAAATTGATTGAATTTGCATCCGTACTATAAATTTAGGATCGATTGAGTAATTTTCCCCATTAAAAATTTTCTAAGTACCACTCTGTTGAAGCCTTTCTATGCCGCTAACTTTCCTCAGGGAGAGCATAATTAATTAAGAGTTCCGAAATGATAAGCATTCATCCTCAAATAAATGCTTCACAAAGCCAGCATGCTAGGGAAATACGCAGCTTCCAGATGGTCATGTGAACAATCGAAATCAATCCTTTTCAAAATTTTTCAGTTGATTTTATCTTGTTTATCATAATCTGGGTAGGTAACGAAGAATTAATATGTTCAATCATGGAGTTAAAAACTTTCTTTACCGCAATCTAAAGCCTTTGAAAAATATACAAAAAAAAAAAAAAAAAAAGATAATGAAACTGATGTAAGATCCATTGAATGTTTGACCCCATAAAAAACAAAAGGATCCATTGAATGAAGCAAATACTTACGTCAGTTAAAAAAGTTACGGATAAAATAATTTTCTTTTGCCCACGTAAGAATGTTAATCCAAATGAAAACGACCGTGTTGGCTAAGTTTATGTCAAAATATATGACAGTTTGTCCAATTACATTTTCCACAGGAAAATTACCAAAATAATTTTAAATTTATTATAATTTTTCCAATTCAATCATAAACATTTTACATTTGTACTCATATAATATATTTGGATAATTTTAGCTGGACAAACATGTCAATTTTTCAATTTTTTTTTCCTTCTCTCTTTTTTTTGTTTTTTTCTTTCCTTCTTCCTCTAAGGTGATGGCTAGAGGCAAGCCTCCCTCGAGCCTTAGCCACCCCTGGTAAGGCCACGCCAGGCGAGCCTCCCACCCCTGGTAAGACCACGCCAGGCGAGCCTCCCCATGGCGGGTGAGGTCAAGCCTCCATAGTGGCTAGCAAGGTCAACCTTGTCGGGCAGGGGAAGAAGGAAAGAAAAAACAAAAAAGAGAAAGAAAAAATTAAAAAAATTAAAAAATTGACACATTAGCGTCTACCAGACAGTCGGCGCCGATTGGCGTCCACGTCAGCACTAGCCGGTCAAAATTAGCCAAATGAACTAAATTGGCACAACTACAAAAGATTTAGGATCAAATTGGTAAAAGAAAAAGGTTTAAGACTAAATTGGAAAAATTACAATAAGTCGACGACTGTTTTTATAATTTTCCCATTTTCTACCACCCTTCGTCCAATGCCAATAGGAGTTGCCACCCTCTATGGATGTGAAAACCTTTTCTTTTTTATTTCGTGGATATGATATCACGAAATCAGAATGAGTAGCCCAAAAATGAAATCAATATTGCTTATATATGGAGTGTATAATGGAGCCAGTTATCACGTGTGTAATCCATACCGACGTACATTCTTCAATCAGTAAGCCAACTCAATTCGATGTTCTTACTTCAATCGTAATTTTCTAATAAAGTACTATGAGAAGGAGAATACTTTATTAGACACTTGATATCATGTGTCATGTTAATACATATCAGGTAGAAGAGTTTCGGCTAATAGGGTCAAAAGCTTAAATGCCCGGCCAGTCTACTTGAGGGATCCCTCAAATGTTAAAATCTTCCAAATGGCCTTTTTCTTTTCCTGCAGATTTTGAACGTTTTGGACGAAACCAATCACAATCAGCAATCGCGGCGGTTCAAATTACAGCAACTTTCCACTGCATTAAAGAGATGAGTGTGCATTCCTAGACCATCTGGTTCATTTGGAAATGGGACATCTATCTTCTTCCTTGTACCTCGTCGAGGACGAGTGGCCTCAAAAAGAAAATGCGATGATATGATGATTCGAGCTGAGGTCTCTAGCGAAGAGGGCGAACTGGCTTTACCTACCTACCCCCGCTTGGCGTTAATGGACTTGTCGTATCTTTCTTGAATACATAATAGGATTGAAATCTTTTGTAGATGAAGTGTCTATTTCTTGAAGCTATGACGGCAGCCGACTCAACACAGCCATTGAAGTGCCTTTTGAACATTGTGAACACATTCAAACAAACGCCACGATTTCATGACGTCATTCGTTTGATTCAAATTTTGGTTTTTCTGGAATCCCGCCCTTCGCTAATAAACAATAATATTTGAACATATAGTAAATTTGAGACGGTATCTTCTTTTTACGCATAACTTTTTTTATGTAAACGAGGTGTCTGGGGCTCTTTGAACACGCAAGAATCCTCATCAGGTCTAGTAATCCTTCATTCCTCACACGTCTAGTAATTACCAAGCACACACGGACAAATCCCTTGGGTTTATTTGATTTTTTCTTCTTTGAATTATTGCTCTCTAATTCTTTGTGAGTAATAAATAATATTTTTCCTATGCGTATGATAAATAATCCTTTTTTTGAATAATATGAGTTTACTATCATAATTAATCGACTATTCGAAAGGGAACTAACACGGTAACTCATTACCATAATCCCAACAAAAATCTAAATTCTCTATGCAAAATTCGAATCCACGACAATCATTTCCCGAGCCGAAATTATGGATACGCACTTCTCATTAGATCGATTCCGAGGTGGATAATAAACTTTTTTATTTGATTTCTTTGACAATTCAATTTTATTTATTTTTGTCGTTGTGTTGACTTTTTTGGATAAATCCCATATAGATCTTCCAAATTATTTGACTAACACTCGCTATAATTATGAAAAGCCCCTTCAAACCGAAACGTTCATCCCGCTTCGTTTGCGCACCTTCGCGCCTATAAAGAAGCGCGACGCCATGAACGTCAACCACAGCAGAAGGCTCTAAAACCATCAGCCCCTTGAGAAATGGCCAATGCCCCGTCCGCTTCGATCCTCTCCTTCTCCCTATCCATTGCGATCCTCCTCGTCTCCTCGATCACGGCCAATGCAGGCGGGGACCGTGAGCTGAGCTGGATGCTGCCGGCCCCGATGAGGGCCCCGGGGTGCCAAGGCCCGATCGCCGAGTGCCTGGCGGAGGACGAGTTCGGGATGGACTCGGAGATCAGCAGGCGGATCCTGGCGACCATGCCGCGGCAGATCAGCTACGATGCGCTGCAGCCGGGCACCGTCCCGTGCTCCCTGAGGGGGGCGTCCTACTACAACTGCAGGCCCGGCGCCGAGGCGAACCCTTACAACCGCCCCTGCAGCGTTATCACCAAGTGTCGTAGCTGAGAAAAATGGTGAAGTGGCTGTGTATGTACCTATATGTTTCCTGCTGTTTCCCCTGTGCTTGTGGTGTGGACGTGTGCATGACATTGTGTAATCATGTAAAGAAGCTAAAGCTCTGATTTGTTCCTCCTGCCTCCTCATCCATCTTCTTCTCTCTCCTTTCTGCCTCCTGCATAATACGAACTCTTTCTAGCCATGTTCCATCGAGTTCATTCTGGTAAAAGGGAAGCAAAAGCATCTGAAAAAGTTATTTGAAACAGCACTCGTGAGCGGCTAACGTATCTCGGACAACATGCGTTCGGTTGGAAGTTCCAGGTGATCGTTTATAATTGCACCCAACAGGTGATAAGAATCATCTGCATATTCATATCGTCATCTTTTGCCATGCAAAACGGCGTTCGGAGTTTGTCAAGCGTCACGCTTTTTACTTGTCCTAAGGCCCTTGGCCACGAGGATAAACCGAAACGTGATGAAGCGATGCTAAGATTGAATATAAAGCTAATACTTTGTTGATTTTTCTGCAATCAAAGGATGCGGAAACTTTGTCTTTCTCCTGATCCACTTCGAACAACTCCATGTCGAACGATTAGAAGATTAGCATCAATTCCAAGCTTACGGCTCATCCTTCCAACCATCGAAGCTGGAAGCTTCCGCTGTTGTGAACGATTAAACATCTAAATACGAGACCAGATTCGATCGAACATAACCAAGCATCGACTACCTACCCAAGTCCTCCTACTATCCTATGGTAGAATTGCTTATGATTCTTGTGTTTTTTGTAACTCTAGATCGGATTCGATCGATCATCTATTTTTTGATTGCCACATTATGGCTGGTCTTGCCATGTTTTGGGCTGCTAAATGCAACCTTCCTTGGCATAACAAGGGGTGGATGGACAACCTTTAGTGGGCCATCAAGTGTATCACAGGTAGTGACTTTTATCAAAGTATTGCAAGGTATTCTTTCGGAGATCTATGCCACACCATTTGGAAGACGCGGAATGACATACTCTTTGGGGCCAAGCACTGCTCATACCCGCAATGAAAAAACATCTCATCAAAGCCTTCACCTTACCTTTAATCACGTTCTCAACACACTGAAAAACAAGAGGATCCAAAGAAGTTGAAGACTCGACCCCACTTATCTTCTCTTCGGCCGTGTCTATTCCCTTTTCATAATTTTGTTGAGGGTTGTCCGTGCTTGACTTCCCTTTTCATTTTTCTTTTTTCTCGGCACTCTTCCTCTCGTTATGACTTGTATACCATTATTAGTGTAAGTTTTGGTGCCAAGACCCCTGCTGTATAGCCATGTTTGGTTAAAAGTTGATACATTACTTACATTACCCAAAAAAAAACATCTAAATACGAGAAATCCGAGAGGCTTGCCTGCCTATTCGGTTAAGACCCTAAATTGCGACACAGGGAAAAAAAATAGCATAATCAGTGCAGTGTATATCCCAATCGGTTTTGCGGGGTGAATCAAGGGATCAATAGTTCTAAAGTGTTGCTTTAGAATAACATAGCATGTAATAAAGCTGATAATCCCAAAATACCCGCGTCTGTATATAATACTGCGAGCAGGATGAGGCATCATCAAGTGATTTCTGAATAAAGACACCCTAAATTAAATCGCCTATCTTTCAAGTCTTAATGACAGCAATGCAAGGTACACTCATTTGAAGAAAAATATCTGCAAAATAATGTCAAAACTGTTGTTGTTTCTTCTATCTTCTATTCATGCTGTTAGTACAGATGAAGAGAAACTTGAAGCTGTGACGATCAAGAGGATCAGCAAAATGGGCATTGGAGTTTTTCATTCTTCTTTCTTTCCACTGGATGATTCGGCCTTAACATAAGGATATTCCGGGGGGGCACGCCAAAGGCCCCACAATATAATTAAGTGGAGACAGAGAAGCAGAACAGACGAAAAGATGTTTGATGGATAGACATTCCAGCATAACTCCACTCCTACGAACAATATTATCCTGCAACAGAAACACCTTTGTCCTTCAAAACGGTTGTATGCATAGAAATTACTGTCTTAAACATTAACACACTAAGAGGTTACCGTAAAAGTGTTGGAAAAGGCGTTCTCCAAAGTAAATAAGGTAAGCTGTAAAAGTACCTGTACCAATAGATCCAGATTAGAAACTAATGCAACAGCCATAGACTTTCAAACTTCAAGTGGAACAGAAGATGTGCGTAGTGTATTGCAGAATAGTTGGGAGTGAACTTACTCCAGCAATGGGAATAGTAGCAACAGTATTCATGGAGAAAGTGAGATAGACAATGAAGAACTCAAATAAAATGATGCAAATGCATTAGGAGCAAAGGGAAGGTAGAACAAGATGCCTCAACATTATAGGAGCCCATACTATGCATGAGTACCTGCATGTATGGGTTTGCATGCTTGAATGGGTGTTAATGTGTTTGTGAAATAATGAAGCCCTTAAACAACAAAGAAATACATAATATCACTCACAAACAAAGTATCGATTAACGTATATTGTAAATACACATAAACCAACTAACAGTTGAGCATCTATCAGGCAGCCGGCCCTTACAAAAAGAATAAAAGAAAATGAAAAGATCACATTGGATTAAGAATCGGTGGTCTATTACATTCCTCCAACTATTTAACATAACACCAATTTAGCATACAAATTTGTATCATTAGGGCTAAGCAAAATAACCCGGTGGCCTAAAAACCTGGTCCGACCAGACATTTCCAGGCTCTGATAGGTCTGGGCTGGGCCACAGGTTCGAACTGTTCTTTTGGGCTTAAGGTACAAAATATATATTTCAAATCCCTAGTGCACAAAACACTCTCTCTCCCATTTATCTCATTCTCCCAGGTTCTCCACTGTCAAGCTGCCACCTTACGTCCAGTGGCCCTACATGACTCGCTGTACTTCTTGCATGACTCATCTGTCCTTTCTCTTGTCACACTCCCACGAGCTGAGGCACTAGGATTAGGATGGCCACCACTCTTCAATCATGGCCACTCTCAAATCACAAGTGGGTATGACTTCTTTATGGATTCTTTTCCCCCATTTTTTTTTTACTCTGAGGCTCATGCTTAAGCAAGCTACTTCATGAAGCTTACAATCTCATCCAATTTGATGACTTATGTACTGCAAGTGCTTGTCTTTTTAAGTTCTTTATTTTCCCAGTTGAAGATGTGCTGTTTTTGTTAACAACTACTTACATGTTAAAAAAGAAAAAATGACATTGGCCATCTGGCCAGTTGGCCTGGACCTGCCAAAATGACCCAGTCATATTCTGTCCAGGCCAAATTACACATTTCAGTTCAGGCCAGGCCCTTGGACCAAACAGTATCAGGCTGAAGCTGTTCAGGCTTGGCGAATTTTTTGGCAGAAGCCAGCTCAACTCAGTGCATTCTCAACCCTACATACGATGCAATACATGGTACACCAAACCCAAATATTTACAACTCACAAGCAACAGTGGTAAAAGTATGTCAGATAGATAATATTTGGAGATACAAGTTGAGTAGCTATCAAACTTCTGCAAATAGACTTACCATGAGTAGAACTGATAATGCAATGAACGTGCACATACAATGCCAATAAAATTCCCAGCAAACATAGTCATCACAATATCTGAATCACGCAATTGAGAAATATTAGTATTAAGCAATAAATAACACTAATCAAGGTAAAAAAAAAATCATAGTTTGCTCACGCTCTTGGCTGAGAACTTTGGACGATGAGCCGGTACTACGAAAATTTTGTTGTGAGAAGGAACTTAAGAGAGAGAACTTCAGCTTCAAGGAGAGAAACTTTGAATGCAAGAAATTAAAAAGCCCCCCTTCATGCCTGTCGATTAAACACAATTTCATGAAAACTGTGTCAATCCACAGAAAAGAAAGAAAGCATAAATCATGCAGACAAAATAAGCAAGAAACGACATAAGTCAACTAACCCACTAGCAATTAAAGACACTATCTCTATCAATTGCCAGATTTAAAATGAGAATGCAACAAGTACTGCTCATCCAAAACTAGTGCACCAAAAAGTTACTTATGCACATACGCAAACAGAATTTGCATTAAGCGACTGAAATGACTGAGACTTGGAAAGCTATCTTCAGCAAACCAACAACTACCATTTGCACTCAAATTCATAGCCTAACAAAGCAACTTGAGTGATATTAATACTTACTTGCACCATCTATAGTGCGCAAATGTGAAGAGCAACACCAGGTGAACAACCAGCAAGGAGACTGCAAATCCTTTCGATACAAAAACTGGCTCAGGAACAAACTTGAAGTTAACAGACCTGAAGGTAAATAAAGTTGATTTTCAACTAATATTCAGCAATCCTCTATGTACGAGTTAAATCCAAGCAACTTGTAAAAAAGGATGGTGCCACAATTGATTTTCAACTAACATAGTGTAATCTCATTGTCATTACATTTCGAACGGGCATTGAAATTTGGTTTCCAAAGATTCTTTCACCCTAGCATGCACCAAGTTGACTTACAATGTGAAACATATCTCAAAGCAGAAAACAGGCCATAGAATAACAAATCCAGAATACATCTACTAAATCCAGTATAAAAAGTCATCAATGGGTGCCATATATTTTGCATAGTCAAACAGAGTGTGTTACATGACAACACTAAACTACTTCTTTGGCAGCTCAATAGCAGGGTTCATGCACTATTAAACCAGATGTTTTCACTTGCAAAATGATCTGTTCATTAAGCTGCTAAGCATGAACCTGAATAAAACTTATGAGAGAGAAAATGAACAAGATTTTCCACCCAGTGACTATGGTCTCATCTACTTTGACATTTAAAGATTGCAGAGAAGTAATACCAAAAGTGGATGAATATGCGACCAAGATTGAAGGCCTGAGATATGTATGCAACCGGATAGGATAAGAGAAAAGGAAGCCCCAACAATATCTGGAGAATTGTGGATTAGTGAACCAGTAAGCATGATGATCAGATCAGACACCCGGCAACATTAGTCACAGATGGAGCTCCACTCACCTATGCATGCCAAAAATCAAAAGATTGATATGTCACATTCCCAAGAAAAGGCATTTGTGTGCCATGCAGACTCAATTTTCATTCGAACGAATCTCAAGAAGGATATCAAAATGGATGTAGGGAAGAAGGAACATCAAGGACCACAAGGTCAACTACCTGCACAAGCGCTGCACAAGCTAAAGCTGACGCCACCCCAAAGATATCCATGGCCTGCAGAAGACGCATGTGAGGGATTATAAACCATGCTCAGAATCACAATAAGTACTCTAGACAAAAATTCAAGACTTACAGAGAATGAAAACCATGTACCTTCAGCATTAGAAGAAGCAATGACGGGGCATAAAGGAGGACATTCATTTTTATAGAAACAGCAGCACTGCAGAGATCAAAGGAATAATCTTTATTTGAAGGAAAACAAAAGTAAGAGGAAGCACAAGGAAAAGTAGTTCTAAGTAAAAACACTACCTGAAGATAATCAACCCAACATGCCACTTTTGGCTAAGTAAGACAGCCATAGAAGCATGGAGGAGCATTGTAGCAAAACAGTCATTAAAGAGACGGAGAACAAATATAGAGTGCGCCCTCTTTGACAGACAAAGCAAGCTCAGAGCCCACCATGGGAGCTGTGATAGTTTTCAAACAGTGGAGATCAATGACATTGCTGAAGCTAACTCAGAAGGGAGGGAAATGGAACACTTAAAAAAATTTATCGCATTGTGAGCAGATTCAATCACTGTCTTTTGAAATTCATAATTAAAGGATCCAATAAACAGTCCCTACATTCATCCCCGCAGTATCTGAATAGTATAAGTACTATACATATCAGATTGAACAAGGCAATGAAGTACATCAAATAGAGTAAGCGGGGAAAAAAAAACTGTCTTTACTCTAAATAAGGAAAATACAACTAGAATATGATTTTACAAAGCTGTTAAATATCAAGTAAGTCGGCAGAGATCAACTTAATGATGCACCATGCAAAGTGCCAGCACCATAATTGGCATTTCAAGCAAGGATGAGCAGTGAAGGAGATAGAGGAACAAAGCCAAGTCGCATCAACAAACACACGCACAAAGAAATAAGCACGCTTTATACGTGCAAAGATTAGACCACTTACCACATCTGTCTTCACATATATATAGAACACGATCCCCAGATTAATGATGTACAAAATGCCAAACAAAATCTGCAGCGGCGTCGAAGAATCAAGGATTCCATCAATAACGTAGGAAGCAATAGATCCCCCCACAAAACACAAGAACAAATAGCAATTACAGGAATAACACCAATATGCACAAAATATACCTGAGCCGGATAGACCTCGCTGCCGGTGACGAACTGAATGGCAGAGTAAACATAGAGGAAGCCGGCCGGATAGACCAGAGGACCCGTGTCGCCTTTCAAGTTACTGTAATCCCTCTCTCCTCCAAGAAATCCACTCACCTACAACAACACACGAAATCGACCGGAACTGCGAAATCAAAAGCAACGACGCGCGTAAAAGCACGAAATTTCAACAGAAAGAAAGAAAGAAAGCTCAGAGCTTGATTCGGAACAAGCACGCACCTGAGACATGTAAGCGTCCCAATCGATCTTGGTGTCTGCAAGCAAGCCAGCCAGCCGAACAGCGACATTCAGAAACAAGACCAATGAGACACAGAGAGAAAGAGAGAGAGAGAGAGGGGTATTACAGGGGACGTAGGCGATGATGAGAGAAACCAGAACGGCATCAGCGAGGAGCAAAGCCAGAGCGAAGGCGGCTTTGCGATTCCCGAAGAACTTCACGGGACGCGAAGAATCTCGCTCTGATTGGCGCGATTCGAGCTCGGCCGTCGCGCGAGGGACGGCCATGGCTTCCCTACCTGCTCGCGGCATTCTCTCTCTCCCTCTCTCTCTCTCTCTCAGTTTCTTCGTTCGCTACTGTTCTTTGTTGATCGGTCAGTGATGACAAAAGTGGGTGCACGGTAAGAACCGGTGCTCCTCCGCAGCTGCGGACCGTTGGATATTGAAATGGGCTCCGTATGATCCACAGCCGTTGATGTTTTTCACTCTTAGAAGGGGGGCATCGGGTCAGAGCGTGCTTCGGCCTCGGGTCGGGCCTTCGGCTGCTTTGGATTTAAGCACGGCAACACCGTTCTAGGAATGCCTTTAATAACCATTCTTATCCCAAAAATAATTTTTTATCAGAAATTATTTTTTTATTCTATTCTCGAAAATAAATTTTAAACATTTAGTAACCGTCCCTATGGTACGTTCTTAAAATTTTTAATTTAAATAATTTTCTTCTTAATTTTTAATTATTTTTTTTATTTTTTTCTTCATTTTTTTTCTTTCTCTTCTTCTTCAAGTTTTGACTAGTCATCGACCTTGGATCTAGTGATTGGCCAAATGAGGGCAAACGTTCTCATCAAAGTGTCTCCAGTCCCCAGCGAGGCCACACCTCTTTGATCAAGCATCGCTAGTAATTGGCATGGGTCGATCAAGCCTTGACTAGGTGAGGAGTCTTGCTTAGATCTGACTAGGTCGAGCTCGCTCAACCAACAATAGGGCTTGGCCTCACCGAGCCACTACGAGGTTGACGTTGCCTGGCCTCACCAAATCCGAGGGAGACCTATTTAGCCACTAGTGAGCCTCACCCTCGCCAAGCTAGGTGAGGTTCACCGGAAGTGGTGGCGAGGCTCACCTCATTGATGGTTGGGAGGCTTGAGCTCACCGAACCTCACCCAACTAGTCGCCAACGACCAGCAACGGTGGACAATGGCAATCACAAATAGAATCAAATACTATTTGATAAGTTACCAAACATGACATAATATGCCACATTGATAAGGGATTTCGGCATTGACTATGAAAATTACTATGTATTATTTATAACAACAAAGCACAAAATTAAATCATTTATTTCTGCTCGGTTGTAAAATATAATAAGCTATTAATCATATATACACATCTATTATGTATATACTATTCCTATGTCAATTATTTGGGTGAGACGGGATTTGGGTATTCAGCATTGAGGTCTTGAGTCCATAGGCCTGAGGTCCTTGGACACTTGGATCCATCCCATTCAAGACGCCCTTTTGGCGATGGAAACCCGATCAAAGAATAATATACTTCGACTCATTTTCTCAAGCGGTTCACGCAAGCACCTTATCCATCCTCTTATAATATCGAATTTATCCCGACGTCAATTTCTAGAGGGCCCAAAACTATACATAACGTCGCGTCGCCTCACCACCTTTCCCTCCCCCTCCGCGCCAAGTGTCACGGCGCATCGTCCACTCTGCACCACCACCCACCACCCACGCGTCCTCCCTCCGTCCCTCCTTCCTTCGTCAGCCTCGCCGCCCAACCTCCATCCTACATTCCAGAGATCGCCATTGCCCCCCGTCCGTTCGACAGATAAAACCGGCGCCCCTCACCAATTCCAAAGCCATCTCCAGTCCCTCCATCTCTCTTTCTCTGCCATATTCGACGACCTTGTTTCCTCTCTTGGCCTCTTACCTTTTACCCGTCTTCCATGGCTTCCCAGGACCTCAAACAACGGACCACACCGCACGACCCCTCCCCGGCCGACGCCGCCGAGGCCCCCGCCGCCGCCCCGACGATTGCCACCACCAAGGCCCGGCCGAGGCGCGCCGACCGGCGCACCATGGCGAAGCGCGGCCTCCGCTCCCTGGCCCTCGCCGTCTCCCTCCCGCTCTCCCTCACCCTCCTCGACATCTACTTCTTCGGCTCCCTCAGCGCCCCCGCCGCCGCTCACGCCGCCGCCGCCGCCGACGAGGCGGAGAGGCCCTTCGTCCCGCCCCTCTGGATCCTCCACACGCTGTGCGCCGTCTCCAGCCTCCTGATGGGCCTCTCGGCGTGGCTCGTCTGGGCCGAGGGCGGGTTCCACCGCAGGCCCGCGGCGCTGCCGCTGTACCTGGCCCAGCTCGGGCTGGCCCTGGCGTGGGGCCCGGTGGTGTTCGGGCTCGGGGCGGGCCGGGTGGGGCTGGCGATGGCGGCCGGGATGGTGGCGGCGATGGTGGGGTGCTACAGGACGTTCGGGGAGGTGAACCCGATCGCCGGGGATCTTGTGAAGATCTGCTTCGCGTGGGCGGGGCTCTTGTCCGTGGTGAATCTGAAGCTCGTGTCCATGTGAAGAAACCGATGGAGCGTCGTCGTATCACGTGGTGGTGTTCTAGAGTCCTTTGTTTCGTGCGCTCTCGTACGGAACCTGAGTCCGTCTTGTCGGAGAGTGCTTGATGTACATAATGTTTCGAGGTTTAAGTTTCTCGTCCCCTTTCGAGGGAGACGATGTGGTTATGCTGGCGTCGTTACTTAGGTTTGTCGTATCATCCTGAGGCCATTTTGGCCCACTTCGAACGATACCCGTTTCCAATTTCTCTGGTCGCGGTCCGATGATTGTGTTGTATCCATAGGTACTTTGATCAAATAAAACGTGAACTGATCCCACTGAATATTTCAAAAGCGGGAATTTACTGATGATCTCGCGGATGGATTAGACACGTCTTTTCAGAACCAACAAAATTCTACAAGCAGTACCCCGGCCCGTCACGTCTCGCGAAGATATGGTATCTCAAATGCCCGGAGATGTTCTATGTGCTAAGTATTTGGGCATTTGAAGACAACCAAAAAGTGAAGAGTGCAAGAGTAAGTAACTAAGAAGCAAAATGTTAGAAAGTGCCCCCGCATCGCATAGCGTTTTGGTAAAGTGGAAATAGCTGTCTAAATTGTCAAATTCCCAAAGAAAAGCGAAGAGTCAAACAAGTTTACGAAAATGACAAGATGCTCTGAACTAATTAGACCATTGCAGTGTATTGGTCGTGTTGATCAATCTCGGTATCTATCGTCCCTCATAGTTCTCTGATCGAGTACATCAACAAAAAGACCCTCCAAGAAGACGAAACTTCTTTCCTGAGTTGAGCTAATACGCTACTCGGCAATGGAAAGCTTTCTCAATGTGATAGAGATTCTTCTCTTCTGATCTAGCTCCTGCCCTTGCCATACCTGAAATCCCGGTTTGCGATTGATTTCGTGTTTCCAAAGGTAGCGAGCTTCTCCTGACATAAGAACCAAGGAACCTGGAGGCAGATAGACTGGTACTTTAGACATTTGCTGCTCGTTTTCTACTTTGCTGCTGGTGTTGCACGTATCTCCAACCTGGGTGAAGTGCATGATGCACGGAGACTCAAGGGATACGATAGCAATTCCATCGCCAAAGCGCATTAGATCAACGTGTGCACAAATACCCTGCGAGTGCAAATGTCTGTTTGAGGTGGCGTGCCAACAAGTGCAACTCAACAAGTAATGGAACCATTGCAGAAAATGGCTTAGGCATAGAAAAAAGCATTTGGAAGTTAAACAAGTACAGAACACAAAAGCCAAGGCGTACAATCCCTTCCAACACGAGTTATCAAGCAATTTAGAAGAGCAACCAAGAAAATGCACGGTTGAGGAGGCAATCGACAGTGATCAGAAACTTTATTCTCAAACAGTTCAAATATTGATGCACACAGACAAAGCGAAAGCATTGCTGCTTGAGTATTCTTTCAAGATTAAATCTTTTTAATGCCTCAATGAGATGAATGGTATGAAGTGGTAAACAATATCTTACCTCGCCCGGATGGTATAAGTTCACAATGAGTTGATCAAATAGAGGCTCTCTCCCCAATAATTCCAATGGCAGGATAGGAAAGAGAGAAGTATCCTCCCGTGCATCTGCATTTGACGACTCGAACTCTGGGATGAAGTCCCCTAATAACACCGCCTCTCGAATAGAATAAGAAAGCTCAGTTGCCCACGCTGGAAGACTCCCAAACCTCATGGCCTGCAGAGACAAAATGCAGGACAATACCAGTTCAGTTACAATCAGTGATGGCAAGAAGTGCATAGCTATTCACAGCCTGAAACGATTTTGCTCTGCCATTGTGCAAATGGAATGCAATCACCTGCACGTAGTTTTCAGAAACTCGAGCTATTCAATTCACTTTCGCTCATATAATTATGGAGGCGACAAGAAAATGCGCACAACGGAACAGAAGGCGGATGATAAGAAATTGTTCCCAGCTATGAAAGGCCCGTCAATCTCTCGAGAATCAATGCATACATATCTAAAAGACAGTAAAAGTTATCCATCTCCTAGCAAGCTGCGAAAACTAAATATCTCAAGCAAACTCCTATGATATCTCCGATAAACTCAGAACTCTAGATCTGCATATAAGTACATGCATGAAGCTCACTCGTGGCATTTGCGCCGATCACAAATGTACAGACTAACATAGTCGCATCGACCTAAAATAACAAAATTAGCAGCTTAGATAACAACAAGATGGCATGGTTCGTTACCAGTTTAACATGCATTCGACCTCCTCTCGTTACTCATCAAGTTACAGAGGTTAAAATCAAATGGAATCCTTTCGTTTGCATGTGACGCGCGGATAAAGCGTAATTATCTAAACCTAGATTTCAGAAGAAATACCGCAACAGACGTCTGCCTACAGCACCGATTCAAATTAAGCGAAAACCGAAGCCAAGCCAACAACAGTCACATTGCCAGTCAAGCGGCTTGTGCTGAGAATTTGCAGTGCAGAATTTCAACGCTCTTGAGGCACACACAACAGCAAGCGCTTATCGATAGGTGGGGCGACGTGTTACCTGGTTGTGCGAAGCTTCAATGAACCATCCCTCTACAGGAAGAACAGCACAGCACAGAACACGCGAATCAGTGAAATCGCCGGTCTCGATCCTTCCACTTCCCCTCCGCGATCTAACAAAAACGAACCTCGCGATTACGAGAAGGAGACGCACCTTCCTCGACCGCAGAGAGCAGAGAGCGCTGCTGTTCCGGGGAGAGGAAGTCGCCGCACAGCCACAGCCCGTCGATCTCCTCGATCGGCGCCCAGGTAGGGCTCTGCCTCGGCGCCGGTCGCCGCGGCGGCTCCCGGTCCTCTCCGTCGCGAGCTTCGAGCCCGTCGAGCTGATCGCCTTCTTCGTCGGAGGAATCCCCGAACGCTTGCCTGAGAATCGCCGCGGCGTCGCCGCCGTCCATTTCCGTCGTCTCCCTCTGAAGATACGGTATCGCCAGTTCGCCGTTACCGGAGCGCACGGAAGAAACGGGTTGGACTTTCCTAACCCAATTGGGTTGTCTGTTTGTTTGTTAACAAAAGCATCATGGAAAGAAGTTCCACTTGGTTAAATTTCAGAAGCTCCTCTTAATATCGTTCAAGTCGCGCTGAATATTAATCTCAGCTGCATTAACGCATTAATCTAAGTCGGATCTGGACAAAGGCAAACACAAATGAAGTTTTTTTTTTTTTTGTAACCGAGGATCCGCCGGGCCTGTCGAGCTTACGCCGGACAGCCCATGGCCCGTAGAGTGCGCGGTGCACCCCGGACCAAGCGTCAATAACTCGGGAGAGCTGACTAGGGGCGTGCATGATCCGAGCGGGCGGTTCACGACCTAGAACCGGGAACCGCCCGCTAAGGACCAGTTCCAAAAAATTGGAACCAAGATCCACTCATTTATTATATGGATCCACCCGAGAACCAAACTGCTGGTCTAGTTCGGTTCCCGGGTGGATCTATGGAACCGGTTAGCTCGGTTGGTCACGACAAGGCCGTCAACAGCAGCAGCGTCCCCAAAACAGGGAGTTATTGTAGCACGAAGGAAAAACAGAACAAGCTCGGCGTCGCTGCTATTGGGCTTCCCAAATTAGGGCGGCGGCGAAATCGATGTCATCATCAGAGGCGCCCACACAATGAAAGAGAGTAGAGGCTCGTTGAGGCAAAGACTTCCGCTATGCGGGGCAGCAAGTCATTGGTCAGTGTCGCAATTTGGTGAGGTGGAAGAACGGCGGTGAGGTGTTGGATGGACGCCAATGTGGAGCTCCGGCGAGGAGACCGGCGGAGGTGTGGCGTCAGCAGCAAGGCAAACTAGTAACGGACAAGGGAAACCGAAGTCGCAGGGGCTATAAGGATTGCGCAAAGGGGCGGCGGAGTAGCGACCGGTTCGGGATCTGCTGGCGTCGATTGTCGCGGTTGTATGGGCTGCAATGGCATCGGGTTGCTGGCGAAAGGGGCCCGAAGCAAAAGCAACGGCATCGGTGCTCGGACGGAAAGCAACAAAAGCGAAGGCGATCACGATGACGAGTGAGCGGGCGAAGGGCGCTCATGGCTGCTGGTGCGGTGGTCGGCGTGGAGGCAAGCTGTGGCGTCGCGGGTCACTACTGGGCGGAGCAGAGACTGCAGTAGCCGGCGCAAGGGGCGGACAACGGCGGCGCGGCGTCGACACTCGGGAAGGAATCAAAATGGCGATAGAAGGAACTGAGGAAGAGATAGTGAGATGAGATTTAGGGTTTGTTTTAGTAATTTTTTTTTTTTAATATTAAAAATTAATCGGTCCGGTCCGGGTGGGTAGGTGGGCGGGCGGATCCATCCATAGAACCAAGAACTGGACCGATTCCCCAAGAACTACCGATTTCGGGCGGTCGGGCAAATCCCAGTTCTTTTGCATACCCCTAAAGCCGACCCAGTAACCTACCCCTGGAACCCCCACTTTAGTCTCGACGATAAGTAGTAAGGCGCGAACCATCATGGTCACCCACGAGCAGTTAATAAAGTTTAGTTTATCGATACTCAATAAAGTTTAGTAATCGATAAAAAAAAAAAAAAAAACCAATAATAGCAAATGCAATCTCAAGTCGTTACAAGAGTTCTTTTTCCTTTTTGGATGATATCAAAATTTCAAATAATAATTAATTCAAAGATTAAAAAAAAAAAAAATCGCTAAGGACAAAGCGTTTTTGCCCTTTTATTTTTTCACCATCTCCCCTCACTTCCTCGAGTACTGTTTGCTTATAGTTGTTAACTCTTCGAGTGGTCATAGATGTTAAGGCTGCGTTTGTTTGTATTCTTTTTTTTGTTTTTAAACATTTTTTTTCTTCGCGGAACAAAAAAGGAACAAACAGCGTTTTTTGTTCCTTTTTTTCTTTTGTTCGAAAAAAAAAAAAAAACAAGAACACAAATTTTGTGTTTTATTTCAAACACTTTTAAGAAACACTTTTTTTTTTTTTTCTCTTATTTTCTTATTTTTTGGCCGGTCGCCGACCTCGGCCATGGCCGGCGACGACCGACCGAGGGGGCGGCGGCCTTGCCCGGCCATGGCAAGGCTCGCCATAGCTAGGCGAGGTCGGCCTCGCCATGGCAAGGCCGACCTCGCGCCGGCCTGGCGAGCTCGATCTCACCCAGATCCGGCGAGGCCGACCCTCGCCGGCCAAAATTGGAAAAAAAAAATGAAAAAGAAAAAAAAAAAAATAAGAAAAAAAGAAAAAATAAAAGAAAAAAAAAATTATCAAAATTTACCAAACATGTTTTCATTTTATTTTTTATTAGAACAAATTTACCAAACACGTTTTTTTGTTGAAAAATTATTCCAAAGCAGAAATATTTTTTTCTATTTCTTTCCCCTAACAATTTTTAAAACGAAACACAAACAAACGCGCCTTAACTCTTCTGCGGATTTTTATTGTTTATGTGATTGCACACGCCTTTTCAATAGAAAGAATGTAATTGCATTTAATGTTTTATTCTTTCCCATTTTTTTTTATGAAAATAAATGAAGAACATAAACTTATGGGGAGTTGGAAATTTGGAAAGCTTTACGATATTCTCACGAGCCACGCCTTTTTCTTATGCGGCACGATGCGCCTTATACTTTGCC
The DNA here is from genome assembly GCA_017140615.1 of Eucalyptus cladocalyx. Lineage (NCBI taxonomy): Eukaryota > Viridiplantae > Streptophyta > Magnoliopsida > Myrtales > Myrtaceae > Eucalyptus > Eucalyptus cladocalyx. The sequence goes on along the minus strand of CM029523.1, from coordinate 21,984,500 downwards.
AAATAAGCAGCACATTAGCAATGCCAAGTTTCTAGAAAAATTCAAACGGAGCATCTTCGAAATCCTCTCGATGTGCGCACATGCGCGCGAGCTGGTAGCACAGAGGTGTTATGCAGCCCAGAGTTGGTGATGCTCGGCTTCATCGCGGCGACCACCACGTGACCAATCAGGAAGAATCGGTCACCAGAACGAGTGAAAGGCAATGAAAATAAGTAGCTGGACAATATTGATTTCAAGCAAAGATTCCAGAGATCACCGGCAGCAATATCCCTTCCCAAAACAATTGCCGTTTGGTCCAGAATAGCTTTGGCAGTCACAGTTAAGACGATTAACTTATTCCACAGAGCCAATGCACAGTAAGTCTGGAGCAGGAGCCATCCGAACGCCATTAATCCATCTAGGTTTGCAAATTGTTAAAAAACCATGGGCAACCACCAACCACAATGATATCGCGTTAGGCATCATTCATGCATTCTTCGTACAGACATTGCGCCAGTGTTCGTATGGCAAGTTCGACCCTATCAAAATCTACTGTGGCATACACACTATTGGGCATATATGAACAACAGGACAACAATTCGAGACCAGCCACTATGCAGGAAACCAGTTCCTTGACATGCACAAGATGAACAATCCCCACTGTTCAATCATCCAGACGTTTTCACAATGATATGAAATTCACTGCATCTAATTGGAAAATCTTTTAAGGGAAGACAATATTATTTGATTTTCCTCAATAATCCATCTCGTACTTGATACAATCTATCAAGTAAATATAAAACGAACAAAATAGGGAGAGTTCCAAGTAAGAAAAGGACATAAGAGCCAACGAATGAGCTGCAAAATTAAGGCCCGGCATGGCATTTCGACAGTGGGCTAGTAAATTGAGTAAGTCTCACTAACCCCGGGGCGGAGGCTCTTATAGATGGCTGTCACGATGGGAAGGATACCCACAAGCGCAATCTGAAGCTGCTCAGAGCTGCTGGTACGAACCGAGATTTGTCCACTTAGCTTGTTGTTTAATCCAGCACGTACCGCAATCTTAGAACTTCGTCCAACAGAAAACTGAGACTGCATATTAGCACCTAATGCAAGATCCCCTCTCCACTTCACAAGGGACAAGCTCATAGAAGTCTGATCCTGGCCCACAGGGAAGTCCGCCTCCCTAAGCCGCACTTCAAGATTGGCTCCATATGCCGCATCACTGTTAGATCTAACGGTTCCAGCGCTACCCACCAGCATCACACGCTTTCCAAGGGCAATTTGGTCCTCAACTTTAAAACCAGTGGCTATGTTCTCACCTAAAAACGTAACAGAAAAGCCAGCAGCAGTCTTGTTCTTTCTGAAGTTCTTGAATTTAGTGTCCCCACGGACAATGTAGGCAAGTTGTTTGCCAATATTTTGGATGTCGAAACCTGCCATGGTTGAACCATTGTCGCCATGCTTGGCAGCAACTGAAGAATCCAAGTGGATGTTGAATTCTTTCTTGTCTTTGGTGATCTGCAGTGCAACTGCTCCAGGGAATTGACTGGCAATAGCTAGACTATGCTCGAGGTTTACCCCATCATAACCACAATCATGATCCCAACCATGTGTGTCCAGAACGGGCCTTGCTATGAACTGTGAAGTTGGCTCCAGAAAGCGGTACCTGCAAAGAGAGATTATTTTAGGGCCAAAATTTTCAAGCTTTAACATTACAAGACATCCCTTTGAAGGAAAAAAGCTTTGTATGTTAGGCTCAAAAGACATTAACCATAAATATGAAAATGTAAACTATTACTTATGCACCCAATACTTCCGCAGCCAAAAGTATCATTTCTTTTCCTCCTGTGATCTTTTCTATCCATGCCAACATGCCATCGAGAAGATCGTACCTGTAAGCAGGATTGTCACTGTCAAAGGATTGTGGAAGAACCATATCATGCAAAGGAACAGGCACGGAAGCTGGACTTCCATCCTCTGGATCACCATCCTCTCCCATATAATCATACTCATCAGGAGAAACCTTTCCTTTCTTCTTAATCTCTCTCATTCTTTTCAGCTCCTCTGTCCACTGTTTCTTTTGCAGAAGTTTCACCCTGTAATCATACTCCTCAAAATATGCTTTCCTCTGTTCCTTGCTAAGCTTCGCAATTTGAGATTTCCTGAGTGGCTTAAACGGAGGAAGCTGGTCATACTCATCCTCTTCATCTTCTTCGTCCGAATCAGACGAATAAGCCATATCTACATCAGAATCACCGTTCTCCAGACCCTGATCAGAGGAGAGCCTGGGGTGTGTGCGAGACTGCAACAACCAGGATAACAAGTATGGAAGTGGAGGTGAGCGGACACGGAAACCAAACAGCTTGCGTTGATCAAATGGGTCTTGAGGTTTTGAGAGAGAACTTGCTTCTGCTAATATCTTCATGGAGAAGCACAACAATAGCAATTGAGGTCTCCAGGTTTGGCCATTTGGGAGCACCTTCTCACCATCTCGATTCTTCCGACAAGATGTGTGATTCTCCACAAGAGAAACCGGGTTCATCAGACTTGGATTCATAAGGCGTAAATCACCTACAGCCTGTCCTATGGATTGCTGAACAACATGGGAACGCTGAGCAACAAACACGTCATAACTAAGTGGAGAACCAGATGGTCCATCTGGTGGAGCAGAAGCACCATGGGTAAGAGTGACAATAGCACTTCGCCAGATTGATGGGCCAAGGGCACTGGTGATTGATTTTAGCAATGGCAAATCATTGAGGTCTCTCGTTTGGGTGTCAAGTCGATCAACATAAAGTACGATATCTGGCGGGCATTTCTTCGTGAACTTCTTTATAGAAGAGAAGATTCTACGGTTCTCATTTTGTTCCATAACAGATGATTTTAAACCAGGAGTGTCAAAGACCCTGATCTTAACTCCATGAACTGTTCCAGTTATCTCTTTCACGGCTGTTGTGGCGGGTTCAAATGCATGGATCATTGCCTTATCCTCACCAAGAAGAGAGTTTATGGTTGCACTTTTGCCCACTCCAGCTTTTCCAAGAACCAATATGTTCAAAGAGTAGTTCAAATCATCTTTCTTTTCCAGTTCAAGCTCAGATGCTGTCTTTTTTGCTGAGTCAAGGCTAAATAATTGACCAGCTTGCCTCCCAGCAACAAGCGCCAACCTGTACAGAACTTGAGCTGCCAGTGAATCTTCTGGAGAATAACCTACCCGTTGAACAAGCCTTAAGAATTTGACCCTCAACTGCTGAATCTTCTCAAGTTTCTTCTTTTCTTCTTCGGTCAAATTGTTGTCAGACTCCACAGGAGTCAGATTAGAAGTAAAAAGACTAGAACGGTTCGGTCGGGAGGCAGGTTTCACCGACCTAAGAGAGGACCCCAACCCAGCAGGACGCTCAACAGAGAATAGCCTCGACCCATCTTGGGAGGTTATAGTGATGTTTCCAGCATCTGTATCAGCACCTGTTGCAGCTTTTAGCAGAGCAGCCAAAGCAGCTGAATCAAACAACTCCTTACCATCGCCGTCCTCATCAGTGTCAACTTCTTCATCAGAGTCCGTGACAATCTGACCATCGATTCTCTGTGAATGATCATGAGAACTTTCAGCACCAGATTGAGAACCAGCACCTCTTTCCAGTTCCTCCAAGAACTGTTTGGCAGCTTGGGAGTTCTCAAAAAGCATACTTCCTTTTTCTCCATCGGTATCTGAGCCTTCCATGTCAGTTTCTTCATCCACCTGAAGTTTATCATAATCTCCAGGTTCCACCGACTCATCTTGGTCATATGACAGAGATTGCACTGGAACCCCTGTTTCCACTCCAAGCCCCTCAACTTCAGCAATAGTTCCATTATTCTCCGGGGGTTTTGCCTTGCCATCTAGTTTAGGCTCTGCATGTCCAGTCACAGAGTCCAATGACAGAGACTGGACTTCATTTCTCTCACCAGAAACATGACTATATGCACTCTCCACTCCATGATCGGCAGCTTTCATGGCAGGCTCATCGTGTTTGGGTTCAGATTCTGCTTCTGGCTCCATTTGCATCTCTTTTTTTACCTCCTGATCAGGATATTCAGTTGCTTGGTCAACAACTGCTACGCCAGGCTCTGGGATGTTATCTCCTCCAACACCAGGAACATCATCTTTCTTCATTTCAGGAACCCGTTCGGAGGCTTCATCGATGCTGTTCCGTAGTCCATCGCTGCTCTCATCCAATCTAACTGCCATGATTTCAGCAGGATTTTCAGCTTTTGGGCTTATTTGATCAAAACCGTTTTCCAGTGGCACAGGTTCGCTAGAGAGTTCCACTGCTTGGATTTCAGAATCCCTCCCATCCATCACTTCCCCAACGACAGCAGCTCCCGAGACCGTCAAATCAACTTTTACGGCATCCACAACCGTGTCTCCACCATCATTAAACTTAACGCCATCATCTTCAATTTGCTCGACATCTTTCTGCTCAAGGTTCTTGGGGTCCACTCTGTCAGCGCTAGCCACTGAACTATATACGAATTCAACTGCTTTGCTCAACTCCTCGGACTTACCACCGCCGGAGCTATCCAAAGCCTGCTCCACAACAGCTCCCTCACTTTGCAATTTAGCTACTTCCACAGCCCCAGCCTGAACACTCTCCTCAACCACATCTCCACTCTCAATTACCTTATCTTCTTTCACACCCATCGGAACCTCCTTCACACCTTCCTGATAATCATCATCACCACCGCTTGTCTCCAGCAATTCTTTTAAACTCTTGCGCCCGGACACCCTTCTCTCCCCAAAACCAAAATTTCCTCTTTCCACCCCCTTCTCCAAACTACCGCTCCCCGAAACACCGCTCAGACCCCGAACCCCACCCTCCAACGCCCCCAATTCCTCACCGCCTTCAGCCGCACCGGCCGAAACCTTAACTTTCGGCTCCCCAAAACCGCCACCACGCACCGCCTCACCACCATCCTCCCCATCAACCACCTCACCATCCTCATCATCGTCATCATCGTCGTCATCGTTGGACACCTTAGCGACCGGCCTGAAGCTCCCCGGCGCCGCGAAAGCCGGCCGCTCCTCCTCCCCGCCGCTCACGAACCCCCCGTCCTCCTCGGACTCTCCGCCGCCGCCGACCTTGACGGGATTGGCGACGACGGGAGGAACGTAATCGTAATCGCGAGACGAAGAAGAAGAGGAAGAGGAGGAGGAGGAACCTGAGGAGAGCGCGTTCGTCTCGGGAGCGACCGGCTTGGACTCCATGGATAATCGACCGGCGGGAAGGAGGGGAATGGAGGGGGATAGAGTAGAGAGAGAGAGAGAGAGAGAGAGAGAGAGAGAGAGGGATTTAGGGTTTATGGGGGGAGAGGGGGGAGGAGTTTGGGGATTGGATTGTCTTTATTGGGAAGGTTTTGTGGTGAGGGGGGAGGGGGAGGGGGAGGGGATGGGGAAGAAGATAAGGTGGGAGAGTCTATCGGAGGAACGAGTTCAGTCCCCTAGCTGGGACTCCTCGTTGCGCTTGCGACGTCCCCGTTTGGGGGTTAGCTGGACAGTGGATAGGGAGGGAGACGGAGGGAGGAGGAGGAGGTGCGCGCTTTGGGGGTTTTCGGAGGCGTGGAGGCTCTCTCCTCTTCAATTTTTCCTCCCTCTCTCTCTCTCTCTATCTCTTCTTTTTTTTCTTTTTTTCTTTTTTTGGTGAATTGCTCCTTCTTTGCAGATTTTTTGCAGCCACTTTTTTCATTTTTTAAAATATTTTTTTTTAAATAATCTCCCACGTCACTTGAGTATTTTAGTTAATGAAAAAAATCATTCATCAGTATAAACAATTAAATTTTTTCAAACGATTTCTTGAGTTTAATTTTTTTTCCTAAAATTTGGTTTAACATTAATTAACGAAAAATATTTTCATTTATCGATAAGAAATTAGCTAAATATTTTTTGAACGATGAAAATACTTTTGATTTATTCATTTTTTCATGCAATGCAAAAAAAATATTTTTTAAATTACTCATTTTATGCATAATAAATGAAACCCGACAAATCTTTGTTTGTTTCCTTGCTAAATTATAACTTACCAGTCATTTGCTCTTATGCAAATTAGCTAAGACATTAGGAATAATTTCGCCTTCAACTCCAGATTTACATCGATTATGAACATGTCCCTTATTCTAGTTTAATATTTGAGTTTGAATCGCTGTGCTTGCACAAGGACTGCCCCCTAAGAGTGCAAATCCATGTACTCAAGCAATCATTCAGCGTGTACAGGGTTGATGTAGATTAATGAGATATTCATTGAGCAAAAGCATCTTATCATAAATAAAAGACATTAGAGAGTTCCATATATGATTGTTAAGATAATTAAAAGGCGATTCTTACAATCTCTTGCACTTTCAAATTTCATTTTCCTTCGAAAATATTTGATCAAATCTTTATCTTTCCTTACCTCTTAAATGTTTTTTTTACTTTCCCACGCTTACCATGCTTTTTTGCCTATCATAACTAAAATTGTTGACACAACCATATCAAATGAACTAGTAATCACACAAGTAATCAATCAACTAATGGGAGCAACAAAAAGAAGAAAAATGGAGCGTTGTAGTAGATCTATCGACGTGTTTCTTCCTAGTTATGTTAAGATTTTATATATAATTTTCGGTTCGAAGGATAAAATGGAAGTTTAAAGGTACCTGAAAATTAGGAGGGTTTCTTTAGGACGAGGAGTCAACATTTTGTTTAGTAACAGGCATCTCAAGTTTTGAAGGTTTCGTCATTAATTCGAAACAGCTTTTAATTAATTAAAGGTTTGTGATATGTCTATTACATTAATTCTTTTTCTTTATACGTGATAATTTATTGGAAATGCGATTGGATCATCCAAAAATAAAACATAAAAAACTGTTCATCAAAAATATTTCACGTAAAAATATCTTTGAAAAATCCAGTTGATTAAAACAACCTAACTTCTCCAAAGATCTAACCGTCGAAACTCGATCCCTTGTCGCTGCTAGGGTTTTCTCTAGATTTTGTCAGCATTCGAGAGGACATTTTGGTGTGTCCAACGTTTGATTCGTTCGGGAGATAACGTTGGGGATTAGGTTGTTGTCAGTTTTGTTGGATTCTGCGTACTTGCTCTGGTCCACTCCCAACTCCTCATCTCATTTGGAGGGCCAAGGTTTTTTTTGCATTTTTTTGCTTTGACTGGACTTGGATAAAATTCTCGGACCAAAAAAAAAAAAAGAAAATAGAAAAAGAAGAACAACTCTAATAAAATTCTATTTCTTTAGAGTTTGCAATTCGTGATAATATCTTGGTCCCATCTATTTTAATTTAATTATTAAAAAAATCAGTTACTTAATTTATTTTTCTTTTTCTAGTGTTAAATTCAATTGAGCGACTTGTTTTTTTCTGAGTACAATCGCGTGTCACTTATCATGGACCAATCGAATTTTGATATTTGAATGAGAGATATCATCAATTGTATGGACTAGAGTATTAAGGCTATGATTCCATGGGTCAGTCGATTAATAGGGATGACCGATCGGAATAGTTATGTGTTGAGAAGCGTAGGTTCACGAATTTAAGATGGTACCTATTTCTTAAGTTGAACCAAAGTTTTTTTTTTTTTTTTTTTTGGTGACGGAAAAATCGAACGTGCCGACAGCGCGCGAACCGCCATAAACCCTATGGCGACACGTCTTGCTTGCCACTACACACGCGTCTTGCGGGTAAGTCACCTAGTGACTCTGCCAGCCTCCCTACTTCGCAGGGGCTTCGAACGCTCGACCTCTCATCGGGAGAAGGAGCGCCTACCAACTGAGCCACCGTGGCGGGTGGTAAGTTGAACCAAAGTTCATAAGGTGCTTTCCTTTTATTGATTGTCTATTCTTTTTATCTACTTAAGTAACCCATATTACACTTGGAATCACCAAAAAACATGTGTCCTTGAAGCATGTGCAGGCATGAAATTGATTCAAAATATTTAAAAGTAAAGTCCATTGTAATATGCTCCCGACATTTAAAGTCAACTAAATTTCGCCCAAAGCTTTGTTCACATGATAGCACATGACTGATTATAGATAACAAATCAATCATGTAACTCAACACATAAATAAATATGAAGAAACATAAGAGGACATTTCACATGTGAGAGCATGCATCCAGAGCCCTGTCAAGAAATTGACCGAAGTCAACACCAAAGACACGTTAAAATATAGTCTTGAAATATTTCATTCGAGTCTTCCCACCTCCCTCCATAACAAGTAACATGACCAGAGCTCCAAGAAAATAATTGACCGAAGCCTATATTAGGGGGCATATTGCAATAGATTTCAACAAGCTGGGGTGAATTGAAAAGATTGATATAATATGGGCAATTTGCCGTACCCTGAAAAACTTAGGGAGACAGAGTAATTTGACCCCAAATTTAAGCCTGCGAGCCTTGTCCTCGTCCATACTTTCGACGCGTTAAATTAAATGAAATTTATTTATGCACGAAATCGAATTTATTTGGAAATTAAGTTATTATTGACGTTAGCAGTAGTTGCTTTATTGAGAACGTATGTTTTTGGATCGTTCTTCTCGTATTTAATTTTATAAGCGATTTTCTTTATCTGTAACTTGCAATTTTTTATTCATTTTATTTGGTTCACTTTCGGAGAAGAGAACATGCAAGAAGAGAACACAAATTTTGGGATTTTTAAGTTTAGAGATTTGGCTCTTTTATTCAACTTTTTTTCAACAAAAATGCCTTTATTGCAATTGCCGGAAATATCACATACTCACCGGTCAACAAGCTCAAGCCTTTGTGTAAAATTAACTTGACACTAGACGTCTTTATTTGATCAGTCCTACTTTATTTATACTCTACACTCACGCGCAGACTTGTGCCCTGCCTCTTGTAGGGCGTGGGAGTCGCAACCCACTCTCGAAACTTACGCGCCCCTGCCCCCATCCCCCATGAGGAGGTGAGGATTTGAACCACTCACCTCCCCCTTCCATGTTGGAAGGGTGGCCACTTGGGCGAACCCCCAGTGGTTAAACAAATATCAAGCTCAAGTGCAACATTATATATACTATTCCTAAAAAAGACTGCATTAACTATGACTCAATTAAACTACATTTATTAACTAAGGAATTCTGACTCACTAAGAAAGTGATGAATGCTTGTTGCCCAATGTGCCACGACAGCAAATTCTCATTTAAGATCTATTAAGTCCATTTTAAACAGCCTCAGAGTTATTGAAAAGTTAGCTCAACACCCTAATAATGCTTACTCGCTTCTTACCTAAAAGATGGCCGAAGGATGGAAAGTGTTTCGTACAATAGCGCACTTCAGAATTTCACCCAAGTCAAATCACAGTCCTAAATTTCTATGAAATTCCAAAGATCTATGACCCCCGAGGGTTTCCTATTAAATTTGATTCCGTAGCTCAAAAATCACTGGAATTAAACCAATGATGCAGGACTCGAAACAACATGAATTTCAACTCAACCATGAAAAATGCTCCAGCAAGAGAATCGCAAATTCGAATTCTTACTAAGCGCTTTGAGAACGAAGTTAATTCAGCGTGCCAAGTCTTCCTCGAAGCATGCACCCATCTATCCTCTTTGTTTTTCAGTTTCCTTATCTCTCTTTCCTTAGGACTAAGCAAGTAAGGGGTTGTTTGGCAAATTTTTGTTTATGTTCCTCCAAACACAATTTTTATTCTTTTTATTTTGAAAAATAAAAAAAGAACAAAAACGCATTTATTTACATTTTTGTTATTGGAAACAAATTTGGAATAAAAATAATAAGTAGAAAAAACTTATTTCTTATTTCTGGGTAATACTTCCGATAAACACTTTTTTTTTTCTTCTTTTTTTTTTTTTTTCTTCTTTCTTTTGCCAATCACCGACTTTGGCCATGGCTGGCGCCGATGATCGGCCAGACGAGGGCCGACGACCTTGTCAGAGTGTCACCGATCCCCAGAGAGGCCGAGCCACGGCCCGGGCTCATCGGCCCGAGCCTCACCGTGGCCGCGTGAGGGTCGGCCTTGCACAGGGGCTAGGCGAGCTTGGCCTCACCAGATTTGGGCAGGTCGAGCCTTGTGCGATCACGGTGAGGCTTGGCCTCCCCGGCCCGGCGTGGGCGGGGGCCTCGCTAAGCCAGGGTGAGGTCGAGCCTTGCCGAGGCTAAGCTGACCTCCGGCAAGCTCACTGGACGTCGCCTGGCTGGAGAAAAAAAAAATTAAAAATATTAAAAAATTAAATGAAACAAAAAAAATATACAAGTTTACCAAATATGTTTCCATTCTTTTTCTATTTCGAAACATAAATTTTGTACAATTGCCAAACGCATTATTCTGTTTAAAAATTGTTCCCTAGAACAAAAACAACATTTTCTATTTATGTTCCCATGAACAATTTTTGAATAAAAACGTTATCAAACGCCCCCTAAAATTTCCCTTTGTTCTTGTCCGGATTTTGGGATTTGGATGTAAAACGATGATAGGGTATTGCGAGGTATAGAGCAAAAAAACCTTGTTGTACAAATTAGTGGGCGTACGTTAGAATAATGAATGCATCTATAGAACAAGCCGTCACTATATATCAAAAGAACAAGTCATGGAGGCCCGTGTGAGAGCTTTGACTCCTCTTCTATAGTGAGGTTGCATTTTTTTTTCTCCATTCTACTCAAACTATCAACCCACTTTCAAAATATTGCTTCACTTCTTTATAGAGTGTGAAAGTCGAATTACATACTTGAAATTAGATTTCCCCACCCCTAGTCATTCGTGAAGGTAGAGAATTGAACCTCTCACTTTTCACATATGAAGGTGGTCACCTAGACAATCCACATGATTTGGTGAGTGGTTTTTTTTTTTTGTTTTTTGGTCAAAAGATAGTGATCATTACTAATATGTTGCGAAACTGCAACTAAGTTCGGAATCATTACATAATAAGACCCAAAGTGGATGAGGGGAATATAAAATCCAATTGCCAAGAAGACGGTTGTTCCGGTGAGCTTTTTTGCTATCAATTGGAAGGCTTGTTTGCTTTTCTTTGCACGTAAGATACGGAGATTCCTTTGAGTTGGGCCAACAGCCTCTAAGATTGGTTCCACTGTCCACGGGAGGTTGCATTTTGTAATCAACAACCAATGACCCATAGGAGATCCCTGTTTTTTATATTGCGTCTCGGTCCTCTTTGTTTCTCGGCTTCCTCGTCTCTCCTTATTTCTTTCCAAATTGATGTATTCTTGCTCTCATCGATGGGTCTTGGATGGTAATTAAAAAATTGTTTGGGATGGCGTATCCCAATTCACAAAATATAATATAATGAGGCCAAGTAGACCACACCATGGGGTCTCCTCCCTATCACAAGCTTGCCGCATCAAATGAGTCCAAGGGTAAATTTAGGCATGCCTTGATAAACGGGTTTTTAGTAATAAAGTCAGCGAGACCCAGAGGTCGGCCCGATTTAGGCTCATTTATTCTCAATAAATAAATATATATATATATTTTTAATACTCAGGGAACCCCGTACAGCCGGCAGCCGGCGGATAAACCCTAGAGCGACGCTAGCGGAGAACCTACACCCCGACGTCGCGTTTAAGATCTCGTGCGTCATGCGGGATTTGAACACCCTTCATCCTGGGTAGATGTCATGGGGGCTCTTATCTAGTTAGGCCACTAGCTAGGCCACCGCAGGTAATGGTAGTTACTCTCAATAAATATTTACACTCCATTTGTTTGAAAAAAAAATATATATATATATATATATATATATATATAAATGATCGTTTGTATTGTTTGAAATGATTAGTTAATGAAAAACATTTTCATTGACAATAATTTATGTTTAAATACATTCGCGATTCATTTTTATAAGCGACATGAGTGATCATTTTTAAGAAATCTTTTTTTTCCCAAATCATTAATTTTCCATGAAAAGTAATTGGTCGACAAAAATATTTTCATTACCAATTACAATTTATATCTAAATTTTTTTATAATAGAAATATTTTTTGTTCATTCATTTTGTAAGCGATATAAATGATCATTTTTATGAAAATATTTTTCAAATCAATTATTTTCAACCAAATAAACGAAACCTCTGGTCCAAGATGTGAAGCATTGATCAAATTTTCAAAGATTATTTTCAAATCAGAAAGGGGAGAAAGAACTTGGAGTCGTGTTAAGTTTCGTTAAAGAAGAGATGGACCTTTAATGACAAAGAAGATGAGCATCGGTGAAAAAGAGTTGATGACGAGTGAGCAAAAGAGTGAAGGAAGAGCACGCGCACCTCAAAAAAGCAAGAGAGTATGGAGAAGGAAAGTGAAAGTTTGAAAGAGAACTCGATAAAAAAGGAAAGTGTTTCTAGCTTCTCACACTAAGGAATCCACTTCCCTAAAATTACACGTGATACATGTGTTGGCCATAAAGTGTTTTCCATTAACCAAATCACTTTCGGATAGCCAAATGGTTGAAAGTTCAAAAAACGGAAAACATTTTCATTGAAGTAAACACACACTCTTAATTCTTTTTCTTATGAGCATGGTTTGGAATATAAGTTTTGCCTAACCCGAGACTTGACCTAGCTCTTGTTCATTCAATAAACCTCTTGTGCCAAGTATCGTGAATCCTCTTATTTTCTTTGGGATTAATAGTACTTAACAAGTAATGATTAATCTAGATGGATTGTAAAATGACATTCCATATACATCTATAGACCCTCTCATTTTCTATGCAAAGTGCTCGTGGCGAACTGCCACATACATTATTAGATGCAATAAGGCAAATGGGTGTGTCCTAGGGCATTTTTGTTAAATTTTTCCGAAACAATTTCTTAAAAGTGCCTTTGACATCAAATTATAAAGAGTTCGTGTAACTTTTTAAAGGCTGATTGTCATTTTGACGTCGCAATTAATGTTTTGAAAATTGAATAGTTTCGCTTTTGGTATATTTAACAAGTGCTCCTAACCATTCATTATCAAGATCTTTTAAAATTTATAATATTCTCTAGCGTGATTGCTTACTAAGTGGCATGCTGTGGTTTTCAATTAAGGGGTACCTAGGCTAATCCGATTTTATATATTAAATGGAATGGTTGAGAAATAATAATGGGGGCGATGTGGCTTCTATGAGGGATTTCAAGCGGATTTTGAATTTTATACCGCACTCCACTACTTTTCACCTATACCTAAGAAAAATATAAATAAAGTAAAATATAATATACTAAGTAAAGTGCACTGAAGAGGTGAGGAGGCTTTTGAGCATTCTTTAATGGTTTTGGTTGCTTTTTTTTTTTCTAATCTCACTCTTTACTTCTTACGTGCAAAGATTATTCTATAATTTTATTTCTGTGTACTAAAAGTGAACTAATTTTTTAATAAAGACAAAGCTGATTTGGTCTCTTGAAGTTTGTCTCTCTGGTGACTTAAAATTTTCTAAGCACACAGTTTACCTAGTTTATATTAAGGGAAAACTCCAGGTAAGGACTTGGAGTAGGTTTCTTTTCTTGGAAGAGGATGTAAAGTGAAATTTTGTTTTTAATAAATATCTACAGCGATAAAATTAGTTTCAAATAAGCGCATGGTTGCCACTTATTTCTGTTCCCAGAACAAAATTTCTGTTTTTTTGTTCCTGGGAACAAAAAGAAAAAACAAAAAAAAAAAAAAAAAAACTTGTTTCTTGTTTTTGGAACACAAATCGAAACACTTTTTTTTTTTCTTTTTTCTTTTATTTTCTTGTTCTTCTTTCTTTTGGCCGGTCGCCGCGGCCTCGGCCATGGCCGGCGACGGCCGACGAGGGCCGGCGGCCTCGCCCGGCCACGGCGAGGCCCGCCGGCCGGCGAGGCCGACGCTCGCCGTCCCCGGCGAGGCCGAGGCTCGCCGTAGGCCGGGCGAGGGTCGGCCTCGCCATGGTTGGGCGATCTCGAGCTCGCCCGGCCATGGCGAGGCCGACCTCGCGCCGGCCGGGCGAGCTCGATCTCGCCCGGATCCGGCGAGGCCGAGCTCGCCCGGCGGCCGGCGAGCCTCGGCCTCGCCGGCGGCGACCGGCCAAAAGAAGAAAAAAAAAATAAATAAGAAAAATAAGCAAAAAAAATATAAAAAATAAAAGAAATAAAAAAATTATCCAAATTTACCAAACATGTTTCTATTTATTTTTTGTTCTTTAACAAGTTCTTACCAAACACGCTTTTTTTTGTTGAAATTGTTCCCGAATGGGAGCAAATCTTTTTTTTATTTCGTTCCCAGAACAATTTTTAAACAAACGTTAAACGCCCTAATTCACTAGCCAGTCAAATTTTCACTGTCCAGTGAACACTTGGATTTTCGAGCGCTTGGAAGTGGGTATTTTTGTCCAAATAAAAATCTGAATAAGGAACTAGAACAGCCAAAAAGATTATTAAAAAAAAAAAAAAGAACGAAAGACAGAAAGAGAACCTTAAACGCCGCCTCCACGAACACAGCACGCCAACCATGTCGAAGATCCGGCGGCGTCAACTCACGAGTCGTGACACCATTGCTCCTTCGTCGGTTCTTTGCTAGTTAATCACGGCCCAAACCACCGCCACCTAATCTCTCCCACGTTCACACCATCGCTTCCCACCTCGAGCTTCCCAGCGCGTCTTCGATTTCCGCCATGTCCTTCGCCTGGACCATCCTTCGCAATCTTAAGATATTTTGTTGGTGTCTTGATTGCTACCGTTCGGTTCGGTGATGCAAGGAGGTGACACCTAGGAGTGAGCATGATTCAATGATAGAATTATGAACCTAACTTGAGAATCGTACATATAGGAATTGATATGGTTTCAGGTTTTAGAATATATAAGGTAAGTTCCAAGTCTAAAAAGCTTGAGAACTTGTTACGATAGACTTTTTCGAATTTGAAATCTAGAACAAGTTTTTGTATTTTTCTTGTTTTATGTATTCGCACAAATCTTGTGACATTCTATATTGTCAAATGATTAGCGTATAATATGCAATTACTAATCTAAGCTTCCATTTTTTGTGATATCTACATTTCATAATTTCCGTATATTTAAATATGAGTTGTGATCAACGGATTATTACAAATTGTGGTTATTAGATGTGATGATTTATTGTAATTGTTTAATTAAGAATACAAGTAAAACATACATGGAATCTGGAATTAATCCTATAACTTGTGATAGGGTAGGATCTAGGTTTTTAGATATATTGGGAAGGTTTCGAATTCCAAAAATTAAGAAATTTGTCATGATAGGTAAGTTTCGGGTTCTGAATTTGGATCGAACATGAAATCACTCACCCCCAATGTAGTGATCTAGTGGGTGATTCCAAGAAATGGAGTTGTGTCGTTCATTCACCGGCAAAATTCATTTTTAGGAAAATGTTTTCCAATTCATTTATTTTCCACGGAACAAATGGTGTATAAAACCAAAATGAGTTTCAATTTGCTATGTGCTAAGGAATTTTTTGTCGAGATGTGAATTTTTTTGGGCTAGTGTTGACTTTAATCTTTCCAATACGGCATGCTTTGTCGTCGATACTTACTTTCCATGTAGTCTTATAATACTCCAATAAAAACAATGTCCAACATCATTGCGTTGGATATTATCTCTTTAAAGAGCGGTTGGTCCACATCAATCATGAAATTATAAATCTCGATTGAAATGAGTATGTCAAGTAAGCAATGCAACGAGGTATGCTCCAAGAATACCTAAGGATGTATTCATATCCAACCTAGTCAAAAAAGTGTAGCACTCTCGGATCGGGTTACCTAATACGGCCAATATGATAAGGTTGGCAATTATTTTATGGAATGAATCTGAAGAGCATCATCACATCCCAACTATACTCCAATCAATTGGCATTTTCGCCATCAAATTTTAAGGGTAGGTAATTTAAGCGTATCACAGTTTTAAGGGTAGGTAATTTATGCCTCGGAGATTTAGGGGGGAAAAAGACAAATGGTGTTTAATTAGACATTGCCGTTTAATTTCGCAAGTGCCTAACGAAATATCCAGTCCGCCAGTACCATAAAAATTCCACCTTTAAAACATAAAAAATTGAACCAAGAAGATTACCAGAAAGAAAACCTCGATAACCGATCTCCCGTAATCACACCCCGTTTCTCTCTCCTCTCTTTTACTCTCTCTCTCTCTCTCTCTCTCTCTCTTATAATATCGCCTTCCCCAAGCACCAGCAAAAACAGAGGAAACCCTTGATTGATTCGAGAGAGAGAGAGAGAGAGAAGTGAGGAGAAGCGAACAGCGGAGCTCCTTCGAGAACGACCTTGACCATGGTCGAGACGAGGCGCAGCGCCTCCGCCAACAAGCGGCCCCTCTCGTCGCCGCAGAATTCGTCGTCCTCCGGCAGCAAGCGGTCCAAGGTCTGTGCTTTTCTCCGCCCGCTCTCTTGCTTTCTCGTGGGCCGCCGGGGACCCGAGGAATTCGTGATGCGACCCGCGCCGGGGGCCTTCTCGCGGGGTCAGATTCGACGGGTTTCTTTGGGATTTCGTGGGGGGTGATTTGGGTTTTTTTCCTGTCGCAGGTCGGGGAGGGTAATTTGCCCGAGAAGGCCGATTTGGGGGCGAAATCCGGGTCGGAATCTCGAGATTTCGGGCTCAGATCCTCCGATCGGCGGAGCTCGGATGCGGAGAAGGCCACCGCCGACGCATGCGAGGCGGAGAAATCGCCGCAGCCGTCAGGTCTGACCTTTCGTTCCTCTTGCATGTTGCCCTAGTCGGTTGATTTGGTTGGTGGGTTTGGGTGATTCGTGGCTAGGGGTTTTCATTTGTTGTTGGTTGTGTTCTTTGGTGGGTTTCTTGTTTTGTTAGGCGAAATTGCGATAGATGGCGAGAAACAGAACTGGCAGAAGAAGAAGTCTTCAAAGCCGACAAAGAAACCTAAGTCTGCGTGGGGACAGCTTCTTTCGCAGTGCAATCAGGTGTGTTTTTCTCTTCTTCTTAATGTCAACGGTATTAT
Organism: Eucalyptus cladocalyx; assembly: GCA_017140615.1. Lineage (NCBI taxonomy): Eukaryota > Viridiplantae > Streptophyta > Magnoliopsida > Myrtales > Myrtaceae > Eucalyptus > Eucalyptus cladocalyx. The sequence goes on along the minus strand of CM029523.1, from coordinate 21,967,585 downwards.
AGAGTTTGCTTGGTTCATGGGGAGTGCGAGAACTTGTATTCTACTTGGGCTTCCTTGGTGTATGGTGGTCCCAGAACTCTGATGAGAATGATGAGAATGAGAGTTGGATCTGAGAGGTCACTCGAGCTGTTTGGAATATGGGAATGTCATGATTGATCACTGATCACTGTTCGTGTGGGTTGTTAATTTTGTAGTGGCGTGTCTTGTGGTAGGAATACACTTGGCCAGGATGTTATATTTTGATCTTTTTATCTCTGGGCTGGTTGTGTGTGTATATTATGAACCGGCAACTTGTGTGCCACACTTAGTTTTGTAACTGGGCATGCATTGAATCAATACTACGATGGCTTGGAATTTATTTCTGGCCTGGAAGAAATGGGCAAGGCTGGCGATTTCAATTTACATATTTATGGTTGAGTGTGACTGTCAGTTTCATTGCATTTTGGATTAGACCAAAGTGGAATAACGCACTTTATCATGTCATCATGTCAAGCTTGTTGGAAGATGGCTTCTTATGAGGAGATGACAGATTGTTGCATTTATTGCTGGCATTTGATTATGATGATTGGAATTTTTACAATGTAAAAACGCCTAGGAGGGTGTGTTGCTGTTGCTGATTAACTTAGAAGAGTGCCAACTGATGGGCAGCAATTACTGAAGGATTGCAAATTTTATTCCTTCCCAGCTCTATTGAACAATCAGATCATGGGATCTTAAGCATTAGGATTTATGCATATTACAATTCCTATGATAACTGTTATGGACAGGTGGCATATCTTTGGAGAAGAATAAGATGCAGAAGAGATCTAGTCCGAAAAACTTAATTGGTACTTTCAAAATAGTTTGCTTAACAAAATCAACTAAAATTTATGGCCCCTGGCTACCTATCTGACTAGTCCATTGCCACCTTTAAGAGACAACTGATGTTGAACTTTACACCTCATATGAGGAATAAGATTTTAGAGTTTCACATTTAAAATTCCCATCAGAATTATTGTCTTGTATGCCTTAAACATTTTCAAGAAACTAACTTTTAGTAATATAATGGGGTCAGTCCTTCCAAAAAGATATATGGAAACCTTAAGAATGAACTTTTTTTTAATTGAGATTCCAAAGAAAGAAATTGCTTGAAGTTGACACTTGTTATATTGATATAAAAGGGATAGGGAAGCCTTGTCATTGGATCAGTCACAGAATATTGCTCTTAAGGTGTCGTAGGAAGTTTCAGAAAAGTTGAAGTCATTGATTTTGATAGTTATGAGATAGGATGATAACACTATCATTGCTTGGACTTTTATCGATTGTTCAATACTATCCCTGAAACTTTCTTTTGTTCAATTCCTTTGAACTATGGCTTTTTGGTTCTTTCAATCGATGTCTGCCATGTCAACACTTTTTGGGCCAATTAATGAACATCAAATTAAATATACAAAAACAAGCATAAACTGTGAACATGGAATTAAAAAATACAAAACCAATCACATGCCAGAGGCTGGGCTCCCATCGGCCACTGGTGACCCTTGTGAGTTAAAAGGAGGGCCTTTGCAGCAAGAGAGGATCGGGGGACCCTCACCAGTGCTCCCATGCGAGGTTTGTGATCCTCGTTGGCGAGTGGTGAGGGTGGCAACCCCTGCTTCATTTCTCTGGGGATTGGTGGCCTTGTCGAATCCCTTAGTCTCTCTCTCTCTCTCTGTGGATAAGACGAGGAGGCAGCAGTAGAGGCCTTTGCCTAAGGCTATGGTGGCCTAGATCCATACCCTCTCTCTAGGGTTTGAGCATCTCTTGTTTTCCATTACTGTGTTAGTTTAATTCATGTCAGCTGGTTTGTCCGCTCAATGTTGACATTTTCATGTCGGCATTTTTGTCCATATCTTAATTGGTAGGACCAGTGGAACCATAAAGACCATAGTTTAGGTATCCAATTGAAAAAGAAAAAAAGCTTAAGGATGCACTGAACAGTTAGCAAAAGGATTGGTAGAGTCATTATCATCCCTTATGAGATCACCCATGAAGAAAATTTGCACTCAGATCAAGCATATTTAGGATTGAATAAATGTGGTCTTCCTTGCGGTCCCTTTTCTGAAAAGAGAAGTTAATTGGTTTGACATTTAGAATAACTATCTATAAACTTCTGAAGTTGATTGGTTGAACTGATGTACACGAGTTCCATGATGTCCTATCTCAAGTCTCTCTCTCTCTCTCTTCCCTCACTCTTGGCTTATACATATTCATTATCTATTAAAAGATAGATTCAACTCTACGATGCTCTACAAGTACAAATTTTTCTTCCTCTAAAAGGAAACCCGTCATATCTTTTTGATTCGCACAAGACAAACTGCTTACTATGTGCTATTTTGAGCCGTTCCACAAGTTGTTGCTCATGTGCTTGTTGTCCTTATTCAATGTCTCTTCTATGCAGAATCCCAACTTGCTGATGCGGGATAGCCTTTTCATTGTCGGTCATGGCAACCAGTGCAATTTGTGCCTTGCAGATCCATCTATTAGCATGGTGTTGTGTAAACTCAAACACATTGTGGTATGCTTTGGTGTACTTGCTTGCATTTATAAGTTTCTCGGTTTAGATTGTAGAAACGAAGGCAGGCATATCATCTTTTACCATTTATATCATCCTATCTGCTATTGGTGCAGCGCGGAGGTTCATCGGCGACTCTCCTTGAAATTACTGGGGGTAAAGGTACTGTCCAAGTAAATGGAAAGATTTATCCACGGAATTCGACTGTTCTATTATGTGGTGGTGATGAGGTGGTTTTTACGGAGTCAGGCAACCATTCTTATGTATCCTTAACTTTTTTGGCTTGGGCTACTAGATAGTTTATCTTTCTCTGCCAAGTTCTCCATCCTTAATACCGATAAGGGAAAGAAATGTTAGTGGACGAAAGATATCTTTAAATGCTACTACATTTTCGCTCTGCTATTATTCTTTTGTGGGTTTTTCTCTGCCAGATGTGTTCCTTAATGCATTCTTAGGTATTTCAGCCATTTGATGATAATGTAGCCGATGTAGGCATTCCTTCAGAATGTATTTTGGAAGCTCAAGGTGCTTCGATGAAGGAATTACATATTGAGTCAAGATCTGAGGGCCCCTCAGCTGTTTCAGGAGCATCAATGTTATCCTTGACTGATTTACAAGAAGACTTGTCCCTCCTTCCACCTCCTGGCAAAAGTAGTCCAGACGTGCAATGCAATACGGGAATTCCCATTGTCCCGTCTGTGTGTGATACATCAGATAATCAAAACGGAGAAGTTGAAATAAGGGATAGTTCTAATAACGACGATGCAAGAGATGTTTCCACAAGGGAAAAAAGTGTTTCTCCATCTGCTGAATGCAATGATGAAAATGCAAATTTAGATGGTGTTGGCTTTGATAGTAGGGGTCCTGGGGATGAAAAGGTACCTGGGGCAGCCTGTGAATTAAGGCCATTGTGGCAAATGATTGGAAGCTCCCCCAACTTTGACATTTTGTCCAAAATTGTGGAAGATCAACCTGAAATAAAAAGAAAATTACTCAGAAATAGCGATGCTTCACTTCTAAAAAATAACGATGTTTCATCTGATTCAAGAACAGATTGGCGGAAGGCATTTAGAGAAAGTCTAGAACAAGCCATAAGCGATTCTGATAATATTGAAGTCTCTTTTGAGAATTTCCCATATTACTTGAGGTATGACTTGTTTAATTTCAAGCATTTCTTATGTTGGTGGTACTTGTAACATTTGACTAGTATCTCATAAATGTATTTGTCGTTCTTACTTTTCTGATCATGTTACGATAGTCAGTAATTGGACCTTTACAAATTTTGTGGAGCATTCCCTTCCTCTGATATTGGAAAGACTTTGCTATATTTTATATTCCCTCAATTACTTTCGAAGACCTTTGAGATTCAGTGCTTGTGTTTGGGCTTGCAGTGACACGACAAAGAATGTTTTGATTGCTTCTACTTATTTACGGTTGAAGCGCAGTGAATTTGTGAAATATTCTAAGGACCTTCCAACTTTATGCCCCCGTATATTGTTGTCGGGTCCTGCTGGTAAGTCTTGCCCTCTTGTGTAATTCATAACATCAAGTTTAATGGTCCTGATCTAAAACTGTTCATCAATTGGCTGGTTGTAGGCTCAGAAATATATCAAGAAACACTGACAAAAGCGCTTGCTAAGCATTTTGGTGCTAGACTACTGATTGTCGATTCTCTGCTCTTGCCTGGTGTAAGCTTCTCCCGATTTGTCTTGGTCATTTGCTTATTAAGAATTGATTCTCTTTTTGTTGGTTGTAGAAGGTTGGGTTGTCTTCCATCCTTTCCCAGTCATATTTTAATGACGCACTTACATAGTCTTCTGACAGAGAAATGCCAATTTTCCAGGATTTAATGCCTAAAGATGTTGATTCACTGAAAGAATGTGTGAAGTCTGAAAAAACATCCGTTCATGCCAAGCGGGCTGGACAGTCTTCTGCAGTACATCATAGAAAACCAACCTCAAGTGTCGAGGCTGATATTACTGGTGGATCTATTGTTGGTTCACGTGCTCAGACAAAGCAGGAAGTGTCCACTGCAACATCGAAAACCTATAAGTTCAAGAAAGGCATGTTTTGGCTTTGGGGGGTGTTGCTTGCTGTGCAGATGCTTGTTATTTATTTTCTTGTCCAGTCTTCATCCTTTGCATATAGTTCATATTAATAATGCTTATGTGAGTTTTCATCATGTATTAGTAGATGGAAAATGACTTTTAACTAATTATATGCAGGGGATAGAGTGAGACATGTGGGTTCTGCTGGGCTCTCGTCTTTGCAGCCTCAAAGGTACCTTCTCCAACATAGTTTTATCTCACCTGATTTAGGAAAGAAAGGAAGGCTGTGGGGGGGGAGGGGGGATTTTTAGACTATAAGTTCTGTTGGTACCATGATTGGATATTGCTGTCTCTTTACCTTTTATCCAGTGGTGACAGCTTCTGGAATACAATGCTTTAGTCTATAAATGTGAAGATTATTTATGTTAAGTTATTTATTATGACATCAACTGGTAAAAGTAGATGGGGTTCATTTAATCATGAGCATTGATTAACAATCCTTTGGCAATAGGAAGATGTGTAGTCGAGGAGATATATGCTCAGAAGTTTCTATGGATATGCTGTTCCTTTCTTTTTCAGTTATGTTGAGGAATTATAACTTTAATTGTCTAGGCCATTGAGATGCTGGTGCTTTGTGCCAGCTGCATATGTCTACTTATGGTGGGAATATGTATGTATTTCATTAGCTCAAGGCTCAACTTAATTATTGAATAATCAAGACTTAAGTCATTTTATTCAGATGGAGACATGGTGCTGTTTCTGAATGATCCAACCTATTGTATTCTTTGAAAAATAATAGATCTTGGTTGAGAAGGGTTCTGAGGGGAATTCTTCATTACTTTATTGAGGTGTCATTTAATTTTAGGAAATTTATTATCAACTTTTCTTGAATTTCTATGTTATTTTTGGCTGGCCAGGGGTCCATCTGATGGTTATCGAGGTAAAGTAGTTCTTGCATTTGAAGAAAATGAAAATGATGCAGCAAAAGTTGGAGTGAGATTTGATAAGCCAATTCTTGAAGGCAATAACCTCGGTGGGCATTGTGAAAAGGACCACGGTTTCTTCTGCTCTGGTAATGTTTCTTGGTTTTGTGGATTTTGGCTTTCGTGGATGGTCCTAGCACTCATTTCTGCAATGTGAATTCTCAACAGCCAATTCACTTAGGTTAGAGAGTTCTGGAGGGGAAGAAACTGACAGCCTGGCCATTGATGAAATTTTTGAGGTAAGCCTGGAGGTTGCTCTAGGAGCTTGCATTTCTTTGTGCTGTCACAATGTTGTTGCTTCTATTTTGATGTGCTTGAACTTTGAAGGTCGCCTTGAGTGCAAGTAAAAGTTGTCCTTTGGTGATATTCGTGAAAGACGTGGAGAAGGCTGTCGTGGCTAGCCCAGATGCAGGTCAAGTGTTTAGAGCTAAGCTTGAAAATCTGCCAGGGAATGTAGTCGTTATTGGCTCTCATATTCAATTGGACAGCCGCAAGGAAAAGGTAAGCATCCGACCTTTTCCATCTCCTGTTTTCACTCTCAGATATCTCTCTGGCTTCGCTGGCCACATTATTAATAATATGGCATTTTCATTTTCAGTCCCATTCCGGTGGGCTTCTGTTCACAAAGTTTGCAGGCAATCCCACTGCTTTGTTAGACCTGGCGTTCCCGGTACACAAGTCATTCAAAGTTTGTTGCTTTGTTGTCATATTCTGAATGTTATGAGGATTTGCTCTGCTTTTATTTTTTCTGTTTATGTTGGTTTATATAGGCTTATGTTATTTTAAGGGTGTTGGACAACATTTTTACAATTAACATAAATGTAGTTAGCATGACATACTCAATTCTAAGAGTGGTCCTCACTATTTGTCCAGTGTATAAACCTAACTAGGTTGTATCCTATGCACCTTTAGCTATGACTCCGGAGTTCCATCATAGATTTAATAAATATCGATCATTCAAGTTATCTTCCTTGCAAATCCTGCTTAGTGCTTGCTATACCAATTGGGTAGAGACCAAAACTTTAGAATGACTTAAAAGTGAATGAACCACTATCGTTTTACAATTGTTAATGCTGTTCTAGAATTGAAAAGAGATCTTTGTTTGAGTCCCATCTTTTAAATTATTGTTGTTGGGATATCCTGCTTAGTATACGAATTGGGGTGGGAATAAAACTTTGGAACGACTCAAAGGTGAATGATCCACTATCCTGTTACCCTTAGTAGCATGTACCGCAGTAACATCCACATTCAGTGGGAAGTGGAACTCGGACATGCCCATTATCTAAACTGGAGTCTTTTTGCCATCAACAACTTTGTGCAAGATTTAGGCCTCCGTGTATAATCTCTGTATATGCCAGCATGAGCAAGTGCTGAATCTGAAAGTTTTAAGGTGTATCCGGTAAGAATACCAGTTGCGCTCCATAAGGAAATTGCTTATCCAACAGCAAAAGAAGTATGTGGAGAGAACTTCACCTGTTTTGCCAACATGTGCCGCGTACTCATGAATATTCTCCTGAGTCCAGATCTTGGGGTTGGCTGACTTCAAAAATTGTCATTGTCTACATAATATTGTTCTAAGAACACTTGCAGCCGACAATCTAAAATGTATCTTTGGTAGCTGCAGAAGATTACTGGTTTGAATTTACCTAAACTAGCATGGAAACTGATGCATGAGATTATTATAGGCTAAATTAAATAAATGCTGTTTGATCAAAGTGAGCCTTACAGCTTAAGTTTGCATAAATGTTCCAAAAATTGTAAGCAAACAAAGTTTTTACCTCTATGATTCATATATGCAAATAGATCAATGTGGTTTTGTTATTTCTTGGTGTTCCAAGGATTCATGAGGATGGCTCTTTCTCTCAATTGCTAAATAGTATTATTAGTTTTTGAACTTTATTTTACTACACTATATTTACAATATTTCAAATAGAAAATTGGGAGAGGTTTTCAAACTATATGAATATAATTTATTCTCTTCAAAATTTGAATCATGTATTTATTTTTTGAGAATTGTTTTCTATCATCTTTATGATTGGTTAGTGTGGTTGTTGCAAACTCTATAGTTGTGTTAAAAGTTTCCAAACTATGAGGATGGTCAATATTCTTTTATTGTTTTAATTGAGTTTGTTTTTACTATATTTATTATTTAATGAAATCTTAAATTTCTTCTTTTAAGATCTTATATTTAGAATTTGACATCATAATACATGGCTTTGACCTTTTGATTTTAGGCTTTGTTCTATTCTAAAATTTTATGCGGATTGTTTAGATTGCATAAATTTCATGCACGCCACATAGCAAAGTCACTAAATGTCAAATTTCAGTGACGATCACTAAATCTTTGAGACTACTCTGTCTAATATGAGATACTATTGATGGGAGTGGGGGTTAGTGATTAGCAGAAATGATACATAGTTGATTGTAATAGCCTCTACTTTTAAGAGTACCCAAACGTTGTGGACCACAATGCTGTTATTGCTTTCTAAGTCCTGGCTGATAATTGTCTTCTTTGCACAGAATGTCCAATATTTCCTTAAATGATGAAGACCTATAATATTTCCTTAAATGATGAAGACCTATATGTTAAAAATCAGCAAAACATGGAAATCGACCTACCTCCGTCATCCACTATTAAAAGATTCTTATTTTAGCAACAGGAAAAGAACAAGGAAATAGAATTTTATGAGGTGTAGGTTTGAAGGAAAGAGGGGAAGGAGGATGAGGAAGTAGAAGTTCATTATCTTGTGATGTTATCACTGAGAGAAGGATAACCTTGAATTGACAGTTATCCTTCTTCTGAAGGAACGACCATTCATATAAGACTAAATGTAACAAAGAATACGGAAAATGGCAAAAAAAGACTAAGAAGCTTGGCCGTATTTACAGTTCATTTCTGTCGTGCTTGTTAACTTAAGTGCTGGATTGGTGTCCATATTATATCCAAACTTAGAGTAGGGTACTGAGTTTTAGTTCTATTTCAGGATAGTTTTGGCCGGCTGCATGAGAGGGGCAAGGAAAGCCCAAAAGCGATGAAGCAACTTGCTCGACTTTTCCCAAATAAGGTGTCAATCCAGTTACCTCAGGTATAGATCTCTATAGACCTTATTGCGGTTATATCCTCCCTAAGCTTCTTATTGGTAATGTTATCTATGGGCCTTTGCAGGACGAAGTTTTACTCTTGGACTGGAAGCAACAGTTGGAACAAGATGTTGAAACGATGAGAGGACAATCCAACATTGCTAGCATTCGTTTGGTAAGTATCGTCTTGGCATATTAATGGGAGTGTCTGAAGGGGACAGTTTTTGGGTGTTCCATTTGTGATTCTCTTTTATCTTGGAGACAACCTTAAGCTTAAATCATCCTCCACTTTCATTTCTTAGGATATGATGGGTTTCTGTTTGTTATAAAGAGTTACTCCTCATTCTAATCTTATTATTGTAACCTTCCTATTTGATTCATTTTAATTTGTCATGCAACTTGCTTGCCTGTTTCTGATTGCAACTCCCCTTTCTATTTCTCTCCATCTCTCTGGTGTCAGGTGCCAAGATTATATGATTTACCTAGAATTTGAAATTCCTTCTTACCAGTACATGATTTATTTTGATGATCTACAGGTACTGAATCGAAGTGGGATGGACTGCCCTGACATTGAAACTCTGTGCATTAATGATCAAACACTTGCAAGTGAAAGTTAGTATATTGAGCTTAATTGTGCTGTACTTTCTGTTCTATCGCTCTTTTTTGTTATATGATACAATTGTCGTTTGTGAGCTAGGTGTGGAGAAAATAGTTGGATGGGCCCTAAGTCACCATTTTATGTGTTCTTCTGAAGCACCTGTCAAAGATGCTAAACTTGTGATTTCTAGTGAAAGGTTTGCACTTTTTAAATCAATTCGTCTGAAACTAAAGTAGAACTCAGAAGAATTCACTGAGAATACTCTTATAACTTCCTCCTTGTTTTTGTGTTATGTGTACTACAGCATTAGGTATGGGATCAATATCTTTCAGGGTATACATAATGAAAACAAGGGCTCAAAGAAATCTCTGAAGGTAGGAGACTGACTCTTGATCTGGTTGGCTCATGAGTACCTTCTTCTTGTTGCTGATGGAGTCTATTTGTTGTATATGCGATTGCCACATTTTTTTTTTCTATTGGATGCTCTGATTTTAACTTGAAGAATGCCAGGATGTTGTCACTGAGAACGAGTTTGAAAAGAAGCTTCTTACGGATGTTATTCCACCCACCGACATTGGTGTTTCTTTTGATGATATTGGGGCCCTAGAAAATGTGAAGGATACTTTGAAGGAGTTGGTGATGCTTCCTCTTCAAAGGCCCGAATTGTTTAGTAAAGGGCAGCTAACAAAGGTGTGGTTCCTCCCTGTTTTATCTCTTTTTTAATTTCTTTTTGACATAAGTCTGTTCTGTTCTTGATACCACTTCGTCATGCATGTATATTAATATTTATGTATCTGAATGTGGTTGCCTAATTTTCAGCCATGCAAGGGAATACTGCTATTTGGGCCTCCTGGTACAGGAAAAACCATGCTTGCAAAAGCTGTGGCGACTGAGGCAGGCGCAAACTTCATCAATATATCAATGTCAAGCATCACTTCGAAGGTTATTTCTCTTGAAGCTATGAACTTTGGGGAATATAATGGTTGCATTGCTTTGAAACTGATTTTTAATCATACTTATGTATTTGCAGTGGTTTGGTGAAGGAGAGAAGTATGTGAAGGCAGTTTTCTCTCTGGCCAGTAAAATTGCCCCTAGTGTTATTTTTGTTGATGAGGTTGGTCGTGTCTCTAAATTTGTTGTAATCTAATCCTTGTTGGTTCATTGTGCTTCTCCTTAAAAAGTCCATGCTGTGAATGAGTATATTGTTGCTCAAATCAGTTTTCCCACTATGTTTTTTCAGGTTGATAGCATGCTAGGAAGAAGGGAAAATCCAGGAGAGCATGAGGCTATGCGGAAAATGAAAAATGAATTTATGGTTAACTGGGATGGTCTACGCACGAAGGATAAAGAGAGGGTCTTGGTACTTGGTGCTACTAATAGGCCATTTGATCTTGATGAGGCTGTTATCAGGAGGTTTCCTAGGAGGTAAGAATGATAGCGAATATTTCTCAAGTATTATTTTTTAGTGACTGTATTAAATGAGTTGAAATGCAAATGTTATTTGCAGGTTGATGGTTAACTTGCCAGATGCTTTGAACAGAGAAAGAATTCTTAAGGTCATATTAGCCAAAGAAGAATTGGGCTCTGACATTGACTTGGAAGCAGTTGCAAAAATGACAGAAGGGTATTCTGGAAGTGATCTAAAGGTTAAATTTCCTAGTTCAGCCATGCAGCTGTTGTGTGGGCTTTGAATTTTAGAACTGAGTGAATGGAGAAACTTAGGCATCTATTTCATTCCCTGGTTGCAGAATCTTTGTGTGAGCGCTGCGCATTGTCCCATCAGAGAAATTTTGGATAAGGAAAAGAAGGTTAGCATACATAATGGTCCCTTATTGTTGATTTACATTCCTTCTGAGTCAGTTGATTCCATATAAATATGTTGAATTTGTCAACATTTCTGTCGATTGACTGCACTAAATACTCAGAAGGTGACGACCGACATATAAGCCAAAAAAGAGCACACGTTCTCTTTTATTTCTCGTTGGTAATAATTATCTTTACATTAGAAATAATAAAAATGTTCAAGATATACTTTGAGAGCCAACCTTGGATGATGCTTTAGGGTGGTTCCAAGTACATAGTCCTGTTAATTTATGAATGCCAGAACTTGATTCATCACGCAGCACCTATGTAACATCTACTCCTGCATCACTGGATGTGATTTTTTACTTTTTATTTTTTATATTTTTCCATTTTAAAATCACTATGCTCACTTTTGCCTCTTGTATTTTTGAGTCATCAGTTTTTAGGGTAGATCTTCACCGCCTGAGAAATGTTTCTGGGCATTTCTAGAATAGTATTCTCTCTGTGTAATAACCATGCAACATTTGTGTCCGTCAACCTGGTTGCTTATCTTTTTGTATTTAAAGAAGAGTAAATTAGCTATAAGTCTTAGAACAGCAATAAGGTTCTTTCACATTGTCAATGGAAGCCCAGCATGAAAAATGTATTAGATTTGCAGATCATACCTCTGATGAGTTCAGGTGCTGGTCTCAACGAGATTCATCAAGAGATCGACCTAGATATGACATGGCAGTAGGCAATTTAATAATTAGATAAGTCATGACATTGCTATTAGAAAATCTATATGAAGTTTGCTTCAGTTGACATTTTATATTATTTGTAGGAAAAACAAAATGGAAATTTATGTTTTGTGTAGGAAGAACAAACTGTAGTTATTAAATGCAAGTTGAGGAAGATAATGCATCTGCATAAGAATATATCACTTTACAATTACGAGTAGTAGCTTTGTGAGTTCCTCATTCCATGTTAATCAACACTCTTTGGAAGTTTTTGAGGCTTTTTTCAGAGAACTACATATTGTTCTTTCTGCCAAATAGATTAGACACAAGCTAATATTGCTGCATGAAACAAGAGTCTTCCCTTTCCCCACCCAAAACTTGCAATACTTTGAGGTCTTCCAGACATACAAGAAAACTTCACTGTTCCCAGAACATCAGAAAGGTTATTTGGATCGACCAGTATATTAGTCAAGGCTTAAAGTTTGCCTAAGCCACAAGGAACTTACTTTTTCTGCTTCTGTGTAACTCGCAAGTCAGCCAGTCCCATATGCATTTGCAGAGGAAAAAAATGCATGACCCCAGATGCATGAGCGATTGATTTCTCACAATGTTGAAATTGGTGAACATAATACTGGGTAGGCCACATGGAAGAGCAATGAAATTCATTTTTTTATGAAATATTTATGTAGTAAGAGTTAAGTTAGGGTTGATTGACCGGATGAGTTAGTACATGTAAAAACCAACTCATAATGGAACTTTATGTGACAATAAGGGAATCTTGTGCTTATTTGTTAAGTACTCGTTGACCTCTGGCTTCATTGGTTTGGTGAAGTTTATAGAAGCTGACAACCAAACTCTTTTACACATTTGCAGGAGAGAACCTTAGCTGTGGCTGAAAACAGACCTTTACCTTCATTGTACAGTGGTATGGACATCCGTCCCCTAAAGATGGACGACTTCAAATATGCACATGAGCAGGTATGGCATTTAATATTCTCATGCTCTATACGATAAGGTTCTATACGTTAAGTCATTCAAAAACTACCCTTTTCCCCAAACAGCACAAACCAAAAGCCCCAACCCACTTGCATTTCATTCCTGCCTTGACTAGGGGGTTCTTACATGCACTAATTTCTCAAGCAAATTCAACAATATATCTACATGTCTGCCTCGAATTATTTGAAAGTATAATTCCTTATAATTTCCGAGCAAGTTGAATAATGCTATAAAGTAAAGGTTTATATCTGGTTATGCCATTGTGATTGCAATATGATATGGCGTAAGAGGTATAGGAACTCATTCCGGAAGCTGAATAAAGAGTGTCTGAATTGACAGTGATCAGTGACGAATGGTGGGCACATTTTTCATTTAAATTTCAAACCGAAAGTCAGATTCAGTTGATGAAAATGATAATATTTCTTGACTTGTTTTGTTTGGAAAGTAGGATAGAAAACAAGATATAAGGAAACAATAGTGATATTGGGTTTGATATGGTTTTTACGTAGACGATCTGGGATATAGTTTGCTAGTACTTCTATTTGACAGCTGTTTTGTGCTTTGCTTCTTTGTTCTTAATTAACTCACACAGACTGGCTCAATTATAGACAGATCTCATAATGAGAATCAGGAGCGATGTAAATTTGGATGGCAAATTGATTTTCATGTTTTCTTTGTTCAAAGGTGCGGTAGTAGAAGTGGTGTAATTATTACCAAACATGCATGCTTTGAATGTTTTCCCTATCTGTCTGGGCTAACCAGGATTTTAGACAATATCGGTGGCTATATCACCGTTTGACACTAGAGCCAATGACTCTTACAATTGGCTTGGAGCCATCGCCGTTTGACACTAGAGCCAATGACTCTAACAATTGGCTTGGAGCCATTGCCATTTCATTCTTGGTAAAAAAGAATGTGGAGTTTTCTGGTCAAGTGAAGTGTCTTGTCTGGAATGTGGTCAATGACTTGTAATGTGAGAGGGAGGGAGGGAGGGAGGGAGGGAGGTATTATTTGGTCTTATTTCATCCCTCCCCGTGAAGCTAATCCATTGTGACCCTATTTGCTCATGCATTTTCAGTGGCTACAAATTATGTTGGCTGATATAGAGCTTGTGATGTCGCTACTTGGGAGTTCTTCTACGTGCCACTGTTTTTGCTTTTTCCATGAGAATCTCTGCACTCCCGTGGAACAATTAATAACTATCTTTGCAAAATCTTCATCTAGAATGCTTGCTATGAAACATGACGTGTCTTTTGACCAAGGATTCCTGCATTAGTTTTTTGTGGTCGGCTAGACTTATTAACTCGATGAATGACCACCATGCAGGTGTGCGCCAGTGTATCATCGGACTCTACGAACATGAACGAGTTAGTCCAGTGGAATGATTTGTACGGTGAAGGCGGAACGAGAAAAAGGACATCTCTCAGCTACTTTATGTAGTGGAGGTATATATGTACAGCAATTTGTTTAGCTTATATTTTGCTGTCGACAAAGATTACGCGGCGTTTGTTAGAGATCGATGTGGACGGGTATGCCATCAACGCTTCCAAGCCCGCCCAAGTGTTAATATGATATTATAGGTCTTCTCTTTGCAAATTTATTTTTCTAATTGAGGAATCGTAAAGATATCGATCTTTGAGTGGATAGTTGATGGAAGCTTTTTATTACCCTAGGCCCCTCCTTGTACAGACTCATTGATCCATCAATAAATCAACCATTAAAGCCTCTTTCCTAATTTCTAACTATCGATGCAACATATAATATGCCGTTATGCTCTGTGCTGCTGTGTTTTCGTCCCCAGTCTTTCGAATCTTTCATCAAAAGAATCCGTGTAGAGTTTCCATGTCTTCAATAACTGTCTGGATCGGTGTTTTTTTGTCCCCAGAATCAATACATTCTAGTCCTTTGAAAAAGAAGCGCCTTTTTATTTATTCAAATGATGGGTCAAGTTTCTTTCTTCTGCAGCGAACTGCAGATGAAGCGGTGGATGATTAGTTGTAGTCTCGATCTCCCATCATGTTGCCTTGCACTAGTCATTAGTTTCCCCAATGTGCTTGCCTGATTGGATCTGAAGTACTCAAGACTGTTCGAGGCGTCCAGTCAAAGACGGGTCTGTTTTACGTCGTTGAGTGATGATCTGGCGACTGTAGTTTTGAGATTTCATGGATATGTTGGGTTCTGCATACCGAACAGCTTCATCGAAGATTACTGAACCACAAAGCCGGTTCGCATATTCCACTGATAAACTATCATAGCCAAACCTCATGGTTTAAGATTGAGGAAGCTGAAGATAGACCAACATTACATGTTAGGTTCCGGTCTCATCAAGGAGTCTCGAGGTAACTCGGATGCGACCCCGCCGGAACAACAGATGGTGTTCAAATCAGGTTGTGCGTGGACACTTTGTGGTCGTCCGCATCAGATTCGACCACCCGGAATCCTGTCCTGTGTTGGGAAAGTTTTAGTTTTTAGCTTAAGTTTTTAGCTTAGAGAATGTCTAGGAAAACTACGATTCTTACTCTTCAAAATGCCAGATTCTCTATTGATCCGGGAGGGGGACCCACCGAGATCGCGGGCGCGGGTGCTGATTGGCTGTCGAGACGAGAGGGCTCCACATGACTGGCAGAGAGAGAGAGAGAGAGAGAGAGAGAGAGAGAGAGAGGAGGGGCAGCTTCTGCGACAGCAATAATTTCGACAATGGTCGGATGATGTTTCCGATCGTGCTTCTGATCGTGCATCGACGCGCCTGTCAGTTTTCTTGATCTAGTCCGACAAACTGGTAGATTACTAGATGCAATAATCGAGCGTATCTCGTGATTGGATTGGTAGGTGGTTCTTGTCTCTTTGCGATGAATGAATGGTATGGCCGCAGCACACGTGCGGAATGAGCATTAGTGGGTCGAACACGTCTACCGACGAACCATATTGTGGTACGGCGTTTTCGCAATGAATGGTTCCGTACTTCGTGAGAGGAATTGCACGCCAAACGAATTCCCAAGATAGATTTCAGTTTGCAGGAAGGCGGCCCCATCTCACCTCCATTCCGTTTGACTTATTATGAGACTGTGAGATTTATATGGAATCATTGTCAAAATTGATAATTTTAAATTATTAGATGGAGGCGTGATTTCATATTTAATTACTTTAATAAGACCGTAACTTCAAGCACATATTAAGAAATACAAATGGCACAGCCCGTCACTGCCAGAGGATACTGTCCAGCACCCCGTGCTGTGGACGCACTGTGTAAGTTGTGAGCATGGCGTGTTGAGTGGGGGGCATGCAGGGCCTCATGAAAATTCGAAAGATATGGAGTCCGCATATTCTTTCTCGACGCATATATAAGAAATAAATCACCAAAATAATTATTATTGTTGTTGTCTTTATTGTTATCATTGTTACATGAATCATGAGTGATTACTAGAAATACATAAAAAAAAAAGAAAAGAATGTTTTCAAGAAATATGCATAAGAACAGGGGGGCATGGCGGGGCCCTCCGCGTGCCGCCAATTTCCACAGCGGAGCCTAATTGAATATGCAAGTGGGGGGCGCAATGAACTCTCCAATATTGTATCAAATCAAATCAAAATCTCCCTAACCAAAGAAAAGTCGTACCTTACATTTCAGCCTCGCAAGACAACCTCTAACCGTACCTCCTTACCTTCCATAGAAAATCCTAAATCCTCTCTCTCTCTCCCCTCTCCCCGCGATCTCCGATCCGATTCCTCCACCGGAGCGGCGCGCGCTCCGTCGCAATGGACGTCATGCGCCACTGCTCCTCCTTCCTCCTCCCGGCCACCTCCACCTCCACCGCCGCCGACAGCGACGGCGGCGCCCGCCCGGCGGTGCCCCCTCCGGCTTACGCGCTCGTCGTGCTCAACCAGCGGCTCCCGCGGTTCGCTCCCCTGCTCTGGCAGCACGGTAAGCTTCTTCGTCGTCGTCCCCGGTGAACTCGTTCCGGTTGTTCCTTTTTTTTCTTTTTTTTTAACCGTTCGTCCGGATGTCGGTTTGTTTGACTCGGATTCTGCTCGGCGCCGGTTCTTTTCTGCGTGCGTTTGCGCGTTCTGTTCGGAGCAGCGCAGGTACGTATGTGCGCGGACGGGGGCGCGAACCGCGTGTACGACGAAATGCCCGACTTGCTCCCGGACGAGGACGCTTCCGCTATCAGAAACAGGTCGGTAGCTCTGGCTTCCTTTGCGTTCTTTTTATTTTTTATTAATAGGATTTCTCCCGCTGGTTCGGCTTCGGTATGCGTCATGTCTGATTAGCGCGCGCTGGCCTTTTGTTTTTGTTTTTTTTTTGGCTGCGTTTGTAAGAGGCTTCCACAGGGAAGAAACTTACGCGTTTCCCGTGGACTTCATTTTGGTATACTCATATTTGCGTTATTTGATATTAGCTTTTGAAGTGAAGTTGGTGGTCATTCGATTGTGTAACTGCGTAACTGGAATGATTGCGGTTGTTATTGTGTTATCTCTCTAACTGTTCGCTGAAACTCGAGAGCCTGTTATTAATTCCGAACGCCTCTAAATGGGCAGAGATTCTAGGAGGGTAATTGCTGTGGGAAGCCATGGTAGTCGAGATAAGATAGCAGAGAGGATAAATGTGGGTCACTGTTTTTCAAAAAGAGCGGAAGGGTTGCACCTGTTTCATGACTCTGGTCATTGTTTAAGGCTGCTAGAACAAACTGACAACTGCATGGATACAGAGGAGTAGAGAAGTTTGCAGCAGAGTGTTCTGTAAATTATACGCTTTATGTGACCGCGATTCTCCTCCGGTGTCTGTTCATTCTCAAATGATTTGCATCAATTGTAAGGATTGTGTGTTCCAGTATGAAAGCTCTAGTGTTCCCTTGAGGATCCAGAGCAACTTCTCTGAGTGAAGATAATAGTTTGTTAAACCTGTCATTGCCTGCTTTTGCTACCGCTACTATGTTTGGGAAATGGTTATCTCAAATAGGCTTTGTTGGGTTGAATGAGCAAACTTTTCTTTTTCCCCTCTCATCTATATTTTAACTCTCCTTCCTTCTTGCAGCATGTATAAATGCATAGTGGACCTGATTTTGTTGCCAAGTTCCTCATGTCTTGTGTAAACACATTGTTCAAACCCATTTTGCTCCAGATGAGCCTCCCACTTAGCTTAAATTTGATATCGAACCTGTTCTTATGTATAACCTGCATGAAATGGGCTTTTAGAACATTTTTTTTTTCCTTCTCTTTAATCTGATATTAAATTATATAGAAATGGGCTGTAGTGGTCAGTTTTTGGTTGAGGAGTCTTCTTTAATGGTCAATTTTGAGGAGAAATGGATAAAAGTTTAGATTGGAGGAGTGGCAATTAATTTGTTTTAAAGCGCCAAGTAGATAATATCAAGTCTCTGAATAGTTGATCGCCAAAAGCACTGCTTATGAGAGTGCTTTCCTTCTCTTATTTTTTGTTAGAAACTTCAACCTAAAAAGATTAAACCATTAGGTAGAGGAAGACTAAATGTACATAAGGCACATTATAACCACGTATATTAGGTAATGTGGGATTGTGTTTGACACTTCTTAAGTATATCCTCCATAATGGATACTTTGCAATGTTGTTTTTGGTGGTTTTCATTTTGGTCAACACAGCCTCTGATTGAGTATGTAAAATGGACAGTATTAACCATATTCCTAAGTGACAATATTTCACTTGTTGCAGTGCTCAATAGTATTGTTGAACATTTTTCACCATGTCTAGGGTGAAATTTGACCCACAATTTAGGGTTCTCGTTGTCTTCTTTCTTTCCTTCCATATATGGATTGCCACATTAATAGACAGATAAAAATAAAACCATTCGAGTGATAGAATTGCAAGTAGACCCAACCAAAATCTACATAAGCACAGAAATCCACTGGTTTTAGCTGTGATAGGGTACTTGAAATTAGTAGGTATACTCACTGCTGTTTTGCTCAAAAAACCATGTAAAGGGTAACTTAGGTAGTATATTCTGCAAGAAATTACATATCGCTTAGGTTGAATATTTTGATAGCAATTTCTTATCATATAATATGGATATAATGCAGCAATCACTTCTTGTTTTTGCTCCAAGTTGAACATCCATGTTGATGTGGTCATGATCATGAATAGCAAATCAGGTGTCACTGATATGCTATTAGGACCTTGAGACGACGATCAGGACCTGAATGGATACTGATCTGCTATTGGCATATTGTGAACTCTTGACTGGTTGGCCAGTAAATAACCCAAACTCTTTGCTAAATCCAGTACCTCAACTTTTCAATTGTGGTTCAATGTGAGACCTTTGTTAAAATCGTGGATGGATAACGCCAAATTGGACACTAACATCGGTAAATAGCCGCTAATTAGCATTAGCGTCCGATGTGATTTCTTGAAATGATGCCACGTGAATAGAGACATATTGGATGGCCTAAATCATCCAAGTCAGCATTTTCTTTCTCACCTCATCACCCAATACCTAAATGGATATGGTATAATTTTTGTGTAGTAAGCAATCCACATCAGCAATTGAGTTTTAAATTTGTTAAGCAAACGAGTCATGTGAGCAAAATCACATGATTTGGTGATTTATTCAACAAAGGCCTGACACTGAGCTAATTGATTGAAGAAAAGAACTAGGTACTTGATTGAAAAACGAACAAGAATTCAGGTATTTGAGGTGTCATTGACCCGAAAAAAACATCAACAATCTGGTTTAAATGAGATAGGGCCCAGGTTATCTGTTAAACGAGAGAAGCTTGATTGAATATGTTGCAAGATGCCTATTACTTCAGGCCAATGAATTTCTGTTGTGAAAGTGAAACACAGTATAAGTCATTACATGTCCATCAACTAATTACTCCATTGTCAAGGCTTAGTAAAGTGAGTGGAACTTTTTGGATTTGTCTTATTAAAAAATAGAACTTGGGTTTCTAATTAATGCTTCTCTGCTAGGTGGACCTTTCATGATGCTTAATTGGTGCTATTCTATGTTTCTCTCGATTGTCTTCCATAGATCCTTTTGCTCATGATAGGAGTGATTTGTTTGTTGTGTTTACTCTGGACTATAAAAGGCATGTGCAAGTTTCCCTGAGAGGAGGACATATTTACTAGTTATACCATCTGCAATTGCCTAAATCTTGAGAGCTTTATTACCAACCATAACCTCAAATTCTTCAAGCCAACCATATACTTCATTAGACTAGGTAAATAAGTAGTGGTCCCGCTTAGAGATCTGTTGATTTCTCATACTTGCTAGAGGCTTTCCAAGCAAAAATTGTTCAGTTCCATTTATCTGTATAATTAGACAAAATAGGCTGGCATTCTTCCTCTTAGAAATTATTACTCTCTGACTTAGCTGAAATGCCATGCAGCGAACAGTATTAGAGCTTTTGAGTTTTTAATGCTGGATGTGATGCCCCTAGTAGTTGACTAGTATTAGAATTCAAACCTATCCATGATTGAAGTATCTATGCTATTTTATCTCCCGGGTTCAGTAAGTACCGCAGATCAGTCTATGGCAGTCATTTCCAGTTAAGAATAGCTTTGTTTTCTAAAGCAGATAAACTAGGACTAACTCTTATAATTCTTCCAGGTACAAACCTGAAGCCATAAGAGGAGATATGGATTCGATTCGGCCAGAAGTAATGGATTTTTACAGAACGCTGGTAAGGAACCTTTTCTGCTGAAGTACATATTGATTGTTTGTGATTTCCCCTACAACGGGGAAAAATGCTAGAATCGTAAATCTTATGTATGAATCACAATAGGTCCTAAAACTTTTCAATTGATGCAATCAAGTCTTAAATATTTACTGAATGGTGCAATCAACTCCTCATGCATATATGTAAAACTGCAGCTTTAGGTCTCCTGGTAGGCAACTTATGAGTGTTATGTTAGCCAATTTCTTAAATTGTTCATTGAATTGACTTGACTGCATTTTGGAAAAATATTATGATTTGATTTCACCAATTTTGAAAGGTTAAAGACTCAATTGTGCTCCGTTAAAACTTTAAATAATTTTCCCTGCCCTTCTTCCAAAACTATAGAACCAAGGGATCTTCTTCTGCTTACTAATTTTTCCCATTTTTCTGTTCCGACCCACTGAAGATAACTTTAGTAAGAATTTTCATGTTACTTACAAGTCCCAGTATCTATGTGTTCACCAAAATCCTCAAACGCGTGGTGTTTCATTTGGTAAGCTGGTGTTATTGAACCTCTACTTGTGTCATTGCTAATGAGGTATCATGCTCGAGATATTGACTTTTGTGCTCTTGAACAGGGAACACAAATTTTAAATGAATCTCATGATCAAGACACTACCGATCTTCACAAGTGTGTGTCATACATCCGTGATTCTACACCCGAGCTAAATAAATCTAATGTTAGTGAATTGCTATTAGCTGTTCTTTTTGTTATTATTACTTAATGTTGGCTTTTTCTCAAACACCTACTTTTCTGCAAATTAGAGATTTCATACTTACTGATAATTTATGTTTTTGACATATTGGAAGCTTTGTATTCTTGTTGCTGGAGCACTTGGTGGACGATTTGACCATGAGATTGGAAACATTAATGTGCTATATCGTTTCTCAGACATGCGAATTATCCTTATTTCGGATGATTGCCTAATACAATTGCTTCCGAGGACTCACCGTCATGAGATTCATATTTTACCATCTGTTGAGGGTCCACATTGTGGACTCATTCCTATTGGGATGCCTTCCGAAAGTACTACAACAACAGGTCTCCAGTGGGATCTCGGTAGGTTTTATTTCAACTTTTGAGCTTGTGTCATTGTGTCCTTGTCATGGTTTGTGTGGTGTAGACAAAATTGGTGAACGCTTAGTGCCCATCGATATAAACAGTATTATTCTTTGGCAGCATGATATAATCGGTTGCCAGGATTCAGCTAGTTCTCTTTCGTCTAAATTAGTACCATCATTTGTTCTCTCATTCTGAAAATCTAATGAATCAAGACTGTCTATCGCAGCTGACACTAAGATGAAGTTTGGTGGCTTAATAAGCACATCCAACATTGTCGAAGAGGAGACAGTTACCGTTTGTTCTGATTCAGATCTTCTTTGGACAATATCCATCAAAAAGCCTGGATTTGCCTCTCAGGATGAGGTGCCCAAGAAATCTATCTAGCATTCAGATTCACGCACATGGTGAAATCATGGCGGGTTTTATTTGGTCTATAGCATAGCAAGATTGAACTTCTCATCTTCTCGTCTGAATTTTGATTTAGTTCAATGTATATTGTAAAATTCACATGCTCCCTTGTGAATTCAAATAAGATGAGGCAGTTTATTTATATGGACTCTGTATTTGTTGTATGATAAATGTCAACTTAGCAGGTACTGGTTTTGCGCTGAGCAGTCGACTCCTTTATGATATGTTGCCGGAGCTTGCAGTAAGTACATTCGAACTCCTCTATAAAGGGTAAAATTATGCCGATCTGCGTAAGTAGCAACAGGAGTATTCATCTCCAAAAACTCGAATCGTGCTGACGTCCAGCAAAAGGCATTGTGATCCCATCGTCTTTCACTTCTCCATCAACCCCTCCTCTTTTCTTCCGTCATCATCTCGACATTCTTCTTGCATGTCATTTGGTTTCTCCTTTGTTTCGGATCCCAATCTTGTCCGGTCGTCCCGGCTTCAAGTGCACATCGACTCATGTACAGTCATTCCAAGTCCAATGGAGGCCTTGTGAAGGTACGGGACATGACAACATCAACCAGAAGCAACCGCTGGCGCGAGGTGTTCTTAAGGCGAACACCAATGGCTCTGCTGGGCAGGACATCGGTAGAGCATGAGCACGTGGCGTGATTAGGAATGGTGATTACTATTGGGTTGTCAAGCGTTCAAGATAATTTTGGCATAAGGCGCAGGTTGATCGGCTAGTAAACGACATGAAATACAACGATTCGTTGAACTCAATCACGATCGCCCGTGCACTGATAAGAAAAATAAGAGACCTGTCTAAGAGTACGTGTACAGTCTCCCGTCCTTACTCCTCCGACAGTTGAACTAATACTACCTAAGCTTATATTATCCTGTTTTTGTCAAATCAATCATATATATTGCAATAGAAACGACATCCCTGCTCTATTTGCTGATGGCTGATTGGACATTGAAGAGCAATGTAAAGAAGAAAATAATGGCTGAAAATTACTATTTTGAAGACAAAAATTCAAGTCATAGCCACTCGATCAAGACAAATCATCAACTAATTGAAGTAAAATATTGCATATTGACTGACTGAATGAACCCAAGAACTCTCAACTTTCTTACACAGCCGAAAAAGGAAAGTAGAGAAAAACACTCTGCATGGAGAGACCGTACAAAGAGGCAGAATCAGCCCAGTTACAGAAGCATTACGAGGACAACGACTCTTTCCCTTTCTCCTTCTCCGACCACCTACACACGAATACCCCTGAACCTTCCGTGACGACCGACCCGACCCCACGACCGACTTGGAACACGCGGACGCACGCGCCGGTGCCACAGTCCCACGAGCGGACCGTGCCGTCCCGAGAGCTGGAGAAGAGCACGTCGCTGCCGGAGGGGAGGCCGGCGCCGGTGACGGCGTCCTGGTGGCCGCGGAGCTGGGCGAGCATGCGGAGCTCGCCGCCGCGGGACCACGAGTGCAAGAACCGGGCAGTTCTCGCCGCAAGCACAGTCATTCCCGGAAGCCCATTGATAGCATAGTGTTGGGAATAACTGATCCCCGAAAACCCGGATTCGACACTAAATCAAACCCCTAAACTCAAGCGGAAGCGCAGCCCAAGAAAACGACACGTATCACCGATCGTAAAGCACACCACGGATTCGAGCGTACCTTGTTAGCCACGATTAAACACCGACGCCAATGGAGGAAGAGAATCCGGTCGAATTCGATTTGATGAAGCCTTGAAGGGAAGAATTAGAAGCCGTATGCCTTGTTCTTCTTTTGAGAGAGAAAAACGCGGGAGAGAAAAGACGTGCGTAAGAATGAATCCAACCAACGTCTTTTCTCTCTCTCTCTCCCTTTTATACCTCTCCCTTCCCACGGGCCTTATTCCCGTGGGCCGGGCTTTCTGGGCCTAGCTTGGGCGGACAGGGCCTTAAGCCCTTTAATTAATTAAATAAAGCTTTTATCTCCCACTCGCACAAGGTGGGGCGAACAGGAATCTCTTTACCTCTCTTTAACATTCATACCGGTGAATAATCCGTGCGACCAAGATACTTTGAGAGCTCGTTGCTATACATCTAGGAATATATAGCAGCTCATAATGGGCGTCACACTCCGAGTAGATTTAGTATGCAGTACCCTAGATCGATCGATCACATTTATATCTCCCTTGATCTCTTTTAAACATGATATATATATTGTATTCACAATTATAATTATCACAAAGACAGTTATAATTGGTCGACCAAAGTGAATACAAAACCACAATGTGATTCTCCAAAAATCGATCTTCCTCTTTCCTTCAAACTCTCAATTTCACCCGCCTTGCTTTTCTAGAAATGCCCCATTAGATCGAATCATCTCATGACCATTGGCAACACACTAAGATAGCAAACACTAAATAGAAATCTTGAGAATAAGCAAGAGTCCCGAGGGGACTTCAAAATTGAGGAACTCTTTTCCTCAAGAGTCTCACACGTCATAAAAGTTGAGATCAAACTTTTTGCCACTCTTATTGGTCGTCTCATGCATACGTAGTATGAAATACGTATTACGGTATTAACTCCTTTCCCATGGAGCGTATGTCTACACCTTTCAATACCGTATGATGATAGTTCGACATACCCAATGTCTAACTCGAGTTCACGTATCTACTCAATCACAAAATTCATCGAACTCACATCCGCATCATAGACAGATAAAGTAAAATATGTGGGGTATTTTACTCTCAGATATCTTTAGTATTATGTCATCATCTTAACACTCGCTAAGGCGACATACGTATTTTAAGCTTGCGCTCTCGATTATCACTTAGATAATAAGCTTAAAAACAGTCTCATCTCTATTTATCACATAGTAAACGGGCGATTACCCGTGTGAGTGGGCTAATCTTATATCTGTCCGACATACTTCTCAACTTAAAATAATGCACCGAGCATTAAGATGCATAAAGATCATACTAAGATTCATAGGCATTAATCAATGGAAAAAACAAGATTTCATAAATGTGAACAATTCAGGGAAATTACAATTCAAGACATCGACTCTACGCAATCCTAGAGATTTTACATGACCACAAAACACATCTCTAGGTATTGGCTTTGTCATAGGATCTGCTACCATTCTATGCGTAGATATGTACTTAAGTTCACATCCTTTCGTGCAACCATATCTTTTACAAAGTTATACTTGGTATCTATATGTTTGGTCTTGCCATGATATTTTGGATCTTTGGTGTACGCTATAGCTGCTTGGCTATCACAGCTTAACCAACAATGGATTTGCAACTTTCTCAATAACACCTAAATGATCCAAAAATCTCTTAAGCCAAACCGCTTCTTGTACCGCTGATAACGCCACGAACTCGGCTTCCATCGTGGACAAGGCTATGCACGTTTGCTTCTTACCGCTCCATGATATGGCGCCATTGTTCAAAAGAAAGCAAAACCCGAGGTAGATTTTCTTTCATCTAAATCTCCTCCCAATCAAGATCTCGAATAGCCTTCAAGTCGCAGATCATTTCCTTGATAATTCAACTTGAAATCAGCAGCCCTTCGATACCTTA
Source organism: Eucalyptus cladocalyx (assembly GCA_017140615.1). Classification (NCBI taxonomy): domain Eukaryota; kingdom Viridiplantae; phylum Streptophyta; class Magnoliopsida; order Myrtales; family Myrtaceae; genus Eucalyptus; species Eucalyptus cladocalyx. The sequence goes on along the minus strand of CM029523.1, from coordinate 21,942,098 downwards.
GTATTCTCTTCACGGCTTTCCAGTGTCGGACCCGGGTTTGATTGGTATCTACTCACCATTCCAACCGCAAAACATATGTCGGGTCTTGTACACATCATAGCGTACATCAAGCTTCCAACAGCACTAGCATAAGGAACATGTTTCATCTGTTCCTTCTCTTGTGGAGTCCCTGGACACAGTCTATGGCTCAATCCTTCACCTTTTGCAATAGGAGTGTCTATGGGTTTACGCTTCTTGCATACGAAATCGTTCAAGAACCTTATTTATATAGGTTTCTTGCGAAAGAGACAACGATCTCTTCGAACGATCCCTCGAAATCTTAACTCCAAGAATGTATGCAGCCTCACCCATATCCTTCATCTCAAAGTTAGAAGACAACCATCTCTTGACAAGATTAACCAACTCCATATTGCTTCCGACAATCGATATCATCAACATATAATGATATGATCACAAATTGATCATTGGATCTTTTGATATATACACAATGATCCTCATCAATCATTGTAAAATCATATGCCACTATGGCATTATGAAAACGTATATACCATTGTCTTGATGATCGCTTAAGACCATATATCGACCTCAAAAGTCGACATACTTTTTCTTCTTGGCCTTTCACTATGAAACCAAATAGGTTGTTCCATATATATTTCTTCCTCTAATTCTCCATTGAGGAAAGCAGTCTTTACATCCATTTGATGTAACTCAAGATCCGACTAGCTACTATTGCCGGAATAATGCGAATCGAGGTAAATCTCACTACGAGAAAACGTATCTTCATAATCAATTCCTTCCCGTTGATTATACCCCTTCGCCACAAGGCGAGCCTTATGCCTTTCTATCGAGCCATCGCCTTTCGCTTTATTTTGAGAACCCATTTGTTCCCAATAGCTCAAGCGTCCTTTTGGAAGATCAACCAGCTTCCCGACTTTGTTTGATTCCATTGACTCCATTTCCTCTTCCATTGCACGAATCCATTTTTCTTTACTAGGGCACTTCAGAGCCTCATTGATATTTCTTGGCTCATCCTCATCTTGTGGAGCAATCATAAAAGTTTCCCCTTCAATGTCAAAACGTCGACGAGGAATACTTTGGCGACTTGTTCGCCTTACGGGAGATTGTACACTTTGCACATCATTCCCTATTATGCTCCCACTTGGATGAACTCCATTAATATCATTGTCTTGATCCAAAGTCTCAAATAGGGAGTGATCTTCCCCTATTTCGCCCTTCTTAGGAAACTCATCCTCTAAGAATGTGACATCTCGTGATTCATATTCAGTTACACTCCCACTTTCCTGCTCACCAATGAACACATACCCTTTTGAGTGTTCTCGAGTATCTTATGAAAATACTCTTCTTTCCTCTAGGACCTAATTTCCCAAATTTGTGAGAGGACTCATGTGTGTAGGCAGCACAACCCCATGGCTTAAGAAAACTTAAGTCCGGTTTTCTACCCGTCCATAACTCATATGGAGTGGAAGTAACTGATTTGGAAGGCACCCGGTTAAGTATATAGGCGCGGCTTAACAATGCATCACTCCAAAAGGTGATAGGTAAGTTAGCATGCGCCATCATAGACCTAACCATTTCCGAGGGTTCTGTTTCTTCTCTCCGCAACACCATTTTGTTGAGGAGTATACGGAATAGACAACTGTCTTTCTATTCCTTTTTCATCACATAATTTTCTGAACTCATCGATAAATATTCTCGACCTCGATCGGATCTCAATGTTTTTATTTTCTTGTCTAATTGATTTTCTACCAGGTTCATAAACCTTTTGAAACAATTTATTGCTTCAGACTTATGAGAAATCAAATAGACATATCCGAATCGAGTATAATCATCAATAAAGGTGATGAAATAAACAGCCCCATGCCTTCCTTTCACATTCATTGGACCACGTACATCGAAATGGATTAAATGCAAAGGAAATTCAGCTCTTTTTCCTTTTCCAAATGGTTTTCTTGTCGTTTTCCTTCTAAGCAATGCTTACATATGGACAAATCGACTTTTTCAATATTGCCCAACAAGCCCTCTTTGGCTAGTCTATTCATACGTTGGCCAATGTGACCAAGTCTAGCATGCCACACATTCACATCATTATCATATTTATTAGAAGATGTGATAAGGGAATAACAAACATTTGCATTAATATACTCAATATCCAATACAATAAAACCATCCAAAAAATAGCCACAACCATAGTAATTTGTCTCCAAAAACAAATTCACACCTCTACTACGTAAGTTTATATTGAAACCTAATTTAACAAACATTAATACGTACACTAAATTCCGACGAATCTCCGGAGCATACAATACATCATGAAGAAACAAGGTGCGTCCACCACGCATATTCAATTGGCATGTGCCAATTCCTTTCACTTCAGCTCTGGAGTTGTTTCCCACATAGATCCACTTAGTTCCAGTTGGTATTCGTCGGAATTCCACGAAGGATCCTCTATCCTTCGCTACATGGTCTGTCGCTCCTGAATCCACAGTCCACAAAGGATTAGACTCAGTTAGAAACACAGAACTCGACACATAAGCAAAGTTCTGAAAAGCACAAGGGGTGCATACCTTCTTTGGCTCACGACAGTCGCGAGCATAGTCTTGTCACAGTTGTAGCATTTCACCCTTGCTAACTTCTTCATGTGAGGACGCTTTCCTCTAGCATGTTGGTCAAACTTGGGTTTCTTCCCCGAAGGACCAGCTTCTTCCTTACCTTTCCCCTTATCAAACCGGCTAGGGCGCTTGCGCTTGGAGCTCGAAGCTCCATTTGAGCTAGAACTAGCATGATAAAGTTCAAGATCCGGCTTAGCCGCCAACAAAGGGTCCTCTTCCAGCTCAAGATGACGCATTGCATCCTCAAAGGTTTTGATGTTTTCATTATGAGTCGGTGCACCTTCATATGCTCCCAACTCGAGGCAAGGAACGAATCATCGCTTGCACTTGCTGCTCATCTCGTGAGGACATGGCCGCGTCTCTCGCTCGATTATCATATTTGACATCTTTCTAAGATGTTGCTTCATGGTCTCGACCATGAGGCTTCTTATAGGAGTCAAACCCGATAGTGAGTCCGCTTCGCCTAGTCACCGAAGTGTGACCAAATCTAGCTTCCAATGCCTCCCACATTTCCTTGGCATTGTCAAAACGCCTCGAAACTCTCGCATGACGTCATTTTCCATGCCGCTCAAAGAACGTGATGCGAGCTAGAGAGTTCATTCTTTTCCACATAGAAAAAGCTTCTTTGTCCTTTTTGTCTTTGCTGGTGGTTCCATCTTCAGTTCAACCATGGTCATGACAAGAGCCTCAAGTGCTTCTTGTTCTTCCAAAGACATACTTTTGGATTTTCATTTGCCAAATTTCATAGTTGTCTCCATTGAGCTTTTCACCTTTGTTCAAATTTCAAACTATGCTCTTTGTGGTCAAGCCATTGATCCGAACAAATCGGACAAAATATGCACGAATTATTAATGCCTATCATTTATGCATCCCTATTTGCATAGACCCATCATATTAATAAATAATTTCAAGTAAGGTTTCAGAATCAAAAGGTCACTACGTTTCCAATCATCCTCCAAAAAACCTAACTTAAAACTATCATCAATATGATTGTCATATGCAAAATCAATTCTATGAAGCTACAAAAAACTTCTATAACTACCCATAGCTAATTACCCACAAGAACCAAAGAATAATGAAAGCAACAGATAATTGAATTTCAATAAAACAATAATGCTTTCAATCAATACAACTAACATATCAGTTGTTACATCAATGACAATCGGGTAGTAAACAATACATTATATGTCCACAAAGCACACTTAACATACATCAGCCAATACAACTAACACATAGTCAAGACACCTAACCGGAAAGATCCTCTTTTGTTCAATTTCTTGATCTTTTCCCTTGTAACAATACAGTAATATTCATTTACAAAATCTAACACAATTTTCTTATAGGAAGCAGCTCCGTTGACATCCCATATGCGATTCAACACATCTTGCCATTCAAAGGTGGAAGAGTGGTTATGAAAAATCGCACCATCTCTGATCACATGACATAGACGACCATTCCATATGACCTGTTGAATTTTCCCGTTGACTTCAAGGACGTGATCAATTAAGTCACCACTCTCCCATCGATGATCATCCACCAATATCAACTTAGATTACCTTTCCTCCTTTTGTTTCATCGGTCCACATCATAGCGAATAGGTGTCGCAACCCTCGCGGAGATTATTCCCGCAACAAATGCAGAACAAATAAGGGATTACATATAATCCACATAGACTTAATTGAAAAAGAAACACATTCTTTTCCTCCTTTTTTTTTTTTTTTTGGTCAACGGTCAAAGTCACGGTCAACGGTCGGTCAACGGTCAACGGTCAACGGTCAACGGTCGGTCAACGGTCAAGTCAACGGTCAACGGTCGTCGCCGGTCAACGGTCGTCGGACCGGTCGGACCGGACAGACCGGTCGGACCGTTCGGGCGGACCACACGGCCGTCGTCGCGGCGTGCGGATGACGTCACGCAGACGTCATCGGACGTGCCACGCGTGTGCCATCGCCAGTGGGTCGGGTCGGGTCGCCCAGCGCCGGCCAATCGACGTCATTGCCGACGTCATCGATGACGTCACCCCAGCGGCCGTTATCGGCGATCGGGGTGACGTCATGCCGACGTCGACAAGCACGCTGGCGGCCCCGGACCGGCTTCAGCGCGTCCGGCTTCGGGCCGGCCGGCGCGCACGCGCCGGTCGCCGACCGGCGCGTGTGCCGCACGCGCTGGCGATCGAGCGCTGCCGGGCGCGTTGCGCCCACGCGCAGCGCCTTATCGGCCGCTCGTGTGGGCGCGTGCGGCGTCTCCGGCGGCGCGAGGCATCTCCGGACTCGTCTCGACGTCCTCTTTCTCCCAGTGCTTTCAAAATTTGGTTTTGACATTCGAAAACTCATGAAAATGGTTGAAGAAGTCTCGGGTGTCGGGATTTGTCGCCCGATCCGTACGGCCGAAGTCCCTTTTGCGAAAAATCAATCAAAAACACATCAAATTGATCGGAAAACGTGAACTGGGCTCGATACCAATGTTGGGAATAACGATCCCCGAAAACCCGATTCGACACTAAATCAAACCCCTAAACTCAAGCGGAAGCGCAGCCAAGAAAACGACACGTATCACCGATCGTAAAGACACCACGGATTCGAGCGTACCTTGTTAGTCACGCGTTAAACACCGACGCCAATGGAGGAAGAGAATCCGGTCGAATTCGATTTGATGAAGCCTTGAAGGGAAGAATTAGAAGCCGTATGCCTTGTTCTTCTTTTGAGAGAAAACGCGGGAGAGAAAAGACGTGCGTAAGAATGAATCCAACCAACGCGTCTTTCTCTCTCTCTCTCTCCCTTTATACCTCTCCCTTCCCACGGGCCTTATTCCCGTGGGCCGGGCTTTCCGGGCCCGGCTTGGGCGGACAGGGCCTTAAGCCCTTTAATTAATTAAATAAAGCTTTCACATAGCTTGTCTTCTTTCTACGGCCGTTGCTCCCGGGTCTGACGACGACGATCTCGATCCTGCACGACGCTGTGGTAGGTGAGAGACCGGCGTCGATGGTGGTCATGAACCTCGGGTCGGCTTCCGCCGCCGGCCCCGTTGCCGCCGTCGCGCATGAAGCGGCAGGGGTCTCTGGAGCGATACCCGGCGAGCCAGTGGTGGCAGACGCCGGTCTTCCTAGCGGCGGTCGTCGGGGGTCTTGTGCCGCGCGACGGGGGCGAGCGAGCCTGGGGTTTGAGCGATCTGGGCATCACCGTGGGCATCGTTAGACGATGGAAGATCGTAAACGACCTGAGTGGCTTTCAACTTCTTGTTGCTGAGCGAAAGATCAGAGAGAGGGGGTTGGTTTTTTGGTGGGAGAGCGATGCAGCGAGAACTGAGTTTATAGAGAGAGATACGACGACGGCGACGACGATGAAGATGACGGAGTCGGGACTGATATTCTGGCAACGAAAAGCTTGGGCCCGAGATAGGAAAGTTCGAGGACAAAGACAATTTTGGGTAAGAAGAAGATACGCGACCGTTGTGGCTCTCAAGACAATCTTGCGAAGAGATTAAGGTTGTGAGAGCCTAAATGCCATGATTCGGATGATAATATATGGTCGTTGGCCCTCCGCAACGTTGCGCACGTTCGACTAGAAATACCTTCTTGTAATGTCGCGTTTTTGCCATGGACGTCCGCTTTAAGATTTCACGCACTCGAACTGCTCCTATTTTTCTTTCAAAATCTCCAGCAAAAAGAATATTTATCTTTCAAGATCCTTCTCTCGGTATCAAGGGTGGGACTCCAATGATACAGTGGACCACGGCTCTAGCCCGCTTCCGATAGCTAGTCATTAGGTAGGTTGGATTGAAAATGATCTAGCCTAAATTGATCTATTTAACCGTTTTTACTCATTTCTCTGCAATACAATTTTAGTGATTCATACTTAATCCGATTCGACCCATATTACTAAAACGTTTATGCATCTAACATAATTTAGGAAAACTTATACCCAAATTAAATTGAGAGCCTTGAGTGAGTGAGGGTGAGAGAGAGCAAAGAGAGGGTCATAGAGATGGATTGTGTCTAAGGGCATGAATGATAACCGTTTTAGCCAAAAATTGAATTTCTAGAAAAAAGAAATAGATTTTTTTTTATTTCTATTTTTAGATGTGTTTCTAAGTAAAAAAAAAAAAAACGTTTGATAATGACATGACTTTAATTTCCGGAATAGAAATTCATTTGATAATGATACAAATTTTTCATTTTCTAGTGGTGACTAGCAAATGGCAATCGCCACTTGTACCGGCAGCTAGGGATCGGCGATTGGCGGCGGGGAGTGGCAACAATGGATGGCGAATAGTGACCAGCGACAACGGATGAACAACCAACTAATAGCAATGACAAACAATGAGAGAAGTTTTTATTTATCATTTCTGTTCTAAAAATAGAAAAGTAAAATTTTTTTACTTCTATTTTTTTATTCTAAACCAATGTTTAGAATAAAAATCTATCTCGAAATAGAAAAATAACGGATTTCTATTTTAAAAATAAATCTGGAATAGAAAAATAATTATGGAACAAAAATAGAATGGTCATCATGCGTGCTTTAAGTAAGTTGTGAACCTATGTAACACCCGTATTATGTAATGTTTTACCATTCTAAATTCGTTTATGACTCATTTTTTGAATATAATTGACCTATATAACAACTTAATTCCTCAAATATGGGTTAAGAAATGGACTTGTAATCTATTTTGACAGGGTTACTTCCGGGTCAGTATAAGGAAATATGTGAAGCTGGATTATATTCATATGAATGCGAAAGTCTCATCAGACTGGGTGTAAGCTATTAATTAGCAAACAAAGCCCAATTATTTAACTAATTCAAACCACTCCACAACCATACATAATACATGACTTTCCCTAAGCTTTCTTCTCCAAGAATCTCCTGGCGACCTCTCCATTCCCGCCGTGAGGGAAGTACCCGCCCGGGACGTGCTCGTCCCCGGTCCCGTACACGACCCTTAGGACCTCCTGCGGCGTCCTCGGATACGACAGGGACGACTTGTTCGCAGACAGCACGTTGGTCTCGATTCGCTGCTCGGCGCCGAGCACCGGGGGTACGATGATGCCCTCGTCCTTGATCCCACACATGCCGAGCTTGTTCCTCAGGATGGAGAACAAGTTGGTGAACTCCGCCACCTTGATGTCGTACGGCACGACCTTCTCATGGGCCCGCTCGTAGAGTAGCGCCCGAATCACCGCATCTTGACCGGATTCCACTCCCAGCAGCCCGGCCACGAGCTGCAATCACAGGGCAACTCAAACAACCTCTCTCAAAGGGATTGATCGGATACAGCGACATCGAAATGAAAATAATAAATTATGACAAGATTTAATACGTCACATATTGATGTGATATTATAAATATAAATGAAAACGCTATAATCAAGTTACTCTTTTGAAAATATTTGGAGTAATGAATGAAAAAAACGTCAAATCATATTGAATTTTGAAGAACAAAAACTATAAAAAAAAGTTAAAATTAAGATCTTGCTGAGATCAAATGGAAAGAAATCATGCACTTACGGCTTTGGTGGTGTAGTTGGAAAGGTTGGGGATGGTACCAACATAACCAGTTAATCCCACATAAGGGATGAGATACGAAGCCAAGAGATAGTTGACCGACGACAGGTATGGGTCAAACGGAGGCCACAATCTTTGCCCAAGAGCTGAATCCACTATCATGGCAAACTTCTGAGCACTTATGTCTATTAGCGGCCTTTGAATTCCACCTACTGTTGTGTAAATTGCCCTGAAATACTCAACGAAAAGATTACAATTAGTAGCTTATCTCTTCCACCTTCAAACCGAATCAGGGCCTAGTTCCCAAAATTAGGAACTGGACCGTTAGTCCTAGGATTGGGAATCAGACCCGACCGATGATCTTGTCTAATGAAACTAGTCACTTTTTTTTTTTTCACTTTAAAAAGTGGCTATAAAAAACGAGAGAGAGTGACAAATCTTAAAATATTGAAGAAAGTGACGATGAGTGAAGAGTCATTATGCCATAGCTTATAGTATTACTGGACAAAATAATGTTTAGCTCACATTTTACTAATTATGTAGTTGGTCTGGTCCAGTCACCATTGAAACTAGGAACTAGATCGCCCGAACACTGGTTCCATTTTTAGGAACAAGCAATCGGATTGATACTCTCGAGAACTAGACTGAATTGGCTAGTTCGGTCCAATTCAAGCGATTTCTGGTTCGAGCGGTCCATTTTACACATTCCGACTAAACTTAATGAGAGAAAATCTAAGGATTCATGCATCTTAGTTTAGATGATGACTAAATGACCTGAGATGGCCGACTTCCTCGTAACCAAACTCCTCAATGATGTGCTGCACGAGAGGGTCGAGGTTGGCCTTCTTGCCGCCAATGGGGGGTGGGCCGCCCAGAGCCAGGTAAGGCGCGACGCTGTCGAGCCCTTTGCCAAGCGCGCCGTAGAGGAAGAACTCGGTCTCCAAGAACTCCAAGTTCATCGCGACGTGGATCAGCTCCGCGTCAGTAGCGGGGATAGGCCCGCAGTAAGCATGGCCAGCAGTGACTGAGCCGAGTTTTAGGAAGAAAGGAAGAAGAAAGACGACACAGAAGCACGAGGCTTTCATGTTCTGGTCAAATGATGGACTACTTTCTTGGTAATTGAATGAAGGAGATGATGCGCAGGGAGGTGCACGGGACTAGGACGGAAAATAGGTTTTTATAACTACAAGTTGGTGGTGGGTTGCATGTCTCTGCCGTGATCAATGTTGACTAGCGAACCACTACCCGCAAACATGCTGCCTTAGACGAATGTTTAACTTGTGAAGAAGTATAAAATATTTACCGAAAAATGGTCTTTCCTCCTTATAAAGATATTAACGTTTCGAGACGTAACTGAGCAATGTCCTTGCTTCCCCCATTCTTAGAAAACGTGGGCAAGTGTCTCGCTTAGGTTTTGCGTAGGGAAAAAAACTAGTTCGATGAAGACAGCCGACGCTCAGATAGTTATGCAGTATTGTCAAGCCGAAATTTCTATGTTACGTCACATAAATTATACACCTTGAAGAAATTAGATCTCGGAGATTAGTACAAGCAATGCAAGATGATGATGTGGTGGCACAAATTAAAATAAGAAAGCCCTATAGTTGATTAATTGAAGGAGTGGTTTCCATGGTGCAACTAAACGTACCGAGAGTCCAATGAGGTTCGCTCTCGGCCTGTCTACGCCCCACGTTCGCACCGGTAGAGACTAACGACTTCCACCAACTAAAATGGGCCACTCTCTCTCTCTCTCTCTCTCTTTCGGAGGAAAATATGGACGAGCGTTTGGTAAACGTGGCGATGTATGGCTTGATAATGACAATGCTGGTGTCAGAAGCAAGCTTTGCCTTCTGAAGTTTGCAGAATAATCCCATACTGTTATATGCGAAGCGAATATACCGATGTTATCTTTTTGTGATTGTGAAGTGCGTGGCGTAAGAGTTTTTCTAGTATAAACTATATAAATTGATATTGTAATTTACCATTTTTTACGGAGTTGATCTAATAAGGTAAGATATAAAGTTTCATAACAGTCGAATATGGATCTAGTTTGTGTGGGCCGAGTTGGGCTCGGCTGGTAATAAGAGAGCCCCATTCAAAGCTTTATAAATAGGCTAAAGTCCCTCCTCTAACCCTCACTTTTTCGCCGTTCTTGGACACTCATTGCTTAACATAAAGAACGTTCATGAGGGGCAATCTCATTGGGCCACTGTAGGGTAATAGAGGAGAAGATCTTCAGTGTCGAAGGCTCGGATTGCTATTGTTTTGTTCCAAGAATCATGGATTCCAAATCAAGTATGCAAATCTTTGTCTTCTCCTTCAAGATATTCGAGTTTTTAGTTATGTTGATCTTGGGAAGCCGTTTCAATGATCAACATTTGGTATCAGAGCCGACATAACCTAGAACTTGAACATAAGAAGTTTGCCCTGTTTTGAAAATTTTATCTGTCGAAACTTAATTTCAATTATATATTCGGATTCGTCGTGTCGAGCCAAGCGTTCCGGTGGATGGCATGCCCCCAGCGGAGGCCAAATATGCCACCCATGGTCATTTCAGACTTCATTGTCCAAAACAAGCTCGAAACTTTCCATTCTCCACAGTCCACAGGGCCCCCAGCTATCGAAATGACCAAGGTATGAAAGATTACAAGAATGCTCGGGGCGAAATAGCCAAAACGCACGCAGACCCACCGCCCCAAAAGAAGAAAAAAAAAAAAAAAAGCACACGACCGACCAGCTACCGTCGGAGGGAAATTAGAGCAAACGTACCGGAGGCGAAACGGCGGGCGCGAGCTGTACAGGATCGCCGCGAAATCGGAAATCAGTCGATACCTACCGACCCAAATCCCACCCCCAAGATTAGAGACTTGCCTGGCGCAAGTGTGCAGGACATGCTTGGGCACGTCCCTCAATTGGTCGCCGTCCTTGTTGCCGTCGCCGTCCCTGTCGTCGTCGCAGTCGCCATTGCCGTCGCACCTTCAAGCTGACCAAGACGAGAGGAGACGGGAGAGAATTAGAAATATGGTTTGCTAGTTTGGTTAATGGTTTTATTTTATCAGTTTGTTGGTTCGGTTCGGTTAACCGATAAAAAAAATTTCGGTTTTTAATAAGAACCGAACCGAAAAAATTAAATTTTTCGGTTCGGTTTTCAGTTCAGTTCCTGACACTCCTATAAATGGGGTTTTTCCTTTTTATTTTTTATTTTTTTTATAAGCTTTTGGATAATGGCCTTCGAATTTTTAATATGTAAGTAACCCTTTGTTATTTCTTGTCGTATTTAATGACTATTCTCTTTTTTCCTCGAACTATGCAATTTTGATCTCATATTTTATTTCTCTTAAAAAAATTGGATGACTATCATCAAGAAATTGGAACTTTGTATCTAATTTTTGAATCAGATTGCTCATCATCTCATGTGAATTTAAATTGCGAATTAAAGAGATTAATAATGGGACTAATGATTGAAAAAGTTACACGAGTTTATGGTATTATTTGGGAACTTATCTTATGTTTACAAAAACATGTCACCAGGTTAGAAAGTTTTGGAGATTAAAGATAGCCATGATAATCGAGATATGAGATTTGATGAGATATATAATCGTTGTAATAGATAGTAATTGTAAATTTTGATATATGAAATAACATGATTAAGGGAAAATACGAGGGTGCCCTTTTTTGCCCCCTCATCGTTCTCCATTAATAATTTACAAATTATTTTCATGCATAATTTGGCTAAGTAAGTCAACATAGATAATTCTACATCATCTTACCAATGAAGACTGCATTTAGGCAAGTAACTAAAAGCCAATTATTCACACGTGGCGGAAGATGACCCCCTTCAGTTTTTATAAATGAAAAAAAATGGTTGGAAATATCTTTCTTTTTCAAAATATAAAAACTCAGTAAATTTTTCATACGAGATTTTATTAATTGGCATACCGAAGACAAAACGACGTCGTCTCTCGGCCATCGTCTTCCCATCTGAACCCCGGTTAAACCCTCTCGAATCGCAACCCTAATTCTGCAGTTCGATTCAGAGAGAGAGAGAGAGAGAGAGAGATGGGGAGGTCGAGGAGGAAGTACAAGAAATCGCGGCCGAAGGTTCAGGTCGGCCTCCCGAAGAAGAACCCCCGGGTCGTCAAGGCCGCCTTCAACCTCCCCCCGAAGCTGCGCTCCTTCATCCGCGACGCCGGCGGAGACGGCGGCGGCGTCGAGTGGGACGACATGGGGAGCCTCCTCCGGAACTACAAGTCCTTCGGCGTCGTCTCCAACCCTAACCTGCTCGGCGTCCGGTCCCGCAACGCTCACACCGTCGAGAGCGGCGCCCTCCAGGTCCCGCCCCCTCCCCGGCCCTCCTCCGACGAGGCCGCCGGAGCTGCCGAAGCCGCCGAGGGCGACCTCATCGACTCGGGCAGCGATCTCGAAGAAGACGGTGAGCGATTCCGTGTTTCCATCGGCGTTCGCTTCGTTCCGTAATTGCGTTTTGGGCTGGAAATGTGGTCACCGTTGTTGGAGCATGTTGGTTTTGTACATGGTGGTGTGGGTATTGATTCTGGCTGATTGATTAAAAAGAAGCAAGCTTGACTAAGTGTAGAAAGGTCGGGACTTGGAAATGGTAGCTCAAGCTTTGACACTAATGGGAAATGGTATTTCGACTTATAGAGATTTGAAATTCTAGAATTGTAGTTCCGGAGAATTTCGTGCTGTTACTGTCAATCCATCTAATTATAAACTGCACAGGTTCCGGATAATTGTTCTTAAGAGGATTTGCCTGTTAGAGAGACACCCTTGCTTGTTTACTGCGGCCATCCTGTGAGACACCTTTCGCATAACTTTTCTTGTTATGAGAGCATTACTGATTACCCGTGAAGGGTGAATATGAGTTGAGTAGATGATGCTGTAACTTGACTAAGCCAGCTATGTGAAATTCCAATTTATAATCACTGACTCTGGGCAAGGAGAATTATGGTTGGATTTGAAGTTCATTTGTGCTGAACCTTTTTGGAGCAAACTCCCAGTCTGTGAAGTGCGTGAGTGAGTGAGTGAGATGATCAAAATCATAAGTAGAGTTGTGCAATTACTGTTCATACATAAATAGAGTACCTTGCAAACTGCAGTTTAAAAAATAGCTAGTGATTTTGATTCACGTGATAGGCAAAGAACAACATTGTTGATGTTTTCCTTAAATTAATTTAGAAAACTTACGCTACTAATAATGAATTGGGTTTTCGAAAGATTCTCCTTGAGATTTTGCTAATGTGGTTTTTCTGCCATAATGTAGATTGTTTAAGTATGATCAAATCTGTTGGAAAATATTGGTTTTGTTTGATGAAAAAGATGGGGAGATCTTTGTCATTCATCATTTCAGTATGTTATTGTGTTTGTAATTATGGTTGTAGATCTATACAGACACTTGCGCTGCCAAGCAATTGGATATTGTATATGGGACTGAAAATGAACGTGTGCCACATTAAAGTTTTGGCGTTTCAAAAAACTGAACTTCTTGTTCAGTTCTGCCAGTTTAGAATTTTTGCTGAATTTCTATGTCCAACAGATTTGAAATCAGCTCTTGGAAAGAAAAGAAGAGATGGCAAATCTGCACCTCTGCAGCCATTGACTGCCATGCAGCGTGTTCACATTGGGCGGCTGATCGAGAAATACGCAGATAACTATGAGGTATTTCCTGGATCAAGTATTCAGCCACTTGAATCTACTGCTGTTTGTGCAACTCGTGTTGCTCATAATGCTCTTGTTTTTCTCAGGCCATGTTTAGGGATATGAAGTTGAATGCCATGCAGCATTCAGTTGCGACTTTGGAGAAGCTGTGCAAAAGATATCACATGTATAAAGATAAGAATCCTTTACTTTCTCGTTAGAGGTTTTTGTTTTGCTATTTAAGACGGTGAAATATCTTGTAATCCATTAACACTCTTATATGAGTGCATCATGCTTTGAACCATGTTTAGATTCGTGGCCGATCCGTGTACTTCCCTCTCTTCCCAATTCCAGGGGAATGGCTTCAAAGAGAAGTAGGGGCAATGACACTTGCTTAATCTATCGCCCTTTAGTTGTCAAACCAAGATATACAAGTCAATGAATTCTATTCTTTTGTTATCAATCTACTACGTTTCACATAATCCGGCATTACTTTTGTCTTGGAAAAAATATTTAACATTTAGCATAATGTAATAAATTAAGTAAAGTGGAGTGAAGAGGTAATGAGGGTTTCGAAGTGGTTTTGATCTTTTTACTAATTGCCCCCTTTCGTTATTCACATTCGTCATTTTCACTCACAATGAAATTGCTGTATGCGTTTTTCTATATGTTCTAAAATGAGTTGATTTTGAGCGTAAAGTTCTCTTTCTCCAGCAATACTTTGTACATTGTTCATATTTAATTTTCACCTCTCCTAAAAATAATATTAAAAAAAAAAAATTAAGATGAAGGGATTTGAACGATGAAGATGATTCTGTATGGTGGTAGGATAGCTTTGTTGTTCTAGGCAGAATGATATATTTTTTTCTAATAGAACCATACATTCCTATTCTAGTTTTGAACGCAAACAAAAAACTATCGTATAACAAAACCAAGTTGTGCTCCGAGAGTACGTATGAATACTTTCATGTCCAGCCCAATTAGCATTGTTGAGCTTACTGAAAAACAATATCTTGTCTTTCGATTCTATTCTTTAAGGTTGGCAAATATTCTATTTAATGACTTTCAAGGAGTTTACCACATTACAATATACTGCAGTAACATTAACATGCTCATCGTAATTTCATCGACCAGAATTTCAGAGTAAAGTTGAGAATCAATTTCTTCATTAAACTCGCGAGGTGCTGGACTTCGCCCGCTGTGCATGGCTAGAGTTCCATGACCAATAATGGAAGACACTCACATGATTGAAAATGTACATGTTTATATGTTCAAAAAGGAATAGAGCAACAAGCCCAAGAACGCAAAGACTTAACAATGAGGGGCGTTCAAGGCGAGAAAGTTTTCAGCGGTGCAGCTTTTTATTACATCACAGGACTATAAACAGGACTGTATAATCGCTGACATGCAAGAAAGAAATCAATCTCGTTAAAGGGGAAACCGCCTTATTCCGCGCCCATAAACGCTCGGCACTGGGATTCCCAGTGCTTCTTCGCCAGCCGGATCCTTTTTGACTATAAACAGGACTGCATAATAGCTGACACGCAAGAGAGAAATCAATCTCGTTAAAGGGGAACCGCCTTATTCCACGCCCATGAACGCTCGGCACTGGGATTCCCAGTGCTCCTTAGCCTGCCGAACCCTTTCAACTCTCTCTGTTTGAAGCCTCTCCGCCCAATACTCCGGACAACTGTTTGAATTTCATGTCAGTGAGAAACCAGAAAGTTAACGAGAAATTGACTATTCTAAAATGAGCAAGTTTGCACGGTGGTGTATACCTTCTACTGAGCAATATATTGAGTTCATCCAAATGTACGGCACCTTCAAAAACTCTGGCCTGAAATTGAGCAAAGAAGTGATGAGCTACTAGTCTGGTTATGTACTCCCAAAATTCAAGAAATTGATTCTGTCATCGACATTATAGAATGCAATGCTAGAATCTATATGGATAGAGTGAAGTCATTGTTGCAGTTTCGCACAGCCCGCAGTGAATTTACAAGCATCAAATAAGAAATGAGCACACAATCCTTTTCGTATAGCAGAAGCAAGAAATTAAAAACATTTTTGTATGATGAAAAAGCTGAACTTTTAATCACGAGGATTGATGCCAATGAACTAGCATGCTATGATATGCTCTTAGGATCAGTAGAAGCTTTCAATTAGTCAATTTGCATTTGGCATTCTTTTTCAGATGTCTGATGCCGCTAAATGTTGGACAAGAACGAACCATTATCTTACGCGAGTATCTAGAAGTACAAACTCTATTTTCTAGCAAGCTAAATCCAATTACTGAACAAACTGAAGATTATGGAACAAGGAGATATCAGATCAATACCTCTCGACATAAAGGACATTTTTCCTTGGGTTCTGCTGCTTTTAGTCCATCAACAATTGTCACAGATGCAGCTGAGCAAGCACACATATAGCAGTATATGTGGCCACAAGCGAGAGAAACTGGATCAAACACCGTGTCCTGTTTTCCAAGAAAGTAGATTATCCATCTGCTACATGCACACTAATTGATATATTCTCTAATTTTTCGGATCAATTCTTGAAACATGATGAAATATTTTTTTATTTTTCTTCCTCAAAATGTTGAAAGACATTGTTTAAATATTTAAAAAGCATGGCTGCCCAACAGTACTAGCCCTTTAAGTTCATACAATGACATAGATTCACTATGTAAAGTCTATTTATGCATGAAGCTAATATCTGATACAGAAACTCAAGATTCGATTACTTTCTCATACGAAGCATTATTAACACAAAAGCACTTGCAATTTTGGGAACTCACCAAGCATATAGAGCAGGTCAAGTCGATATCTAGCTTGATAGAGTCGAAGAGTTCACAAGAGAGCGATGGTTTGCCATCATTGACAACTAGAGAGCAACCCTCAAAAAGGGCATGGCCCTTCCCAGAGTTTGCCTTTGTTTCCCGTACATTAATGTGGAAGGCGATAAGCTCGCACAACCATGGAGACTGGAGGATCTCCATGTGCATCCTTTGCACTTGTGACTTGAAAGCTTGTCCTTGAGTAGAGAGATGAATCTATGACAATGTCAAGGGAAAAGCTTAGCCAGGGAGGAGAAAAAATAGGAAAAGAGATTCCTGGTAAGATGCTTGAAATCTTTTATTAGGGAAACATACAAGAGCATGCATGTTTTACACATGACCTCAAGAGCGATTAGACCTTAAAACTTCATAATAATTATCACCAAAAAGCATTTTTTCTTTATGCGAAGTTATTCAAAGTCAACAAAACTTGAAGTTCGGTGGAGGCTGGCATAGCCGCAATCTCTTAGCTCTAGTGTGAATACTGTAGAACGACCAATACCTTGTCATACTTCTTCAATATCTTCCTAATGGCTATTGCATTTATCAATGCATAAGTAACCAGATCTTTTCCTTCGTGAATTAAAGCAACATGGTTTCCTCGAAGCTTGCCTTTGAACCACATCAAATACTTTTGAAATCCCGAAGCCAGGTGAAGCTCAAGCAACTTCTGCGCCTGCTTGTTAAAACAGCCTAAAACAGCAGACATCTCCTCGAGAAGAGAGGGGAAGAAACTTCCGTCACACACTGCAATAACAATTTCTAGACTGTAAGCAAGGAAAATAAGGCAAACTCATGGATGATGGATGATGGTAAATGCAGAGGATAAACATAAACCGGGGTATCTCTGGATTCAAATGGAACCGTTTCTGGCCGATGAATAGAGGTGGAACTAAGAAGGCTGTTTTACGCACTGATCCTATCAGGAGATTTTTCTCTTTTCCTTCTTTTTTCAAGTATTTTCACTTCTGACGGGCTTAACAGAATCAACAACGGATGGATGTTGACAAACAGATGCTAATTTAAAGCTGACGGTGATTGTGATTTATGAAATCTCCTGGTACCTCAACTCTTTAAGAACGCTCCATAATTTTCTTTTGCTTTTTTCCCCCCGGTCCTTTTGCCATTTCGATCCTATCAATCACCACCTGAACTTGAACTTTAACAGTGCAGGGACCTCCGCTTCAACAACAATCCAATCTAATAACCCTTCGGTCATTTCACTCTTGCTTTAATTATTAAGATTAAAATATGACACATATATATAGTCTCTGTGAAAAAAATCGTAAATTTACGATCGTCTCATCAGCAAGCGGGGCAGATCTTCCGAGTACCCCGGTTACCCGCAGAACCGTCATCAGTACACAAGCAAGAGTGCAGCCTTTTTTCTCGTGAAATTCCTGGAAATCAACAGTCGTCTCTCTCTCTCTCTCTCTCTCTCTCTCTCTCTCGATCAGCATTAACACGAGTGAAATTTTCTTGTAATTCATCAAGTCAACTAAAAAAACTCCCCACAGCGTTCTGCTTATATCGAGGCTAAAGCCCTTGAAAAACCAGCAAAACAGTTCTAAGAAGCAATGAAAAGCATAAACTATTCACGGTGTCAACTGGCTCCTTCACTTGAAAATGATATCATCGCGCACAGATGTCACCATCATGATGGACATGCAAGCCGTCTCCAAATTAAAAAAACCAAAAAGAATTCAAGCCACCACCTCCATCAGAACACAAAATTACCCAGAGAGCAGATTCACCGATTAGCATTGCAGACGTACCGCAGAAAACACGAAAACAAAACGAATGAAAGGAAGGTTGGATTAGAGAGAAACGAACCCGAACAGTGAGCAGGGCAAGTGCGGGGATTGTCGACGGCTTGAAGGGCCTTCTGGGAATGAAGCGAGTCTCTTCGCCTACATCTCTTCAAGATCTTCTTGAGCTTCTTGAACCCAAGGCCAGGAAGCTTCTTCCCTTCTTGCCCTTGCATGTACTCCTGGTATTTCTTGCAGAACTTCATCCTCTCTCTCTCTCTCTCTCTCTCTCTCTCTCTCTCTCTATCTGTCTCTATCTCTATCTCTATCTATCTGCGTTTTGGGTAGTCAAATCGATCCTTGTTTTCTGCAAACGACGCGAGATTTTGGTATGACGAGGCGGAGTTCTGCTGCGTGTGAGGGTTTCTGCGGAAGAGACGAGACGAGACGAGACGTGGTTGATATATACCAAGGAAGCAAGGGGCCAGCTTTTGTTGGTGTCGATGCTGACCTGCACTTCTTGATATCTACGTTCGCTATACTTATATTTGATGCGGGAAATTTAATGTATTGAATAATGAAAAATAATTAACTTACTTAATCAATCTCTTTATTCGATTATATAATTAAACAAGTAGCTCGAAAATGATAACATTCCCGAAAGGTCAATTCATGGGAAATTTTTAATGAATTTCGCAGGTGGTGCAGCTAAAATGCACCTTCTTTTAACTTCTTGTTCTTGCCATATTTGGCTGAAACAAATTGGATCTGAGAACCTGCTCATTAGTGAGCGACAAATTCAGGATTAGAAAACACACTTAACATTCAACAAATCCGGAAATAATTAATTTCCATCCCCTTTTCTTCCTCTCTCGTCTATTAATTTGCATATAAATCGAAAAAAAAAAATTATTTACGGATGTATTATGATGAGAAATAAAAGGAGAAAAAAAGAGGATGTGGAGGACAGATCGACAAGACAACCCTTTAATCACGTCAGTTTGACATTTTCTAGTGGGAAAACATGGGAGTCCGATAAAATCTGTTTCGGTTCATGAGAAAAGCAGACGGCACCGGGGGGCTCGGGCTGTAGGGACAAAAGCCCGCCACGTGGAAAGCTGCTTGGCGGAGGGCCCGCCACGTCAGATCAGATCCGAATCCGGGTTAGTTGTGGGCGGGTCCCGCGGGGCTAGGCGATAACCACGAGCCGACGAGCCTTGAGGGCCAAGTGTAAAGCGCGGGAAAGTCCCGAGAGTGACCCCGGACTTGCTCGAAATCACGATCGGACCGCGACGGCTCTAGCAGAAAACGGCGGCGGCGCGCGAGGGGCGTCGTGGTAAATTGGCGGGGGCGCGTTGGGCTGTCGTTCACGTAAAAACCACCTGCGACCTTTTTCTCCGGTTTCTCACATGGAAAAGCGCGGGTTGTTGGACCCCCAAAAAGAGAAAAGAAAAAGGGGGGGGGGTCATCTGATGCTCGACAACTATATTTGATGTGACCGAATGAAAAATGATCATTTAGATATTATTACTTTTATTCAAGCATTCGGGAATTGATATGTGTAGATTCTCGAAAATAATTTAACGCCCTTTCAAAAAACCAAATGAAGTGATACGTGTTGATTCATTATAGGATTGATATCATTAAAAATATCAAATTGATACATTTATTTAAATAGATATATATATATATATATATCTTCCTTTAATCTTTATCAAAATTTATTATTAAATTTTACTGTTCAATTAATTAATAATACTTGATAATTGATGGATATACTATTTTGAGATATCAATTTTGTAATTTTACATGATATTATACTAATTTATCAAACTAGCGTATATTTGTCATAAATATATTAATTTGGAGTATTTGGGGAGTTAAAAAATTAATTTCAAATAGAGTTGTTATAGAAGCATTAGTTTGTGATTTTTTGTGAATAAAAAATTAATTTAAAATAAATTTATCATAAATATATCAATTCGAGGCTTAATCCTTAATTAAAAGTGCTGACTCCTTCAATTCAAAGCATATTGGATGTCCGATCAATTTTGAGGGGGGCACCCGTCGGTCGAAATTTCAAGCAAGCACAACGGTCATAAGTAGATTATACATTTTTCCAAGAGAAAAGACGAAAAAGAATAGACTTCATTGTAGAGGTTGGACCAATGATTCACTTTGACGGCTCATGACGGCTCATGATGATTTGTTCCACCGATTTCTCCACCACTCCTTTTTCGATAATCTTTTGACTGTTTTGCAATCATAGTGATCATGTCCTTTTTGCCTCGGTGGGTCGATAAGGTATGATTTTCATGACCCACCCATTAGGACAAAGTATCGACCATATTTAATTAAAACACAAGCTTAAACTTTCGTTAAGTGGGGTTGTTCATTAGCATCAAAGGTGGAAGATATAATAAAAAAGAAGAAAAAAGAAAAGCAGTTTGTGCTCTTTTTATGGCATTTTTCATGCATTCATTGATTAAAAAATTCAGGAGTATGATTTGTTTTTGCCGGGTCTATGGACAAAGTAAGACTCTTGAATTTTTCGCACGCGCTTGGTAGAGAGAATATAAAATGCGAAAAGATTGAGGAGGAAAACTCTGAAATTAAGGATTGAATCGCGTGCTTAGGTGAGGCTTATGTATGTAAAGCGAGATGGATTTAAGCGACTAAGTAATTGGATAATTTATCGATAATGAGCGGTTGGGAAATTGCTCGAATGAGTGCGTGAAATAGAGAAGATGATGGCAGTGGCCCTTTTTGACATGTCGATCGGGATACAAAAGCCGCCCGATAGTGGTAGAGCCACCATGCATTGTCGAGGGAAGAGAGATGCCAATTTGAAGATTTCCTCGAAATGACTTGGAAAATTCTCTTTTTCTTCCTTTTGGGCAATTGGCATTCTGGATTGCGATCGAGTAGGGCACACTGCTTTGACTAATCTGGTCAGGCATTACTCCTCCGGGGAGAGTCCATAAATAGTAAAAAAATCGATATTGCGAACTGAACCGAATTCAATCAAAGCTGATTACTTCGATTTATGACTTGATTTCGGCTGGGGACGGGACCCCTCCTCTTTTTGGCCAGGCTAAATAAATACCGACGAGACTTTTAGAGGCAAACCTAAGCTCGGCACCAAGCAAGTGGTCTATTTAGAGATGAATGCGGGAATTGCCTTGGGCAATTCTTGTGTATATTGATTGGTTACTATTTTCATTGTCAAAAGGAATTGTGACTTTTGTTATTTCAATTCCAATTTCAAAGCCCACTTTTCTTCTCTCATAAATATGAAATTTGACATTTATGGGACATAAATTTACTTTTTTAGTGTCCAAACTTGAAACTACCACAAAACTAAACGCAAGTGACGAGACCGAAAAGATATTGAGGGTGCTTTTTCCCTTTTTCCAAGCATACACACGTGTGAGGGGGGATACGTCGTCATCCCATGATCACTTGTCACTTTTTATTTATCCATGAGGTTGATTACAAGGTATCATGGACGCATTAGTAAGAAATGTTGATGATGAGATATATCCGATGTTCAATCATGGGTGGTCCATGGATCCAATAATTTCATGATCATAGCGCTGCTTGCATTTTTCGTGATAATGTCGAGAACCTAAAAGACACAAAAGAAGTCTTTTAGTGCTTGGAAAATATGTGTGTTGGAAGCTGCACAGGGTGAATGTGCTCAGGATAATCGTCTGCTTAGTAATATGCCTCTGATGGCAGAGAAGAAAGAGATGACTTCCTCTGGTTCTTCCCTCCAAACGAAACTTCTATGTCCCAAATTTAGCGTCCAATGACAAATCTACGGACATAAACATAGATGAGAAAACGAACTTGGAGAGGCAGAGAACGACGGGCGTTTCTTCGTAGGAAAATAGCATTCGATCCCCTATTCGGGAGTGGCTCTTGCAGCACAGGTCAGCCACTTCTCAGATGGGAGAAGAGGGCGATCCTCTGCAGAAGGAAAATTCGAGACCCATGGAGTCAAAGAATCGTGCGCACGCACAAAGCACGGACATGAAGTTTGATGATGAAGAGGGAAAAAGCTTAGAAATCCTAGGCCAAACAAAGCTGAGCAATGTCCCACATCGCGGGAAGCTCAAGGAATTTAACAGATTATAAGCTTCACGGAGTACAAGGAAGTTCGCCGAGCCCGGTTGCGCGGGCTTGTAACCCGAGCGGGGGCAACATTGTGGTTTGTAACCCGAGCGGGGGCAACATTGTGGTGGAACATTGGTTGAGCTCCTGCGGGCCGGGTTCGTTGTGGCTATTTTCTGGCCCGCCCGTTCCAAGCCGAGAGTTGATCCGTGCGGTCCGGGCGAAGGCTTGGGCCACACGGGTCCTAGAGTGGAGGGGTCCGCGTGAGGCTGGCTTCACAGAGCAGCGAAGACCTCCCGCTCTCGACAGTGGAAGGATAACGGGCCGGTGCCGCTCGGGCCCATCATGACCCAATGGGCTGAGCCTACTGAACCACCACTTTTTTCTTTTTTTCTTTTTAATCTTTTCCTTTCCTTTCCTTTTCTCCATTTTTTTAATAATTAATATCCTTTCTTTTCTGCCAGAAACGTCAGCTGGACAAGGTGTGGCCAATTTCTCTGGGCAATTTAAAATGCTGAAAACAACAGAAATTCTTCCCTGATATACTAACTCGTCTATAACCGAGGCCGCTTAATCACGCTTTTCTAAAATCATTTTTCTTTTCATTTTCCAGCACAGGTAATTGTGTTAAGTTTACACTATTTGTTAGTACAAAAAAGAAGATGTATTTCTCCATCAATTCTTCCACTGCAAAAAATAAAACCATCCAATTTTATATATAATAAGCAAAGGTAAAGAAAGAGATTAATTGAAATTGGGCCACCTAATCAAGCAAATGAAAGACTTGTCACATCATATATTCTTTTGGGCAAAAGTCACAAAAAAACTCAGACCATATTCTTCGTCGCATATTTACTCTGAATATTTTTCATGACAACAAAAATCAAATTATATCAATTATGACATATTTATTCTAAGCTTTTGTCTTGTGAAATAAGAAATCCTAAACTTGTATCAATTTTTAACGGTGTCATTTTTATTTTACTTAATTCATGTGAGCATTATATCAACACCACTTGCCTTCCATCATCCATATAGCTTTGATGCTCATTGACTGAACAGTCTTGAATTTTTAGTGGCTTCTTTCCTCTCTTTTTTCTTTTGAGTTCTATTTAGTTTTTTTTTTTTTCTCAAAGTGCATTAATTTGATTTCCAAACTAATAATTCTTACATAAGAGCGGTTGCTTAATGCCATCTCAAAGAGCAACTTTCCTTCTCAACTGCATTCATTCAAGAGTTCGTGACTTAATATTTAAGAGGAAAATTTTTACTCGAATGAATTGCAAGAAATTATAATTTCTAACTTTGTCTTTATAATAGAAAAAATAGTAATTTTATCTTATAATATTCTCTATCGTCTCTCATGCTTAGTCTTTCATTTTATATTTATCATTTGCGCGACTACAAAAAAAGATCTCGCATTCCACATGCTCCTGCGCTTTTTAGTGGCGAACATGATTGAAGATCGCCAATCGAAGGTGAAGCTCTCCTGGCGGTTGAAAATATAGAAAACTAGTTTTTGCTCCCTATTTTGGTTTTCCGTAATGTATTTTGGTGTTTGAAAGTTGAAGGGTTGTAATTTGTCTTACTGGGTCCATGGAAAAAAGAAGACTTTGGAGATTTTCGCGCATACGTAATCGAGCGAGTATAAAATGTGATAATCAAAGAAAGGAAACTTTGAGTCATGCGCTAAATCGTGTGTTTAGCTAAGAGTTGTGTATGCATCGAGATGGATTGTGATGATTTAAGTATTTTGCGATTTGTTTATGATGGATTTTAAGTCAATAATGACGAGCGATTGTGAATTGCTCAAATGACCGATGAACGGAGAAAACGATCTTTTTTTGACAATGTCAATTGGGATATGGAGCCATTATCATCCGGTAGTGGGAGGAGAGCCGCTATGCATTATCGAGGCGCAAAAAGGGCCAGCTTGAAGATTTCCTCGAATTGATTTAAGACTTTCTGTTCGATTGGCGTCTCGAGGGATCAAGTCAAGTGCGTGCTGCTTTGACTTAGATGATTGAAGGAGAGAGATCTGCCCCGGATTAGGAGTTGAGTCGCATTTTTTGGGCTCTAGATGAGAGATCCTCTTGAAATCAAATCTCTACTTTTCAAACCCAATTCTACCTGGGACTTGTTTGGTAAGAAATACTGATAATGAGGTCTCATGTCGATTGTACGTGTGATACTCTCAAGAACTTAAAAGACACAAAAGAATATGTGAGAGCCTAATTCCTTCTATCGTCTTTTATTTATTATCCTTCTGATGGCATGGCAGAGAAGAGAGAAACTGGCTTAGACTTCCTGGGGTCTTCCCTCCCAAAGAAACTTTGATACCCAGATTTACCATTCAACGACAAATCTACAGGCACCACCATAGACTGAGACATGAACTTTGAGAGGCGGGACCATTGACGGTGGACGGTGGCCGTTTCTCCATGTGAAAAACATGCGGTCCAATTCGGGATTGGCTCTTGCAGCACAGATCGGCCACACTTCCTGCTGAAAGAAAGCGATCCTATAGGAAGAAAGATTCGAGACCCATCGAAGAAGAGAATCTCGCGCGCGCGGGCTCATGGACACGTGAGTGTTTTTATGGAGGGAAACGCATGGAAATCCCATCCGAACAAAGCTGATCGAAGTCCCACATCGTCCACACGCACATGGAATTCAGCAGTTTATTGCTTAAATGAACGGCAAAGGCGATCGCCGGGTTCGGTGGCGCGGGCTTGTAATCCAAGCGGGGGCATTATGGTGGTGGAACATGGGCTCAGATACTGCAGGTCGGGGCTCTGTGAGGCAATTGTCTGGTCCGCCCGTTCCAAGCCGGGAGTTGATCCGTGTGGTACAGGCGTAGGCTTGGGCCTCACGGGTCCTAGAGTGTTAGGGGTCCGCGTGAGGCTGGCTTCACAGAGCAGCGAAAACCTTCCTCTCCTGACAGTGGGAGGATAACGGGCCGGTGCCACTCGGGCCTATCATGACCCAAGGGGCTGAACCTACCGAACCACCACTTTTTATTTTTCTTTTTTTTATCTGGTTTCCCTCCCGGAAAATACTGGTCTTCAAAAACGTCAGTCTGGACGTGATGCCAAATCCTCTGGGCCATTGAAAATTGACTGAACAAATTATATTGTAATTGCGGTTGGTGTTGGAAAAACCTCTCAATGCGATCGGAGGGATTCCTAAATTATATCATATCTTTACTCGATACTTTTACTTGATACTTTTATATACTTTTTATATACTGAAGAAAAATGTGAAGTTTGATTTTTTTACCAAAAAAAGTGGAAATAGATACAAGATAGTGGTTCCTTGGATTCATAATAAACGTGCTTGTGTCGAGGAAAAAGTCGTGTAAGACACAGACACTTTATGCCCAATATTAGTATGAAGGAAGCTGAATCAAAATCGGAATCTTAAAAAGTGTGGCATCAATGACAAAGAAATTGGGAATTCAAAAGTGCAATTAAAAGTGATTCTCAGGCCGTACAAATGGTGGGAATTGCTAAAAGAAGCTGAATCAAAGATCAAAATCTTAAAAAGTGTGGCATTAATGAAAAAGAAATTGGGAATTCAAAAGTGCAAATAAAAGTGATCCTCAGGCCGTACAATTGATGGGAATTGCTGTAAATTGCGTACTATTATTCAGATTGATTTATTAGGAAAATAATTGAGATGCAAAATTCCAAAAACTCAGTTCCATCCTGAATGCTCAGGAGCTTAAAAGACAAGACAGAATATGTGAGTGCTCAGAGCATATGTGTGTTGGAAGCTGCACAGGTCAATGTGTTCAGTTCCATCGTCTTGTTTATTACTCTTTTGATGGCAGAGAAGAAAGAGATGGTTAGACTTCCTGCGGGCATTCCCTCTCAAGGAAACTTAATACTCAGACTTACCATTCAACGACAAATCTGTGCACACGAAGAAGGACAGAAAAAAAGACGAACTTGAGAGGCGGACCATTGATGGAGGACAACGAGTGTTTCTCCATAGATAAACACATGCGTAGCAATTCGGAATCAGCTCTCACAGCACAGATCGACCACTTCTTGCCGAGAGAAAGCGATCCTACCGGAGGAAAATTCGAGACCCATTGAGGACGAGAATCTCACGCTCGCGCATGGGCACGGCCATGAATGTTTTGATGAAGGGGAAATCCCCAAGTCCCACATCGTGGGCACCATCGCGAATTCAACAGTTAATTAACTTCACGAACGACGAGGTGGTTCGCCGAGCTCGGTTGCGCGGGCTTGTGACCCAAGTGGGGGCAATAATGTGGAGGAACATGGGTTCAGGTCTTGCGGGCCGGGCTCGTGTGTCAATATTCTGGCCCGCCCGTTCCAAGCCGAGAGTTGATCCGTGCGGTCCGAACGAAGGCTTGGGCCTTGCGGGTCCTAGAGTGGAGGAGTCCGCGTGAGGCTGGCTTCACAGAGCAGCGAAGACCTCCCTCTCCCGACAGTGGGAGGATAACGGGCTGGTGCCACTCGGGCCCATCATGACCCAATGGGCTGAGTCTACTGAACCACCACTTTTTTTTTTCATCTATTTTTCCCGAGGAAAATCTTAAAAACCCAATTACATTGAAACCGCGGCTGGTGTTCAAAAAACCTTTCATCAGATTGATTGCTAAATTGTAACAACTTTTTTTTTTTTCATATGTTTTTCTCATAAAATTCTTTAAAAACAAATTACATTGAAATTGCAGTTGATCTTGACAAATCTTCCAACATAATTAGATTGATTGCTAAGTTGTAAATTTACTCGATACTTTTATATAAATTGAAGTAAAATGTGAAGTATCAATATATCGTTAGATTTTCATCTCAAAATATTTGAAATTGATATAAAATTTACTTTTTAAGTCTAGTTTAAATGATGACAAGATGGTAGTTCCTTGGATTCATAATAGATGGTGCTTGTGTTGAGGAAAAGGCGTGGCAGGCGTTCGCTTCCTGTCCAACGCTAGTAAACAAATCGAATCAAAATCGGAATCTTAAAATGTGCGGTATGAAAAGAGTAAATTTGGGAATTCAAAAGTACAATTAAAAGTGAACCCTAGGCCCTACAAACGATGGGTCTTGCTGTAAATTGCGTGCTATTATTCAGATTGATTAAATTCA
Source organism: Eucalyptus cladocalyx (assembly GCA_017140615.1). Taxonomy (NCBI): domain Eukaryota; kingdom Viridiplantae; phylum Streptophyta; class Magnoliopsida; order Myrtales; family Myrtaceae; genus Eucalyptus; species Eucalyptus cladocalyx. The sequence goes on along the minus strand of CM029523.1, from coordinate 21,914,496 downwards.
GGAAATAATCGAGAGGGCGTGCAAATTTCAAAAACGCGAGACCCCATAACGGAAAAAAAGAGAGTAAATAAATAATTAATAAACTGAAGAAGCGGACAAAATAACGTCCCCGTCGAACAGTCAAAAAGTCGCTCTTCCACTTGGCGGAGCAAACTCTCCCACCGCGAAACTCTACACGCCACGTCATCATCCTCGCTCTTCTCGTTCTATCTGGTTTCTTCCACTCTCTCTCTCTCTCTCTCTCTCTCTCTACTTAACTTACCAACCTTTCGCTCTCCTGAAGACCGGAGAAGATCGCGCGCATTCCATTTCCATCGTCATTCGTGCCGAACGGTGACCGGGAGACCCCGCTCCGATCGAAGGCGAAGCAAGCGCTCTCTATCCCTTCCCCATGGCGGCGCCGGCGTCGGAGAACCAGGTGATGGTGGTCGGAGTCGACGAGAGCGACTACGGCGTCCACGCGCTCGAGTGGACGGTCGACCACTTCCTCGCCCCCTCCATGCCCCACCCCCCGTTCAAGCTCGTCGTCGTCCACGCCAAGCCCTCCGCCTCCTCCACCGTCGGCCTCGTCGGACCCGGTGCGGCCTCCGATCATTCCGGCGCAAATATTCCCTTCTGCGATTCGCTGGTTTTTTCCGCCTGAGTGTTCGCTTGATTGCTACGCTCGTGGAACGTGAGGGTTTCGTTTGGTCCTGTTTGTACTTTAGCTGACTAGTGAGGATTCGCTGTGTGTAAATCGTGCAGGAGCTGCTGAAGTGTTTCCGATCGTGGACGCCGATCTGAAAAAAAGAGCCGCTAGGGTTGTGGAGAAAGCCAAGGATCTTTGCGCGAGTAAATCGGTAAGGACGTAGCGCCGGCGGGCAAATCATTAGCTGATTCGATGACTAGGGTGATCAGCCTCTTCGATCAGTATGGCACGTCTCGGTCAATTATTGATTGATTGTTTCTAGCTTAGAGGCCATGCAGATGACTGTAATTTCGATGTCATTGCAGTCCAACATAGCCAGATTGACAGCTGACATGCTTAATGATGTAGCTGGTTTGGGCTAAATGTAGGATGTGATTTAGGCTGTCAAAAGACTGCGCTTGTCGTCAACCTGTGGAAATATTTGCATTTAGATTTCATCATGGATTAATTTTAATTTTTTTGTTTTGTTTCGAATACCTTTCCAGGTTCATGATGTGACCTTTGAAGTGGTGGAAGGGGATCCGAGGAATGTTCTTTGCGATGCTGTTGAAAAACATCATGCCTCGATCCTGGTAGTTGGAAGCCATGGCTATGGCGCCATAAAAAGGTACATCTACTTAATCACCGAAGCTCGTGACCAGGGTAACCTCTGTTCTGTACTTGCCTTCTGTCTCCTGGGATTGATGCGGATGTCCGGTCGAGGCTAACTTGACTATGGGGAAATAAAATTTCAACTCGAAGCGATGTTCAGTTCCTAGATGAAGTATTCGGATTGGCAAACGACACTCAATGGGTTATTTCATTGTCACCGGTCTTGATACTCTTGGATCACTTTATTGACGATATACTAGATCAGATAGCTTTCTAAACATCGCATTTAGCTCGAGGAGGAACGAGTGAGTTGAGCAAATGTTCGACATGCAACCCAGACCTAACAATTTGTGGTTTCATTTTACCGGGCAAAAGCACAAACTTTTTAAGGTAGAAGCAGGAAAGTGACATTAGAGAACATGTTTTGTAAGACAGTAATTCATGGGCGGCTACTAACATTGTTAGGGCCAACGGTAAGCGAGAATTCCATCTATTCCTCTTTGTGAGCCTGGATTTTCTACTCTAGGGGCATAGCAGTTTCAGCTGTTTGCTATACGACGCTCTGTGGCATTTGACTCTGCGCTGCTTGAATACTGATGAATGTCTGGTACACTCTTGCAGGGCTGTCTTAGGTAGCGTGAGCGACTATTGCGCTCACCATGCTCATTGCACCGTGATGATCGTGAAGAAGCCCAAGGCTCAACATTGAATTCCAGTTTTTTTACTTCTGCAGAATCTGTAGATGGGTTGTTCGCGACTTCGCGTGCTGTCATATTGTGCACATTGATATCTAGTTCTGTATTCCGCATGTCCATTGGTATTTCGGTTTGAATTTCGTGTGTTGAAATGCCATTAAATTTGTAGTAAATTTGTATGGTGAAATGCCACTATGGAAGTACAGTTTGGAGAATTTGTTTACTTAATTATGCACACAACATGTCGGTTTGATGGCTCGAACTGACTAAGGTCCATTTATGCGTAAGTGAGCACACACATACGCACATGGTGTGATCTGCCCTTGGCAGTTATGTTTTCAAAAGAAGGAATTACGCAGAAGAGGATATGAATTCAAATACCACCTTCAAGGGTATTGTATTAGAGCAATACTTTGGCATGTGATTTAAAATTACCGAGAAAGTAAATAGATGCTAGTGACGATTTCAAGTGACCGAGAAAGTAAATGGATGGTAGTGACGATTTCCGGCTTGTGGAAGTGGAAATGAAAGATGACGAGGTACACTTCATCCAAAAAGTAAATTTAAACCCTTTTTAACTTTGTGCAACAAGCTTCTAAATTATTTTCAAAAGAGTCATCCATAGAAAGCTTGGTCATTGGCTTCGAAGTCGTCACATATGGAAAAATAAGTCCTATAATGAAAGACTAACTTGTATAATGAAAAGAAGAGTCTGATTTGATTACGTCAATTGAAATTACACCATTTTGTTGTACTTTATGAATAAAATTTGATTCCTCATGACGTACTCCATCAGATGAAATATTAATAATTTACATTCTTCTCCCAAATATCTTGGATAAATGTTTTTAAAGAAAATAATTATTTTTGTACATTGACGTGCTAAGTAGAAAAAAATAATGAATAAGAAGGAAACAATGCTTTACCTCAATCTTTTATTCCTTATTCAGTAAAAGAACATTATATTTTCTTTTTACCAAAAAAACATTATATTTTCTTGTGCTTTCTCGTACTTGCGCTCTACCATCAAATATATATAGCACGTGCAAAGCAAGGCAAGCGTTGTTTTCGAGTTAACACGAGTAGAGAGGAGCTTCCTTTGGAATGCTAAGTATATTTATGGTTGTAAGGAATATCGGATTCCCTAAAACCGGATTCGACACTAAATCGAATCCCTAAAACAAGTGCGGAAGACGAGCCCATAAACAAACATGTATCACCGATCAAAGACACATCACGGAATCAAACGTACCTTATTGTCCACAGATTAAACATCAATGCTGAAGATTGAGGAAGAAACTGATCCCGGTCTACCAAGGAGCCTACTGTTGGTTCAAAGGGGGGAAACGAGTTACGTTGGTTTTGAGAGAGGGAGAAAAGAAAAGCGTACGTTCAACCAAAAGGTGCGTTCTCTTTTTCTTTTCTTCCCTTAAATATGTCTTCTCCAAAAGACACATCCCCTCAATGTAATACCCCTTCATATCTCAATCCTTCATCCATGGGCCCTTATCTTGCCGGCCGAGCTTTTAGGCTCAACATGGGTGGACGGGCCTTAAGCCCATCTTCATACAAATAAATAAAATCAACTTCTCCCACTCGCACATGGTGGGCAGAACAAGATCCTCTCTACCTCTCTTTAACATTTATACCGGTGAATAATCCGTGCGACCAGCATACTTTGAGAGCTCGTTGCCATATATCTATTAGGAATATATAGCAACTCATAATGGGCATCACACTCTCACTCTGAGTAGATTTAATATGCAATACCCTAGATCGATTGATTACATTTAAATCTTTCTATTGATCTCTTTTTAATCATTGATATATTGTATTCACAATTATAATTATTCCAAAGATGGTCATAATTGGTTGACTAATGAATACAAAACTACAATGTGATTATCCAAATTCGATTTTCCTCTTTCCTTCAAACTCTCAATTTCAGTTCAACTTACTTTTCTAGAAATGTCCCATTAGATCGAATCAACTCATAACCATTGGCAACATCATAAGATAGCAAACACTAAATAGAAATCTTGAGAATAAGTAAAAGTCATGAGGGCACTAAAATTGAAGAACTCTTTTCCTTAAGAGTCTCACACGGCATAAAAGTTGAGATTAAACTTTTGCCACTCTTATTGGTCGTCTCATGCATACGTAGTATGAAATACGTATTACAGTATTAACTCCTTTCCCATGGAGCGTATGTCTACATCTTCAATACCGTACAGATGATAGTTCGGACATACCCAATGTCTAACTTGAGTTTACATATCTACTCATTCACAAAATTCATTAGAACTCACATCTGGCATCTTAGACAGATAAAGTAAAATATGTGGGGTATTTTACTTTCGGACATAGTACATATCATGTCCTCATCTTAACACTTAGTTAAGACGACATATATATTTTAAGCTTGAGCTCTCGATTATCACCTAGATAATAAGCTTAAATCTCATTTCTATTTATCACATAGTAAATAGAGGCGATTACCCGTGTGAGTGGGCCAATCTTATATCTGTCTGACATACTTTCTCAACTTAATGTAATGCACTGAGCATTAAGATGCATAAACGTCAAATAAAGATTCATAAGCATTAATGATGAAAACACAAATTCATCAAATGTGAACATTTAGGGAAATTACAATATTCAGTATATCAGCCTCTATGCAATCTTAAAGATTTCATATGACCATAAAACACATCTCTAGATATTAGCTTTATCATAAGATCTGCTATCATTTTATGCGTAGACATATATTGTAAGTTCACATCTTTTCGTGCAACCATATATTTGACAAAATTATACTTGGTATTTATATGTTTGGTCTTGCCATGATATTTTGGATCTTTGGTGTACGCTATTGCTGCTTGGCTATCATAGTTAACCAACAATGAATCTACAGCACTTCCAATAACACTTAAATGATCCAAAAATCTCTTAAGCCAAACATCTTCTTATATTGTTGCTGATAATGCCACGAACTCAGCTTCTATCGTGGACAAGGCTATACACGTTTGTTTCTTACTGCTCCAACATATGTCGCCATTATTCAATAAGAAAACAAACCTAGCGGTAGATTTAATTTTATCTAAATATCCTTCTCAATCAGCATCGGAATAGCCTTAAAGTCGTAGATCTTTTCTTTGATAACTTAGCGTATAATCAGCAGTTCTTTTTAGATACCTCAGTATTCTCTTAATGATCTTCCAAAGTGCTTGACTTGAGTTGGATTGGTATCTACTCACAATTCCAACTGCAATATATGTCAGGTCTTGTACACATCATAGCGTACATCAAGCTCCCAACAGCACTAGCATAAGGAACGTGTTTCATTTGTTTTTTCTCTTGTAGAGTCTTTGGATACAGTCTATGGCTCAATCCTTCACCTTTTGCAATAGGAGTATCAATGGGTTTACAATCTTGCATACGAAATCGTTCAAGAACCTTATTTATATATGTTTCTTGCGAAAGAGATAACAACCTCTTCGAACGATCTCTTGAAATCTTAACTCCAAGAATGTATACAGCCTCACCCATAAATTTCATCTCAAAGTTGGAAGATAACCAACTCTTCATAGTATTTACAAACTCCATTTTGCTTATGGCAATTAATATATCATCAACATATAATGATATCATTTTGCTTATGGCAATTAATATATCATCAACATATAATGATATGATCACAAATTGATCTTTGGATCTTTTGATATATACACAATGATCCTCATCTATCATTGTAAAATCATATGCCATTATGGTATTATGAAAACGTATATACCATTGTCTCGAAGACTGCTTAAGGCCGTATATTGATCTCAAAAGTCGACATATCTTTCTTTCTTGGCCTTCTTTAATGAAACCAGCATGTTGTTCCATATATATTTCTTCCTCTAATTCTCTATTGAAGAAAACAGTCTTTACATCAATTTGATGCAACTCAAGATCCATACTAGTCACTATTACCAGAATAATGCGAATCAAGGTAAATCTCACTACATGAGAAAATGTTTCTTCATAATCAATTCATTCATGTTGGTTATACCCCTTCGCCACGAGGCGAGCCTTATGCCTTTCTATCAAGTCATCGGCTTTTCGCTTTATTTTGAGAACCTACTTATTCCCAATAGCATTGCGTCCTTTTGGAAGATCAACCAATTCCCAAACTTGGTTTGACTTCGTTGACTCAATCTCTTCTTCCATTGCATGAATCTATTTTTTTCTTACTAGGGCAATTTAGAACATCATTAATATTTCTTGGTTTATCCTCATTTTGTGGAGCAATCATAAAAATTTCCCCTTTAATGTCAAAACGTCGATGGGGAATACTTTTGCTACTTGTTCGCCGTATGGGAGATTGTAGACTTTACACATCATTCCCCATTATGCTCCCACTAGGATTAGATAATGATGATGTCGTCTCATCATGTGGTTATAATTGAGAATAAGTTGAATTCAGTTTATCACTTCTCATATTACTCCCACTTGGACGAACTCCACTAATATCATTATCTCGATCCAAGGTTTCAAATAGGAAGTAATCTTCACCTATATCGCCCTTCTTAGGAAATTCATTCTCTAAGAATGTGACATTCCGTGATTCAAATTCAGTTATACTTCCACTTTTCTGCTCACCTATGAACACATATGCTTTCGAGTGTTCGGAGTATCTTATGAAAATACTCTTTTTTTCCTATGGGACCCAATTTCCCAAACTTGTGAGAGGGCTCATGAGTATATGCAGCACAACCCCATGGCTTAAGAAAACTTAAGTTCGATTTTCTATTTGTCCATAACTCATATGGAGTGGAAGTAATTGATTTGGAAGGCACCCGGTTAAGTATATAGGCAGCAGTTAACAACGCATCACTTCAAAAAGTGATAGGTAAGTTAGCATGCACCATCATGGACCTAACCACTTCCAGTAGGGTTCTGTTTTTTCTCTCCGCAACACTATTTTGTTGAGGAGTATATGGAATAAACGACTGTCTTTCTATTTCTTTTTCATTACATAATTTTATGAACTCATTAGATAAATATTCTCGACCTCGATCGGATCTCATTGCTTTTATTTTCTTGTCTAATTGATTTTCTACCAAATTCATAAATCTTTTGAAACAACTTAATGCTTCAGATTTATGAGAAATCAAATAGACATATCCGAATTGAGTATAATCATCTATAAAAGTGATGAAATAAACAGCCCCATGCCTTCCTCTTACATTCATTGGACCACATACGTCAGAATGGATTAAATGTAGAGGAAATTCAGCTCTTTTACCTTTTCCAAATGGTTTCCTTGTCGTTTTCCCTACTAGGCAATGCTTACATATGGGTAAATCGACTTTTTCAATGTTGCCCAACAAGCCCTCTTTGGCTAGTCTATTCATATGTTGTTGGCTAATATGACTAAGTTTAACATGCCACACATTCACATCATTATCATATGAATCAGGAGATGTGAGAAGGGAATAACAAACATTTGCATTAACATAGTCAATATTTAATACAATGAAATCATCTAGAAAATAACCATGACCATAGAAATTTGTATCCAAAAACAAAGCCATACCTCTATTATGGAAGTTCATATTAAAACCTAGCTTGACCAACACTAAAACATACACTAAATTCCGACGAATCTCTGGAGCATACAATATATCATGTAGGAACAAAGTGCGTCTACCACGCATGTTCAGTTGGCATGTATCAATTTCTTTTACTTCAGCTCTAGAGTTGTTTCCCATATAGATCCACTTAATTCTAGTTGGTACTCGTTGGAATTCCACGAAGGATCCTCTATCCTTCACTACATGGTCTGTCGCTCCTGAATCTACAGTCCACAGAGGATCAGGTTTAGTTAAGAATACAGAACTTGATACATTAGCAAAGTTCTTAAGAGTACAAGAGGTGAGTACCTTTTTTGACTCGTGACAGTAGCGAGCGTCCCTTCTGGTCACAATTGTAACACTTCACCATTGAAATATTCTTCACTCAAGGACGTTTTCCTCTCTTATGTTGGTCATGTGACATCCCGATTTTTCCTATTCTATTTTCAATAAATTGAGGCGGGCATTTCGTTGGCACGCATATAGTTCTTTTCCTTGAGTTGGCCACTCATGTGAAAACTAGTCTATCAGGTGAAGCCGTTAAGAAATTCTAATGCATCAAACTCGAGAATTTGACCAGGAAGCGATTTTTCGATCGAGCTAATCTACAAGGGTCATTATGGCACAATTAAAAATCGATTAGAGATCGGAGATAGGTCAACTCAACAGAGGCATGTGATTAGGTGGGTGATTCCACCAGATTACACAATTCTTGTCGATCGGTATTGGACCGAATTTTCTGTCAATTGGTACCCTGTGTTCGTATTTGAAATCTTGAGATTTCCCCGACAACCGAAAGTCGCCAATGTTTCAAATATATACATTGTGGCTTGAGATCATCAACCATAAGTCAAATGCATGAAAATTTCTAAAGGCTACTCGGTAGGTTGGGCCGTGCTAATATCGTGCAAAGTGAAATTAACAGTGGAATTGAGGTCAAATTCGGAAATTGGAAGTCGGGTGTGTCACAAATCATTTTAGGAATATTAACTCGTCTTTGAAAGATTTTTCATGTAATCAGAATTTTTCAGCAATTAAATCAGAGAATGGCTAATTTAGTTCGAGAAATTAGTAGGCTCGCATTTGGTCGTGTTTTTGTGACTTAAGTTGGTTCTAAGGATAAGTGAAGATGTGAATTGAAGTGTGGTGACATTGGATTAATTTTATGGACTTCAACTAGACTCAATTGGAAGAGAATTGATTGGAATTGAAGAAGTTAGTGTACAAGATTTTAGGCCGATGAAAAATGAAATCGGACCAATTGAAAATTGTTGTAGGAGGTTTGGAGATAGTGGGGTATGACACTATGTGATGTCATGGTGGTGGGCCATTTTGTTGGATTAAAGAAAGAGAAAAAGAGAAAAAAAATGGTCCCCTCCTTCTCTCTCCTCCCTCTCTCCTTCCTCTCTCCCGTGCAACTTCTCCATCTCCATCTTCTTCTTCTTCTTCTTCTTCTTTGGTGGCCAATAGCAGAAGAAATCCGGTTGCAGCAGCCTTCGCCCGACCGGTCGCCCATTCGCTCGTTATCGCCGCCATCCGCCGTCCTGCTGCCGCACGCAACTCCGCCTCAGCCCCTTTCTTCCGAGACCTCACTCTCTCAGTTTCCCTTAGTTCGTGAAGCGCCCTAATCGGCAGAAGCAGAAGCAGCAACCACCAATGGAAGAGGACTGGAGCAGCTTGCCGTCGCCACCTCACGCCGCATGCCGTCGCTGCTCCTCAGCCGCGCACGCTCACCCTCCGCCTTCCTCACCCTCCTTAGCTGCCGTCGAGGCCTTCTCTCTATCTCTGTTTGCTGCCCGAGATCCCAAATTTGGGATGGACGCCGAAGCAGCCTGCGCCGTGCGCGATGCCATTGCCCTTTGCCGTTTGCCGCCGTGCTTCACGCCATCGCTCCACCGCGCTCCGCTCATCTCGCTCCTTCGCCCGGCTCGCTATTCCGCAGCCGCTTTGTCCAGCTTCGTTTTGGCCAACATAGGCCACGGTTCGGCCACCTCCAGCCACCGTCGACCTTGCTGGAGCTCCGTCCGGCCCTAGCTGCCCTTGCTCGCCTCAAACCGAGCCTTCCCCTCACCTTTCTCGGCCTCAACCGCAGTGGACAGAGGGCTGGAAAATGGGTATGGCAGCACCTATTTGGCCCGTTTTGGCTAGCTTCCCGACCCCGGATGCTTGGCCCGCTTTGAAGAAAGTTGTTCCCCTCGGCGTTCCCGTCGTTTTGGTTCGCTCGGCTCGCTAATCCGGTGAGTTTAGCTCACTAAACCTTGATTAGAGGGTTAATGATGCTTTAGGTGTGCTTAATTTATGTTAAGTGTCATTAGGTGGTTAGTTTAATTTATTTAAGTGTAGATTATATTGAGGTGCTTAATTAATTTAAAGTGTGTTTATTTAAGGTTAAAAGAAGTTATTTAATGTTAAGCCTTGATGGGACATAATAGGGTTTTATTTTTGAATTATTTAATTGTTTCGAAATTCTGGAATTTATAATATTATATTATATTCCGAAATTATTAAAATATTATTATTTATTAAAAAAAAAACGGAAAAATTATTTTTGACTCGGATTGCTCAGAATTTCATGTCGATCACTGCTGTGCATTTAAAACTTGAAATTGATGATTGATTATGGCAAATTAAGTGTGATTGCGATAAATAAGGATTCTTTATAAAAATCCCAAGTGTCGAAATTGAGGGGAGATTGGCCGTAAATTGCCACATGATAAAGGTCGTGCCTAGTGGGGTCATGAATTGCCACTTGATAAAGGTCGCGCCCAGTGGGGCCGTGAATTACCACCTATTAGAGGTCGTGTCCATCAGGCCGGGATCTACCACCTTTTAAAGGTTGTGCCGAGTGGGGCCATGATGCCACTAATTCTACTTTTGCCGAATGGGGTCGTGATTACCACTAAATGTTAGATTTACCTGTAGGGTTGTGATTGGAGGCAGTGATTGATTTGCTAGAATGACATGTAATCGGCCGAGTCGATTGATCGCTAAGACGATTCAAGTGGTTGAATTGTTCTAATGATGTGATTGTGCCTCAATTGTTTGGTTATCATAATTGCACGTGGTTGAACTATATAAACTGTGCTAACCTGTAGATGAAGACCAATGCAAGGTAAGTCTTTATGTGATGTGGTTAGGCCACCCGGGGTGTATTTTCTTTCTAATAGGGGTTTAGGGGATTGAACTTGGTGAGATAACATCTCATCCTAGTTTGGGGATTAAAATTTCAGGTCCCTGGTGGACGGAGCGGCTAGATAGCTTTGGTTGGCCTTGAGGAGTTGCAGAGGTGAAGTCATAAGGATTGGAGAACGTGTCCCGCTAGTTGGTTTTAGGATAATTCTTGTTTTGTCGAGTTGTCTATTTTGTAGACAGTCCAGTGTTGTATTTAAACCCTTTGTATTTGTAAATGAGTGTTTGATATTGTGATTGATTGCTTGCTTTTCTATCGCAAGTTAAATGTTGTCAGGGGATTTGTTTCGCTTTCGCATGCGTAATAAAATAAATGAGTCGGTGACATATCCTGAGATGTCGCATATTTGATCGACCGTAGTGGGATGTGCGCGTGTTCGGGGTTTGGGGCGTGATAAGTCAACTCTTAGTTTCTTGCAAGAAGGACTTGATCCCTTGCATTTTCACATATTGAACGAATCAATGCGCTTGTGCTTAGAGTTCGAAGCTTCTTCTGAGTTGGAAGCAATATAGCAAAATGTGTTTCCTTCTCAAATGCCTTGAGACAGTCCTCTGCTAGCTCAAGGTGGTGCATAGCATCATCAATTTCTTCCATAACATGGTCAAGAGCTTCTAGTGCTTCTTACTTTTCAAGCACACATTGAATTTTCATATTCAATATTTCACAATTCTCGCCGTTCATTTTGTCTTCTTTGGTCAAATCAACAATTATGTTTTTAGTTGCTGAAGTCATCAATCTGAACATATCGTACACATTATGCACGAATTATTAATGCCTATCATTTATGCATCTATTTTGCATAAAATCATCATATTAATGAATAATTTCAAATTAGGTTTCAGAATCAAGATGTCACTATGTTTCCAATCATCCTCTAAAAGCCTTAACTTAAAACTATCATTAATATAATTGTCTTATACAAAATAAATTCTATGAAGCTACAAAAACTTCTATGAATTACCTACAACAATCAACAATAACAAAAAAAAATGATAATATTTGACATACAATAGAATAATAATACTTTCACATAATACAACTTACATATCAGTTACTACATTAACAACAATCAGGTAGTAAACATTATATAAGATATCCACAAAACACACTTAATAAAGACCAGCAAAAAAATCTAGCACAAAGTCAATATACGAATTGGGAAAGATCCTCTTTTGTTCAACTTCTTAATATTTTCCCTTGTAACAATCTAGTAATAATCATCTATAAAATCCATCACAATTTTCCTATACGAAGCAACTCTGTTGACTTCCCATACGCGATTCAACACTCCTTGCCATTCTTGTGGAAGAGTGTTAATGAAAAATCGTACCATCTTAGACTGTGGCATGAGACGACCATTCCATATGACCTTTTGTCTTTTTCCGTTAACTTTAAGAATGTGATCAATTAAGTCGACACTCTCCCATCGACTGTGGCTTTCTTTTGGCGGCTAACGGTCTTCTTTTGTACTAGCACTCTCGTGCTTCTTGTTGACCTTTCGGTCCTTCCTTTTGCTTGTTGTTCTTTTTGTTCCTCTTGCTTGATTCGGCTCCCTTCCACTCTCTTTCTTTTGTTGAGAGTGCATAGGAGCCGTTTCTTCTTCCTTGTAATTTTGTTCCAAGCTATAATACCTTTTACCTTTACCAAAAAAAAAAAAGGTGTGCGCAATCTAAGGGGAGGCATTACTCCTGCAACAAATGCAAAACAAATAAGGGATCACATATATCCACATAGACTTAATTGTAAAAAGAAACACATTCTTTTGCCTTTTTTTTTGGGTCAATAGTCAAGTCAACGGTCAATGGTCAAGTCAACGGTCAACGGGTCGGAGTCAACAGTCGGACCGGTTGGATTGGACAACCCGGTCAGGCCGGTCAGGCAAACCAATCGGCATGTGTAACGTGTGTGCGCGGGCTGACGTCATGCAGACATTAGTTGGTGCGTGCGCAGGGCTTCCGCGCATGCGTTGCACGTGCCTGGGCTGAAACGGTGCCTGCGACGCATGCGCCTGCGGGGAAACCGAGTCGGTGCGTGCGATGCACATGCCAATGACCCCTGTTCGTTCTGGCCACGCATGGCGGCACGTCCGGGGGTCCCCGGTGGCGATTTGCCACTCGTATTTCTCGTCTTGACGAGGGCTTTGATCCTACGCTTTTAGAAAAAAAAATTTTGACTTACAGAAAACCAAAAAGCGGGGCAAACATAATCAGGTGTTGGGATTTTTCTGCCCCTTATCGGTGTCGGCCAATTTTTCACGAAAATTCAATAAAAAATCATTCATAAACATGAAAGGGGTCGGAAAAACATGAACTAGGGCTCGATACCAATGTAGGAAATGTCGGATTTCCTAAAACCGGATTCGACACTAAATCGAACCCCTAAAACAAGTGCGGAAGACGAGCCCAGAAACAAACATGTATCACCGATCAAAGACACACCACGGAATCGAAGCATACCTTATTGTCCACAGATTAAACACCAATGCTGAAGATCGAGGAAGAAACTGATCCCGGTCTACCAAGGAGCCTACTGTTGGTTCAAAGGGGGGAAATGAGTTACGTTGATTTTGGAAGAGGGAGAAAAGAAAAGCGTACATTCAACCAAAATGTGCGTTCTCTTTTTCTTTTCTCCCCTTAAATATGTCTTCTCCAAAAGACACATCCCCTCAACGTAATACCCCTTCATATCTCAACGCTTCATTCATGGGCCCTTATCTTGCGAGCCGGGCTTTTAGGTCCAACATGGGCGGACGGGCCTTAAGCCCATCTTCATACAAATAAATAAAACCAACAATGGCTTTCACCTTCAAAGGCTGATCGGTTTCATGCTTCCAAGTCCAGGCCAAGCGCTCCCGTTGATCGGCTAAAATTCACCGGTGGTGGTGCGCGGAGGGAGCGAGTCTAGAAGTTGAAGCCACGCAAGTGAGCTGCTCCTGGCAATTCGAGGACCCCGAGCGATGCTTGCCAACTGTTTGCGCAAATGCCTAAGTGAATATAGCTAGCAAGAAAAGGTATGCATTTCGCGGTCGGACTATGAAAGAGTCCATATTGGATTCGAGTTTACATTCCGAGTTGTCTGGATTCAGGTGATACTGGGAGACCGTGTTGCTTTTCACGCTTTAAGATGATAGACGCGAGCTGCAGAGGCTCTAACATGTCGAGATTGCTATTTGAATCTCTGAGTTGTCTAAGGATGATTAATTTGGTAGAGTTCTCTTTCTCTGTCTGTTTAGATTTTGGGTTTTAACGCTTCTCTTCTAATTCTCACCAGATATGTTTTCTCACCCTGAAAATCCAACAGAGTTTCTAGGACAAGTTTTACTTGCGGCTTGAAGTTCTCTCTTGCCTTTTTCTATGATTCCATGTTTTCAATTTTCCTTACTTTTTAGTGTGGAGAGTTTTCTAATTCTTGTTATTTGATTGTGAATCTCTCGCAACCATAGAAGACGACTATCTAAGGCCACTCCTGTCGTATCTTTGAACCTAATTTCAATGACTACATCGAAGCTCGGTCAAAGCATGAGAGATTATGTAAATAAGAGACTGTACTTTGATGTCTTTCTGGACCTACATTATCTTCTCTACATCCTTTGTCTAATGCAGATATCTCTGGAGTTTAGTTTGTTTTTGCCAAAAAATGTGTCTGCGACGAATCCAGGGCTCTTTTGGTCTCCGACGAATTACTGGAGAGATTGCTGCTAACTTGATTGGTAGGGACAATAAGCAGCTTCTATGTTGTGCATACTCAAGTATAGAGCAGCGAAAACCTCCCGCTCCTGACAGTGGGAGGATAACGGGCCGGTGCCACACGGGCCCTTAATGACCCAAGGGGTTGAACCTACCGAACCACCACTTTTTATTTTTGTTTTTTATTTGTTTTCCCGCCCGGAAAATACTGGTCTTCAAAAACATCAGTCTGGATGTGATGCCAAATCCTCTGGGCCATTGAAAATTGACTGAACAAATTACATTGAAATTGCGGTTGGTGTTGGAAAAACCTCTCGACGTGATTGGAGGGATTCCTAAATCGTAACTTTACTCGATACTTTTATATAATGAAGAAAAAGGTGAAGTTTTAGTATATGATTTTAGATTTTTGACTAAAAGAAGTGGAAATAGATACAAGATTTGCTTCTCAGGTTTTAGTTTAAATGATATGACAAGATGGTGGTTCTTGAATACATAATAGATGTGCTTGTGTGGAGGAAAAAGCCGTGCAAGATACAGATGAAAAAGCCGTGCAAGACACACACACACTTCATGTCCAATATTAATCTAAAGGAAGCTGAATCAAAATCGGAATTTAAAAAAGTGTGGCATCAATGACAAAGAAATTGGGGATTCAAAAGTGCAATTAAAAGTGATTCTCAGGCCGTACAAATGATGGGAATTGCTAAAAGAAGTGGAATCAAAATCAGAATCTTAAAAAGTATGGCATTAATGAGAAAGAAATTGAGAATTCAAAAGTGCAATTAAAAGTGATCCTCAAGCCGTACAAATGATGGGAATTGCTGTAAATTGCGTACTATTATTCAGATTGATTTATTAGGAAAAGAATCGAGATGGCGTGCAAATTCCAAAAACTCAGTTCTATCCTGAATGCTCAGGAGCTTAAAAGACAAGACAGAATATGTGAGTGCTCAGAGCATGTGTGTGTTGGAAGCTGCACAGGTCAATGTGTTCAGTTCCATCGTCTTGTTTATTACTCTTTTGATGGCAGAGAAGAAAGAGACGGTTAGACTTCCTGCGGGCATTCCCTCTCAAGGAAACTTAATACTCAGACTTACCATTCAACGACAAATCTGTGCACACGAAGAAGGACAG
The DNA here is from genome assembly GCA_017140615.1 of Eucalyptus cladocalyx. Taxonomy (NCBI): domain Eukaryota; kingdom Viridiplantae; phylum Streptophyta; class Magnoliopsida; order Myrtales; family Myrtaceae; genus Eucalyptus; species Eucalyptus cladocalyx. Next base: position 21,898,888 of record CM029523.1, on the reverse strand, counting down.
AAAAAAGACGAACTTGAGAGGCGGACCATTGATGGAGGACAACGAGTGTTTCTCCATAGATAAACACATGCGTAGCAATTCGGAATCAGCTCTCACAGCACAGATCGACCACTTCTTGCCGAGAGAAAGCGATACTACCGGAGGAAAATTCGAGACCCATTGAGGACGAGAATCTCACGCTCGCGCATGGGCACGGCCATGAATGTTTTGATGAAGGGGAAAACATAGAAACCCCAAGTCCCACATCGTGGGCACCATCGTGAATTCAACAGTTAATTAACTTCACGAACGACGAGGTGGTTCGCCGAGCTCGGTTGCGCGGGCTTGTGACCCAAGTGGGGGCAACAATGTGGTGGAACATGGGTTCAGGTCTTGCGGGCCGGGCTCGTGTGGCAATATTCTGGCCCGCCCGTTCCAAGCCGAGAGTTGATCCGTGCGGTCCGAGCGAAGGCTTGGGCCTTGCGGGTCCCTAGAGTGGAGGAGTCCGCGTGAGGCTGGCTTCACAGAGCAGCGAAGACCTCCCTCTCCCGTCAGTGGGAGGATAACGGGCCGGTGCCACTCGGGCCCATCATGACCCAATGGGCTGAGCCTACCGAACCACCACTTTTTTTTTTTCATCTATTTTTCCCGAGGAAAATCTTAAAAACCAAATTACATTGAAACCGCGGCTGGTGTTCAAAAAACCTTTCAACATAATCAGATTGATTGCTAAATTGTAACCACTTTTTTTTTTTTTTTCATATGTTTTTCTCATAAAATTCTTTAAAAACAAATTACATTGAAATTGCAGTTGATCTTCGACAAATCTTCCAACATAATTAGATTGATTGCTAAGTTGTAAATTTACTCAATACTTTTATATAAATTGAAGTAAAAGGTAAAGTATCAATATATCGTTAGATTTTCATCTCAAAATATTTGAAATTGATATAAAATTTACTTTTTAAGTCTAGTTTAAATGATGACAAGATGGTAGTTTCTTGGATTTATAATAGATGGTGCTTGTATTGAGGAAAATGCCGTGACAGGCACGTTCGTTTCCTGTCCAATGCAAATGTAAGACAAGTCAAATAAAAATCGAAATCTTAAAATGTGCGGCATGGAAAGAGTAAACTTTAGAATTCAAAAGTACATTTAAAAGTGAACCCTAGGCCCTACAAACGACGGGTCTTGCTGTAAATTGCGTGCTATTATTCAGATTGATTAAATTCAGGAAATAATCGAGAGGGCGTGCAAATTTCAAAAACGCAAGACCCCGTAACGGAAAAAAAGGAGTAAATAAATAATTAATAAACTGAAGAAGCGGACAAAATAACGGCCCCGTCGAACAGTCAAAAAGTCGCTCTTCCACTTGGCGGAGAAAACTCTCCCACCGTGGAGAAAATATTGGGTGGTCCGGGACCGCCACGTCAGCGTGGTCCCGGACCACTCATATGGCGCCACATATGAGGGGAGGAGACAAAAGAGAGAAAGAGGAGAGAGAGCGTCAGAGAAGTGTGCCCCGGTTTTCGTCATTTGTCCGGCTTCCCCATACACGTGGCGCCGTGTGGGTGGTCCGGGACCACGCTGACGTGGCGGTCCCGGACCACCCAGTAACGCCACACGCCACGTCATCATCCTCGCTCTTCTCGTTCTATCTGGTTTCTTCCACTCTCTCTCTCTCTCTCTCTCTACTTAACTTTCCAACCTTTCGCTCTCCCGAAGACCGGAGAAGATCGCGCGCATTCCATTTCCATCCTCATTCGTGCCGAACGGTGACCGGGAGACCCCGCTCCGATCGAAGGCGGAGCAAGCGCTCTCTATCCCTTCCCCATGGCGGCGCCGGCGTCGGAGAACCAGGTGATGGTGGTCGGAGTCGACGAGAGCGACTACGGCGTCCACGCGCTCGAGTGGACGGTCGACCACTTCCTGGCCCCCTCCATACCCCACCCCCGTTCAAGCTCGTCGTCGTCCACGCCAAGCCCTCCGCCCCCTCCACCGTCGGCCTCGTCGGACCCGGTGCGGCCTCCGATCATTCCGGCGCAAATATTCCCTTCTGCGATTCGCTGGTTTTTCCGGCTGAGTGTTCGCTTGATTGCTACGCTCGTGGAACGTGAGGGTTTCGTTTGGTCCTGTTTGTAGTTTAGCTGACTAGTGAGGATTCGCTGTGTTTAAATCGTTCAGGAGCTGCTGAAGTGTTTCCGATCGTGGACGCCGATCTGAAAAGAAGAGCCGCGAGGGTTGTGGAGAAAGCCAAGGATCTTTGCGCGAGTAAATCGGTAAGGACGTAGCGCCGGCGCGCGGATCATTAGCTGATTCCATGACTAGGGTGATTTCCAGCCTCTTCGATCAGTATGACACGTCTCGGTCAATTATTGAATGATTGTTTCTAGATTAGAGGCCAAGCAGATGACTGTAATTTTGATGTCTTGTCAGTCCGACATGGCCAGATGAACAGCTGACATGCTTAATGATGTAGCTGTTTTGGGCTAAATGTAGGATGTGATTTATGCTGTCAAAAGACTGCGCTTGTCGTGAACCTGTGGAAATATTTGCATTACATTTCATCATGTTTTAATTTTTTTTTTCTTTTGTTTTTGTTTCGATTACATTTCCAGGTTCATGATATGACCTTTGAAGTGGTGGAAGGGGATGCGAGGAATGTTCTTTGCGATGCTGTTGAAAAACATAATGCCTCGATCCTGGTAGTTGGAAGCCATGGCTATGGCGCCATAAAAAGGTACATCTACTTAATCACCGAAGCTCGTGACTAGGGTAACCTCTGTTCTATACTTGCCTCCTGTCTCCTGGGATTGATGCGGAGGTCCGGTCGAGGCTAACTTGACTATGGGGAAATAAAATTTCAACTCGAAGCAATGTTCAGTTCCTAGATGAAGTATTCGGATTGGCAAATGACACTCAATGGGTCATTTCATTGTCACCGGTCTTGATACTCTTGGATCACTTTATTGACGATATACTCGATCAGATAGCTTACTAAACATCGCATTTAGCTCGAGGAGGATCGAGTGAGTTGAGCAAATGTTCGACATGCAACCCAGACCTAACAATTTGCCGTTTCATTTTACCGGGCAAAAGCACAAACTTTTTAAGGTAGAAGCAGGAAAGTGACATCTGAGAACATGTTTTGTAGGACAGTAATTCATGGGCGGCTACTAACATTGTTAGGGCCAACGGTAAGCGAGAATTCCATCTATTCCTCTTTTGTGAGCCTGGATTTTCTACTCTAGGGGCATAGCAGTTTCAGCTGTTTGCTATACGACGCTCTGTGGCATTTGACTCTGCGCTGCTTGAATACTGATGAATGTCTGGTACACTCTTGCAGGGCTGTCTTAGGTAGCGTGAGCGACTATTGCGCTCACCATGCTCATTGCACCGTGATGATTGTGAAGAAGCCCGAGGCTAAACACTGAATTCCAGTTTTTTTACTTCTGCAGAATCTGTAGATGGGTTGTTCGCGACTTCGCGTGCTGTCATATTCTGCACATTGATATCTAGTTCTGTATTCCGCATGTCCATTGGTATTTCGGTTTGAATTTTGTGTGTTGAAATGCCATTAAATTTGTAATAAATTTGTATGGTGAAATGCCACTATGCAAGTACAGTGTGGAGAATTTGTGTACTTAATTATGCACATGACATGTCGGTTCGATGGCTCGAACCGACTAAGGTCCATTTATGCGTAAGTGAGCACACACATACGCACATGGTGTGATCTGCCTTGGCAGTTATGTTTTCAAAAGAAGGAATTACGTAGAAGAGGATATGAATTCAAATACCAGCTTCAAGGGTATTGTATTAGAGCAGTACTTTGGCATGTGATTTAAAATGAACAAGAAAGTAAATAGATGGTAGTGACGATTTCCGGCTTGTGGAAGTGGAAATGAAAGATGACGAGGAAGTGGTACACTTCATCCAAAAAGTAAATTTAAACCCTTTTTGAATTTGTGCAACCAGTTTCTAAATTATTTTCAAAAGTGTTATCCATCCAAAGAAAGCTTGGTCATTGGCTACGAAGTCGTCACATATGGAAAAACAAGTCGTATAATGAAAGACTAAATTGTATAATGAAAAAAAGATTCCGATTTGATTGCGTCAATTGAAATTACAATATTTTGTTGTACTTTATGAATAAAATTTGATTCCTCATGACGTACTCCATCGGATGGAATAATAATAATTTACATTCTTCTCCCAAAAATATCTTGGATAAATGTTTTTAAAGAAAATAATTATTTTTGTACGTTGATGTGCTTAGTAGAACAAAATAATGAATAAGAAGGAAACAATGCTTTACCTCAATCTTGTATTCCTTATTCAGTAAAAGAGCATTATATTTTCTTGTGCTTTCTCGTGTACTCACGCTCTACCATCAAATATATATAGCACGAGCGAGCAAAGCAAGCGTTGTTTTCGAGTTAACACGAGTAGAGAGGAGCTTCCTCTGGAATGCCAAGCATATTTATGGCTTTCACCTTCAAAGGCTGATCGGTTTCATGCTTCCAAGTTCAGGCCAAGCGCTCTTCGAGTCCGAATCCTGTCGATCGGCTAAAACCCACCGGTGGTGGTGCGCGGAGGGAGCGATTCTAGACGGTGAAGTCATGCAAGTGAGCAGCTCCTAGCAATTCTGAGGGACCCCAAGCGATGCTCGCAAACTGTTTGCACAAATGCCTAAGTGAATTTAGCTAGCAAGAAAAGGTATGCGTTTCATGGTCGGACTACGAAAGAGTCCATATTGGTTTCGAGTTTAGATTCCGAATTGTCCGGATTCAGGTGATACTGGGAGACCGCATTGCTTTTCACTCTTTAAGACGATAAACGCGAGCTGCAGGGGCTCTAACATGTCGAGATTGCTATTTGAATCTCCGAGTTGTCTAAGGATGATTAATTTGGTAGAATTCTCTTTCTCTCTCTGTTTAGATTTTGGGTTTTAATGCTTCTCTTCTAATTCTCACCAGATATGTTTTCTCACCCTGAAAATCCAACCGAGCTTCTAGGACAAGTTTTACTTGCACGGGCTTGAAGTTTTCTCTTGCCTTTTTCTATGATTCCATGTTTTCAATTTTCCTTACTTTTTAGTGTGGAGAGTTTTCTAGTTCTAATTCTTGTTATTTGATTGTGAATCTCTCGCAACCATAGAAGACGACTATCTAAGGCCTCTCCTGTCATATCTTTGAACCTAATTTCAATGACTATATCGAAGCTCGGTCAAAGCATGAGAGATTATGTAAATAAGAGACTGTACTTTGATGTCTTTCTGAACCTATATCATCTTCTCTACATCCTTTGTCTAATGCAGATATCTCAGGAGTTTAGTTCGTTTTTGCCAAAAAATGTGGCTCCAACGAATCCAAAACTCTTTTGGTCTCCGACAAATTACTGGAGAGACTACTGCTAACTTGATTGGCGGGGACAATAAGGGCGCGCATGACAACAATTCTGTTCCAGAAATAGTTTTAATGGGCAGAAATAGATTTTTCTATTTCTCTATCTAGACGAGTTTCTGAGCAAAAAAATCTGTTTGATAACGATACAAAATTTCTGTTTTAGAAATAGAAATTCGTTTGATAACAATATAAAATTTCTATTTCTTAAAACAAAATTTTCTTTTTTTGGAGCAAATGAGATGTCCATTCTTACAAATTTCATATGCTTATGAACCCTTTGACCCAAATACAAAGTGTTCACACCTAAATTTCACATAAGTTAATTAATTTAAAGTAGCGTTAAAGATTAGGAATTAATCACACAAAAAAAATAATTAATATTCTTTAATTAAAAAAAAGAAAAAAAGAAAAAAAGAAAGAAAAAGAATATGGCCGGCCCAACCTCTTTTCTTTTTCGGCCCGGCCCGCATCCGTTCTTCTCCCTCCTTTAGTCTTCGCACGACTGCACAACCCGCGAAGCGTAGAGCTGGAGACGGAAAGAAAGCAAGGCAAAGAGACACATCAACGAGAACGAAGAGCGGAGAGGATCGGTGTGGCGGGGGCGCGGCATGATCCGCGGGTCGGGAGCAGCCGACCGGCAACCGGCTCGGCCGTAGTCTTCGCGCAAGTTCCTGCAAAAAAAAAAAAAAAAAAAAAAAACGAGAAGAAGAAGAGGAGGCGAGGCGGAGGATCGGCATGGTAGGGCTTTCGGCGCGATCCGCGGGTCGAGGAAGCGGACCGATTAACCAGCTAGCACGGCAAGGGGTCTTCGCTCGGGATACTGCGGAAGTATAAGATCGAGAGGGAGCGAGGGGGAAAGAGGAGGACTGGAACCGAGAGGAAAACAAGACACAAAAAAACAGCAAGGAGCGAGCTTGAGAGAAGGAGACGATTAGGGAGAAAGCTAGAAGCTACTTGGGTGGAGTGTTGCTCGCCCCTCCTCGAGGCCAATTGCTGACTTCTAGCCGACGTCCTCGAGAGCAAGACTTTTCATTCCCAAATCTCGGCATTTTCAGGTGAGTTTCCTTTTTGTCCAAATTGTTTGCTCCCGAGGATCTCGGCTCGGGGATATCGCAAGGTGGTCGACTGAAGTTCGATTTGTCTCGAACTGGCCTTCGCGCTGCCGTCTTCGAGCCGAGTAGGGATTTATGACTAAACTCATTCCCATGAACTCTCTCGAACTGCCTGTTTTGGTGATGGAATAGCCAAGCGAGTTTTCTCTGATTCTTGAGTTTATTGTGTCCAGCTGAGTCAATTTGTTTGATGTTGAGCGTTTCCATGCGTTCGCTCAGGTCTAGGTCTAAGTCCGAGTCCTAAGAAGTGGCCAGCGTCGTCTTCCTCATTTCTTGCTCGCTACGTGCTCGATGAAACGCTTGAACGCAAATTGTGTAAACTTGTCTCCGTCTTGCGCATGCTAGTCGACCGCTAACCGCCTCCTCGTTCGAAGAGGGTCTTTCAAATCAAAACATCTTATTATTTTAGAAAAGTCATAACTTTTGACTTTAGTTCATGTAATCTACGTTTGTTTCCCGAGATGTGAGTTTATGGCCGTGCATTTTTTCTGTTTGAAAATCAAATGGTGTTCTCCTTTTACTGGAAAAAGTGTGTGTAAATGACTAAATGTTCATGAGAAGAGAAGTTGGCGTTGAAATGGCCGTGAGTTGTGAGCAATGGGCTTGGTAGGCTTAACGAGATTTGGGAGCTAGTTTAGCCAAATCCAAAGATGTATTTGCGTGTCATCACATTATTAATCGACTTGTTAGCCTTGGAGTGTGGTTTTCTCGGGTTTACAGCCATACTTTTCCCTCTCCAGCCCATCTTTTTGCTTGCTGGGCGGTTCGAAATGTTAGCTCGAAGGGTTTGGTGGAGTTAGTCCAAAGATGGTGATCGAGGATCATCGACGATGCGGATATTATTCTCGTGTGCATACGAGTTGTTGAAAGTTGGGGCGTTTGAAGTTGAATAGTTTAGTATTTCGTGCGTTGGAAAAATTTGTAAGCGCACTAGAAAAAGACGGACTTGCTAGGTGGAGTAAAAGAAAAATAAAAAAAAAAAAATAAAAAAAAAAGAAAAATTGCAGAAAAAGTAAAACACAAAAGCTGGCTTCGGGAAGAGAAGCCACAGAGAAGAGACGTAGTAAAAAGATGAAATAGGGAAAAGACAAAAAAAAATGATGAAAATATTAATATTAATATAAAGAACGAAAAAACAAAAGAAACAAAAAATGGGTTTTAAGAAATCGATTTCGTCTTTTTTAGTTTTAATCCGAGTTTGTGTCAAGCCGAGAGGACCGGATTGGGTTTACTGGTCCGGACCCGTTTTTCTGATTATAATAATATTAACTATTAAGAAAATATATTAAAAAAAATTCAAAAAAATTGAAAATTCGTTTTTTTAAATTAAAAATATTCAAAAATTCAAAATATTGGAAAATTTCAGGAAATTCAGATTTTCTTTTGAAAAATTTTGCAAAAATATTTTTTGAGCCTTTTTTAAAAAAAAAAAAATTGAAGTTTCTTAACTCTAGATTTGTGCTAAAAAATTGACTAAGCCTTTGGGGCTTTACCTTAAGGTTTCAATTGTCCTTAGAGACAAATGCCTTTTGAATGCACAATATTGATATGTTGATTTTGGTTTCTCTTTAATCTAGTTAGGATTAGTATTTATCTTTTCTTTGATGTTAAATTTTTGCTCTTTCATGCAATTTATTTAATCACTTTCCTTGGTTGTTAATTGTTATTTTAATGATTGTGCACCTGTATGATCACCTCACATGTTAGTGGGTAAAATCAATGCAAACTGCCTGGCAAAAATCTTTTCCTTTAAAATGAACAAGATTAGGTACCGAAATGGCACTAATTGACCAATTAGTGTAATCAAGTCCCCAACCCTAGATTCTCTGGTTGCGTAGGAAGTGAGGTACACTCCCATGCCTCACTTGGTTTCTAGCCGACCCTAATAGGCTAGTGGCGACTCCTTTTGTGCAAAATTCCTAAAAAGCATCCCAATGTCACGCGGGGTATGAGCTTGGGAGAGCCCGCGCCTAATCATGAGCCTTAGACTCGTCCTTTAAGCAATACCCCTAAAGCTGTTCCCTCCCCCCCGAGGGTAGGTCGCAACAGCTTGGCGACTCCGCTGGGGACTTGGTTTTAAACCTTAGAGGACTTAGGCCAAAATTAATCTTGTTCGAAAATATTTTCATTTGGCAGCGGGGATATCATATCCATCCATAACATGTTGAATGTTGAATGCTTATGGGAGTTATAAGGGGCGGTGATTTCTAACCTTTGTTTTGTAGGGGTGTAAGAGAATGGTTTATTTATGTTTGAAGTGATAATCGTTTTTAAATTGTCATGCACGAGTTTTCTTGCATTGCACTACACCATAGCACACACAACCCGCCGCCGGACACCGGGCCGCATAGGATCACCTAGGATGGTGTTAAGATAGATACCACTCCGACTACAACCGCGTAGTACGAGTCGCCCACCTTAACCCCGAAATTTCTTTCTTCACGTCGAAGGTACCCACCCCAGTCTGCAACCGCGCGACACGGGTCGGTTCTTTGACGGCCGGAGTCATGGGTAACCCGACCTAGCCGCGACCTTGCTGGTTTAGTCCGGTGATCCCATGGCTCCATTTTGAGCCATTTAGAGTAGAAATTGAACCACCGTCCATGCGTATGTCTATGTCATTGGCCTTGCTACTCAATGAGTAGGGTAAGATTTTCGAATTCTCTCATTCGTAATTTACTTATTCACTTTCCTTCTTTGGTCGGTTCATGGCAAATTAGGTTGATCGTAACTGTGAGTAGTATGCGATGGGGATACCCGAGCTTCACATCATTGCTACCCCGAAAGCTGAGCTTCGCACATGGTGGGATAGGCTAGACCCGACTGGCCATGATTGGGTTCGATCTTACGTCGGACGATTACTTCCCCTTTTAGAAATAGAAACTCATTATGGTGTTGTACGAGCATTGGCGCATGTCTGGTGTCCCGAGACTTGCACATTCGTATTCTGTGACCACGAGCTCACTCCAACCCTGGAAGAATACAGTGTTGCCATGGGAAAGCCTTTGGTGTCAGAATTAATTGGCCCACCCGTAGGACCGAGCATGCATCGACCTTATTTGATTTCCTTAGAATTAAGGAGGATGACGTGAGGAAAGTTTTGAAAGCTAATCGCAAGACCTGCCCGTTTTCATTCCTAAATGAACTTTTTCAAAATGCCCCATCTTTTCAAAAGAATAGGATCTTCCTGCTAGCCTTCTTCGGGTTTGTGTTATTCCCACATCGTAAGAACGCTATTAACCCTTCCGTGGCATGGGTAGTTCGTGAGGCGTGTATGGGAAAGGGTTTTGTTAACGCCATCCTGACTGAAACTTTTCTTTCCTTTACTCATTTCAAAGAAAACAAAAACAAAATCTTCCATGCTCCTCCTGAACTCTTGCAAATTTGGTTTTTCTCTCACGTTAAAGGGTTTGGTAGCTTAATGACTGTGAACGACATCTCCCGACTCTAGCCACCCTATCCCGAAGTTTAAAGATAGGAAGGCGTTTGCCCCGATTATCATTATTCTGAATGGTTAGCTTTCATGACCAACCCTAGACCCGAAGATTTCCAATGGCACGCCAAATGGCTCCGAGTTCGAGAAGCGCGGTTCGTGTGCGGGCTTATCGGACTGTTCCTTTGCTTTGGGGAATTACCGGAGTCACCGAGTATTACCCAACCCGAGTCGCTCGCCGGTTCCAAGAAGTTCAACAACTTCCACCAACAATTCAAGAAGACCTGCTCAGATAGACTTCCTAACGGATGCCAAGATCACGAAGACTCCATTGCGTTAGTCAAGTCAATGTGGGATATGTGCCATCCCCGGAAGTTGATATGGCCCGAAGAGGAGCTGGAAGGACAAGAGAAGACCTACTATGCCTCAATGGAATACATCCTTAAGCATAAAATCCCGGAGAGCCTACGCCCGAAGATTCCCGACGTGCCATTAAAGACCACCCACCGAGCCGAGATCAAGCGCCTCAAAAGGAAGCTTGAAGAAATCGAAGAGCGTGTCTCAAAGTTGACTCGAGTTAGTGGAGTAGTCACAAGCGGGAGCTGTCCTCATTAGTTAGATCGACTCAAGTGCGGTATGTAATGGGTCAATGCTCACATATGTTACAATGTTAAAGAATTTGTCTCGAATCGCGTTATCAAGAGATAAGAGCCATGATTAGCTTCGTTGTTTAGGGGGCTCTCCCTCATGTCTTTTCTTGTGTTATGTAGCAACCTTGTTTTCAATGAAGCGGGCAAATTGGGGCGATTAGATCTTTGTCATGGACCGACCGCCTAATCATTACTCCATGCTTACATATGCTTATCTATCCTTACTCGGTACTAGCCGATTGATTATCTTTTACCAATCGTCGACATGGCCAAGCGAAGATCCCCAATTCGCATGCGCGCAAAAGTCAGAATGGAGAACGAGGACACCAACGTACGCATGACCAAGATGGAAGATCAGTTGGCCTAACTCACTGCAATGATGCTTGAAATAAGCCAAAAGCTCAAGGAGCCCCCCACTGTGGCTGTCACTGGAACACTCACTCCGGCGTCGACAGAAGGCATACACGTTGCTGATCCCCCTAGGAAAGAAACTGCTGGGGAGGCTCATTCTGTCACGCCAATCATTGTCAATTTGGATCCCCTTCCGAAGGAAAACCCAACGCCCCATCTAAGTGAAGAGAGTGAAAAACGCTTGGCAAAGATGGAAGAGCGACTGTGTGCCTTGTAAGGTTACGAGCTGAAAGGAGCTGATAGGTTGTCTCCATACACTAAGACGAACTTCCCTGAAAACTTCCAAGAACCTGAGTTCACAATAAAATATGACGGAACGGGATGTCTTAAGACCCACCTCGGATATTACATGAGGAAAATGGCTCGCTATGCGACAACGTGCCATTTCTCATACACACATTTCAAGATAGCTTGTAAGGCATTGCTCTAACGTGGTTCATTGCGTGGACATTGAAGAACTCACTAGTTGGGAGGATTTAACCAACGAGTTCTTGCAGCAATACCGGTTTAATACCGAGCTCGCCCCCACGAGGGAAGAATTGACCCGTATTGAGAAGAAGAGGAACGAGTCATTCAAGGCCTTTGCGCAAAGGTGGAGGACCATGGCCTCACAAGTGAAGCCGGCCTTGAATGAGAGGGAGATGAAACAACTGTTCCTTAAGACATTGCCCCCTGAATACTTCCAAGGGTTAGTGTTCTCAGGTTGCTAGACATTTTCGCAACTAGTTGAGGTAGGTGAAGGAGTCGAATGGGCAATGGTCGAGGGAAAGATTTCAACCGGAGGCACGAAGAAATTCCTGGCAAGAAAAGATAAGGAGGCCGCAGTTGAAGTAGCACTTGTGCAGGAGCCGCCTTTCCCCCGATCGTCCTCAACACCTGCGCATAAGCCCATAGTGGTCCAAGGTAGTTTGTCACGAGCATATGATAACGTTAAGAGGCCTTTTCGAAAGGATTTTTCTCCATTCTTTGCGCCCCGGCCAAAAAGCATGTTGCCCATGCTCCTCGAAAAGAGGATGGTCACGAAGGAAGTACCAAGAGATAATCCCCGAGGTTCGGCTTGGGTTCGATATGAACAAGACTTGCGAATACAACATGGGAGAGAGGGGGCATGATGTAGATGATTGCAACGTCTTTGAGATATAAAGTTCAACAGCTTCTAGACAAGAATATCTTGACTTTCAAGGAGGCCCAACCAAATGTACAACAGAACCCTCTACCAAATCATGCAAGGGGAGTGAACTCAATTTCCAAGGAGACGCGAGCAAGTCAACAGCCTTTAGTGGTGGATGCTTCAAGGTTGTACAACTCCTTAGTGTTGGCGGGATATTACGAAGGTCAGGATGATGTGACTCCAGAAGAGAAGTTGAACTGCGTCTGCAAGATGGTAGCCATAGGGGTAATCCGACGCGGAGAAGAGGAGGAGGGGGTCGTGTCCATGATAATGCCATGATCATTCCGCTCTTCTTTCTGTAAGTTTGCTTGTATATCTCGGGCAAAGAAGGCTATGCCTGGAATTTCGAAAACCCCAGCTTTGTATGAGGAAGGGGTGATAGCTATGATAACCCCAATAGTGATTGAACTACCTGATGAGGAGCCCGCTGATGATACTAAGATGGAAATCACTGAACCCATGGTGATCGACCTTATGGTCAAGGAGATGTCGGCAATTGAAGTCACGGGAGGGAACGCAACGCCAGTCACGATAGAATTGCCACCTTGGGAGAAAGATGGAGTGATAGTGTTGGAGAATCCTCCTAAATTCGATCCCAAAGCTGTACCTTGGGACTACGAAACAACCGAGGTGGACATCATCACGCGATCGGGCGCCGTTACGCCCCGATAAAGGAGTAGAAAAGAAGGCCGTGACCGAGGAGGAGGCAAAGCAATTCTTGGTCGTAGTAAAGTCTAGTGAGTTCAATGTAGTAGATCAATCTGCGAAAAGCCGCGCTCAAATCTCCCTCTTAGAATTATTCAAATCTTCCGAGAAACACAGGATATTTTGCTTAAAGTCCTTAATGAGGTGCATGTGCGCGAATCAATCGATGAAGTCTAATTGGAAGAGTTTGTTGGGGCGTTCTACTAAAAGACCAAATCTCCTTTATCGATGAAGACCTCCATCCCGAGAGCCCTAATCATACCAAATCGCTACACATTTCGGTGAAGCATGAGAGCACTCTTGTTTGCGGCGTTGATCGATAATGGTTCGGCGCTCAATATATGCCCGTTGGGTACGCTCCACCGTCTCGGCATCGATCTTGGAAGAATTCACCTTTGGCAAGTCAACTCGTGCGGGCTTTTGACGGGATGAAGAAGGAGGTGATAGGAGAAATTGAACTTGAGCTGCTAATTGGCCCTATACTTTTCCAAGTCCCGTTCCAAGTGTTAGATATACCAAGCGCTTTTAATTTTCTATTAGGGAGGCCGTGGATCCACACGGCGGGTGCTGTTGCCTCCAGTCTTCATCAGAAAGTACGATTTGTGGTAGATAACAGGCTTGTCACAATCCATGGAGAGTCTGACTTCAAGATCTACCATGAGACGGCCATCCCTTATGTGGAGCCTGAATGTACCGAGGAATCCAGCTTTCAAACATTAGAGCTGGTGTCCATGGTTCATGTGCCTGCAGGCTCTTTCACAAGGGCTCATGAATTGTCTAGGCCAGCTATAGCTATAGGAAAGATCATGCTGGCAAATGGATATAATCCCGGGGAGGGTCTTGGATCGCATGGCCAGGGTGCGCGAAAACCCATTGAAGCTCGTAAAAACTTCAAAAGAAGAGGCTTGGGATATATCGAGAAGCAGGGAGGCCATAACAACCGAGGAGGCCGTGGAAGGCATAGAGGCCGAGGTGGCCGAGATGGCCAAGGAGGCCGAAGCGGGTACAGAGACCAGAGTAAACGCGTTGCCCAGACTGAAGAGGATGAGGGCTATCAAAGCCCGTTTTCCCCGTTGCTGGAGGAGACGTTTCCAGGACCCCCAAGGATGTTGTTCGAGGAAGAGGAGAATATCTACGGTGTGACTGAGCTATTCGAGGAGGATGTCATATGCACCATCCTGGCGTGTGAGGAAGCCAAGTCCTTTGAAATCATGGCTATCCCTCTAGAGTAGGGCAGCTCTTGTTTAGCCTAGTCTTTTGTTTTATGTCTTATCCCCTGCACGGGATCTCGTAGTTTTCCTTCCTTTATTTCCTGTGTTTGTCATTTGTAATGTGAACTTTGGTCAACCCCGATCTTGAGCCGTTGGTCGAGGGTGGTGTGTGTTAAAATATGGCCTTATCTTTCTTCATTCAATAAAATAGACACATGTTTTATTAAGGACATGTGGAAGCACCTCAAACTAGCCCTATGATGGTCGCCGAGGTCTAGGCCTCCACATGCTCCCTTATTTGACTGTTTTTTTGCAAGAATGAGGAAATCCGATGATATGAGGACGAGTTCTTGAAATTTTTACAAAAATACTTCAATTTTTTTTTCGAAAATGACATGCATCGTCTTCGTTGTTGACATTACTCTAACTCATCTCATCGCATCTCGGGCATTACATTATGCATAATCATGATAAGGACGCATGTGACTCAGATGTGCATGAAGAAAGTTCCTCAGGTTCCGATGACACTGACGATGACGATTTGAAGGGGATTGTGCGCGAATGGAATCGACACGAAGAATCGAAGCCGTTGACTGAAGAACGAACAATCACCATAAATCTGGGTGATGCAGAAAATGTCAAGGAAGCAAAAATCGGGGCGTGTCTCTCAAAGTCAGAAGCGGAAAGGATGACTAATATCCTGAAAGAGTATCAGGATGTGTTTGCCTGGACATATGCCGACATGCCGGGATTGGATCCTGAAATTGTGGAACATGCTTTACCAACGGATCCCAATGTGCCACCCAAGAAGCAAAGACTCGGAGAACTAAACCGAGTTGTCCAAAAATATTGAAGAAGAAGTGATGAAACTACGAAAGTAGACTTTATCGAAGTGACTCGTTATCCCGATTGGGTAGCAAATATCGTGCCCGTAATGAAGAAAAATGGATGAATCAGGGTGTGTGTTGACTATCGCGACTTGAATCGAGCAAGTCCTAAGGACGACTTTCCGCTCCCACATATCGATGTCTTAGTTGATAGTACAGTGGGATTTGAGTTATTCTCCTTCATGGATGGCTTTTCTCGGATATAACCAAATTCGTATGAAGGAGGAAGACAGAGCAAAACATCATTCATAACTCCTTGGGGAACTTTCTACTACAAAGTGATGCCTTTCGGTCTAAAGAATGTTGGGGCAACGTATCAGAGGGCCATGGTCACGTTATTCCATGATATGATGCACAAGGAAATCGAAGTATACGTCGACGACATGATTGCGAAATCGAGACGTGGTGAAGATCATGTTAAAGTCTTGCGAAGGTTGTTTGAACGTCTTCGGAAGTTCAAGTTGCGCCTTAATCCCACAAAATACGTTTTTGGAGCGAAATCTGGGAAACTATTAGGATTCATGGTTAGTAGTAGGGGCATAGAGATTGATCCGTCGAAAGTTAAAGCCATTTGTGACCTACGACCCCCGACTACCGTCAAAGAAGTCCGCAGCTTGATGGGACGACTTAATTATGTGGCGAGATTCATTTGTCAGTTGTCTGAAACGGCGAAGCCATTCTTCAAGCTCATGAAAAAGAATGCAAAGATTGAGTGGAATGCCGAGTGCCGGGGTGCCTTTGAGAAGATAAAACATTATCTCACTCATGCACTATTCTTAGTGCCCCCACTCCCTAAAATTCCCCGATTTTGTACTTAACCATACATGACGAGTCATTGGGAGCTATGTTGGCCCGTAAAGAGACCAAATGACGGGAGAGAATGCGCAATATACTACTTGAGCAAGAAGTTCACATGTTTCCGAGATGAACTATACGGAAGTTGAGAGAACTTGTGTGGCTTTAATTTGGGTCTTGCACGGCTACGGTAATATACACTCCATCATCGAATCTTGTTGGTAACTGAAAATGATCCTATCAGGTATCTCTTAGAGAAGCCGGCTTTAGTTGGCAAGTTGGCCAAGTGGCAAATCTTAATTTCTGAGTTTGATGTTCAAAGCTTAGGACAAAAGTCTATTAAAGGTCGAGCCATAGCAGACATGTTGGCAGAAAATTTCGAGAAGTCCAAAGCATCTAATGAGGATAGTGATGCAGAAGAGCAAATTTTACTTGTATCAAGCGACAAATGGACGATGTACTTTGATGGTGCGGTTAACTTAACCGGGTCGGGTACTGGGGCAGTTCTTATCTCCCCGGATGGACAACATTACCCCGTCGCTGCTAAATTGACATTCCCTTGCATGAATAACATCGCTGAATACGAAGCATGCGTTCTTGGCCTCTAAGCCGCCGTTGACATGAAAATTCGGAAGCTGCAAGTTTATGGCGATTCAACCCTTATCATCTTACAGACTGAGGGCAAATGGCGAACACATGATTCTAAATTGATTCCGTATCATGAGTTCCTGGGAGAGTTGATGGAAGAATTCCAAGAAATATCATTCGAATACTTACCAAGGTCTCAAAATCAGTTCGCTGATGCCCTGGCTACCTTGTCTTCCACGTTGCAAGTAGTTGGAGGCTTGGACATTGAACCACTGGGAATTGAAATCCTTCGGCGCCTGGCTTATTGCATGACAGTTGAAGAGGAACCGGATGGACAACCTTGGTATCACGACATCTTGAAGTATCTGCAGAAGGGTGAATTTCCCGAAGGAAGTGAAGCAACGGACAGAAAGCATTTGATAAAACTAGCATCGAAATTTTTCATTAGTGGAGATGTCCTCTACAAAAGGTCCTTTGACTCAACATTGCTAAGGTGTGTCGATGCTAAAGAAGCCGATCGTTTGATGAAAGAGATACATAAAGGGGAATGCGGCCCCCATATGAATGGACACTTCTTGGTGAGAAAGATCACGCGACTTGGTTATTATTGGCTGACCATGGAGTCTGACTGCTTTCAACACATACGACGGTGTCACAAGTGCCAGATTTATGGAGATAGGATAAATGCCCCTTCAATTGAACTTCACCAAATGTTTCAACCCTGGCCCTTTTCAATGTGGGGAATTGACATGATCGGGCCCATTAACCCCAAAGCTTCAAATGGACATCGATTTATCTTGGTGGCGATAGACTATTTTACCAAGTGGATCAAGGCTAACTCATATGTTAATGTTACTGCCAAGAATGTGGCAAAGTTCATTCGTCGTGACATTATCGCTCGTTACGGGGTGCCGGAGGCTATCATTACGACAACGGCACTAATTTGAATAACAAAGTCGTAGATTGTTTGTTCGGTGAGTTTCGAATTAAGCATTTAAACTCGTTACCGTACCGTCCTCGATGAATGGAGCAAAGTGGAGGCGGCAAACAATAATATAAAGAAAATCTTATCAAAGACTGCTGAAAATTATCGTGATTGGCACGATAGGCTCCCTTACGCGCTAATGGCATACCGAACTTCTATCCGAACCTCCACGGGGGCAACTCCTTTCTCACTCGTGTACGAAATGGAGGCAGTCTTGCCCGTTGAAGTTGAAGTCCCTTCTTTAAGGGTCCTTTCCCAATCTACACTCGATGAGACTAAGTGGATGCAGCAGAGGCATGAGCAGTTAAACATGATTGATGAGAAGAGATTGCAAGCTATGTGTCATGGTCAGTGTTATCAGAGACGAGTTGCAAAAGCCTTCAACCGAAAGGTGCGTCCCGAGACACTTCGAAGTCAACGAGCTGGTGTTAAGGAATGTGCTTCCGATCATACCAGATCCTCGTGGCAAATTCACCCCAAACTACGAAGGGCCATATGTCATTAAGAAGATTCTTCCTGGTGGTGCCATGATTTTAGTTGAAATGGATGGCAGTGAATTGCCTAGACCTGTAAATGCTGATGCGATCAAGAAGTACTTTCCATGAATGAAATCAAGGCCGAGGGTCACTTCATGCACAATTCAAGTCGCATAGCATCATGCATAGCATTGTAGATATCGTGCATATGTTGCATACATGCGTGTCTATTTGTGTTTCGGGCACCCTACCGTCTAATGAGGAAATGGCGGGAAAAGAACCGACTCAACAATCCATCAAGTCTTCGCACAACAGGCTGAATGTCTCTTTTGAGAGGTCAGTTGAGACGATAAAAAGGGGGGGGGGGGGCAAAACAAACAAATGAAAGAATAAGGACAAAAACAAAAATGCATGACATGATTTGCATGACCTATTCTTTGGTATCACTACACACGCTTCACGTCTGCGACCCTCAAGCAAATGGCTCGTAAAAATGACTTTATTTGGGCAAAAGAGTGAAAGGTTAACCATGCCAAACAAGAAGTGCTTAGGATGAAGAAATGCAAGCTCATTTCCAAACACGTCCTCTAAACACTTTTGAGAGTTGAGCATTATTCAAACACTTTTGAGAGTTGAGTAAAAAGAGACCTTCTCTTAGGACGAATGATTCATTCGCATTGAGCGCAAAGATCGAAATGATAAAGGCGTTGCCTTCATCAATCCCAAGCATTGCACTGATCTCTTGTTACCCCTACCTGGCGAGCCAAAAAAAAAAAAAAAGATGATACTTCAAAGTACCATTGTCAAGAACAACCCTACATTAGGGGCAGCATAGGAGGTTATGATCATGTTGTAGAACGAAAGATTGAGAAAGATTCTATTACTTTCACTTGCATTAATCTTCTAGTGATAGCTTCAAAGGAAATCTCATTAGAGCTTGACTCATCCCAAAGTGAAGAAGATCATTTCCTTCTCTACCCAAACACTGATATCCATTGTTTTAACCAATTTGGGCCTGATTATTCATTTCTGAACCTCGAGCGGTGATCATCTCCCTTCACTGGGGGCAAGGCATAAGAATTGACCAAACACAATTGACAAATCACGAGAAAATGTGAAAAGTATCTCGAAAGTCATAAGAGCTATAAAAGTTCAAAAAAAAGTTCGATAAAATATGGGGCATGAAAAAGTAGTGTACTTAGCAAAAGCAAGGTCAATGCCCGTCAAAAAAAAAAAAAGAAAAGAAAAGAGAAAGCCAAAAGGCTGCATCTTATGTTAAAAAAATTGTTATTATCAAAGTCCAAGTGCCTGAGTAAAAAAAATCATCGCAAGTGCAAAGGAAATTAGAGAAGAGCAAACCTCCATACATAAATGGTTAATCAAGGGACTTTTGAGATGCGCTCTGTTTCAAAAGCCAAGTGACTTCAAAAGATCAAATGACACGATCATGATGCTATGATGATCACTGACTCTTAAAAACCTCTTTGAAAATGTTAAGCCTTTCAAGCCTTTCCCGAGCCAACATTACAACTCTCTTCCGAAATCTCTTCTGATTGGGATGGTTCGAGTGAAAATGAGAATGCCACAAAGAAACTATTGCTTGAAGAAGTGGAAGTAATCCTATCTTATCTTATCTTACAAGTTCTCGACTTGTAAACCCGACGAAGATAGCAACAAGTGTTCCCTATTGGCCTCAAGGCCATAATTCCCTCATGTAAGCCCTAAACGAGCCTATATTGCAGCTTTTTCAAAAGACCTTTTTGATCGATCATACTGTGTTCATCGCGAATGTTTCTGAAAGCCTTTGATCTGGGTTATGTGAGATACCCTAAGCAACCAGTTATCTCCCACATGAATGGATGGGATAAAGCAGCCATTTGATCGAAAGTGCGTAAGAAGCCCTTTCTGACTAAGAAGCTCTAGTTTGGCATGCTTAATGAACCTTTTCACGAGTCGTGACCGTCTTGATAAGAACTTGACTCCTAGAGAATTTGATGATTAATGATGTATCCACAAGCAATATGACAATTTTGTGCCACATGATGCCGATTGAAATCAAATGTTTTTTCCAAAACAATCGGACTTAGCTTGATTAGCTTGTTCAATTAATGCTACAATATTGCCAATACGTCTTTTGATGACGTCTCTAATGATATTCACTCAAGTTGAGTTTGATAGGATTCCTCGGTGAAGCCATGCGTTTTTAAAAGGGTTAGCGGGTGCCTCCCTAAAAATCAAAGGTTCATGGTCAACCTTAAACCATGTTATTTTCTTAGGACCCGGTGGGCTTCTGTAGCCCGGAGTCCTCCTTCTCCCCATTCTTATGACCCGGGGGGCTTTCCATAGCCCGGAGTCATTCAATCCCCTTCTTATGACCCGATGGGCTTTCCGTAGCCCGGAATCCTTCAATCCCCTTCTTATGACCCGGTGGGCTTTCCGTAATCCGGACTCCTTCAATCCCCTTCTTATGACCCGGTGGGCTTTCCGTAGCCCGGAGTCTTTCAACCCCATTCTTATTACCCGGTGGGCTTTTCGTGGCTTGGAGTCCTTCAACCCCTTTCTATTGACCCGGTGGGCTTTCCGTAGCCCGAGTCCTTCAACCCCCTTCTTATGACCCGGTGGACTTTCCGTAGCCCGAGTCTTTCTTCCTCTTATTGACAAGACGTGTTTTCATAGTTACAAGTCATTTCCATCGACTGATACGTGCATATACATTTAGGGTCTCTCTTTCGCCAAAATGATTTAGGTGTCTTTTGTCTTTGATCGCAACCTCTTCAAGGCTACATTCAAAGAGGGGCAACTGTCGACACCTAAATTTCACATAAGTTAATTAATTTAAAGTAGCGTTAAAGATTAGGAATTAATCACACAAAAAAAATAATTAATATTTTTTAATTAAAAAAAAAAGAAAAAAAAAGAAAAACAAATGAAAAAGAATATGGCCGGCCCAACCTCTTTTCTTTTTCGGCCCGGCCCGCATCCGGTCTTCTCCCTCCTTCGATCTTCGCACGACACTGCACAACTCCGCAGCGAGTAGAGCCGGAGACGGAAAGAAAGCAAGGTAAGACATCAACGAGAAACGATGCGAGAGGATCGGTGTGGCAAGGGCACGGCATGATCCGTGGGTCGGGAGCGGCCGACGCAACCGGCTCGGCCGTAGTCTTCGCGCAAGTTCCTGCAAAAAAAAAAAAAAGAAACGAGAAGAAGAAGAGGAGGCGAGGCGGAGGATCGGCATGGCGGGGCTTTCGGTGCGATCCGCGGGTTGAGGAAGCGGACCGATTAACCAGGCGGCACGGCGGGGGTCTTCGCTCGGGATAGGCAGAAGTATAAGACCGAGAGGGAGCGAGGGGGAAAGAGGAGGACTGGAACCGAGAGGAAAACAGCAACACAAAAAAAACAGCAAGGAGCGAGCTTGAGAGAAGGAGACGATTAGGGAGAAAGCTAGAAGCTACTTGGGTGGAGTGTTGCTCGCCCCTCCTCGAGGCCAATTGCTGACTTCTAGCCAACGTCCTCAAGAGCAAGACTTTTCATTCCCAAATCTCGGCATTTTCAGGTGAGTTTCCTTTTTGTCCAAATTGTTTGCTCCCGAGGATCTCGGATCGGGGATATCGCAAGGTGGTCGACGAAGTTCGATTTGTCTCGAATCGGCCTTCGCGCCGCCTTCGAGCCGAGTAGGGATTTATGACTGAAACTCATTCCCATGAACTCTCTCGGAACTGCCTGTTTTGGTGATGGAATAGCCAAGCGAGTTTTCTCGATTCTTGAGTTTATTGTGTCCAGTGAGTCAATTTGTTTGATGTTGAGCGTTTCCATGCGTTCGCTTAGGTCTAGGTCTAAGTCCGAGTCCTAAGAAGTGGCCAGCGTCGTCTTCCTCATTTCTTGCTCGCTACGTGCTCGATGAAACGCTTGAACGAAAATTGTGTAAACCTGTCTCTGTGCTGTGCATGCTAGTCGACCGCGAAGCTGCCTCCTCGTTCGAAGATGGTCTTTCAAATCAAAACATCTTATTATTTTAGAAAAGTCATAAACTTTTGACTTTAGTTCATGTAGTCTACGTTTGTTTCCCGAGACGTGAGTTTATTGCCGTGCATTTTTTCTGTTTAAAAATCAAATGCGTTGGTTTGTAAATCCATGGGTGTTCTCCTTTTACTGGAAAAAGTGTGTGTAAATGACTAAATGTTCATGAGAAGAGAAGTTGGCGTTGAAATGGCCGTGAGTTGTGAGCAATGGGCTTGGTAGGCTTAACGAGATTTGGGAGCTAGTTTAGCCAAATCCAAAGATGTATTTGCGTGTCATCACGTTATTAATCGACTTGTTAGCCTTGGAGTGTGGTTTTCTCGGGTTTACAGCCATACTTTTCCTTTTCCAGCCCATCTTTTTGCTTGCTGGGGCGGTTCGAAATGTTAGCTCGAAGGGTTTGGTGGAGTTAGTCCAGTGATGGTGATCGAGGATCATCGACGATGCGGATATTATTCTCGTGTGCATACGAGTTGTTGAAAGTTGGGGCGTTTGAAGTTGAATAGTT
Source organism: Eucalyptus cladocalyx (assembly GCA_017140615.1). Lineage (NCBI taxonomy): Eukaryota > Viridiplantae > Streptophyta > Magnoliopsida > Myrtales > Myrtaceae > Eucalyptus > Eucalyptus cladocalyx. The sequence goes on along the minus strand of CM029523.1, from coordinate 21,876,552 downwards.
TAGTATTCAGTGCGTTGGAAAAATTTGTAAGCGCACTAGAGAAAGACGGACCTACTAGGTGGAGTAAAAGAAAAATTAAAAAAAAAAGAATAAAAAAAAGAAAAATTGCAGAAAAAGTAAAACACAAAAGCTGGCTTCGGAAGAGAAGCCACAGAGAAGAGACGTAGTAAAAAGATGAAATAGGGAAAAGACAAAAAAAAAAATGATGAAAATATTAATATTAATATAAAGAACGAAAAAACAAAAGAAACAAAAAATGGGTTTTAAGAAATTGATTTCGTCTTTTTTAGTTTTAATCCGAGTTTGTGTCAAGCCGGAGGACCGGATTGGGTTTACTGGTCCGGACCCGTTTTTCTGATTATAATAATATTAACTATTAAGAAAATATATTAAAAAAATTCAAAAAAATTGAAAATTCGTTTTTTTAAATTAAAAAAATTAAAAAAATCAAAATATTGGAAAATTTCAGGAAATTCAGATTTTCTTTTGAAAAATTTTGCAAAAAGATTTTTTTGAGCATTTTTTTTTAAAAAAAATGGAAGTTTCTTAACTCTAGATTTGTGCTAAAAAATTGACTAAGCCTTTGGGGCTTTATCTTAAGGTTTCAATTGTCCTTAGAGACAAATGCCTTTTGAATGCACAATATTGATATGTTGATTTTGGTTTCTCTTTAATCTAGTTATGATTAGTATTTATCTTTTCTTTGATGTTAAATTTTTGCTCTTTCATGCAATTTATTTAATCGCTTTCCTTGGTTGTTAATTGTTATTTTAATGATTGTGCACCTGTATGATCACCTCACTTGTTAGTGGGTAAAATCAATCCAAACTGCCTGGCAAAAATCTTTTCCTTTAAAATGAACAAGATTAGGTACCGAAAGGGCACTAATTGACCAATTAGTGTAATCAAGTCCCCGACCCTAGATTCTCTGGTTGCGTAGGAAGTGAGGTACACTCCCATGCCTCACTTGATTTCTAGCCGACCTAATAGGCTAGTGGCGACTCCTTTTGTGCAAAATTCCTAAAAAGCATCCCAATGTCACGCGGGGTATGGGCTTGGGAGAGCCCGCACCTAATCATGAGCCTTAGACTTGTCCTTTAAGCAATACCCCTAAAAATGTTCCTCCCCCCCGAGGGTAGGTCGCGACACAAAGTAAGAGTTTTTTTTTTTTTTTTTAAAGTAAAGTCTCCTTTTTTTTGAAAAAAAAATATATAAAGTATGAGTTGTTATATCAAATTTTCTAACTTTTCACACAAAATTCTTTAGCATCCACCTAAATAGGCAATTACGGTCAAACAATATACTTATTAATAGTCTCCATACAATAGAAAAAATAAATCCATACAATAGAAAAAAGAAATCAATATACATTACTTTTGAGCATGATAGAAGGTTCCCAAAACTCTAGTAGAATGAAGGTGGGCAACCAAATTATAATCCCCTTCATGCTAGTATGTCATATCGATCACCACCACGTTTATGATATCGAGCAATCGTTTTAGAAAGAAACACAAAGAAGTGTATTAGGCAATTTGTGGCAAATTTTACAAAATCGGCGAATTTTACGAAGTGTAATAGAGCTTGTCATAAAGAACCATTACAAATAAGGAAATCCTCAAGTAGAATATCATATTACAAGAATTGAGATATGAATCATCAAATACAGCATTACATTACAAAAGCAAAGATTGGGAATCCCCAAATATGAAATAATAGAAATATATTACAAAAGTTGAAAACACGATCTTATGGAATCTCCGGTATATTATGATCTCTTGCCATCTTATTGGCAATACTTTTTCTAAGCATATTCATCTTAGTAAAAAATTTCATGGAGAAATTATTTCTGATTTACGCCCAAATAGAAAGTAGAAAATTTCTATTTCGATTTACGATCAAAATCTATTTCTAACAGGCAATCTATTCCAGAAATAGAAAAACGGAATAGGTTTATCAAACGGATTTTTATTCCGTAAAACAAATCCGGAATAAAAAAATTGTTTTAAACAGAAATTTGGTTGGTCATACGCACCCCAAGCAGCTTCTATGTTGTGCATACTTAAGTACGTCGATATGCGTAGGCCTACCAAGAAAGCTCACAAAGCATGATCGGAAGCCCATTCCAAGCCGAGAGTTGATCCGTGCAGTCCGGGCAAAAGCTTGGGCCACGCGGGTCCTAGAGTGGAGGGGCCCGCGAGAAGCTGGCTTCACAGAGCAGCGAAAACCTCTCGCTCTTGACAGTGGAAGGATAACGGGCTGGTGTGGCTCGGGTCCATCATGACCCAATGGGCTGAGCCTACTGAACCACCACTTTTTTTTATTTTTATTATCTTTTCCTTTCCTTTTCTCCATTTTTAAAAATTAATATCCTTTCTTTTCTGCCAGGAACGTCAGCTGGACAAGGTGTGGCCAATTTCTCTGGGCAATTTAAAATGCTGAAAACAACAGAGAAATTCTTCCCTGATATACGAACTCGTCTATAACAGGGGCCGCTTAATCACGCTTTCTAAAATCTTTTTTCTTTTCATTTTCCGGCACACAAGTAATTGTGTTAAGTTTATATTATTGTTATTACAAAAAAGAAGATGTACTTCTCCATCAATTCTCGCACTGCAAAAAATAAAACCATCTAATTTTATATATAATAAGCAAGGTAAAGAAAGAGATTAATTGAAATTGGGCCACCTAATCAAAGCAAATGAAAGACTGTCACATCAAAAGCCACACACACACACACAAAAAAAAAAAACTTAGACCATATTCATTGTAGCATATTTACCTTGAATATTTTTATGATATGAAAAATCAAATAATGTCAATTATGACATGTTTATTCTAAACTTTTATCTACCCTAACTTGTATCAATTTTTAACAGCGTCACTTTTATTTTACTTAAGCCATGTGGGTATTATATCAACATTATTTGCCTTCCATCATCCATATAGCTTTGATGCTCATTGACTGAAAGGTTTTGAATATTTGGTGGCTTCTTTCCTCTCTTTTTTATTTTGAGTTCTATTTAGTTTCTTTTTTCTCATGGTGCATTAATTTGATTTCCAAACTAATAATTCTTACAGAAGAGTGGTAGCCTAATGCCATCTCAAAGAGAAACTTTCCTTCTCTACTGCATTCTTTCAAGAGTTCATGACTTAATATTTAAGAGGAAATTTTTTTACTTGAATGAATTGCAAGAAATTAGAAATTTTATTTTCGTCTTTATAATAGAAAAAATCCAAGCACGACCGTTTTTCTAAGTAATTTGTTCCGTGGTAGTAATTTTATCTTATGATATTCTCTATCGTCTCTCATGCTTAGTCTTTCATTTTATATTTATCATTTGTGCGACAACAAAAAAAGATCTTGCATTCCACATGCTCCTGCGCTTTTTAGTGGCGAACACGATCGAAGGTGAAGCTCTCTTGGCGGTGGAAAATATAGAAAACTAGTTTTTCCTCCCTATTTTGGTTTTTCCTTAATGTATTTTGGTGTTTGAAAGTTTTTTTTTTTTTATCGCACTACTTTATTCCTACTCTACACTCACTCTTAAACTTTTGTTTTACTGGGTCCTTGGAAAAAAAGAAGACTTTGGAGATTTTCGCGCATACGTAATTGAGCGAATATAAAATGTGGTAATCAAAGAAAGGAAACTTGAGTCGAGTCATGCGCTAAATCGTGTGTTTAGCTAAGAGTTGCGTATGCATCGAGATGGATTGTGATGATTTAAGTATTTTGCGATTTGTTTACGATAGGTTTTAAGTCAATAATAACGACGACTATGAATTGCTCAAATGACCAATGAACGGAGAAAACGATCATTTTTTGGCAATGTCGATTGGGATATGAAGCCATCATCATCCGGTAGTGGGAGGAGAGCCGCTATGCATTATCGAGGCGCAAAAGGGCCAGCTTGAAGATTTCTTCGAATTGATTTAAGACTTTATGTTCGATTGGCATCTTGAGGGATCAAGTCAAGTGCATGCTGCTTTGACTTAGATGATTGAAGGAGAGAGATACGCCCCGGATTAGGAGTTGAGTCTCATTTTTTGTGTGGCTCTAGGTGAGATTCTCTTGAAATCAAATTTTTACTTTTCAAACCCAATTCTATTGTGGGACTTGTTTGGTAAGAAATACTGATGATGATGTCTCATGTAGATTGTACGTGTAATACTCTCAAGAACTTAAAAGACACGAAAGAATATGTCAGAGCCTAATTCCTTCTATTGTCTTTATTTATTATCCTTCTGATGGCAGAGAAGAGAGAAACTGGCTAGACTTTCTGGGGTCTTCCCTCCCAAAGAAACTTTGATACCCAGATTTACCATTCAACGACAAATCTACAAGCACCAACATAGACTGAGAAATGAACTTTGAGAGGCGGACCATTGACGGAGAACGACGGGTTTTTCTCCATGTGAAAAACCATGCGGTCCAATTCGGGATTGGCTCTTGCAGCACAGATCGGCCACTTCCTGTTGAGAGAAAGCTATCCTATAGGAAGAAAGATTCGAGACCCATCGAAGACGAATATCTCGCGTGCGCGGGCATGTGTAAGAGTTTTCCTAATGTGACTAAATTAATCGATATTGTAATTTACTATTTTTATGATTACCGTAAAACAGGGTTGGTCTAAAGAGAGATAGAAGTTTCTTAATTAGTCTAATATGGGCTGGTTGAGTGTGGGCCATGGAGCGACCGTAATGAAACTCTATAAATGCGTCTTTCAATCTCTACTTTAACCCTAATTCTCACATGTATCCTCACTTAAGAGGCGTTTACCTAACGCTAAACGTGAGGGGGCCGCCTCATTGAGCCGTTGATACGGAGGGAATAGAGAGAGGATTGTGCGTGGATCCCCTTGATATATGTGGGTAATCCTTTTTACGCCGCTTTATGTTCGATGGATCCCAAAATAGGTCGTTAATCTTTCTACTCAATTATGCATGTTTTGTTCTGGTTATGGAGATCTTGAGGTTGCGTCAATTTCGTCTAACAGCATGGACACGTGAGTGTTTTTATGGAGGGAAACGCATGGAAATCCCATCCGAACAAAGCTGATCGAGGTCCCACATCGTCCACGCTAACATGGAATTCAGCAGTTTATTAGTAAACAAAAGAATGGAACCGTTTGCCGAGCTCGGTAGCGCGGGCTTGTAATCCAAGCGAGGACAAAAATTGTGGTGGAACACGGGCTCAGATCCTGCCAGTCGGGGGCTCTTAGCGGCAATGTTCTGGCCCGCCTGTTCCAAGTCGGGAGTTGATCTGTGTGGTCCAGGCGAAGGCTTGGGCCTCACGGGTCCTAGAGCGGAGGGGACCGCATGAGGCTGGCTTCACAGAGCAGCAGCGAAAACCTCCGCTCCTGACAGTGGGAGGATACAGGCCGGTGCCACACGGGCCTTAATGACCCAAGGGGCTGAACCTACCGAACCACCACTTTTTATTTTTGTTCTTTATCTGTTTTCCCTCCCGGAAAATACTGGTCTTCAAACACGTCAGTCTGGATGTGATGCCAAATCCTCTGGGCCATTGAAAATTTGACTGAACAAATTACATTGAAACTACAGATGGTGTTGGAAAAACCTCTCGACGTGATTGGAGGGATTCCTAAATTGTAACTTTACTCAATACTTTTATATATCGAAGATAAATGTGAAGTTTCAATAAATGATTAGATTTTCGACTAAAAAAACGGAAATAGAAACAAGATTTGCTTCATAGGTTTTAGTTTAAATGATGACAATATGGTGGTTCCTTGAATACATAATAGATGTGCTTGTGTGGAGGAAAAGCCATGCAAGATACAGACACTTTATGTCCATCATTAGTCTAGTGAAGCTGAATCAAAAATCAGAATCTTAAAAAAGTGTGGCACCAATGAGAAAGAAATTGGGAATTCAAAAGTGCAATTAAAAGTGATTCTCAGATCATACAAAATTCAAATGATGGGAATTGCTAAAAGACGCTTGAATCAAAATCAGAATCTTAAAAAGTGCTGCATCAATGAGAAAGAAATTGGGAATTCAAAAGTGCAATTAAAAAAATGATCCTCAGGCCGTACAAATGATGGGAATTGCTGTAAATTGCATACTATTATTCAGATTGATTTATTAGGAAAGAATTGGAGAAGGGGTGCGAATTCCAAAACTGGTTCCATCCTAAATGCTCAGGAGCTTAAAAGACAAGACAGAATATGTGAGTGCTCAGAGCATGTGTGTGTTGGAAGCTGCACAGGTCAATGTGTTCAGTTCCATCGTCTTGTTTATTACTCTTCTGATGGCAGAGAAGAAAGAGATGGTTAGCCTTCCTGCAGGCATTCCCTCTCAAGGAAACTTAATACCCAGACTTACCATTCAACGACAAATCTGCGGACACGAACAAGGACAGAAAAAAGACGAACTTGAGAGGCAGACCATTGATGGAGGACGGCGAGTGTTTCTCCATAGATAAACACACGCGTTGCAATTTGGAATCAGCTCTCACAGCACAGATCGACCACTTCTTGCCGAGAGAAAGGATCCTACCGGAGGAAAATTCGAGACCCATTGAGGACGAGAATCTCACGCGCGCATGGGCACGGCCATGAATGTTTTGTTGAAGGGGAAAACAAAGAAACCCCAAGTCCCACATCGTGGGCACGATAGCGAATTCAACAGTTAATTAATTTCACGAACGACGAAGTGGTTCGCTGAGCTCAGTTGCGCGGGC